>CM060911.1:253689883-254901758 GCA_030737875.1 Allium sativum | reverse complement strand
CGAAATCCCAAGCCTTAATTAAAGTCGAGAGATTAAGCACTCAAGTATTCAATAACGAGTTTCAATACCTTCCTCCAACGCCTCGAAATGGCGTCGATGCCATTGGCGACGAAGGCGGAGGATGGAAGAAGCCGTGGTGATGGAATTATTCAATTACTGTGCTAGAATCGTTCAAACTAACCGCGGATGTAAATTAAAAGCGATTATGGCAATAAGATTCAAAATTACAAGACTACCTATGTATTTGATTCGAAGTTGGAAGCGAAAATTTTGAAGTTTCTTGGAAAGACTAAGGCTTCGATCGGTTCGGATGAGCAAAAACAGTGAATGAAAGAAAAGAAGAGAGATGAAGTAAATTTATATAAAAAACAGGCTGGCTATTCGTATTCCCGATCGGACCGGCTCGAAAAGCCCAGTAACACAGCTTGGCCCACTAATCCATCGCAGAGTACAGGAGGAAGGAGATCTGTTCGGGTCGGAACCCAAGCTAGAAACCCGTTCGGGTCGGAATCCGAACCGAACAGGATGAAGTACGACAACTTGGCATGTGAATTCAAAAGGAAGGATGAAGCTTTTGTGCTATGGCAGTCAAAGCATGCTCCGTTTCCAACAGAAGCATCCTTTGAGGGGGCAAAGTGTTAGCCTACTTTGTGAACTAGGCAACACAAAGTCAAGAAATCAGACATTGAAGAGCATCTTTAATTAGAAGACTTCGGTTCGGATTAGAGAAGACACTACAACCTAGATTGGGCAGCAGCGATTGTTCGGGTCGGATCGTAGCAACATATCGGTTCGGATCGGATGGAATCTTCTGTTCGGATCGGTGAACTGCTGCTGAGGAAATTGGTAAGGCCTATCTATTCGGATCGGAGGGCAACATAATCTCAATTGGATCGGAAAGCCACCTGTTTGCCACGGAAATAGATCGGAGCGGAGCAGATTAAAGAAGAAGAGAGCGTTGCATTCAAGCCAATCCGGGTCGGATCGGGTATTCCGATCCGACCCCCTTATATGTGTGTCTCCGACCCGAGCCCATGTTCCATATTATTCTCCTGCAAAAGCGCCTGGATATCCGGACCGGCTGTGACCAGTTCCTACCCATAACGTTCGTTACTCTGATGCGTTGTCAGCACAATAATTCATCTGAACCCGAAGCTAATGGGATGGACGACACGTGGCCCCGACCCGGATCAAGTTTTGAGCAAATTCACACCTATAAATACCCCGTCTGGAGACAAAGAAGAGGATCTTTTTTAGGCACTTTGAGAATTCAACCATCCCCATAATCCGAACTCCATTACTCCCGGAGAATCCAAATCTTCTTTCATTACTTGTTTTAGTCTATTGAGTGAATATAAGTGAGTTGTGAGTGGAATTGAGTGAAGCTTACATTGTATTTGCAACTGAATCATTGAATATAGTAAAAGATAAGTGGACGTAGGCATTTCTTCGCCGAACCACTATAAATCCTGTGTGTTCATTTTTATTTTTATCTCATTTCATTTTGCTTTTAATCAATTTGGGTGTTAGAACCACTTTTGGGTCTAACATTCAGGACCATCTGAATAATAGTTTTCTAATGGAAGAGAAAAACCTGGATTTCGTCTTATAAATTTTGAGTTATGTCAAAATCAAATTTTTAGAAAAACAGCAGCGTAACGATTTTAAAACCATAATAGTTTATTTAAATAAGTAAAAGGATTTTAAGTAAATAAAATGTGAATTTCCATTAGAAAAACTCGGACTTGAGATATAAAATAAATATGAACTCAAGCGGAGTAAGTGAACTGATTTTTGAAACAAAAAATCATATTTTTAATTATTGAATAGAATTAACTAATTTGAATGATAATTAGTTAATGGGATTTTGAATCGAAATTGGCTTTGGATAAGAGAATTGGGTTAGTAAAAATTATATTCGAAATCGAATATGAAACTTGAGTTGAAAATGGAATTCGATTAGTTAACAAGTCAGTTTAAAATATAATTAAACATGATATGTTTAATTAAAAAGCAAAATGAAAAAAATGTCTAATTAAAGTATAAATTAGCGAATTGAGAAAAAAATTGACTTGAGTTAGAATAAATTGGAAATGGACGTATATGGGTTAGACAGATATGGAATTAAGTGTATGAAGATTATAATTCGTGTGCCCGACAATAAGGTACACATTTAAATTCCATATGAGTTTTTATGCACCGAATCGGCAAGCCACTTGGCTTTTTGATTTTCTTTTTGAATGGAAAGGGCCTAGAGAGGCGAGTTGGAGTTTGAGATATTGACCGGTACAAAGGAGGTGCTGGCAAAATTTTCCGAAAATTTAAGAAGTTAGAATATTTTTAAGAAAATTTGATAACTAGAAATCAATATATTGATATATAAGAATTCGATAAGGAAACAAACATAAAAATAGAATATTATAAACAAAAAGGAAATCGATAATCTGGTAATAGAAAGAGAAATGTATATACGTTTTAAAAATGAATAAGTGGTTTTTATAGTGTTGATGATTTGAGATAAGTGGTCTTGTCTGTTTTGAAGTTAAAGATATTATTTAGTCAAGGTCTGAGAGGTAGTTATACCTGAACTTGATTGATTTCATTATTAACTGATAAATAGCAAGATTCATTCTCGAAGAGAGATATTTGAATATGATTTAGCTGAATGCAGTATTTTGGGTTGTTGTAACGATGTTTTATAAAACATTCGTTTTAACCCAAGAAAGTGGAATTTTGGAAATAAAATAATAAATATTTCCTAAGTAGGGAAGTTGGAAAAAAAAAAGTAATTGAAATGTTTTTTTCCAATTATAAATAGAAGATATTTTCTACGTATAGGAAACAAAAGGAATCGACATATGGAAATGTTTTCCAAATAGTGTAAGAGGCCAAGATGATTGTCGAAAACATCATGTTAACGAATATTGGTAAGGAAATGGAGAAGTGACAGAATTAATAAAATATTAATTAAGGGTCATTGATTGTTTGATGCTTTGGGAGATTGTTCTTCTTCGATAGTTAAATAACCGACTATCAAAGTATTTGCCAATATCATTGTCAATATGGAGAGACCGGTTGGATTATTATTCGAGAACCACTCCGTATTGGCAGTAGCATTGCGAATCAGATTATATGAAGATAACTGAAGACGGAGTAAAGTGCAAGGGCTTTTTCTGTTAATCCTAGGTAGAAATTGCCTAAGATGGATTAATGGAAATTGTGCCTTCGATTTCGTTCAGTCCCAGAACGAACATGTATGGACGAATATTTGACAGAGTATTTCCAGTAATCACATACGTTGGTCTGTATAAATATATATGGTGGCGGAGTATTTATTCTCTTAGCATAATATCTAGAATATATTTATGCAAACCAATTGATGATTAAACAGATCTGACAATGTTCCATTCAAAGCGATTGTGCTATCAATGAAGGATAAGTAATCGTAGCCTCAGGCCTGAACAACGGGGATATGACAAAAATCGGGCAGGAAACATGGCTAAGTGGGTAGCTCCCAATTAGGGTGTATTATCACCTATCTAGAGAAATCCATTTCATTCTCTATTCTATTCAATTTTGCCCCATTCGGGAAAACAGTTGTTGATCCCAACCATTGGTGATATACATTCGATATACTCAAGCGAAATGAGTGGTCGGTCATGTGTGGCCGGATTACAAGATGTTCTTGTTGAATCCACTGTATTCTCTTCTAGAGATACACTATCGGAAGGTGGTTCCATATCTTGTCATAGTTGGAAATTCATTACCTAATAAAAGCTCACGGTTTTGGTTGTATAATATAATGTATGTGGAACGTGAGATGCAAATGTTCCACTAGATTATTATTTATTTGATTTAGACACTATTATAATATCAAAAGTTTTGATTTAAAATTTATCATTTCTTTCAAAAGGATTTTTGAAGTTAAAATCAAGTGTTTTGGATTCTCACAAAGGAAAAACCCGTTCCGTGTTGTATGGCGTGGTCTTATGAGACATTGTTTATTTTCCCCAACTGTTTTAAATTGTTTACTCATACCAGTCACATGACTGACCTAGAGTTTTTTTTGTTTTTTTTTTGTTTTACCTAAACTCTTGGATGCCCAAATTTTGTATGGGCAGTCAAGTAGTTCAGGATTTTACAGATATATCTAAAGGAGCTAGGAGCAGGAAGCTTCAGCATTATTTACTTATTGTTTTTCCGCTGTGTTGTAAGTATTGTACTTTGATGATGATATGTTATACAGTTAAAAAATTTGTACTACGAAAGTTGATATATATATATGTATTATATTTTATTCCGCTACGATGTGAGATTTTGTATTGTTATTTTTGTTCTTCTCCTGCCTTTTTCTTCTTTATTAATAATGATTCGTATTTCTATGATATTTGGGTTGGACGTGGGTGTATTTAGTCAACTCAGATAGTACGCAAATTCAGGCCATTACAGTTGGTATCAGAGCTTAGGTTGAGCGAATACCTAGGCTTTTGTAGAGTTATGCTCATTAGAGATAGGGTCAGTAGTACCCTAGAATGAGTTTGAGTGTATATATATGAGAGCACGTACTTGTTAATTGATATAAAAATTGTTTTATATTGTGTTGGCTAGTATATTGAGTGGTTTATGAATTCTGATCGAATCGTGGGACGCCACGGAGTCGATAGGAATTTCCAAACACTTGAACAGAAAATATGACATAATATTGTTTTAAAGTGGGTAATGAAACAATTTTACCCAAAACTATATTTTGATATAGAAGGAAATAATTTTTTGAAATTATTATATTTTATGGATGTGTTGGTTGTTATTAATATAATCAAACGACATTATAAAATTGAAATGGATATATATAACCAAAATAAAATTTGTATATGAATAATATATACAAATGAAAATATTGGAATTAAATTCAAGGGTGCGTTTTTTACATGTCCCTATTAAGTTTCAAAATTAGGCTCACATCCGGTCATAAACTTATTATAAATTAGGCCCCTATTTTTCAAAAATAGATCAAAAACCAAATTAAAAAAATACAAAAATTAATATTTAAATAAATTATGCATTCGACAAAAAAATAACTCAAAAAAATTAGAAAAAACAGCGAAAATATGCAGTTAAATGCATAATTCTATGCATGAATTCCAATTTCTTGCATATATATGTGATAGTATTCTAGTGTTGCATCCGCGTTTGATTTTTTAGCATATTTCTGTGCAAGTATTACGTCATTCTTGCATAAAAATATGAAATATTTCATAACAGTGCAACTCAGTTCATTTTTATTTGCATTCAAGTGTGCAAGTAAATATGAAACATGCACACACGTGTGCAACATATCAGTAGGCAAACCGTTAGCATAATTTCCTTTATGCAACAATTGCATATATGTATGCAAGTATTGGCAATACTTGCATACATATATGCAACTTTTTTTTCTTGGTGTAGACTTCTGCTATTATTTCCATATTTTAGATTTTTTTTTACTAAGTGCTGCATTTTTTTCTGGCACAAAATGAAGGAGGCGTAACGAAAAAAAGAAAAAGGCGGATGCATAAAAGTAGGAAATGGATCCTACAAAATAGGAGGCGGCAATTCAAAAATAGGGGGTGGATTTATATTATAAACTATAACCGGATGTGAGCCTATTTAAGTTTGCTTTTAGGAATGTGTACCTAATTTTCACTAAATTCAAACCAGAATTTGGAATTTTAATCCTGGGAAGTTGGAAAATATTTTCTAAAGTATATTAAAATAATATAGCTTTATTTGAAAGGATTTTTGATTAAAAATTATTTTTTGATAGATTTTGAAAGTGATAAAGCACTGAACTCACATCAGTGGCTGAGAAATAATTCTGATGATGACTGCAGCATCATTAGTGTTCATTTTCAAGTTTCTAAGTAATGAATTGCTACCTTAGAAAAGTTTTGATGGAAATTTGTTCCAAAGAAAACAAGTTGTTTTAAAAGAAATTCAAATGTTTTGAATTTGAGATGGTTATAAATATTGTGTATATATTTATGTGATTTCAAAAGGATTTGAAATAAAAACCTGGGTATTTGAATTCTGGAATTTAATTTAACTTACGCAAGTTAATTGGATTAAAGTGAATAAAATGACTAGAATCAATTTGAATACATTTGAATGGAATATGAATTAGATGTGAATAAATTGATTATAACTCATTCAGATAAAAATGAATGTGAGCATATAGAACGAGCAATATAAATAAAAACCAAAAGTTTGGTAGAACTAAATTTGTAGAAATGTGAAGTGTTGAATTTCAACATAAGTGAGATTTTGAAAAGTAATGGGTTTGTACCATTTTTTCTACTTTAGTAATTTCGAGGACAAAATTCTTTTAAGAGGGGAAGTATGTAACGACCCGGATTTTTGGTCGGTTAATTTTAAATATTTAATATGGATTTAAATATTGAGTCAATAATATAATTGAATTTATATATTAAATTATCGATTTAATAATCGAAATACGATTTATTTCGAATATATATAATCATCGTAATACCATAATAATCGAATCCAAAGATAGAACTGAATCCAAACAATTCAGATGATCAGTATAAATTTTATTCCATAATATACGACGATAACAATAATTATTTTATTTTCAAGGGATTAATTGTTTTGAATCTAATTTATATAGAGTTAAATTAATATCTCCTCCATACGATCAAATGGAGCTTGGTATGATGTTCTAGTGTGTTCAGAATAGTGGTTAAACCTTATAAACGTCGGTTGTTGTGTTTCGATTGGAGTTCAGAACCTCAAAATATATTATTATAAAATATAGTGGATAAGCTCAAACTCAAATCGTGGTTAAATCAAAAGCAAATCGTATTACATACTATGTATTAAGCTACCCTACCCTGTGTACCTCCCATAGACCTCCTTCCTTCACATCTAAGCTTTCTTCCTCTATAAAATTGCTTTACCTTTCCCTTTTTAATTCTCTTACATTTTTGTTCATATGGAAATAAAATAATCATAAGCTTCATGTTAGAAATGGCATTCGAACGAAAATGTTCGAACCCCTAGCCCTTTGTAATTCTTTTCTTATTATTCTCGTTTCAGCCAACTAAAAAGGGTAAATGCCCGAACTTGTTCTCCTTTCAAAATTTAAAACCCAAAAACCCCTTTTCTTCTGCAAATCGAAGTAATGACAAAGCCGTGCTTTTTATTCCTCAACTGTAAACTCGTGCGAATCGAAAACCATAGGAATGGAGAAACAGTGAATCGAGTTCGAATGTCATATGTGAGGCATGATTCGAGAACATTACAACTAGGGTTACGACGGAGGGTGAGCAACGACGATTGAACATAGAAGTTGATGGGGTTCGACTTCCAAGAGTCACAAAACTGTACTATAGCTACGCGTTGTTCAAGGAGGTGCGATGTCGGGTTTTTATCTCCATGGGAAAAAGGTAGGGAGTTGCAGAAATTTGTTGAGGTCGCGATTTAGGGCTTTAAGTCGGGAGAACTGTCATCGTGATGGAGTGAATGAGAAACTGAGGTGAAGTTCAACTAAGGAGTTTTGGGGTTAGTCAGTAAGACTGGAGCGATGTTGATAAGCGTGGCGGGGGGGGGGGGGTATTTTGGATCCTGGGTCTGTGATTTTTAATGATGGTGCAAGCATGACTGTTAGATTGGGGAGGTACTATATGTGTTGATATGGAGAAATGGGTCACGGTGGATGAACTGGAAGCGTTGCGATTTAACTGATGTTGATGGAGGAGTCAGTAGCTGGAAATAAAGGCTCAAGGGGAGACTATAGTTGGATTTCCTGTTTGTCGAACTTGGTATTAGTGCGAGAGTACCGATGTTGATCTGAAGTAGTGCGAGGTTTCTACGGGAGAACTGGAATGGTGCTAATTTATTGATAGTGTAGAATGATTTCTGGATTGGCAGAAGGTGGCGGCAATGAGACTGTTGATGGGAGAAGGAACTTGTCTAGACAGCATGAGGTTGATCGATTGAGGTAGTAATAATAAGGTATACGTTTTTACAAGTTTAAAATATTTAGAATAATTAATTAATTATAGTAATTTAGTTTAATTTAATAATCGACTAATTGATAAATAAAATCAAATAATCGTAGGTGCAAAAATAATTTATTCAAGTCAATTTGTAGATGCAACAATACAGAGATTAACAGGATATTCGACAAATGGAAAATTAAGGTGAGTAAATCTCACTCATATTTTTATTTAGAATTATTTTATTCATTAAAATAATTGTTCATTGGTTGTTTACATGCTCTGAAATATTATTGTAACTATAAAATAAATATTAGTTATTTAGCATTGGTGTTTGTGGTTATTATATATATATTGGTGATTGGATAGTTCCCACAGTACCATTAGCGGATGCCCGCTGAATCGTTAGCGGATGACCCTATGTGCCCCACGATATGACAGTGGATGACCTTCTATACCGCGATATCTTGCCTCGAAGCAGGATCGGTATTATGTATGTTAGCTAACATCTGTGGATGCAGGAAAGCAGGTTGGAGGGATCCAACTGGATTCCTCAAAAATATTATTATTTGTTTGTTTGTTTTCATATATAATATCATAAATAATGTGGAAAAAAAATTGGTTGATATTTGTGTGTTTTGATTGGTTGAATATCACTGGACCTAAATGTTGATTTTAAAAATATCATAAAAAGGGGTTTTGAGATTAAAATGGAAAAATCTATTTTTCTAAAATAGATTTTGAATTTCAAATGGAATTGAAATAAAAACAAGTAATAAATTTATAACCGGTGTTTATAAACTAAACGGAATAATTATAATTGAATAATATGGGAAATTGAAATGAATTTATAAACGTGTTTATAAATAAAGGGAATTAAATTATCATTGGATAATATGAATATTTAAATTCAAATGTGAATTTAAATTGAGAATTTAGAATCGCTTCAAATAATAAACGATGAAATTTATTCCGATGTCCGAAATGTAAATGAAATTGAATAAACCCATAGGATTTATGTTTGAATTCAACTATGTCGGATTTATAAAAATAAATTATCCTCAAATAGGATATTTAAATTGGTTTAGATAGAAACTGAATAAAATATGAAAATAGATTCTATATTCATATAGATAAGTTAAATAAATGAAATATTCCAAAATAAAATTTTGGTTTTTAATAGATTTCGAAATGGAACTTGTTTAAAGATATAAAACAAGAAAATTTATAAACGGTTTATATAAATATAATGAATTAATTATCAAGAGATAATTTGAAATATTAAATTTAAATATAAATTAAAAAATATAATTTGAAATCATTTCGGAAAAAGGAAACAATAGTTTTTATTCCGGGACTCGGAATATAAAAGGAATTGAGTTTCAAACAGATTTTGAAATGAAACTTGTTTTATTATATAAAACAAGGAAGTTGGATTTATAAACAAAATTTATAAATTAAGTGAGATAAATTATCATTTGATAATTTAGAGGTTTAAATTCAAGTATGATTTAAAAATGAATGGGAAATCGTTTCGAAAAGGGGACGACGGATTATATTCCAATATTCAGAATATAAACTAAATTGAGAAAATCCAACGGATTTATAATTAGAATTCGATTTTATTGAATTTGATAAATAATTTAGTTATAAAGGAATTGGGATTTAGCATGGAAGGTTGAATTATAAATAAATTTGTGATGAAGTTATGAAATAATCGACAATTTATAAAAATCGAAATGTTAAGTTAAATTAGGAAAACCGATATAAAATATATTTAAAATATATTAGAATGGAGTTGAAAATTATTATAAACGAAGTTTTAAACGTTGATATATATAAATATAATTAAAACAGACTCGCCGCAACGCGGTAGTTCGTAATTTGGCGTTTCGAACTTCAATTGGGTATACATAACTCAATTTAAGTCGGAATTCTTTGAAACAAGAATCGTCAGGACCATTTGAATAATAGTTTTCTAATGGAATAGAAAATACAGATTTCGTTTTATAGATTCTGAGTTATGTCAAAATCATATTTTCAGAAAAATAGCGCTATAACCATTTTAAAACCATAACGGTTTATTTAAATAAATAAAAGGATTTTAAGTAAATAAAATCCGAATTTCCATTAGAAAAACCTAGTCTTGAGATATAAAATAAACATGATCTCAAGTGGAGTAAGTGAACTGATTTTTGAAACAAAAAATCAGATTTTCAATTATTGAATAGAGTTAACTAATTTGAAGGATAATTAGTTAATGGGATTTTGAATCGAAATCGGCTTTGGATAAGAGACTTGGGTTAGTAAAATTTATATTCGAAATCGAATATGAAACTTGAGTTGAAAATGGAATCCGATTAGTTAACAAGTCAGTTTAAAATATAATTGAACGTGATATGTGTAATAAAAAAGCGAAATGGGCAAAATGGCTAATTAAAGTACAAATTAGCGAATTGAAAAAAAAATGATTGACTTGAATTAGAATAAATTGGAGATGGACGTATATGGATTAGACAGATATGGAATGAAGTGTATGAAGATTGTAATTCGTGTCCCCGACAATAACATACGTGTTTTGTGACGGCCCGCTCCGCACTAGCCGACATTTCCCCCGAAATGCGTTGTGCTAATGCCCGAAGGCATGGAACGGTTGTCAAAAGAAAAGGGATTTGAAACTATAAATCACCAAAGAACTTGTAATATGTCTCACTGCGCATGGAATAAAATATAATAATAACATAACTTGACATAAAACAGGCGAGACTGTGCATAAGTTGAAAACTAAACCATCATAGCAGCGAAATCCAAAGTATAGCTTATGATCCAAACCATTATTACAACTTCAAAATACCGTCTCTAAAGTAAAATAGAAAAGGTACATTACTAATGCCCAAAGTAGTGACCAGCAACAACACAGGGAGAATATATGTAAATGGTATGTGGAAGCCACCTGCTCGTCTCCGGACATCTACTTGTACATAACCACCTAACATGTCTCTAGTCTGCTCGTTTAGGAGCACCTAGAGTAATAAGAAGAGACGTAAAACTTTGGGTCAGAAAAAAGTCTGGCATGAGCGATAACAGTAAAATAAAACAATAACAGGTATAAATAATCATACCTGAACCTGGACCTACAACCAAAGAGTTAGCACAAAAAGATGTACAGTACTCTAAGGTAACACTAACATCGAGTGTAAAAATGGGAGTGTGCGTGTCATAGTGATAGGAAAAATAAAACATAGCAATCATCCTCATGTCTCTCACTCAGTGCGTAAAGCATACGATGTCCACCGCTTTGGTCACCAGAACCATTGGGGCTATGACGGGTCCATGCCCTTCTGGACTCCATACAACTATTGTTATGACCATGCACTTCTGGTCTATAGTTAATAATCCTCCCCAGTCCAAACTTCCCAAGCTCTGGGGTATGTCTAACCAGTCCATACATCCTTTGGCTCTGGTTCGTCTACATGCCCCCTCTCTCAATGGTGAACCAAAGTTATAGATATCGATAACTCTTTTGCACACGTCCCGCAGAAAAACCCGACTCTAGAAGTTAACTCGTTGGTTCTCATCTGTATCTTGGGTGATAACTTCCCACTTGGACTTTCTTTGTATATTGGGTTTTGGTTGAATTGGTGTTCGGTTCGGGTCCCCTCCTTCTATCTGGTTCGGTTCGGGTCTCCTCCTCCCTTCCGGTTCGGTTTGGGTCTCCTTCTCCTATCCGGTTCGGTTCGGGTCTCCTTCTCCTATCCAGTTCGGTTCGGGTCTCCTCCTCTTCTTCTCCTATCCGGTTCAGTTCGGGTCTCCTTCTCCTTTCCAGTTCGGTTCGGGTCTCCTTCTCCTATCCGGTTCGGTTCGAGTCTCCTTCTCCTATCCGGATCGGTTCAGGTCTCCTCCTCTCCTATCTGGTTCGGTTCGGGTCTTCCTCCTATCCGGTTTGGTTCGGGTCTCCCTCCTAACCGGTTCGGATCGGGTCTTCCTCCTATCCGGTTCAATCTGGGTATCCCTCCTAACCGGTTCGGATCGGGTCTTCCTCCTAACCGGACCTGAAAATCTGCAATTTTTTCCAACAAGCTATTTTCACAAAACGACGGCGTTTTCAACCATTCTAACTTTCCTATTCAATCATAAAACATCCCAAACAACGGAAATAACATATAGGTTCAATCAAAAAGATCAAAACATCAAGCATATAAGTTAGTTTAGATCAAACATACCCAAAACCCTTGATTTTCCCCTTAACCATGTTTAACCATATCTAATAATAGGAATAGCTAATTAATCCAAATTAACCCAAATTTTTACCAGTAACATAAAATGTGATTTTAATATTTATGCATATTTTTTCATATTTTCCCGAGTCATAATTTCGCTACTTATCACTAATCACCCTTAATTAGTCATAATTAGTGAATAAACATGCTAATCACTCACCTTAGCCACAAATAAATTATAGATCTGAAACCTCCTCTGATTTGGCATGGATTCCTATGCGTAGGAATAACTCTATCTCTGATTTGATGCTAATTTGACTTGATTTGATGTAGTTTTGCTTAATTAGTGATCAGAAAGGTGATTAAGGAGTGATTTAGAAGATGAAGGCCATTTCTAGTGTTAGAAGAATGTTTGTGGTAGCTAGAAAAATGAAAAGGAACCACTCTCTGACTCTTTCAGCCCTCCCATAACCCTAATCCTAAAATGGGTTATGGGCCTAGCCACTAATCACCTTATTAAGCCCAATTAGGTTGTTTTTCCATCTTCAAATCTTATTTTAGCCATATCTCCCAAACGATAAGTCCGTCTGAGTAATGTGGCCACTCTACGGAAAGATAAACCATCATCTAGATCCAATGGAAGTGGTTTTAGGTCAAAATTGCTTACCAATCAAAAGATATAGGAGAAACAAGATTTGCCAGGGGTAAAACGGTCATTTAAAATTCAGCAAAAATCGTGAACATGGGAAATGACCCCAATAGTCGCTTCCCAAAGTTACACGACCATATGACTTCATATGAAAATAAAATAAATATTGTGACACCCCACACCCGTTAATGCCACTCATTAAGAGAATGCATTAAGTTTCGTGAAGAATTATAGGTAAACAGAAACAGAAACATTACAAGACAGATATAAAAATAGCAGCGAAATTAAAAACTTTATTTATCATAAAGCACCATGGTTCAAAACATCATATGTCTGAAAAACATAAAACCAGTACATCATTAAAATTACTGTCTTGTACTTAAAACATCAGAGTACAATAATAAAAGAGCATAATTCCCCAAAAGAAACATAGCCATAGTAGCAAAGGTAAGAGCTTGAGTAATACATCTAAGCAACTCCAGCAAAATGATAGCAGAACCCTGATCAAGCATGAGTATTCCACCCTGAGAACCTAGGGGGAAACAGAAGAAAGAAGAGGAAACAAAAAGGGTCAGACATAAAGTCTGGCGAGTCTAGTTACTTTTAGCAAATAAATAAGTAAAAGTATCATGACATGCATATAAAGTGGATAAGAAAGGTAACATCACAAAAGGTAGATATGACAAGGTAAACATGATAGAGTGTAAACGCTTCTCTAAGATTACTCTAATTCTCTGCATTAATACTAGTATAACCATAATAAGATGATCCCAACAACTATATGATGGTAGACTTAGGCGTACTTCTGGTGAGAGGTTTTAACCCAATACAATCCACAGGCAGCCCAATCCTAAAGGCTCCTAAACTTTACCAAAGTCTAGATGTACCCTGTCCACTACCCTAATCGATCGGCTCCCTACTCGGTAGACACCCTATGCCGGCCCTACAGTAGGAGTTATTACTTCCTAAAGTGGAAACCCTTCGTTGACATGCACAACCATATCTATTGGTGCCACGATCGTCTTATCCCCCTCTGCCCGGACATGCACACACATGTCCCGGTCGTTTTGCGCGCCTCCCACACCGTCCTCCACATTTGGATCTCTTACAATCATCCCAGTAAGCGTGTCCCTACTCCGACCTAGAACGGAGTACTCGTTTGATACTGTTATATGGGTTACTGACTAAAACGGGTCTCCCACACAAGATGATACAATCTCTCCCCCTTGACTTGTATCCCCACTAGGATTTCCACAGGTTATGTATACCTATTGGTGTCTTTAATTACATAACCCCCTTAGGTTAAGTTTGTAGGCCTATATAAAAATATTACCCACCCCCTCATATTTACTTAACCCACCCACTGTTCAAACAGATTTACTTAACCCCTATTCAAGTTCATGTTCATACAATCCCTATGGATTCAACTAGGTTAAGTATTTCAATTCATTACCATGTCCATTTATGGTTATAATGTGATGGACCCCTCACATTAAGCCTACTACTTGTGGATGTTGGATATAACGGTCAGTTTTAGGCAGACTTTTCCACAAGTCGGGCTTAACCTCGTGTCACAGCACGTCTCGTATTTGTGCACCTAGACCCCTCACATTAGATTCACCACTTGTGGTTGCTTGATATGACGGGTGGTTCCGGGAAGACTTCCACCACAAGTGTAATCTAACCTCGTGTCTAGGCGCAGTTACAGTTTCTAATTACTGTAATCCTAGGCATTCCATTATTAGCCAATTTTACCTATGTCGTAAATAGGTTTCATGCACCTTTTTCTCAATTATGTTCATAATGAATTATATGCCCTAAATTCATATTCATAAACATTATTCAAGTTATGCCAAATTCCCAATTTACAAATTATGTCCAATTTTAATGTTTTTCCCCTTGTTCCTCGTTTAACGCGTTCGCATATTTCAGCAGCATGCCTAGGCTTAAAAGTAGCCAGGCTATATAAAATAAAAAGGGAAAGATGATGGGAAGGTGATAGAAATGATTACACTAACAGAATTGACATAAACATATAGTGGCATATTGATAAGATGGGCATACCAAAATGGATCTGGTGAACATGAGATAATATAACAGATTCTAACATAATAGGGATGATAAGATCTAACAATTATTTAGATGTCCAACTAGTAACAGATCCAATTTAATCACAAATATGATAGGTACAAGGTAATCTAAATAGTGAACTAGATCTAAAATCAAAGGTAGATTTGACATGATAAAGGTTAAGGTTCAAGTCATAGTCATGTCAAAATATCATAGGTTCAAAAGTTATAACATATTTGATATGATTCAAGCAGTCACAGGCATAGATCCAAATTACAGTCATATCATGTTTTACTTTTTAATTATTTAAATCCAAAGGTAACTTAAACTCACAGTGTTTGGATCTAGAAAGATAGAAGAAGAATAACAGAGGTTGAATCACATATCTACACTTGAATAACTTGATTGTAGAAGAAGGAAAAGGTTTGATTCGGTCTGGGTACCGACAGCATCTAGTGCTCCATTATTTTTCATTGTAGAAAACAAGAGAAATGGAGCCATATTTATAGCTGCCAGCCCTCAAACCCTAACCGCCACGTCTGCCCTATGGGGGTCGACCCCCCCTTATGAGGTCGACCGACCCATGGGTGCCCTTGAGGGGTCGACACCCCTTGGGCAGGAAATTTGACGCTCGATTTCTGAACTAAATTTTGATTTTCTGATTTAATTATATATATATATATAATTCTCTTACGCGTATACAAACTTCAAACCTTCATATCTTCTTCATACGGTGTCCATTTTACGCAAACCAAATGTCTACTTTGACCAGAATTTCAATATGGATGCAATGGCGCAGTCTATTTCCCTTAATTCTAAATATTAAATTAATTATTCTTTAATTTGTCCTCTTTAGTGTTGTTAAAATTAGGGAGTGTTACATTCTCCCATACTCAAAGGATTTCATCCCCGAAATCTCCAAGTTAAGAAGAATGTATATCCTGCCATCCATCACCCATCTACTCATCCACCAATCACTGGCATCCATTGTACTTAAAGACTTATAATGCTTTTATGAACATATGCAAAAGTGTGTGTATATGTCCCAATACTAATCCAAAGATCAGACGGTCTACTGATTCAGTCGACCTCCTTAATGCAATGTATGTTAGTGCCATGTATCCAACATGTATGCAATAATCCTATTATAACATGTAAGTTCTATATGTGTGCACAATCATCCGTCCAAATGCAACATCCATATTATGATACATCCATTTCCATCCATTAAAAGAGGAAAAATGCACACACATCCATATGCATTATGAGAGTGACTGAGCCGATCTAGTGCCTAATGTGTGTGTATATGCATCCACGAGCAACCACTAGCAAACACTTGCATCCACTTGCATCCATCAAACATAACATGTCTTAAACACATGTTTACATCCATGGGATTTCTACCTAAAGGTGAAAGATTCAATAGATAGGACATGCTTAAATGATAGAAACAAGCATAAATAAAAGCTTTGGAAAGGGAGTTAAGAACATACCCTCGAAAAGAAAAGGGTACGAAGCACGAATCTTGTCTTCGGTCTCCCAAGTCGCATCCTCTGGGTTATCTCCCTACCGAACCCTCATCAACTTGGATTCTTTATTGCGTAGCTTCTTAACTTCTGACCCAAGAATACGAGAAAGAATTTGTCTGACCGTCGCCTCCCATTCCACCTCTACTTCCTCCAATATACTCAGCTCAACTACTTCTGCGGTATCATGCAAGCACTTCCGCAAATGAGAAACGTGGAAAACAACATGAACGTTGGATAGTCTCTCTGGTAGCTTTACTCTATAGGCCATTTGGCCAATCCTTTCTGTTATGGGAAATGGCCATACAAATCTTGGTGCCAACTTCCCGACAGATCCGAAGCGGCCACATTCCTCAAAGGTGACACATTGATGAAAACCATGTCTCCTACTTCAAATTCAATGTCAGTCCTTCTCTTGTTAGCGTAGGATTTCTGCCTATCTTGAGCAGTCTTCATTCGTCGTCTAATAAGATCAATCTGCTCGGACGTTTCTCTAACCATATCTAGTCCAAGTAATAGCCTTTCTGTAGATTCCCAACAACAAGTTGGTGATCTACAGGGTCGTTCGTATAATGCTACGAATGGTGCCAGGCCAATGCTAGCTTGATAACTATTGTTGTAGGAGAACTCTACTAAAGGAAGATTCTCTTCCCAAGTCCCTCCGAAGTCTAGGATACACGGCCTCAAAAGATCTTCAAGAATTATGTTCACCCTTTCCATCTATCCATTGGTCTGAGGATGATAAGCGGTGCTTAAACACAACTGTGTACCTAATGCTTCTTGCAAGATCCTCCAAAACTCACTGGTGAAAACAGGGTCACAATCACTTACGATGCTGGAAGGTACTCCATGAAGATGGACTATCTCACAAACATAAACTGTTGCCAACCATGTTGTCGTCCTTTTACTCTTAACTGGAATGAAATGAGCGCTTCTAGTAAGCCTATCCACCACAACCCAAATACTGGTGTTGCCTTTCTTTGATCTAGGCAACCCGTCTATGAAATCCATAGAGACGCTCTCCCACTTCCACTGTGGAACCTCCAAAGGGTAAAGTAAACCACCGAGCTTTCTCTTCTCAGCTTTGACTTGCTGACAAACCAAACATTGAGAAACAAACTCGGCCACGTCTTTCTTCATTTCAGCCCAGAAGAAAACCCTCTTCATATCCCTATACATCTTATCACCGCCTGGATGAATGGTCATCTTAAAATGATGGGCTTTCTCTAGGACTGTCTTTAACAAACTTCCAGTTTGGGGAACACAAAGCCTTCCATCTCGTCGCAACCACCCTTTATCGTCTATGGAATATCTATTTAGGTGACTATAAGTCTCCTCTTTATTGAGCCGATCCAAGATGTCTGAAATCTGTGGATCACCTCTATGACACCCCACGTCCGTTAATGTCACTCACAAAGGGAATGCATTAAGTTTCGTGAAGAGTTATAGGTAAACAAACACAGAATATTACAAGACAGATATATAGAATAACAACGGAATAAAAACTTTATTTATTATAAGATACCGTGGTCCAAAAACATCACATGTCTAAAACATAAAAGCCCATTACAACTTAAAAGTTACTGCTTTGTACATCAAAAATATCAGAGTACATAAAAGAAGTAAAATTCCCCAAGAACAAAATATAGCCATGGCAACAAGGATAAAATCTTGAGCTATACATATAAGTAGCTCTAGCAAAATAAGCAGAATCACGGTCAAGCCTGAGTGTTTCCTCCTTGAGAACCTGGTGGGGGGAGGGGGGACAGATGAAAGAAGGAGAAACAAAAAGGGTCAGACATAAAGACTGGAGAGTCTAGTTACTTTTAACAAGTAAATAAATAAAAGTAGCATGACAGGCATATAAAGTGGATAAGAGAGATCACTACATAGATGGCAGGTGTGACAAGGTAGACAAGATAAGGTGTATATGCTTCCCTAATGATTACTCTGCACTATTACTAGTATAACCAGAATGAGATGATCCCTTCCACTATAAGGTAGTAGACTTGGGCATACGTCCAAATATACCCTAACTACTACCCTAATCGATCGGCTCCCTACTCCGTAGATACTCTGTGTCGGCCCCACAGTAGGATGTATCACGTCCTAAAGTGGCAACCCCTCACTGATATGCACAACTCCATATCTACATGTGTCACTGTCGTCTTATCCCCCTCTGCCCGGCTCATGCATGCACATGGCCCGGTCGGTTTGCGCCGCCCACATTGTCCTCCACATTTGGATCTCTTACAATCAGTCAGTAAGCATGCCCCTTCTCTTCCTAGTACGGAGTACTTTGTTTGATACCTATTCCAAGTTACTGACTGAATGGGTCCCACACAATATGATACAAGCTCTCCCCTTTGTCTTGTATCCCCCACTAGGTTTTCACTGACTATGTATACCACTAGGTATCTTTAATTACATAGCCCCATTCATTTCTACTAGTTATGCTTACCCAAAAAGGTGTCTTTAATTACATAACTTTTATATTTTCATCCGGTTATGTATACCACTAGGTGTCTTTAATTACATAACCTTATTAGGTTAAGTTCATGGGCCTATTTGTAAATATTACCTACCCCCTTAGATTTATTTAACCCACCCACTGTCCAACCAATTTTACTTAACCCTAACTTAAGTTCATAATCATACAATCCCTATGAATTAAATTAGTTAAGTAGTCCAATTCATTACCTTGTCCATTTATGTTTCATAATGGGCTACACCTCCCACATTAGGCCTACAACTTTTGGATGCTGGATATGTCGGTCGGGTCCAGGCAGACTTCTTCCACAAGTTGGGCCTAACCTCGTGTCATAGCCTGATTCGTATTTGCGCACTTAGACCTCTCACATTAGGTTCAACATTAGTGGCCACTGGATATGCCGGTCGGGTCCGGGCAGACTTCCACCACTAATGCAACCTTATCTCGGGTCATAAGTGCAATTACAATTCCTAATTGTAATTACTAGGCATTCCATTATCAATTAATTAAACCTATACCTTTATAGGTGTTAATGCCCACTTACCCAATAATTTGAATTATATGTCCAAAGACATTTATACAAATTATGCCAATTATTAACCTTTTTCCCCCGTTCCTTAACTAGCGCCCTCACAAAATTAGAGGCATGTCTAGGCTAGGTAATAGCCTAGTCATAAACGATAAAAGGGAAAAATAATAGAAATATAACAAAAGTGATTGTTTAACATGACTTGGCATAAACATAAACTAGCATGGTGATAAGGTGGACATATAAGCATAAAACTAATGAACTTGTGGTAGTCAATTGACTCTAACTTAACTATGGTGTCACAATAAGCACAAATAGATCTAAATCAACAAATTAGATGTCCAACCGGTTTAGATATAATATGATAAGCACAAGGTGATAAACTAGATCTAATTAATAATTTAAATGTCCACATAATTTAGATCCAACGGTTTAAAAGTGGATCTACACAAATAAGGTTTAAGGTTCACATCATGGCATGTCATAGAAGTTACCATAGATCTAAAAAGACAGAGATTTAGATCAATAGTTAAAATAGATCTAGCACAAATCATAGAATGCCACAAAGGTTACAATAGATCAAATAAGATAGAGACTTAGATACAAATCCTAACCAATTCAGAATGTCATATGTTCATGATTTACAACGGATCTGATACAATTTAGGCATTTGACCAAATTCAAGTCGAAGTCGAGTCATATTTACTTTTAAATATTCAAATCTAAAAGCAACTAGAAACTCATAGCCTTAGGATTAGAAAATAGAGAAAGAATGGATCTTGAATCTCTAGATTAGATTTGCAAAACTGATAGTTGTGGAAGATAACGAATTTAGTTCGGACACCGGCAGGGTTTGGACACCATGAATTCTTAATGAAGAAAACGACAGAAATGACCACGTACATATATAGCTTCCAAACCCTCTGAAACCGACTGCCACCTTAGCACTAGGGGTGTCAACACCCCTGTGAGTGGGTCGACCCTAGTGTCGACACCCCTTAAGGGGGGTCGACCCCGGTGTCGACACCCTCTAGGGGGGTCGACCCCCTAAAGCGGGAAATCTGTCGCCTCTTTTCCTTTTTCAAATTCGAACTATTCTGGATAAGGTTCTGCCTCATATCTGACTCTTATATGACTCATATGTGTGTGTGTATATATATATATTCTTTTTCACGTATATAAACTTAAAACCCTCATAACTTCTTCATATTGTGTCTGTTTTACGCAAACCAAATGTCTATCTTGACCAGAATTTCAAGATGGACGCAATGGCGCAGTCTGTTTTCCTTAATTCTGAATATTAAATTAATTATTATTTAATTTATACTCATTTAGTGTCATTAAAAATTCAGGGTGTTGCATTCTCCCCTACTCAAAGGATTTCATCCCCGAAATCTCTTAGTTGAAGAGAGTGTATCCTACCATCCATCTACTCATCCATCAATCACTGGCATCTATTGTCCTTAAAGATTTCTAATGCTTATATGAATATATGCAAAGGTGTGTGTATATGTCCCAATACTAATGCGAAAATCAGGCGTTCTACTGATTTAGTTGACCTCCTTAATGCAATGTATGTTAATGCAATGAATCCAATATGTATGCAAACAATCCTATTATAACATGTAAGCTCTATATGTGTGCACACTCATTTGTCCAAATGCAACATCCATATGCTAATTCATCCATTTCCATCCATGAAAGAAAAGAAATGCACACACATCCATATGCAGTATGAGAGTGATTGAGCCGATCTTGTGCCTAATGTGTGTGTATATGCGTCCACAGGCAACCACTAGCAAACACTTGCATCCATCAAACATAACATGTTTCAAATACATGTTTACGTCCATAGGATTGCTATCTAAAGGTCGAATAATACTATGGATAAGATATACTCAAATGATAGAAACAAGCACTGATAAAACTTTGGAAAAAGGTGCTAAGAACGTACCCTCGAAAAGGAAAGGGTATGAAGCATGAATCTTGTTTTCGGTCTCCTAGGTCGCATCCTATGGGTTATCTCCCCATTGAACCTTTAGCAACTTGATCTCATTATTTCGTAGCTTCATAACTACTGATCCAAGAATACGTGAAGGAACTCGTCTGACTATCGCCTCCCGTTCCACTTCTACTTCTTCCATCACACTCGGCTCAATGACTTCCGCGGTGTCACGCAAACATTTCCGCAGATGAGCAATGTGGAAAACATCATGAACACCAGATAGACTTTCTGGAAGTTTTACTCTGTAGGCCATTTGGCCAGTCCTCTCAGTTATGGGAAATGGTCCCACAAACCTAGGTGCCAACTTCCCTACCGATCCAAAGCGAACCACATTCCTCAGAGGTGATACTTCGATAAAAACTAAGTCTCCCACTTCAAATTCGATGTCAATCCTTCTCCTGTCTGCGTAGGATTTCTGTCTATCTTGAGCTGTCTTCATCCGCCATCGAATAAGGTCAATCTTTTCGGACGTTTCTCTAACCATATCTGGTCCAAGTAATAATCTTTCTGTAGATACCCACCAACAAGTTGGTGATCTAAAGGGTCGTCCGTACAATGCTTTGAAGGGTGCCATGCCGATGCTGGATTGGTAGCTGTTGTTATAGGCAAACTTTACTAAAGGAAGATACTCTTGTCAAGTCCCTCCAAAGTCTAGGATACACAGCCTCAAAAGATCCTCAAGAATTCTGTTACTCTCTCCGTCTACCCATCGGTCCGAGGATGATAAGCAGTGCTCAAACACAACTGTGTACCTAATGCTTCTTGCACCAAAATTCACTAGTAAAGATGGGGTCACGATTGCTTACGATGTTGGATGGTACTCCATGAAGACGAACTATCTCACGAACATAGATTGCTGCTAACCATGATGCCGTCCTTTTACTCTTAACTGGAATAAAGTGAGCGCTCTTAGTGAGTCTACCTACCACAACCCAGATACTGGTGTTGCCTTTCTTCAATCTAGGCAAACCATCCACGAAATCCATAGAGACGCTCTCCCATTTCCACTGAGGAACCTCCAAAGGATGAAGTAATCCACTGGGCTTCTTTTGCTCAGCTTTAACTTGCTGGCAAACTAAACATTGGGAAACAAATTCGACCACTTCTTTCTTTATCCCAGCCGAAAAGAAAACCCTCTTAATGTCTTTGTACATCTTATCACCGCCTGGATGAATGGTCATCTTAGAATGGTGGGATTCTTCTTGGACTGCCTTTATCAAGCTTCCAGTCTAAGGAACACAAAGCCTTCAATCTCGTTGCAACCACCCCTTTTCATCTATGTCATTTCTACTGAGGTGAATAGAAGTCTCCCCTCTTCTGAGTTTTCTATGATGTCTAAAATCTGTCGGTCGCCTTGTTGCGAAGCTCCTATCTGGTCCATAAGAGTTGGTCGTATCTCCAAGGATGCAAACAAATCAGGCAAAATCTCGATGGAGGGCCTAAAATCAAAAGCTGATATGAACTCCAAGTTCTTTCTCTCCACAAACAGAGGACTCAAGGCCATCCTCTTCCTGCTTAGTGCGTCTGCCACCACATTACCCTTGCCAAGGGTATATGCAGTCTCAAAATAATAAGAAGCCAAGAACTCCATCCACCATCGTTGCCTTAAATTGAGGTCTTTCTGCGAGAACAAATACTTGAGAGATTTATGTTCGGTGTATAACTCGAACTTCTCTCCAAGTGAATAATGATGCCACGTCTTTAATGCGAATACTATGGCAGTTAGCTCTAGATCATGGGTGGGGTAGTTCTTCTCATGGACCCTCAACTGTCTGCCCCCATAACATACTACTTTCCCTTCTTGCATCAGAATCACACCAAGCCCTGTACCGCACGCATCAGTGTAAATGATAAACACTTTACTCCCATCAGGCAAGGCCAAGACTGGGGTTGTTGTCAGAGCCCTCTTCAGTCGTTGGAAAGCAACGTCACAGTCTATATCCCATGAAAATACCAAGTTCTTCTTCGTCAGTCTCGTGAGTGGGGCTGATATCTTTGCGAAGTCCTTAATGAACTTCTTATAATAACCTGCCAACCCCAGAAAGCTCCTCATGTCGGTTGCATTTTTAGGAATCTGCCAATCTTGCACTGCAACCACCTTCGCGGGATCTACCGCTATCCCTTCTTTGGAGACCACATGCCCTAAGAATCTCACCTCTTTTCTACAAAAATGGCATTTGGAGAACTTTGCTTTAAGCTGATGTGCACGGAGAGTTTTCAAGACTTCTCTCAAATGTTGGGAATGCTCTTCTTCGCTTTCGGAGAAGATCAAAATATCATCCATAAAGACTACGACGAATTTATTTAGAAACTCCCAAAACACCCTACTCATCAAATCAAAAAAATAAGCGGGTGCATTCGTCAACCCAAAAGGCATAACTAGCCATTCAAAGAAACCATCCAGAGTTCTAAAAGCAGTCTTATCTATGCTATCCTCAGCCACCCTCAACTGATGGAACCCCGTGGGCAAGTCTAACTGAGTAAATACCGAGGCACCAACAAGCTGATCAAATAAATCATCAGTCGTCAGAAGTGGGTGCCTATTCTTCTTAGTGAGTTTATTCAGCTCTCTATAGTCAACACACAAACTAAGCGAACCATCTGCCTTAGTCGCGAATACTACTGGAGCACCCCATTCGGATATGCTTCGTCTGATAAATCCTTTCTCAAGTAGCTCCCCTACTTGCTTACTCAGCTCCCCCTTTCCCTCAGAGCCATGTGGCGCACTGGCAATGCATCTGGCTTTGCATTGTCCACCAAATATATGCGAAAGTCGATATCCTGCCTCGAAGGTAAACCACGAACTTCATCAAAAAAAATTGGAATAACTTTGGACTACTAGAACAGATTGCAAGTTATCGATAGATGCATCAAGGAACTCTAGGAAACTAAGCATAACTGACCCTTGTGGGTCACAAGAAATCTCGAGGGTCCTCCCATGACAAGTTAGAAGTCAACGACCCTCCTTTCACAACCCAGAATGGCACCATATGTGGTAAGCCAATCCATTCCTAGAATCAACCCATAGCCCATAAACCCGAGCACATACGGGTTGCATTCAAACTCGACGCCTAACACATATATTTTCAAACCAGACAAATCATAGATAAATGGGCCGAACCACCAATGGGGTTTGAAACAACTACGGGATCCACTACCATACTAGTAATTAAGTGTAGAGATTCAACTATTGAACTTGATATAAATGAATGTGAAGCGCCAGAATCAAAAAGTGTTCTAATAGGGTGGTTTGAAAGAGAAATTAAACCTTCCACAGAAATTTTCTACCTCTATCGGGAGCACTGATCGCGAGAGCATGCAGCTGCCCCCTAGAAGTCCATGTCCTTTGACCCTATCCCTGTGATCCCTGTTTCTTCGGGCACTCTCTAGCGAAGTGTCCGATCTCTCGATAATTAAAGCAAGTGTTCTTCCTTCTCTTACATTCTTTGATCAAGTGACCTTCCTTCCCACAACTATGACATTTTCTCTTATCCTTGCCTTTGTCATTCTTCCCTCCTTTCTTCTGTTGTGGTTGCTGTTGCCCCTTCCTGGGTCACACCTTCCTATTTTGCGATGTCTCCTCAGCCTTTGCTTCCTTCTTTTCTCCCTTGTCTTCCTCATGCATTAGCGCTATATCGACAAGCTTTTCAAAAGTGGCCCCCATTGGAATATGGGACATGGATAACCCATGTAAAGGTTCATTCAGCCCTTTAGCAAACTGCAAAGCCCTTTTGTGCGGCGTATCCACCAACTCTAACCCGAACCTTGCTAATTGGTTGAATTTGTTCACATACACTTTTATTGTCAAGTTTCCTTGTTTGAGTGCTAAGAAACTCTCCATCTGCATGCTTCTCTCAGCTTGGGAAAGAAATTTCATTTCGAACCTCTATCTAAAATCTTCCCAAGTTTCCACCGGACGTTCAGCTTGGGTGACTTCTCACCAAAATGAGGCTTCGTTTTTAGTAGCTAGGCAGCTAACTTGACCTTCCTTTTATCCTCTACTTCAAAGATTACGAACAAGTCCTCGGTCTTCTTGAGCCAATTCCGCGCTTCTACGAATGTCTTGTTCCCATGGAATGGCTTCCCTCCCTTGGCACAGAAGTCTTTGCAGATCTTGGCAAAGTTATCTGCTCTTGGAGGGGGAGGAGGAGGAATGACTGGTGCAGTTGGGGGAGGAACGTTTCCTTGGCCTTCGGCAGGCGCCATGGCCTCTAGATACCTACGGAACCATCCGGGTATCGTAATTCCTTCAGGGATGTTAGGAATGTTTTGTTCCCCAAACATGCTGAAAAGAAAAAGGAAGAGATTTAGACAAAGGATCGAAAGATATTGCATATGGCTTTTTGGGGAATGTTTTTCAAAACAGACATTTCTTTTTGAAAATGCTTTCTTTTAAAACCTTTTTCAAAATAATTTTCAAAAACTTTTATCCAATCTGGTAACCTTCAGCTCTGATACCAAGTGTCACACCCCACGTCCGTTAATGTCACTCACAAAGGGGATGCATTAAGTTTCGTGAAGCGTTATAGGCAAACAGACACAGAATATTACAAGACAGATATATAGAATAACAACGAAATAAAAACTTTATTTATCATAAGATACCGTGGTCCAAAAACATCACATGTCTAAAACATAAAAGCCCATTACAACTTAAAAGTTACTGTCTTGTACTTCAAAAATATCAGAGTACGTAAAAGAAGTAAAATTCCCCAAGAACAAAATATAGCCATGGCAACAAGGATAAAAGCTTGAGCCATACATATAAGCAGCTCTAGCAAAATAAGCAGAATCACGGTCAAGCCTGAGTGTTTCCTCCCTAAGAACCTGGTGGGGGGAACGGAAGAAAGAAGGAGAAACAAAAAGGGTCAGACATAAAGTCTAGAGAGTCTAGTTACTTTTAACAAGTAAATAAATAAAAGTAGCATGACATGCATATAAAGTGGATAAGAAAGATCACTATATAGATGGCAGGTGTGACAAGGTAGACATGATAAGGTGTATATGCTTCCCTAATGATTACTCTGCACTATTACTAGTAAAACCAGAATGAGATGATCCCTTCCACTATAAGGTAGTAGACTTGGGCATACGTCCAAATATACCCTAACTACTACCCTAATCGATCGGCTCCCTACTCCGTAGATACTCTGTGTGGGCCCCACAGTAGGATATATCATGTCCTAAAGTGGAAACCCCTCACTGATATGCACAGCCCCATATCCACAGGTGTTACGGTCGTCTTATCCCCCTCTTCCCGGCTCATGCACGCACATGGCCCGGTCAGTTTGCACCGCTCAAACCGTCTCCACGTTTGGATCTCTTACCATCAGTCAGTAAGCGTGCCCATTCTCCGCCTAGTGCGGAGTACTTTGTTTGATACCTACTCTGATTTATTGACTGAAATGGGTCACACACAATATGATACAAGCTCTCCCCTTTTTCTTGTATCCCCCACTAGGTTTTCACTGACTATGTATACCACTAGGTATCTTTAATTACATCGCCACATTCATTTCTACTAGTTATGCTTACCCTGAAAGGTGTCTTTAATTACATAACTTTTATATTTTCCTCCGGTTATGTATACCACTAGGTGTCTTTAATTACATAACCTTATTGGTTTAAGTTCGTGGGCCTATATGTAATTATTACCCACCCCCTCAGATTTACTTAACCTACCCACTACCCAACCAATATTACTTAACCCTAACTTAAGTTCATAATCATACGATCCCTTTGGATTAAACTAGGTTAAGTAGTCCAATTCATTACCATGTCCATTCATGGTTAACAATAGGCTAGACCTCCCACATTAGGCCTACAACTTGTGGATGTTGGATATGCTGGTCGGGTCCGGGCAGACTTCTTCCACAAGTTGGGCCTAACCGCGTGTCATAGCCCGATTCGTATTTGCGCACTTAGACCTCTCACATTAGGTTCAACATTAGTGACTCCTGGATATGCCGGTCGGGTCCGGGTAGACTTCCACCACTAATGCAATCTAACATCGTGTCATAAGTGCAATTACAATTCCTAATTGTAATTACTAGGCATTCCATTATCAATTAATTAATCATTTAATTAAACCTATACCTTTATAGGTGTTAATGCCCACTTACCCAATAATTTGAATTATATGTCCAAAGATGTTTATATTCAAATTATGCCAATTATTAACCTTTTCCCCCGTTCCTTAACTAGCGCCCTCACAAAATTGGAGGCATGCCTAGGCTAGGTAATAGCCTAGTCATAAACGATAAAAGGGAGAAATAATAGAAATATAACCAAAGTGATTGTTTAACATGACTTGGCATAAACATAAACTAGCATGGTGATAAGGTGGACATATAAGCATAAAACTGATGAACTTGTGGTAGTCAATTGATTCTAACATAACTATGATGTCACAATAAGCATAACTAGATCTAAATCAACAAATTAGATGTCCAACTGGTTTAGATATAATATGATAAGCAAAAGGTGATAAACTAGATCTGATTAACAATTTAAATGTCCACATAATTTAGATCCAACGGTTTAAAAGTGGATCTACACAAATAAGGTTTAAGGTTCACATCATGGCATGTCATAGAAGTTACCATAAATCTAAAAAGACAGAGATTTAGATCAATAGTTAAAATAGATCTAGCACAAATCATAGAATGTCACAAAGGTTATAATAGATCCAACAAGATAGAGACTTAGGTCCAAATCCTAACCAATTCAGAATGTCATATGTTCATGATTTACAATGGATCTGATACAATTTAGGCATTTGAACAAATTTAAGTCATAGTCGTGTCATATTTACTTTTAAATATTCAAATCAAAAGGCAACTAGAAACTCACAGCACTAGGATTAGAAAATAGAGAAAGAATGGATCTTGAATCTCTAGATTTGATCTGCAAAACTGATAGTTGTGGAAGATAACGGATTCAGTTCGGACACCGGCAGAGTTTGGCCACCATGAATTCTTAATGAAGAAAACAAGAGAAATGACGACGTATATATATAGCTGCCAAACCCTATGAAACCGACTGCCACCTCAGCCCTAGGGGTGTCGACACCCCTGTGGGTGGGTCGACCCTGGTGTCGACACCCCTTAAGGGGGGTTGACCCCGATGTCGACATCCCTCTAGGGCGGACGACCCCCTAGAGCGGGAAATCTGCCGCCTCTTTTCCTTTTTCAAATTTGAACTATTCTGGATAAGGTGCTAACTTATATCTGACTCTCATATGACTCATATGTATATATATCTTCTTTCTACACGTATATAAACTTAAAACCCTCATAACTTCTTTAAACGGCGTCCTTTTTACGCAAACCAAATGTCTATCTTGACCAGAATTTCGAGACAGATGCAATGGCACAGTCTATTTTCCTTAATTCTGAATACTAAATTATTTATTATTTAATCTATACTCTTTTAGTGCCGCTAAAAATTCAGGGTGTTGCAATCTCGCTGCGAAGCTCCTATCTAATCTATAACAATAGGTTGTATCTCTAGCGATGCAAACAAACTAGGCAAAAACTCAGTGGAGGGTCTAAAATTAAAAGTTGATATGAACTCCAAGCTTTTACTTTAAGCAATCTCGAAGTCATAAGATGCTAGCTAGGAACTCCATCCACCTTTGTTGCCTTAAATTAAGATCCTTCTGTGAGAACAAGTACTTGAGAGATTTATGATCGGTGTACAACTCGAACTTCTCTCCAAGCAAACAATGACACCACATCTTAAGCGTGAATACTATGGCAGCTAGCTCTAAATCATGGGTAGGGTAGTTCTTCTCATGAACTCTTAGCTGTCTACAACCATAACACACTACCTTTCCCTCTTGCATTAGAATTGCACCAAGCCTTGTACCACATGCATTAGTGTATATTGTAAACTCTTTATTCCCATCAGCCAAGGTCAAGACTGAGGCTGTTGTCAGAGCCCTCTTCAATCGTTGGAAAGCAACATCACAATCTATATTCCATAAAAACGCCAAATTCTTCTTCGTCAGCCTAGTGTGTGAGGATGATATCTTTGCGAAATCCTTAATGAATTTCCTATAATAACCTGCCAATCCAAGAAAGCTTCTCGCCTTCGTTGCATTTTTTGGAATTTGCCAATCTTGAACTGCAACCACCTTTGCGGGATCTACAGCTATCCCATCTTTGGAAACCACATGCCCTAGAAATCTCACCTCTTTTCTCTAAAAATTGAATTTGGAGAACTTTGCCTTAAGCTGATGTGCACAGAGAGTTTTCAAAACTTCACTACAACAAAATGACCCTATTACAACGGTGGAACACCGTTGTAATATACATTTTACAACGGTGGGCTAACCATCGTGTATTAAGAAGTTGTAATAGACTAAAAAAAATTACAACTTTTTTTCACCGTTGCAACACCGTTGTAATATGTATATTTTACAACTTTTTTCCACCGTTGTAATAAACTTTATTACAACAGTTATGCACCGTTGTAATAATATCTACTACAACTGTTATGCACCGTTGTAACTGACAGTTGCATTTAAAAAAAATATACATCCATTGCAACTGAAATGAAAAATACACTAAATATAGCAATACTCCATAATCAAAACAAATATTACAGTTATTTGCAAACTAATTTATTAAAATACTCAAATTTTCAATATTACAAACAATAAGTTTTACAAAAGATTTCGCGCACTATTACATACTTTCAAATCCTTTCTTCTTCATATTCCCTTCTTCTTCATCATTCTCTCCATCGTCGCCGCTAACACTTTCAAATCCATCTTCGCATATTTCTTCTTTATCAGTCTGTTTGTTGCCTGATTATAAAAAATAAATCATCATGTATATGGACTTAAACTTGGAGGTGTGTACTGTGGATGTATATGCTCAGCTCTATTAACGGTAAATACATGTATCACTTGATGACAATCATACAGAAGCACACACAGTGATCAACATAAAAAAAACTTAGACATGCACTCTGCTTGAAACACAAGGTTTGGAAGGCATAAACTCAAATGTATCTGCTACATCAGGCGATATATAGTACATACCATAATTTTCATAAAATATGATATCAATGAAAAGATATTCCCCCTGTTTAGCACGTGCACTATTATGTATTTTAATGCAGAATAGATCAAGCTAGCATAGCAACATACAGATACATTATATATATTTCAACAATGAATCATTAGTTGTCTTTTTTAATTTTTATATTATGTCAATGTTATTTTATAATTAAGATGAATCATGTGCTGATTATTATAATTATAATCAGTTATTTGTATTCTACGACAGGTTAGCTAAACTTTTGAGAAATAATTGGAGCTTGATCAGGACTGGAATAAATAGTAGTTTAATATAGACCTAAATCATGCCAATTTAAACCAATAAAAATGTTACATTTTCCTTGCTTTAAATTAGATAAATGGTCCCTATGGTATCAACTTTTTCATACAAATATAGTCATTCATCTATATATGCTATTACAAGAAATAATACTAAGATTGACGTGTTCATTCTCAAACTACACAATATAATGATATATGCATATGAAGGACTACTTCGAAAATCAGTTATCAATTTTCTTTGTGCATCAGCAATAAACTGATCTCACTTGTTCATTATCACAAACACGTGTTGTGCATAAACATTAGCATGAGAAGTCAGGGAAGGCAAACTGTGGAATCATGTTGCCCAATCACAATGAAACGATTAACATTCTTTCAATTGTTCATTATTAAATCATTAGTACAGTGCATCCAGCAAATAGTTAAATTTAATAGGAAAACAAAGAAGAGTAAAAGTAGGGAATAAAAATACCTTAGAAAAGTGAACATGATTTCTAAGAAGAAGGGAGGAAAGCTTGAAATAGAGATTCTTCATGTGGATTCTTCTGTTTTTCTCCACTACCTTTCTCTCAACCCTGTTGCTTGATGAGGAACTGCCGCTTCCATTGCAGGAGGAGCAACGAAAACACAACGCAGGGTTGAGGAGGGTGTTCGATGGCGGAGGGAGAAGCCAGGAGGAGGCTAAATCCGGAGGTGGAGCTCGGATTTTCAAGTGGTAAGGCTCGGTTGTGAATTTTCGATGAGGAAGAAGAAGGAATACGAAGAAACGTATGTAAATTTGGGGAAACTTAATTTTGGGTTACTAAGGAGAAAAGCGTAACCTGGGTTAATACTTGGGTTTGGGGAAAATTTAGGTTTGCCGCCCAAAATTCTGTTTTGGAGCCAAAAACGAGACTTGGTTTTGGAGCCAAAAACGAGATTTGGTTTTGGAACCAAAGCATCTTTTAATAGTAATTATTATAAGCTAATTACTATTTATTAGTTACTACTCATTATTAAATACTTAACAATCATTATTAAAAAATAATTACTATTTATAAAATATTAAGTATTTATTATTTATTATTTATTTGTAAGGTTATTATTAGTTATTAATTATTATTAAAATATTAATATTATTAATTATTAAATATTAGGTATTACTAATATTTAATAGCCTCTATTACAATTAGTAGAAAAAAGAAATGCTGAAAATAATTTTGTAAAATTTTATAATAAAACCGTTTTAATTATTAATTACCAAAATTAATTACTAATATTAAATATTACTTCGTAATTATTAATATTAATGATTATTTCTTAATTGTTTATTACTAAAAATTAATTACTAGTTATTTAACAATACTGATAATTTATTATTTAATATACTAGTTATTAATATTAATTATTAAAAATTATTTATTAATTATTGATTATTTAATAGAAATTATTAATATTAATATTATTATTATACTAATTACTAATTATATAATGTTAATGGTTAAAACTGTCACTTATTACAACAGGTAAGAGTGAAAAGTTGTAATAGGCATTTATTAAAACAGTCACAATAAAAAAGTTGTTAGAAATATGTTTATTACAACTTTAGTGAACTGACTGTTGTAAAAAATATTTATTACAACTGTGCATTTTCCACCGTTGTAAAATGAAAGTTGTAATATAGTATTTTTGTTGTAGTGCTTCTCTCAAATGTTGGGCATGTTCTTCTTCTCTCTTTGAGAAGATCAAGATATCATTAACAAAGACCATGACGAATTTATTTAGAAACTCCCGAAACACCCTACTCATCAAATCAACAAAATAGGAGGGTGCATTCGTTAATACAAAAGGCATAACTAGCAATTCAAAGAAACCATCTGGAGTCCTAAAAGCAGTCTTATCTATACTATCCTCAGCCACCCTCAACTGATGAAACCCTATGGCTAATTCTAACTGAGAGAATACCGAGGCACCAACAAGCTGGTCAAACAAGTCATCTATCCTCGGAAGTGGGTGTCTGTTCTTCTTAGTGTGTTTGTTCAACTCTCTATAGTCCACACACAAGCGACGCGAACCATCCGCCTTAGTCGCGGATACTACTGGAGCACCCCATTCAAATATGCTTCGCCTAATAAACCCTTTCTCAAGCAACTCCCCTACTTGCTTGCTAAGCTTCCTCATTTCCCTCGGAGCCATATGGGCATAGGTAATGCAACAGGCTTTGCATTGTCCACCAAATATATACGAAAATCGATCTCATATCTCGTAGGTAAACCCCGTACCTCATCAAAAACATCAGAATAATCTCAGACTACTGGAACAGATCGCAGATCATCGTTAGATGCATCAAGAGACTCTAGGAAACTAAGCATAACAGACCCTTGCGGGTCACAAGAAATCTCGAGGGTCCTCCTATGGAAAGTCTAAAGTCTAACGACCCTCTTCTCACAATCCAGAGTGGTACCATACATGGTTATCCAATCCATCCCTAGAATCAAAGCATAGCCCATAAAACCGAGCACATGCGTGTTGCATTCAAATTCAACGCCTAAGACAGATATTCTTAAACCCCGAGAAATCATAGACAAATGAGCCGATCCACTAATGTGGTTTAACACAACCACGAGATCCACAACCATACTATATTTAAATGCAGAGATTTAACCACATAACTAGATATAAATGAATGTGAAGCGCCAGAATTAAAAAGAGTTCTAATAGGATGACTGGACAGAGAAATCAAACCTTCCACGGAAATTTTCCTACCTCTATCTAGAGAAATGGTTGCGAGAGCATGCACCTGCCCTCTAGAAGTTCCTGCCCTTTGACTTGGTCCTTGTTTCTTCGGGCACTCCTTAGCAAAGTGCCCGACCTCTCCACAATTAAAGCAAGAATTCTTCCTTCTTTTGCAGTCGTTCACCAAGTGACCCTCGCATCCACAACTGTGGCACTTCCTCTTATCCTTAGCCTTATCATTCTTATCTCCCTTCTTTTGTTGTTGTTGTTGTTGTTGTCCTTTCTAGGGCCATACCTTCTTGTTTTGCATTGTTTCCTCAGCCTTAACTTCCTTCTTGTCTCCTTTGTCTTCCTCGTGCATCAAGGCCATATCGACAAGCCTTTCAAAAATAGCTCCCATTGGAATATAGGACATAGCTAACCCATGAAGGGGTTCATTCAGCCCTTTAGCAAACCGCAAAGCTTTCTTATGTGGAGTATCTACCGGTTCCAATCCAAACCTTGCTAGCTAGTTGAATTTGTTCACATATTCTTTAACAGTAATTTCCTTGTTTGCGCGCCAAGAACCTCTCCATTTACATGCTTTTCTCAGCTTGAGAAAGAAAATTCATTTCAAACCTCTACTTAAAATCATCCTATGTCTCACCGGACGCTCCGCTTGGATTACTTCCCACTAGAATGAAGCTTCATCTTTCAGTAGCTAGGCGGTTAGCTGAATCTTGCTATAATCATCCACATCGAAAATTCCAAACAAGTCCTCTGTCTACTTGAGCCAATTACTTGCCTCTATGAATGTCTCAGTTCCATGGAATGGATTTCCTCCCATAGCACGGAAATCTTTGTAGATCTTAGGGAAGTTGTCTACACGCGGAGGAGGAGGAGGAGGAACAACGGGTGCAGTTGGGGGAGGAATATCAGCTTGACCACCGGGAGGCACCATGGCATTTAGATACTTACGGAACCTACCTGGTATCGTGATGCCCTCTGGAATATTAGGTTCCCCAGATATGCTGAAAAGAAAAGTGATTCAGACAAAGGATCGAGAGATAGTACATATGGCTTTGAGGAATATGTTTTTCAAAATAGTCTTTTCTTCTGAAAATGCTTTCTTTTAAAACCTTTTTGAAAATAATTTTCAAAAACTTCTATCTAATCTGGTAACCTTCAGCTCTGATACCAAATGTGACACCCCACATCCGTTAATGTCACTCATTAAGAGAATGCATTAAGTTTCGTGAAGCGTTATAGGTAAACAGAAAAAAAACATTACAAGACAGATATAAAAATAATAGCGGAATTAAAAACTTTATTTATCATAAAGCATCATGGTTCAAAACATCATATGTCTAAAATACATAAAACCTATACATCATTAAAATTACTGTCTTGTACTTAAAACATTAGAGTACAATAATAAAAGAAGCATAATTCCCCAAAATAAACATAGCCATAGTAGCAAAGATAAGAGCTTGAGCAATACATCTAAGCAGCTCCAGCAAAATGATAGCAGAACCATGATCAAGCATGAGTATTCCTACCCTGAGAACCTGGTGTGGGGAATGGAAGAAAGAAGAGGAAACAAAAAGGGTCAAACATAAAGTTTGGCGAGTCCAGTTACTTTTAGCAAACAAATAAGTAAAAGTATCTTGATAGGCATATAAAGTTGATAAGGAAGGTAACATCACAAAAGGAAGGTATGACAAGGTAAACATGATAGAGTGTAAACGCTTCTCTAATGATTACTCTAATTCTCTGCACCAATACTAGTATAACCATAATAAGATGATCCCAACAACTATATGATGGTAGACTTAGGCGTACTTCGGGTGAGAGGTTTTAACCCCATATATTCCACATGCAACCCAATCCTACAGGCTCCTTAACTTTACCAGAGTCTAGATGTACCCTAACCACTACCCTAATCGATCGGCTCCCTACTCTGTAGATACCCTGTGCCGGCCCCATGGTAGGAGGTATCACTTCCTAAAGTGTCAACCCTTAGTTGATGTGCACAACCATATCTACTATTGTCACGGTCGTCTTATCCCCCTCTGCCCGGACATGCATGCACATGTCCCAATCAGTTTGCGCCGCCTACACCGTCCTACATGTTTGGATCTCTTACGATCAGCCCAGTAAGCGTGTCTCTACTCCAACCTAGGATGGAGTACTCGTCTGATACGTTTCTATGGGTTACTGATTGAAACGGGTCCACCACACAAGATGATACAAGCTCTCCCCTTTGTCTTGTATCCCCACTAGGATTTCCATAGGTTATGTATACCTATTGGTGTTTTCAATTACATAGCCCCCCTTAGATTAAGTTTGTGGGCCTATATATAAATATTACCTACCCGCTCAGATTTACTAAACCCATCCACTGTTTAAACAGATTTACTCAACCCCTATTCAAGTTTAGGTTCATACAATCCCTGTGGATTCAACTAGGTTAAGTATTCCAGTTCATTACCATCTCCATTTATGGTTATAATGTGCTGGACCCCTCACATTAAGCCTACTACTTGTGGATACTAGATATGTCGGTCGGTCCCAGGCAGATTTCTTTAATAAGTCGGGTTTAACCTCGTGTCTCAGCATGTCTCGTATTTGCGCACCTAGACCCCTTACATTAGATTCACCACTTGTGGTTGCTGGATATGTCGGGCGGTTACGGGTAGACTTCCACCACAAGTGCAATCTAACGTCGTGTCTAGGCGCAGTTACAGTTTCTAATTACTGTAATCCTAGGAATTCCATTATTAGCCAATTTTACCAATGTTGTTATAGTTTTCATGCCCCTTTTTTCCAATTATGTTCATAATGAATTATATGCCCCAAATTCATATTCATAAACATTATTCAAGTTATGCCAAATTCCCCATTTATAAGTTATGTCCAATTTCAATGCTTTCCCCTCGTTCCCCATTTAACGCATTTGCATATTTCAGCGGCATGCCTAGGCTCGAAAGTAGCCAGGCTATATAAAATAGAAAGGAAAGATGAAGGGAAGGTGACAGAAAAGATTACACTAACAAATTTGACATAAACATATAGTGGCATATTGATAAGATGGACATACCAGAACATATCTGGTGAACATGAGATAATAGAACAGATTCTAACATAATAGGGATGATAAGATCTAACAATTATTTAGATGTCCAACTAGTAACAGATCCAATTTAACCACAAACATGATAGGTAAAAGGTGATCTAAATAGTGAATTAGATCTAAAATCAAAGGTATATCTGACATGATAAAGGTTAAGGTTCAAGTCATAGTCATGTCAGAATATCATAGGTTCAAAAGTTATAACAGATCTGATATGATTCAAGCAGTCACAGGCATAGATCCAAATTACAGTCATATCATCTTTTACTTTTTAATTGTTTAAATCTAAAGGTAACTTAAACTCACAGTGTTTGGATCTAGAAAGATAGAAGAAGAAGAACAAAGGTTGAATTACAGATCTACACTTGAATAACTTGATTAACTTGATTGCAGAAGAAGGAAAAGGTTTGATTCATTTTGGGCACCGACAGCATCTAGTGCTCCATTATTTTTCAGTATAGAAAACAAGAGAAATGGTGCCATATTTATAGCCGTCAGCCCCTAAACCATAACTGCCATGTCTGCCCTAGAGGGGTCAACCCATGGGTCGACAGCCCCTTGAGGGGTCGACACCCCTTGGGTGGGAAATTTTTCGCTCGATTTCTAAACTAAATTTTGATTTTTTGATTTAATTATATATATATAATTCTCTTACGCGTATACAAACTTCAAGCCTTCATAACTTCTTTAGATGGCGTCTGTTTTACGCAAACCAAATGTTTATCTTGACCAGAATTTCGAGACGGACGCAATGGCATAGTCCATTTCCCTTAATTCTGAATATTAAATTAATTATTCTTTAATTTTTCCTCTTTAGTGTTGTTTAAATTATGGGGTTTTAAATATTTCAAAAGTATTCATATAATTCATTAAACACTATTCACCCTCCCTTTAATGTTAATCCATCCTTAAGATCCATAAAGCACATTCCTCACAACCGCTGCTATGTACTAGGCCATGATTTCCTTAGCCTTGTTCACCTAAATGCCGCCGAAAATGGCATAGTTGGCCCGCCTAACTACTATATAGTTCTAATCAAAGTTCCCCGTCTTGGGACTAGGTTATACTGCAAAATGAGTATAACTAATATATCTAATGAGCATAAAGATCCAATACTCAAGACCTCGTTTTAGGGGTCTACAAAAATATGTTTTAGGACAGCGTCATATGTCATCTCATTCTGGTCTATACCAAGACCCTTCCCTCTAATAGCCAAAATGGTAGCTAACTGTGTCTCAGTAAACGCTAGTCTAGTGTTGGTTGCCTCTAACTCAAAGGCTACCCATGCCCAACAATATCAGAATGTAAATTGGCATTGAAGAGACGCACTAACTTGTGATATGTTCTCCACCTGAACGTCTGATGGCTCAAAATATGATGCAATCTGGTATTTAGAAAAAATGCCCTAATGGCATATCATAAAAATCAGAAAACTTCACTGATCTTCCCTAACTGAAGAGAGGTTGTATCTACATACAACTGATTCGTCCTCCAAATACCCTGACACTAGGCTATCTCCGGAGGTGTCAGCTAGGAAAAAATGTTAGCCATAGATGGCCTTGAAGACATGATGGGAAATTTCCAGATCTGAGGAAAAGAACAATGGAAATGGATAGATCTAGCAACACGCTTCAATTTGGTGCTTTCCTTGAGTTGATTAGAGATGTTTGGTGGCGGCGAGGGGTGGTGGAATGGGTTATTTTTCATGGGTTTCAGCTGGAGCCGAGGAAGAAAATCAAAGTGATTAAGTCTCTCGACTTCGTCCATTTTTAATTATGCAAAAACACATAGGCAGGTTGACTCGCCTCTTAGTTAGGCCGACCTACAGGTTTACCCAATCCGGTATATATATTTCTGCATTCTTTTCCTTCCCCCTAGTCGATTCTATCCTATTCTAAAAGTTCTTGGTCGGCTAAGTCACTGTTACGAATTCGGATAAAAATTCCTGAATTTTCTTTACACTCCAAGTAAAGTCTTTAAACTTCCACTCTTCAATTAAATCCGTATACGAAGTCCACGTCTTATCCTTTTATATTCGTAGCTTTTGCCCAACTACTTATATTTTCCTACCCCATAACTTACTTACACGTTTTATTTAAAAACAACTCTACTATTTTTTTCAAAATTTATTTTATTGTAGTTGTCTGAATTTAAACTAGTAAATTTTTAATAATGTAAACTTTTAAATTTATAATTTTAAAACTCTCCATATCTTTTTTTTCAAGTTCTTAAAGGTTTAATTATGGGGAAAACTCAAAGTGGGTTCTTAACTTCCATTTACTTTCCAAATATTTCCCTAAATTTGTTCCTCTCAAACTAATTTCTTTTTACATCAATTCCCTCAATATCCTAACTATCTAAACTGAAATTTGATTCTAACGCCACCCATGAGAATATATATACACTTATATATATATATATATATATATATATATATATATATATATGTGTGTGTGTGTGTGTGTATTGCAAATCTATTTCCTCTCTTATGCTTCTATACACATTCTAACGCGCTACTGCCCAACTGACTAATCTAAAATAACCACCAATTTCTTGATATTGACACATGGACTTTTCGCTTTATGTTAAACTTATTGTACATCCTTTACAATAACCACTCTAGGGCGTATTGGATTCGCATAATCCTAATCTTGATGTACAAAACTATTACCACAATCTTTCTATATGTGACTCATCTTAAAAGTGGGTTTCTCTGTGGATCTAGGTATACATAATATAATATATTTATATTTTTAAAATACATGTAGTTCACTCTTTATATATTTAGGAACTCCATACCTAGGCTTTGATACCAAGTGTAACAACCCAAACCCCAATGGGCCCGAATGTTTCGCAAAGTGCTAAAATCCAAGTCTATTAAAGCTTGAGTTGGGTATTTGGTATACTGAAAATAGGCAAAGATAAATATATCAAATCTTAATAAGATATCTCACAATGTAATTGAAGAAAATATAATAATAAGTTAATACTTACCAATGTAATCACACTGTCTAAACAAGTGTCTCTAAGCTGCAAAATCTTTGCCATCTATTTAACTTACCGGATGGTTATGAAGAGGGGGTCAAAACTAAAGTTTGGATGAATGGACAAATTACATGCTTTTAAGTAACACTACATATATCGTTTTACTTCCCTTTTAATTATATTAGGTTAATTGGGTTTACAATACTCTCGCCTACGTACGTCAATCATACACAACTAATCCTAAGTAAACCAAATCCAATAGTCGATATATGCGTAGCTATATGCCCAATAGACTACCTTGGTCCTAGGTACTACCCATAATACCCTTTGTATCCTCCTCGATAGGACTCTCTACTGACTCGCTATGAAAGAGTACAACAATTTCCCATGTAAAGGATAGCTTCATGAGGACTACAATACATATGTTTTATCGTATGATAGGTAAACATGAAACTACATCCGCATCAGCTCGCTCGAATGCTCAGACATCCACGATGCATCATCCAGTGCATACAATAAGGACTTACATGTAATCATTGCGTCTATTCAATGAGCACCACTAATAATGTCCACTTTGTATGGAACTTAGTCGAGGATATTTATATCTGTAAATGATAGCTTCGTTAGACCTACATTACAGAAAAAATATTTGGTTTGTTTCTTTCGTTCATGGTTTTGGCTCCATGCAGGCCCCCTCGACTAATTGAAAGACCCCTTAAGAGCTAAGTGACTACACCCTACTGCAAACAATCTAAACATCCAATTGGGGTTGTTCTTCATCCAATGTATCGATATTTAAAGATCAATGTCCTTTTAGTTTAGCTCCAGTCTTTCTCCATTTTTGGCACTAACTGATGGTGGTCGATATCTGCATGATACTATCCTTTTGGCCGCTACCCGCTAAAATTGTGCTTGCAAAGTAATGAGTCTAAGTGTCATACTAATACACTTCTCCATCCATCATCCTTTTGACTGCATGTAAAGAACATTTCATTAGGTCTACAATACAAATGTAGTTAAGGCATACTGTTTTGATGGAACCCTTATAGACCTAACTCCAGGGATGCAGCTTTGTTAGGCCAACCTCGGAGGGCCATCCTAGAGTATCCTTATGTTCCGTTGAAATCTCCCACTTCCTTCTAGTCTCACTGAACATTAGGTGGACGTGCTCCCATAGTGCCAAAGCATATGTGATAATCCACTTCATTAGGCTTTCATCCAAACTCCCTTCAGACTAATCCAAATGCACCTTGCTATTTTATTAGACCTTATGTTTAATGTTTCATTATGAGTTTAGCTTAATTTTCTTTTATTATGATACCGATTTGCATTCCATGTTGAGTCCTACATAATCTTGGCCTTATATATTATGTACATTGACTTTATCCCAGATCTACATTTTGATATAATCAGCCTTTATTCTCTTTCTTTCTTTTTAATTATAACCCGTGCGATAACTTTTCTTGCAACCATCTAGATTTTCTTGTTTTCAATCTTTCATTTTTTATTATAGAATTACCTATCTTACAATTATTGTAAGTTTTATTTGTCATGTCCCACTTCGTTGTTTATAGAAACTGCATTAAACCCTATTTCTGTATTTAATATAAAATAGTCCGGCAGATAGTAACTCGTAATTGTATGATATTTCTTTTATTAATTTCTTAATTATTAGATAGTACAAAATACAGTAACATCCATATTTTGCGCTATTTCCACTTTCCCTTACTTCTATTCTTGCAATTAGGTTTATCATCTTTCTTAAATTATTATATTATGAAAATATCTCACCTTTTTCTCAACCAACCAACTAATCTATTACTAACTTCCAAACTAAGTTATACATTAGATTTCCCTTTTTATTTCAATTCTAAGATTTTGACATTTTATTGTAAAATTTCCCACAGTTAGGCTAATCTCTTTTTCCATAATTCTTAAGGCCAACTTTACTTGTATTTATTTATTTGAATTCTATTCCACAACAATAATAATTGCATACAAGTGTAATTTATTAATTATTTACAGTTTCAATATGAATAACTTGCATAACTAATTACTGTAATTATTTCATGCATAGTAATGCCAAATTCAATAACTTAAAGGGAATCTAAGATATTATATATCATTAACAAAAAAAATATAATTTAATTCCACTCACCTAGAAAAAGCACTTCAAGTTCTATATCTAATTTTTAATCCAATTCCATTATCCATAGTCTTCCCTTTTGTAATCCTATTTGGATCTACAAACTAGAATTTGCATGGATTTATAAATCTGGATCTAATTAAAGAAAATTAACAAACTAGAGAACCAGATCTGTAAAACTTATCTCATATGAACATCATAACTTGGACATTTTCTTTTAAATCTAAGTTCCTACCTTGAGATTGTAAATCAGAAAGCCTAAAATCTAATATATTTGATTTTTGAAGAATTTAAAGAGAAAGAACCATGACAGGACTTCTCCGCCCATTCAGAAAAATATGGGTATGAAGGCTATCCTTGAAAATTTATTCGTAAATTTCCAAAATAGGTTATCTGTTCGTTTAAACAGATTAAAATCTCATCATTCAAAACTTCTCAAACACTCCATTTAGACGCATTTGGGTCGACCTGACCATTACGTAGGTCGGCACGACCTTGTATATAGGTTGACCCACCATATTTTTGAACGTTAATTTGATGTGTCTTTCATGCTTTGATTCATATGATATTAGTTGGTTTAATGTTATGTTATTAACGTTTGCTAATTCCTGATATTAAGAGATTTAATTCCTTTTAGGATGTGCATTTATTTTCCAAATTCAATGTGTGTTATTTCAGGAATAAATGCCCGCATATATTTAGAAAATAATATATTCTCACACATTTACACATATTGTTACTTTTCGATATAGAAATTAGAACATCGTTACCTTTTCCATACGAACTTCATTGAAACATATTATATATGTAAATTGATCAAAAAATTGTTGTGAGCACAATAACATAAGTCTCGAGGCTAAATTCTAATAATTCCAAAAAAATTATCTTCACTATTTATATTCATTTTAATTAATTATTTAAAAATGTGGGGTGTTACAGATTTCATTGATGGGTTGCCAGGTGATAGGGTTGGATATGATAACTTTTGGGTAGTTGTAGACTCGAACAAAAGTGCAAGATTTATTCCTGCCAAATCTACTAGATCGACATCAAAGTTGGTTGAGTTATATGTCAAATGAATAGTTTGATTCTGTCGAGTACCCTAGAGTATTTATTGTAAGTGATAGAGATCCTCTATTCATTAGTGAATTTTGGAAGATTTTGCATGGAGCATTGGAATTGAGCTGCAGATGCGTGCGACTTATCATCCGTAGATTGATGAGCAACCGAAAGAGTTAACTGAGTGTAGGAAGATCTTCTACAAAGCTTGTGTATTGGATTTTGGAGGATCATGGGTAGACTTACATCATTTAGTTGAGCTTACCTATAATAATAATTATCACTCGAGTATTGCAATGGCACTGTATAAGGCGTTATATGAAGACCATATAATTCACCATCTTATTGGTTGGAAACATGAGAGAAATTGGTGCATGCGCAAGGGATTATAACAGAAACAATGGATAAGATTGAGATCATTTAGCAATGAATAAAGGCAGCCTAAGATCGTTAGACGAGCGATGCTAAAAAGAGAAGAAAAGATTTGAAATTTTTTGTGGGTGACATGGTCTTGTTAAGTTTTCACCTCTTAGAAATGTCGTTCGATCCGGAAGGAAAGTTACCCTTAAGATTTTGTTGGACCATTTTCGATTCTAGAGTGAATTAGGAAGCTTGCATATAGAGTAGAATTATCTGAGAAGATGGTGGGTGTGCATAGAGTTTTCCATGTATCATATCTACGGAAATTTTTGCACAACTCGAGTGTTGTATTATCTCCAAATCAACAAGAAGATGCATACTTAGAGCCAGAAGATTTAAGACTTAGTAAGCCACTTTGAGGCATTGGAAACATCACGAAATAGCTTAGAAGAAGGTAGTTAGGTTAGCCGTGGTACAATGAGCAAGAATGATGATGATTGTCCATAGGACATAGAGGAGAGTATGAAGGCGACCTATCCATAACTTTTCGAGTGGTATATCTTATGTATCGTATCGACTAGTGACATTGTGCCTTGTATTATTATAATCTCGCATGTTAGGACAAGAATTGCTTACATGGATGCTTTGATGCCAGATTAAATGACAGATTGGCTGCTTGTGGATGGTAGGCATGTAGAAAGCAATTTTTGCATATGTTTGTCTAGGGTTTCAGGAAATAAATTCCAAAAGGGGAGACAATGTAACGACCTATATTTTATATATCAAAGGGTCGTAAAAAATTCTATCTAATTCATAAGTTGCCATATCATTCTAAAATTCAAATACATATTCCATGGGGATGTGATACTTATCCATGATTTTTATCGAATCTTTTTGTAATCATTTTACCCTTATGATATCTTTTTTAGCCATAAATTTTGATGGAGATAAAAATAGGTTCTCTAACTGGTCCCATAGCTTCGGGTTGGTGGTTGGACATTCCATATAGAGGTCATATTAAAAAAACAGTTCAGTGGTTTGGGAGATATTGTGGTTTTAAGTTTTCTTCTCTACTGGATGGATTTTAGGACAACTAATGGGCTGAGATTAGTTAGCCCGTTAGACCAATAACCAACAATTATAAATAGAGGCTACGGGGAGAGAATAAAAGCTTTCTTCCTCATTCTCACAATTGGTTGCACTGTGACTACACTGCTTCATCCTAATTCTACTAAACTCTGAATATCTATTTTCTTCATCCATTCAATTCTGTTTTTCATCTAGAGGTTAGATCTACATCTAAGGGGATTAGATCTCATCATCTCTCCATCGAATTGTGCATTTTCTTAGCTGTCCGTATTAGATCTACATCTTATTGTACTGAATTCAAGGATATGGTTAGTGATAGTGATCTCTCAAAAGTCCATATTAGATCATATGTTGTAATTAGGTCTTTTAAACACCTTATATGTTAATTTAACCCCAAAACTAGATTTTATGTGTTAATTTTGGATCTAAAAACCCCTAGGTTAATCTAATTATAACACATGTTAAGTAACTTGTTAGATCCAATATGATTCATATGTAATTTGTCTTAAATTATGATAATTATGATACACTTATAATTGTTATTGCTTAATTCATGCTTGTATCTGATTATAAGTTAGTATATGACTAGAAATTTGATGTAATTATTGTTTAATGTTTGAATTGTATGCTATACTTGATTTATATGTTTAGAACCGTTTGAATTAGGACTTAGATCAGAATTAGAACATATCAGGAGCATAGATCCTCAGAATTAGATAAAACTTTGAGGAGGGGATTTGGAGACAGTGAAGATGAAGCCCTAAAATTTTGAGCTTCAAATCCATTAAATACGTGCAACGACACTGGTTTATGCCATTAAATCATATGGATTAGCAGCTTTGGCTAGAGCGTGGTGGGATCATGTGGAAGATTTTGTGAAATTTAGGATGGTTTGGATAGGCGAACTGTTTGCAATACGATGGATCTCCATGGGACTTGACGGATGAGCATTGAAGGTCGAGATGGCACATGACTTGGAATGGGTTTCCTTAAGGAAAGTTAGAAAGAAGGTATGATGCCACTTAGCCATTTTTGGCTAAGTGTATGGACCGACACCTGTAACAACCTGAATTTCGATAGACCGAATTTTTCTTCAAAAATTCCGATCTATCGAAGCTCGAGTTGGCTTGTCTAGTATCCCGTAGACTAGACAGAGAAAATAAATACAAAGCTCGATAAGAACATCTCACAGAGGAATGGATAAAATATAATATTCAAATATAGCCTTACCGAAATAACAACACTGTCTGACAAGTGTCCAAAGGCTTCCAAATCTCTTCCATAAACCTAACCAATGAGTATGTTATGAGAAGGGGACCAGAACACAAAGTTCTGGTGACTGGACAAATTATACATTCTGGAATAACACTAAATGTACTTTCAGTTGCATTTTCTTAATTACTAGGTGATATTGGGTTAACAACACTCAATATTCTACACTCATGTCGTGCCATCTACTCCCCGGTAGCTTAACCTAATATAGAATATATGTAGCTATACCCTAGATCTCAAGGTATACCCCATAGTACCATCCTTATACAGTCTGCATCGTCATGCCACGAAAGCGTATACAACATCCATCCTACGTCGAACAACTTACAGAAATCCAAATCATTACGCCACGTAATCGCACAGAACCACCATCGCTATGCCACATAGCGTACGAATCATTGTATCCAAACTCCTCGGTCGAATTAAGTCTCAACACGGAGTAATGCCCTACTCTCTACGATACACCACATAGTGCGTGTATTTAGACCCTTACACGAACATATTGTCTACTGTACCACGAGTCCCGTAATAGGGCTACATCCAATGCATGGAACTCGGTCAGGAGCTTTCCATATCTATAAAGTCCTGCTTCATTAGGCACACAGTACATATATCCAGATTATGGTCTGCATTTTCACGGTGGCTTTGTCCCCACCCTGGCCCCTCCCTCGACTAATGAAAGATTACATCAAGAGCTAAGTGACGTGCCCCTATCAAACAATATAGCATCCAATTTGGTGTGTCCCGCGACCAACGTCTCGATAGTGAAATAACGATGGTCTCTAGGTTTAGCTCTAGTCTTTCCACATCACACATTGACTGTCGATGATAGGTACCCGATGATTACTATCCTGTATTGCTCCTGACCCGCCTCTTCCCAAGGCAAATTGCCGAATCATCCAATGCCAACCATCGCAGCCTTCTGACTGCCAAGCAACAGTTGCGGTCAAGGTATACTCATCGGGTGGTACCACGCAGACCAAACCTCTACGAGTACAGCCTGAGCATGCACCACACAAAGGACCACCACGGAGTATCCTACCACGTCCCTCAGTAGTTGCATGCTCCCCTTCGGTCCCATAGAGCAATCAGACTGAATATCAAGAAAACTGATCAAATTGACGTGCTTCTCTCGTGTCTCCATACACCACGATGATTTACCCTATTGGGTTTTTCACCTTCATACGTGCGGACTTGCCTAAGCGCATCACACAAACGTGTTATTGGACCCAATGTCTAATTTTTTAATCACGTGCTTGCTCTATCTTATCGGGTTGCTAATTAACTTGATTATCCACCGTCGAAATCCGGTAGGCTTTGCAACCATCCCTTCATCCCCCAAGCAGCAGGTAATACCCACCGTGGCTCCCACATGGTCCCCCAATTCTTTGTTTTACGGCGACCCTCTCGAGTCTCGCGCCTACTGGCGAACCAACGCCCTCCCCAGCGACATGTAGGGGTAAGAGTCTCCCGTTCGCCACCAAACCGCGAAGCGAGAACCCCCTATCATGCGTACCCGGCCTACTCAGGGCCAGCAACAAGAACTGGTGATACTCCATTCTCGCTCATTTTCTAAAGTTGATAATTTAAATTATCAATCCACATTTCAATTTAATTGAAGATTCATTAAAACTCTTTTTACTGGGTTAAAGAACTAGTGTCATTTAAAACACAGTTCACGATAAACCCAAATCACATTCTATTTATTTTCGGGTTAAAGAACTAGTGTTATTTAAAACACAGTTCACGATAAACCCATGAATCAATTCTATTTAAACCCATTTCAAATCCAATTTATTTATTTAAAAATAAATGGGTTTTAATTTCAGTTCAAAACTAGTTCATTTCGATAAAAAATCTATTTTTATCTTTTCAAATATGGAGTTTTTCATCCCAATTTTTCTCAAATCATTTCTTATGATTCTACACTAATTATTACTATTTTTAATAATTTTATCAAGGCCCGTACAATCGATTTCCATCAACGGCCATCGAACTGCACTTACAACGACCTTTTCCAAATTTGATTTGGACGTATCTCCAAATCCAACCATTAGATTTCAAATTTCTAATATTCGTTAGAAAGCTCTTTTCGATACGAACCCAACGGTTCCGGTTTTAGGAGAATCCGACGGTCGGATCTCCCGTAATGTCCGTTCGAAATCAATGGTCAAAATTCGCGAACTGCCGCGGCGCGGCGCGTTCTATTCAGGCCATTATATTATATATAATATATATTTCGTCGATTACTATTTAAAACGAATTTTATAAATAGTTTCGAATTTGTTTCAAAAACATTTCAACTTCCATTTCAAATTCAAATCAAAATTGAATTTTCTATTATAAATCCTTTACTTTCATTTCTATTTGATTTCAATTCAAATCAAATTCGTTATATATTCAATTGAAATCAAATTCGTTTTATATTCAATTGAAATCAAATTCGTTTTATATTCAATTCGAATTCAATTCGTTTTCTATTCAATTCAAATCCAATTCGTTATATATTCAATTGAAATCAAATTCGTTTTCTATTCAATTCAAATTCAATTCGTTATATATTCAATTGAAATCAAATTCGTTTTATATTCAATTCGAATTCAATTCGTTTTCTATTCAATTCAAATTCAATTCGTTATATATTCAATTGAAATCAAATTCGTTTTATATTCAATTCGAATTCAATTCGTTTTCTATTCAATTCAAATTCAATTCGTTATATATTCAATTGAAATCAAATTCGTTATATATTCAATTGAAATCAAATTCGTTATATATTCAATTGAAATCAAATTCGTTTTATATTCAATTCAATTTGGATTTCTATTCGATTCAATTCAAATTGGTTTTCTATTCGATTCAATTCAAATTGGTTTTCTATTCGATTCAATTCAAATTTAAAAATGAATATAATTGATATAAAAATCGTTCGCGTCAAAATAGCGCATCTCTAATCAATACGGCTTTATATATTTCAATAAATCCTTTATTCTATTCAACAAATGAATATTTATTTTTGTCAACACACGACTAATCTCAACGAATGAGTACTGTCCACATGTGACTATTTTTGTTAAAATATTTCGTTCAACACATGACTAATCTCAACGGATGAGTACAGTCAACACATGAACCTTTATTTTATAATATTCTTTATTTTCTAAATTGGAATGAGGCCCAATCAATTACCATATAAAGTTAATTATATGGATTCCATACAACGCATGTATATAATATCAACGATAGATAATCAACCATCAACCAAAGTGCACTACACTGTATAAGCATCAAATATAGATATCTAATGCTTATAACAGCCTGTCAATCAATCGATCGACATACAACTAATTATTGGGATTAGTGTATGCCATATTTTATCCCAATACCCGTGTGGGGTTTCAAACAATCAAACGCAGATTTTATTTGTGCAGTTGGGCGATGTGTAAAATTTATCGACCCAATAAATATCAGTCAAATCAGTGTATATAAACAAATCGGCCGATTTGTTTATAGATATTTATTTATTCACATTCACGTTAAAAATTATATTTTTAGCGATAAAATATTTTTAACTATATAAATATTTTATTTTCTTTCAACACATTAATTTTTAGTTCATTTACCCAATAAAATGATATTTTTTTATTTTTCTAACTTATTTTAGAAAATTTCGGCGGCATAACGGCACGATACTAGAAACGGGACGAGGCCTAGCCTTATCCCCGGTCTAGTGAAGGCCCACGCCATTCACACATCAATCAAATCCATTCAATTCACCAAACAATTTAATTCAAACCAAATAATCTAACCAACTACACAACCAAACAAACAAGTCCATGGTCTGTGGACGATTGTGTCGGGTGCTACTAAGCACCGTCTGCATCCTAGTATATATATATAACTAGAAAAGAAATTGAAGAGTGAGAAATTCTCACATAATAGCTAATCCAACGCCACAACTCTTCTTATGTAGAAATCATCGCCATTCTCGCCTTTCTTCACTTTCGTTGCCCGTAGCCGCTACATATATAAGAATCGAATTTTTACTTTGCTATTCAATATATAAAAATCGAATTTTTACTATGCTATTCAATATATAAAAATCGAATTTTTACTATGCTATTCAATATATAAAAATCGAATTTTTACTATGCTATTCAATATATAAAAATCGAATTTTTACTATGCTATTCAATATATAAAAATCGAATTTTTAGACTCATTTTTATTTGTTCACTTTCAATTTAAAAATCACATTTTAATAATGCTTCACATATTATAACGATTATATTTTTATAGTATCACTATACATATAAAAACCGCATTTTTACGTTGTTAATTTATAAACAAAGATCAAATTTTTATACTGTACATAAAAATTACCTTTTCATTTCTACTCTATGAATATTTACATATTTATTCTACTCTATAAAAATTCTCCTTTATTACTATTTTATAAAAAAAAATTCCATCATTATTTCTATTCTAAACAAAGTATATTTTCCATATTTTTAAAACGAATGTCTTTATATTTTTAAAATCGAAGTCTTTATATTTTTAAAATCGAAGTCTTTACACTTTAAAAATCGACATTTTTTAAAACAATAATATATATGTAAACTTCAGCTTTTTATCAATGACACATATATTTTTCAGATTTTGAACAATGCTAATAAATAAATAAAAACAAGGTTTTAATTACCCTTTCCTCCTTCCAGTTCTGGATGTTGCCTGTCGAAGATTCTCAACCCCTAGGGCTTCAAATTTCACGCATCTTGAGGCGCGAGGCCTCAATTTGATGCCGCCATGACCTCCGCCATTCTTCCCTGCTCCGGCGCCACCACCCATGGTTGAACTCGACGCCCCGATGGCCTCGCGATTTGGGCGCGAACGAAGCAACTTCCTGGGCCAAAATCGAGGATGATAATCCATGGAATTAGATCACATTGGTACAGATTCGTAGATTGAAGAAGGCTCCACCATTTTCGTGTATAAACCAACGTTTAATTTCTTGTATTTTGATTTCGATTTGGAGAATTAAAATCGAGCAATTTTGTTCTTCAATCGCAGTGAAGCGGCGGCTCCAGATAAGGTTGACCGCGCTGAAGAAGAAAGAGGGGTTTGACCCCTTTTGACCGGCCAATGAGATCCTTTATATTTAAATTTTTTATATTATTTAATTTGTGAAGATAGGGTTTTGCATACGAACTCCTTTCTAAACCCAACGAATGTCGCCCCTAGCTTAATACCCCCATTCCGAACACAATGGGATATGTTTCGTAATTCAATTCTACTGTTACGATCAGTTTCTGCTAAATTTAAAATACAAATCAGCATATATTCAATTTTTAACGTATATTTCAATTTGCCAGGGCCAGAAACAGTCTCTAAAAATTCCCGGAAAATATTTTCTAGCTTCGTATTGACGATACAGTCCTAACAAAACTAATTTCGTCGAATTCCGAGACCGTTGGAAAAATGGCCATTTTCCAGTCGATAAAAATCAACTGTAACTGGTCAAATGCGTTTTCCTTTGCCACACTCACATATTGATTCGAAAAATTATGAAATTTGGAATCTAGCAATAAATTGACATCGCGGATCCAACAAAAGTGGTTTCGTCGAAATCCTAGGTCGTTTGCAAAAATTCCATTTTTAAGGGCCTGAATTCCATAGCGACTATTCAGAATTTTCAACTGGACATATCTTTTGATTCCCGCTATGAAATTTCAATTCTCCGGATTCGTTGGAAAGATATTATCAATTAGATTCCATTATTTTTTGTTTCACTAAAATCCGGTCTATTTTGCACCCGGTACATTCATTTGAAGTTTGAAATCGAATTATCGAACTACCGCGCCATTTTCAATTCCTTTTATATATATAAATAATTATTTATATTCTAACGACGATCTATATAATATATACGTTTGAATTCCATTCAAAATAAATTTCTCGTCGATATTATTTAAAATAATTCATTTTAAATAATCAAAATTCGCTAGAATTGCCAAAATAAAAAATTTAAACTGGCCCAGATTTTCGGGTTGTTACACATATTCACCTTTATTCAAGTTGCTAGGTTTTCCCTGATCCCCTTATATCTCATTAGAACGGACCCCTTTCAAGATTAGCTTATTAATTAGACAAGTTTAACTTAATCATATTTTAAGTTCATTAATAAGCCCAGTGACCTAACGTGTCATTTCTTAGGTTGTAATCAACGAAAGTAATCTACAACCTTTTATCCTTAGATTGTAATTAACGAAAGTAATTTACAACCCCTTTTATTCCTGTGTCATTTACTATCCAATTACATGTTTACAAGTTCAATAACATGTTTTACTTAATGTGTAATTAAGTATATCTTTCCCCAAACCTCATGTTTTCTTATGACATGTCTACTTAATATATAATTAAGTATAACTTATCTCATTTCATAAGTCTACTTTATTCTTTCTTATTTAATCATAACCTCGTCTTACACTATCATCACAACCTATTGTTGTTTACTTATTAAATTAGTTCTTTTAACTAAGGTTTATTAATCGGTTCCCTTTATCATTTATTATAACCCATGTTATAATTCTGCTTGTCCCTAGGACAAGCCTACATATTATATTACATTATCTTTATATAATTAATTATAATAGGCTATATTCCCCATTCATCACATTTTCCCTTGGTTCCTTAACATTAACCAACTTTTATTGTTGTCATCTTTCCTTTATTACCATCATGCACATTCTTATTATTTCAGGAAAACTTTTCACACACATCATTAGATTGGTTAGTGGAAAGATGTAAGTATCTATTTCCATAACGTGCATTAGTTAAGATCTGTAGTTGCAATCTATTTCTTTTATTTTCATTATGGACATACACATGCATTTTATTTGATTAGTGTGCAATACGGTAAAAGAATTCATATTTCACACTAATCCTTTTTTACTTTCCTTTCTTGCAACTATGTTCGTAAAAAAATTACTGTTATGGAAATATATCCTTTTTCACAAAATCCAACTAACTCAGACCATTACTAACTTTCCTCTTTTTATTCTCCGAGTTAGTTGTTAATTTCTGTTTTCATTTACCGTCTTCACTTACAGTGAATTTCCCATATTACTATCAAACGAATATGTTTTTCCTAAATTACTGTAATTCTATTTACAACATAGCCAATTTGTCATTACATAACAATTTCAGGAGCATGTTCATATTTATTGTAAATTCCCTTCTTCAACATATCCAATTTATTTAAATAGTAACCTCTAGACCGTATGCATGGCTATTATCAAATTCACCATCTCGGTATCACAGTAATTCTTGACCCCAAATAGAGAATTAATTGAACAAATTATAACAACAATATTCTCAACTTATTTTAAATAAGATTCAATGCAATTACCACAAATTACAGTTATTCAAGATGTTAAGAATTATGAGGAATGCGGACGGTAAATATACCATTACCCAAAAGGTATAATTCTAAATCTACTTACCTCACAACTTCCCGGTCCTTGAATCTTACTGATAATTGTGGTTCCGTGGTCTTCCTAACTGAATCTAGCATTAAAATAATCACGGAATTACAAATCTGATACTAAAAGAAGAGGGAAAGAAAGAAAGAAACCTAAATAAATCAGATTCACGGGAATTACCTTACATTGATCAGAAATCTAAACACTTATGTTGTAGATTTACATTATTTGTCTTCAAATCTTGAATCTGAATTCCTAAAAACTAATATTCTAATTTTTGGAAGATTTGGATAAGAAAGAAAATGGCATAGCCTTGGCGTTGTCTCATAAAATATGAGGTGAAGGCTAAGCCCCGCTAGTCTATTTATAGGTGTATAGGGAAATTCTGATCCAACGGATTTGACAATATAAAATCTAAACCGTTAAATCAAAAAAACATGTCACTCACAAATCAGATCTTACCCCGGGTGGGTCAACCCACCTTAGAGGTGAGTCGACCCTAAGGTCGACCCATGGGTGGATACATCTCTTGGGTCCTGAACATGATTTTTGCTAATTTTAATTTACACTTAATGTTAATACTAACGTTCGGTTTCTTTCTAAATATTACCTAGGAAGATTATTAATTTTCACTTATAACACTTATTTAATTTCAATTTTGTGCGCGTATATGCGCATACAATCTTTTAATTCTTTATTTGTTAATAACTTGCCCATGCGGGCTTTGTTTTGGGCAAGTCATATATCAAACTGAATCAGAAAATTTCCACAAACACAATGGTATATATTTCGGGGCTAAATTCTGAAACTATAAATTATCGATATTTTCATTCATTATTTATATAAAATACGAGGTGTTACAACATTGTTTTATATAGGATGGGCCAGCGGCGTCCTTTAAATGAGTAAATGGAGACATGAGGTCCATAAAGGAAGGAATGGGGAGTTTCGAGATCGTTCTGGAGGTCGTGGTTTGTTGATTGATTCTACATATTAAAAGTTGTAACGTGATCAAGTTATAACTTTTTGATAATGAATATGGATGGGAATGGTCGAACGAGGCTGTATGATAATGGACTGGTTCGAGTGGGACTCGATAGAAAGATGGAGTTGTGGATGGCTCATGTTCATGGGAGTGACAAAGAATCGTTGATAACTCAAAGTGTTATAGGTGCGAACTCGAAGTAGGGGCATTATAGGGATGCCCATTAGGACTAGCAGCAATGGCCATTTATCTTGGGTCGCTTAGGAAGTGATCTAGTTGTCTCAAGAAGACAAACATACGTGGGACGTACGGTAGTCCGACTAGAATCGGGGTTCTCCAGCCTTTCACCTAAGTAAGGATAATATGGGTTATCAATATATTCAAGGCTTTAAACAGTGATTGCTAGGATATTGCTTGATGGATTCTATGTTATACATGCATGATTTATTTCTTCAAGGCTTTAGACAGTGATAGCTAGGATATTGCTTGCTGGATGCTATATTTGGTATGGATATTTTCATTCTTCTATATTTTGATAAGCTATAGCCATAGGATTCTGAAGTGAAGCGCGGAATGGGAACTCTATTGTGTGTAGTATCCATTTTTGTTGTTTGAAGTAGCATGTTATATTTAGTTATTATGTGCTACTTTTTGGCTGTAGGGAATTCATTTGAGACTTAAATTCTCTAGTATCGTATTTTCCAGTATAGCTATTAATAGTAATTTATCGCTTACGCTGGAATGTTGTCTGACTCAAGGCTTTGTCTCCTTTCATTACCTTGGGATGCTTATTAACGATGTTGTTGAGTAGATTGAGTGGAAGGTTTCGTAACGATGTTGCTTTTCGATGATGAGATATATGATGACATATAATTCTACTATACAGTTATGTGTTTGTTTCTGTTGTTTGATGTATATATTCTAAGAGAACTTATAGTAAGGCTTGATGTACCATATTGTCGACATGTTGTACCAGATTCTAAGATATTTTTTTAGAGATGGGATTTTTGGTTTATCATGCTTCACTACTATTCTGTCATATGTTTCATTGTTGTATTTTATCCATGTCTTGTGACATATACAATACGTTTGTTTAGGTTTATTTTCCCATCGACAATCGTACCATACCAGCCTGGCAGGGTATGCAGTGCATTTATTCTATCATTCATTATAGTAATCGTGGGGTCATCATCACATGTGGGGTCATCATCACATGTGGTGTCAGAGCTTGGGTTAATCAATTTATCCAAAGTCTTATAGAGTATAAGCATATGAGATACGTGCTTGTAATTGATTTTGGATGGTAACTATATTATATATAGTATATTATACTATATTTGAGTAGCATTGCATCTTTTATCTGAAATGGACTAATCAACTTATTCCATATAGAGTCGTCGACATATAAGAAACGCTGCTAAGGACAATCCCGCATCTAAAGTGGTAGGATAGGATGGTGGATCAAGCGTCATTACACCCGATCTTCTAGCTATGTTCGAGAATATGATGGCGTTATTATGAAGATAATACCTTCTTCAGGAGTGGCTATAGATCGTGATGCTCCTATGTAAGCACCTAGGGCTATAAATTTTGTTAAGTTCTGCAGGTAATTCTTCTCTAGGAGGCAAGCTATTTGTTAGGATGGAATCAATGGTTGAAGTTTATAACTGGTTGGGTACATGTGCTTGCATCTTCAGAGATCTAGGAAAAGATGACACATTGAAATGGAAATTTTCTTCAAGGAGCTACAAGATTGGGCTATGGATTATTGGAATTCGTTAACCATCGACACTCCAAAGGATTAAATATCATGGGAATAGTCTAGGACCAAGTTCAAAGAGAAATTTATTTTTACCGTCCAAAAGTCTATTCCCTTCAAAGGATTCGCTAATTTAAAGCAAGGTGAGAAGTCTGTTGTTGGCTATATGGCGGAGTTTGAAGCATTATCTAAGTATAGTCCGTCTTTCATCGATACTGCTCTTTAGAAGAATGAGAAAATTATTACGGGATTAGATGAGTATCTTGCTAAGAAGCTTGTTGATCAAATTGAGGTCCCGTTTGAGAATATGGTATAGAAATCCCTTAGGCGTGAGAGTTTATTTTCTAAGAATGTTGAGACTTTGTTGATGTTAGTAAGAAAGTAGAGTTGAAGCTAAAACAAGGTGGTAGAAGTAAGAATAAGTGGAACGGGAAAAGAAAATAACAGTAATAGGATAAGAATGGTCAGAAGATAGAAAAGGGTGAAGTTACTTGCTTTAGTTGTCACGAGGGAGACCATTATTCGAAGGATTGCAAGTATGTTACGGTAGAAAAGCAGTGCTTCAACTGTGACAAGCCTTGACAGATGAAGAAGAATTGCCTAGAGTCGCTAAAAGATAAATAGAATGTTAAGGCTTATGCATTGGATGTTGTGCCTTCTACTTCAAGAGATCCTACTGCTGTAGAGACATGGAAGATTGTTGTTGTGTAAGGTATGCTTTCTATCATGAATGTTTCAGTAAGAATTTTTTTCATCACATTTTTTTATATGCAATGGTCTTTTGTGTGAGTTAGGTTTAAAAACTACGATGGTAGATAGACCATTGATAATGGCTAACCATATAGAAGGAGCATCTAGTCTTTATATGCTTTGTCATGGTCATGTTTTATCTAGTCATGGTTGCTTTTTAATGTGTGATTGCCTTGTTTTCAAGCTCACTGGATTTGGGATTATTTTGGGTATGAACTGGCTCAAGAGATATGTGGCTATATTGAATTGCGAAAAGCTTGAGCTGACAATCGGGAATTTGGAAGAACAAACGATCGTGATACGCTGCCTATCGGAGGATTGGGTCTTAGTTAGCTTTTTATATTCACTTGAGTTTCCATTGGAAGGGTTGTCATCTATGAATATCGTTAAAGACTTTTCTGATGTTTTTGACGAGGTCAAAGGATTGCTACCATTGTGATACCCACGTCCGTTAAGGTCACTCTATGTTAAAATGCATTAATTTATGTGAAGCGATATAGGTAAACAGAAACAGAATCTCACAAGACAGATATAAAAATAGCAGTGGAAATTTAAAGCTTCATTATTCAGCAGAAAACATCGTAGTCTCAAAACCAGTTACAACATCAGGCTAAATTACTGAAACAAAAACGTTCGTCTTGCGCTAAAAACCATCAAAGTACAGAAATATAAAATCATAATCCCCAATAATAGCAATAACAAAGTAGACAACTAGTCAAAGCGTACACCAAAATAGATCCGGATCCAAGCAGAAACAGAGAGATAGTCCTAATCACGATTGAGCATTCCCACCCTGAGAACCTGGGGGGAAGGAAAGAGAGAAAGGAAACAAAAAAGATCAGACATAAAGTCTGGAGAGTCCAGTGACTTTTAGCATATAAAGAAGTAAAAGTATCAAGATAGGTAAATAAACTGGATGAGAGATAACGGTAACATACAATAAGTGTAAATAGGATGAACAGGATAAGCAGAATAAACAGGGTAATCTATGCTTCTCAACTACTTTTCTCTGCACAAATAGTAATATACAGGATTTATGACAGGATTAGGTGTTCCCTGATATAACAGAAATAGAATGATCCTAACAGAAACATAATGGTAGATTTAGGTGTACTCTAGTACATAACGAGTTTTACCCCAAATAGAAGTAACAAGTATCTTAATAGAATATAACGGGTATTACCCCCAAACAGAAATAATAGATACACTAACAGAAACAGACAAGACTAAATGTACCCTAATTACTACCCTCAAGCGATCGGCTCCCTAATGTGTAAATATCCTGTGTCGGCCCCACAGTAGGGTGTATTACTTCTAAAGTGGCAACCTATAGAAGGATACAGACCTATTTACTTGTGCTACAACGACTTATTTTCCCCCTACAGACCAGACCCATGCACGCTCATGACTCCGTTGGAACGCGCCCGTATGCACCCCTTTCAGATGAACCTCTTACTGTCAATTCATTAAGCGTGCCCTAACCCCAACCTAGTGTGGGGTTCCCGTTTAATACCAGAATGGGTTACTGACTGATATGGGCCCCACACAGCAGATGACACAAGTCAAACTACTAAACTTGTGTCCCAATTAACTAGGATTTTAATAGGTTAAGCCTTACAGATTAACAGGTTCGCCTAACCCCTACAGATTAACAGGTTAAGTTTAACAGGTTAATATAACCCAAATAGATTAAACAAGTTAAATCTTACACGTTAACAGGTTCATATTACCCCCAACAGATTAAACGGATCTACTTAACCCCATAGTTTTAATAGATTTACTTAACTCCACAGATTTAACAAATTCTACAGGTTACTTACAGTTTCATTAACATGTTCCACTTAATCCTTGAATTAAGCCTATTGATTTACATGTTCATACACCCCAAATTTCCAGTCATATTCCACAGTACAAGGTATTCCCGAATTTTCAGTCATATTCCACAGTACAAGATATGCCCAAAATTTTCCTCTTTTATTTTCATTCCCAAACATTCCGCAATTGTCCCAATTTTGTTCATATGTATGTCTCTTATGAGATTAGCCTAGGCTCGAAGGTAGCTTAGGCATATAAAATAAAAAGGGAATAAGAGAGGGAAAAGAACAGAAATAGGCATATAATAACAACTGAACAACAGAACAGGTGTATGGAAAAATTCATGTAATTATAGCCGAACAGTTTAGATATGAATGAGTTTCTTAACAGACATAGGTTCAGATCTAGGTTTATTAACAGGTCAGGATTACTATTAAATTTTATATCTAAAAGTAACATGAACTCACAGAGATTGGATTTAAAGAACAGAGGATAATATGCTGATGTTGTAGAAGTGATTCTTGTATAAGTCAGACAAGAATTGTCTTGATTCAATCCAAGTTTCGGCAGCATATCCATATCTTCATCTTATATTTTTAGGTTAGAAATTTAAGGAAGAAGTATGAAGAAGTGTAATTGATTTGATAGGAGTGCATGCCTTTGTATAGAGTTCATAAGACAATCCTTAACCATCAGATCTCTGTTTTTAAATCCAACTGTTCAACAAATAACGAATCTGGTTAACTAAATAGGCCAGGTTCACTCAGAGCAATTCGGCTGGATCCAGGTGGGGTCAACCCACTTATCCCCTGGATCGATCCAGGCTGGAGCAGGTCGTCCCTTAACGGATGATTTCCCGCTTCCTTTTCCCGCTCGTTCATTTGATTTATTTCGAACTGGTTTTGATTTATATTTATATGTGTCCTACTTATATGTATACAAACTTCTAACCTTTATATCTTCCTCATACGATGCCCGTTTTACGCAAACTAGGAATCTATCTGAACCAGAATTCCAAGATGAACGCAATGGTAAAATTTGTTTTATTTAATTCCCACCATTTAATTAATTATTCTTTAGTTTATTGTCATTAATATTCTCTAAAATTACGGGGTGTTACATTCTCCCCTACTTAAAGGATTTCGTCCCCGAAATATACAAGTCTAGGAGAACGATACAATCCTAGCATCCACCTACAACCATCTACTCATCCATCATTCATATGCATCCATTGTCATTAAGAGGTTTCTAATGCTTGTATGAACATATGAAAAGGTGTGTGTATGTGTTCCCATGCCAATGCCAAAATCAGGCGGTCTACTGATTCAGTTGATCTCCTTAATGCAATATATGTTTGTGCCATGAATCCAAAATGTATACAATTATCGTAGTATACCATGTAAACTCTATATGTGTGTGCGATCATCCGTCCAAATGCAACATCCATATGATGATACATCCATTTCCGTCCATAAAAAAATTGCACACATATCCATATGTAGTATGAGAGTGCCTGAGCCGATCTAATGCCTAGTGTGTGTGTATGCATCCACGAGCAACCACTTGGATCCACTTGCACCCATCAAACATAACATGTATCAAACACATGTTTACACCCATTGGTTTTCTACCTAAAGGTCGAAGATTTGATCGATAGGATAAACGATAGAAGCAAGTACGAATAAAAGCTTGGAAAAATAAGTTAAGAACATACCCTTGAAAAGAAAAGGGTACGAAGCGCGAATCTTGTCTTCAGTCTCCCAAGTTGCATCCTCACGGTCTTCTCCCCATTGCATTTTCATTAACTTAACCTCTCTGTTGCGTAGTTTCTTAACCTCTGATCTAAGTATACAGGTAGGATATCGTCTAACAGTTGCCTCCTTTTCTACCTCTACTTCCTCAAGCGTGTTCGGCTCAACCACCTCTGCTGAATCGTGAAGACATTTCCGCAAATGGGAAACGTGGAAAACATCATGAACACCCACCAATCTCTCTAGTATTCTCACCATATTACCATTTGACCTATCCTCTCTACGATGGGAAATGGCCCTACAAACCTTGGCGCCAATTTCCCTACAGATCCAATGCGAACCACACTCCTTAGAGGTGATACTTTGATGAACACCATGTCTCCTACCTTGAACTCAATGTCAGTCCTTCTCTTATCTTCGTAGGAATTCTGCCTATTCTGAGCTACCTTCATACGCCTGCGGATAAGATCAAACTTTTCTGAAGTCTCTCTAATCATCTCAGGTCCAAGTAGAAGCCTATCTATAGTCTCCCACCAACAAGTCGGTGATCTGCAAGGTCTTCCGTATAGTGCCTCGAAAGTGTCATGCCTATAGTAGTCTGATAGTTGTTGTTGTAGGTAAACTCCACCAATGGGAGGTGCTTCTCCCAAATCCCTCCAAAGTCTAGGATAAATAGCCTCAAAAGATCTTTAAGAACTCTATTCACAATCTTGGTCTGTCCATCGGTATGAGGGTGATATGCGGTGCTCAAACATAATTCTGTACCTAGTGCCTCTTACATGCTCTTCCAGAACTCACTAGTGAAGATAGGATCATGATCACTCACTATGCTAGAAGGTACTCCATGTAGATGGACTATGTCACGATGATAAACTGATGCCAGCCATGTTATTGTTCTCTTGCTCTTAATAGGAATGAAATGAGCGCTCTTAGTAAGTATGTCTACTATAACCCAGATACTAGTGTTGCCTCTCCTCGATCTAGGCAAACCATCGATGAAATCCATAGATGCGCTCTCCCACTTCCATTGTCGGACCTCTAAAGGATGAAGCAAACCGCTAGGCTTCTTTTGTTTAGCTTTTACTTGTTGGCAAACGAAACATTGAGCTACAAACTCTGCTACATCATTCTTTATCCCGGTCCAAAAGAAAATTCTCTTCATGTCTTGGTACATCTTATTGCTTCCCGAATGGATAGTCATCCTAGAATGATGGGCTTCCTCAAGGGTTGTCCTTAACAAATCTCCAACTCGGGCCTTCCATCTTGTCGTAGCCATCCTTTATCATCAGTGGAGTATCTACTAAGGTGACTAGAAGTCTTCCCTCTATTGAGCCTATCCAAGATGTTAGTTATTTGTGGGTCCTCTCGCTGCGAAGATCCTATATGATCCATAAGAGTAGGTCGCACCTCTAAAGATGCCAACAAACTAGGTGTAAGATCCGTAGATGGCCAAAATCGAAGGTCGACATGTACTCCAAACTCTTCCTCTCTACAAATAGAGGGCTCAACGCCATCCTCTGCCTACTCAACACGTCCGCCATTACATTACCCTTGCCAGGGGTATAAGCAATCTCAAAGTCATAGGACGCTAGGAACCCCATACATCTCTGTTGTCTCAATTGAGATCCTTCTGCGAGAACAGATACTTGAGCGACTTATGGTCCGTGTATAACTCGAACCTTTCTCCAAGGAGATAATGTTACCGGGTCTTAAGTGCGAACACTATAGCAGCCAACTCTAAATCATGGGTAGGGTAGTTCCTCTCATGAACTCTCAACTGTCTACTACCATAGCATACTACCCTTCCCTCTTGCATCAAAACGACACCAAGTCCTGTACCACAAGCATCAGTGTACACTATGAACACTTTGTTCCCATTAGGCAAAGTCAAATCTGGGGTTGTTGTCAGAGCCCCCTTCAACTGCTGAAAAGCATCCTCATAATCAATACTCCCAGAAAAGGTCATATTCTTCTTCATCAGTTTGGTGAGTAGGGTTGATATCTTTGCGAAGTCCTTGATAAACTTCCTATAATAACCTGCCAAATCAAGAAAACTTCTCACCTCTATTGCATTCTTTGGAACCTTCCAATCTTGAACTGCAACTACTTTCGTGGGATCCACCGCTATCTCATCCTTGAAGACCACATGCCCTAGAAATCTTACCTCCTTTCTCCAAAAGTGACACTTGGAGAATTTCTCCTTAAGCTGGTGTGCTCTGAGAGTCCTCAAAACCACTCCTAAATGTAGGGCATGCTCTGCCTCGCTCTTCGAGAAAATCATAATGTCATTCAGAAAGACCACCACAAACTTGTTCAGAAACTCCCTAAACACCTTACTCATCAGATCCACAAAATATGCGGGTGCATTCGTTAACCCAAAAGGCATGACTAGCCACACAAAGAAGCCATCTAGAGTTCTGCAAGCAGTCTTATCTATACTATCCTCGGTCACCCTCAACCGATGAGATCCCGTGGCCAGATCTAACTACGAGAAAACAGATGCGCCAACAAGTTGGTCAAACAGATCGTCAATCCTTGGGAGTGGGTGCTTATTCTTCTTGGTGAGCTTATTCAACTCCCATTAATCCACACATAGACGAAGTGAGCCATCTGCCATGGTTGCGAAGACGACTAGAGCACCCCATTCTGATATACTTCACCTAATAAATCCTTTCTCAAGTAGCTCCCTTACTTGCTAGCTAAGCTCCCTCCTCTCCGTAGGAGCTATATGGCACACAGGGAATGCGACTGGCTTCACATTGTCCACCAAGTATATATGGAAATCAATCTCATGCCTCGGAGGTAAACCCCTAACCTCATAAAAACATCTGAATACTCATAGATTATGGGTACATATCGCAAATCATCGGCAGAAGCATCAAGTGATTCTAGGAAAGTAATCATCACAGACCCCTTTGGGTCATAGGAAATCTCGAGAGTCCACCCTCAGCAAGTAAAAAGTCTAACGACCCACCTCTCATAGTCTAGGATGTCACCATACATGGTTAGACAATCCATTCTTAGAATCATACCATAGCCCATAAAACCAAGCACATATGCGTCGCACTCGAACTCGGCGCCTAACACATATATCCTCAAACCCCGACGAATCATAGACAGATGAGTCGTGCCCCCAGTGGGGTTTGAGACGATAATGGGATCAGAAACAATACTAGTACTAAGTTGTAGAGACTCAACCATAGAATCAGATATAAAAGAATGAGAAACGTCAGAATCAAAAAGAGTCCTAACAGGATGATCAGAAAGGGAAATCAAACCTTCAACAAAAACTTTCCTACATCTATCCGGTCCACTGTCCTCAAGAGCATGCACCTTCCCTCCAGAAGTTCCTGCCCTTTGCCTCAGTCCTTGCTTCTTCGGGCATTCCCTGGTATGGTGTCCAACTTCACCACAGTTGAAACAAGCATTCTTCCTTTTTCAGCAATCCTTGACCAAATGACCCAAGCTCCCACAACCGTGACATTTCTTCTTGTTTTGAGTCTTGTCATTCTTTCCGCCCTTCTTTTGCGTTTCTTTCTTGGGCCACATTTTCTTATTTTGCGTCTCATCGATCTCAAGCTCTTTCTTCTCATCGTTACCCTCTTCGTGAATCAATGCCATGTCAACAAGTCTCTCAAAGGTTGCCCCCATTGGTATATGGGACAATGCCAATGCTTGGAGAGGTTGATTTAATCCTCTTGCAAATCTTAAACCTTTCTTGTGCAGAGTATTCACTAGTTCCGTGCCAAACCTTGCCAACTGATTGAACTTATTTACATACTCTTTAACAAACATGCTTCCTTGCTTAAGAGTCAAGAATCTCTCCATCTGCATACCCTCTTCTGCCTGAGAAAGAAACTTTGTCTCGAATTTCTGTCGCAAATCAGCCTAAGTATCTACTAGATGCCCTGCTTGTGTCACCTCCCACCAAAATGAAGCCTCATCCTTAAGCTGCCATGCGGCCAACTGTATTTTCCTACAGTAGTCGACCCCAAAAAGCCCAAACAAGTTCTTTGTCTTTTGCAGCCAATTCCATGCTTCCACAAGGCTTTCAGTTCCATGGAATGGTTTTCCTCCCACGGCACAGAAGTCCTTGCATATCTTAGAGAAATTTCTACTTGCAGAGATGGAGGAACAACGGCTGCTGCTGGGGGAGGGGCATCTCCTTAGCCTTCGGCAGGTGTTGTAGGCTCGAGATATTTACGGAACAAAGCCGGTATCTGAACACCCTCAGGAAAGTTCGGTCCGTCAGACATGTTGAAAAGAAAAGGAAGAGGTTTCAAATAGAGAATCGAAAGATGTTTTATATGACCTTGGGGAATATGTTCTTCAAAAATAGACTTTTCTTTGAAAATACTTTATTTTTGAAAATAGTTTTCAAAACTTTTATCCGACCTTGTAACCTTCAGCTCTGATACCAAATGTGATACCCAACGTCCGTTAATGTCACTCTTTATCAAAATGCATTAAGTTTCGTGAAGCGATATAGATAAACAGAAATAAAATATCATAAGATAGATATAAAAATAGCAGTGGAAATTTAAAGCTTCATTATACAACAGAAAACATCATAGTCTCAAAATCAATTACAACATCAGGCTAAAATACTGAAACCAAATACATCAAACCAAAACATCTGTCTTACGCTAAAAACCATCAGAGTATAGAAATGTAAAATCATAATCCCCAATAATATCCATAACAAAGTAGACAAGTAGTCAGAGCGATACATCAGAGCAGATCCTGATCCAAGCAGAAACAGAGAGAGTCCTAATCACGATTGAGCGTTCCCACCCTGAGAACCTGGGGGAAAGGAAAGAGAGAAAGGAAACAAAAAGCATCAGACATAAAGTCTGGAGAGTCCAGTGACTTTTAGCATATAAATAAGTAAAAGTATCAAGACAGATAAATAAACTAGATGAGAGATAAATGTAACATACAATAGGTGTAAACAGGATGAACAGGATAAGCAGAATAAACATGGTAAACTATGCTTTTCAACTACTTTTCTATGCACAAATACTAGTATATAGGATTAGGTTTTCCCTACTATAACAGAAATAGAATGATCCCAACAGAAACATAATGGTAGATTTAGGTGTACTCTAGTACATAACGGGTTTACCCCAAATAGAAATAATAGGTATCTTAACAGAATATAATGGGTGTTACCCCAAACAGAAATAACATATACCCTAACAGAAACAGAAAGGACTAGATGTACCCTAATTACTACCCCCAAGCGATCGGCTCCCTAATGTGTAAATACCATGTGTCGGACCCACAGTAGGGTGTAATACTTCCTAAAGTGGCAACCTACAGAATGACGCAGACCTATTTACTGGTGCTACAGCGACTTATTTACCCCCTACAGACAGGATCCACGCACGCTCATGACTCCATTGGAATGCACCCGTATACACCCCTTTCAGATGAACCTCTTACTGTTAGTTCAATAAATGTGCCCTAACCCCTACCTAGTGTGGGGTTCCCGTTTAATACCAGAATGAGTTACTGACTGATATGGGCCCTACATAGTAGATAACACAAGTCAAACCCTAAACTCGTGTCCCTAATTAACTAGGATTTTAACAGGTTAAGCCTTACAGATTAACAGGTTCGCCTAACCCCCATAGATTAACAGGTTAAGTTTTACAGGTTAATATAACCCTAACATATTAAACAAGTTAAATCTTACAGGTTAACAGGTTCATATAACCCCCAACAGATTAAACGGATCTACTTAACCCCATAGTTTTAACAATGTACTTAACCCCATAGATTTAACAAATTCCATAGGTTACTTACAATTTCATTAACATGTTCCACTGAATCCTTGAATTAAGCCTTCAGATTTACATGTTCATACACCCTAAATTTCCAATCATATTCCACAGTACAAGGTATGCCCCAAATTTTCAGTCATATTCCATAGTACAAGATATACCCCAAATTTTCCTCTTTTATTTTCATTCCCAAACATTCCCCAATTGTCCCAATTTCGTTCATACATATGTCTCTTACGAGATTGGCCTAGGCTCGAAGGTAGGCTACGCTTATAAAATAAAAAGTATTAAGAGAGGGAGAAGAACAAAAATAGGCATATAATAACAACTGAACAGCAGAACAGGTTTATGGAAATATTCATGTAATTATAGCCGAACAGTTTAGATATGAATGAGTTTCTTAACAGGCATAGGTTCAGACCCAGGTTTATTAACAGGTCAGAATTACTATTAAATTTTATATCTAAAAGTAACATGAACTCACAGAGTTTAAATTTAAAGAACAGAGGATAATATGTTGATGTTGTAGAAGGTATTCTTGTATAAGTCATATAAGAATTGTCTTGATTCAATCCAAGTTTCGGCAGCATCTCCCTATCTTCGTCTTATATTTTTAGGTTAGAAATTTGAGGAAGAAGTATAAAGAAGTGTAATTGATTTGATAGGAGTGCATGAATTTATATAGAATTAACAAGACAATCCTTAACCGTTAGATCTCTGTTTTTAAATCCAACCGTTTAGAAGATAATGAACCTGGTTAACAAAATAGGCCAGGTTCACTTAGAGGTATTCGGTTGGATCCAGGTGGGGTCAACCCACCTACCCCCGGGTCGACCCTAGGGTCGACCCAGCCACTTATGGGTCGACCCATAAGTCGACCTAGGCTAGAGCGGGTCGACCCTTAATGGGATGATTTACCGCTTCCTTTTCCCACTCTTCGTTCGATTTATTTTGAATTGGTTTTGATTTATATTTGCATATATCCTACTTATATGTATGCAAACTTCTAACCTTTTATATCTTCCTCATACGATGTCCATTTTATGCAAACTCGGAGTCTATCTGAACCAGAATTCTGAGACGAACACAATGGTACAATCCGTTTTACTAAATTCCCACTATTTAATTAATTGTTCTTTAGTTTATTATCATTAATGTTCTCTAAAATTACGGGGTGTTACAATCGCAAAGTCAAACCGAGTTCGGGATTGATTAATGGATGGAGTAAGACCTATAGTTGTACCTCTTAGACATATTGAAACAAAAGAACAACAAGAGTTGGAGGTGTAAGTGAATGATCTACTGAGTAATGGATTCATTTGGAGAAGTCTGTCCGAATGGGGAGCACCCTCTACGTTTGCGACCAAGGCTAATGGATATTTAAGATTGTGTGTGGATTATCTTGAGTTGAATAAGCTGATAAAGAATAACAAATATCCATTACCGATGATTGATGACTTGTACGATCACCTTCACGGAGCCAAGGCATTTTCCATTTTCCCAAATGGATTTGGCTATGATATTTCGCCAACTGAAAGTGGCAATGGATAACATGTTGATTACCGCTTTTAGGACACCACCAGATCCTTTGAGTGGCTGGTGATGCCTTTTGGATTAACCAATGCACCAACGTAATTTATGGATCTTATGAATCGAGTTTTCAAAGATCAGCTGAATTAGTTCGTGCTTGTGTTCGTGGATGATATCTTGATCTATTCTAGAACTAAGAAGGAACACATGACCCATTTATGGATTGTGTTGGAAATCTTTGAGAAAGCATCAATCGAGAGCTAAGATTTTCAAGTGTCACTTCTGGAAGAAGGAATTGAGATTCTTAGGTCATGTTGTATTGGGCTAAGGAGCAGCAATGAATCCTGCTAAAGTAGCAGCAATTCAGGATGGAATCCACCTAAGAGTGCTACAGATGTTAGAAGTTTACTTCATTTAGTTAGTTTTTATCGAGAGTTTATCAAAGACTTTTTGATGATAGTTGCACCATTGACCAATCTAACGAAAAAATTCAAACCATCATATGGGATGTGAAGTGTGAGCATGTTTTTGTGATATTGAAGGAAAGATTGACGAGAACTCCTATATTGGTTATTTTGACGGGGAATGAGGAGATGGTTGTCTATACTGATGCATGTGTTAACAGTTTAGGAGCATTGTTGATGCTAAACGAAAGAGTTGTTTCCTATGCCAATTGATAACTAAAGCCACATAAAAGGAATTTCCCTACTCATGATATTGAGTAAGCAGCGGTAGTGTTTGCTCTAAAGATGTGGCGGCATTATCTATTGGGGGTTAGATTCGATTTATTCACAGATAATAAGTCATTGATGTATCTTTCCTCCCAAAAGGATTTGTATCTTCGGCAACAAAGATGGTTGAAGTTTCTAGCTTTGAATGATTTTGGTATTGCCTATAATCAAGGAAAATGGATTGCGGTGACAGATGCATTGAGTAGTAGACATGCTAGCTTAGGAGCTATCTTTATGGAGTCGAAATAACTAGAGTATCTAGTTGGATTTGATTTCGGGCCTCGTTGTGAATTAGAGCCTGAAATGTTTGCGAGCTTATATATTAGACCTGCTCTCATCGAAAAGATTAGCGGAAGTCGGCAGCAAGATCCCAAGCTTGGAGAGATTTTGAGTAAGTCGTAAATGGGAGTATGGTCCAAAGATTTGAAGCAATAAGAAATCAACCAAGATAGTTGGCTCCGTAAATATGGACAATTGGTTATTCTTAATATACTGAGAGATGAAGTTCTGGGAGAATGTCATCTCTTCAGATTGACAATTCATCCCACTGGTAATAAGATGTACTGAGAAATGAAGAGAGACTACTAGTATGAAGGTATGAAAAGAGATGTTGGAAGAAAACAAATTTGAGTTAACACAATCTCAATTGGCTTTTTAGCCGACTCATACCCGTTAACAAACTCATAACGCCATAAGCCACAAATTCCAGTTATTCCCTCTGATAAAACAAAATTGAAACAATTTCAAAATCAAATGATTTGATAGATCCTCAGCAATTGAAATGCAAATAATTCAAAAATCACAAATCAAAATACAAAAATTAGTATTGTTCAGTATTTCTTGAAATTCGAAGGGAGTTGTATGTAAACGGTGGATTTGAAGAGGTAATTTCTGGTTGGTGATTGCAGTTGAATGGTTCACTAAGGGTTGATCCGGAGAAGTGGACATGTTCAGGTTGAAATTTGAAGTCATGGAGTGATTGATAAAATGGAAGTGGGTGCTTGATTTCTAGTTTTTAAGTGAGGCTATGATGCGGATTGAAAAGGCAAGGAGTGGAAGGTGCAAAAGGTGAATGTTGATGTCGAAAATGATGCTAATGTCCAAGCAATTTAGTAGTAGTTATATAGTCATTGGTCAATTCCATAGAGAGGCAGAAGATTCCTTTTCTAGTGCCTTAAGTCTCTAATTTATAGTTCAGGTAAATTCGAGTCGGTTTGAAATTTTGTAGAAAAGTCGGGGAAGTCAAGGCAACAAAGTCCAGAAAGTATGGACCGGATCATCCAAACTTGGGCTTCAGACTGCTACTAGTCCGAGACAATTTGAAATGGTATCGATCTGGATTTACCTAAGTTTGGTTGAATCAAATCGCGTACTTCCCTTCCTCTTCTTTTCTTTGCTTCATCCAACTGATCTAATGTCTTCAAGCTGATGTTGATCTGAAGCTTTGGAGTTGAGCTGAGGTTGAGCTGGCCCTAGATGTACTAATCCAAGGTATACAGATCTAAATTCATCCTGATATGTTTTCATACTTAGCCAAACCAAATGTTCCATTCGAGTTACTATGCTTGTCTACATCTTTGTGTTATCATTTATCTTGAGTCCAAGCCATGTGATCATCTCTCCATACAATCCACTGCAATAAGTAAGCAATCAATGCATTTAAATCCAATGTGTAATGGTCTTATAAAATGGTAGGTTAAGACCTTTCTGAAAAAATATCTTTCTATGGAAGAGTGTTTTGTATTGCCATCAATTCAAAGTCTATAACTCATTAGTATCCGAGTTTCCATTCCAATATTCAGTGCAGTGATAAGCTAAATACATAATCTCTCTAGATTGTTCATGTGTCATGCGTTCGCTCCAAGCCAATATTCAAGGTCGAATCGATATCCTCGAGATCACTGGATCTTTTTCCAAATTTTTAGCCAAAGTTAAAGTCTAAATCCATGATTGTGCTGGATCATTTTTTTTAGTTCAGATCTATGATCAATCCTGATCGTTTAATAATCCCATTTGTGAATCCATGTCCACTTTCATTTTTTTGTTTTCACTTTATAAACCCTGTCCTATTTCATTTATTTTGTTATGCAAATTCTAAGGTCCATTAAATATATAACTATCTTAAATGTATCTTGTTAAAATAAAAGCTTGCAGTTATGTGAAATAAGGGGCATGGATCATTTACCCTATCAACAATTATATAAAACCATTTCTTGTTCTCATATGAATAGTGTACAAATACATTTGTCTAAATAATTTAATCAACGTAGAAAATCTAGAGTAGCGGTTGTATATAATTGTTTATGTATAAAAAAAACATACACACCTGAATGTCAAACAACCATACAAATTTGTTAGTTATAACAACAAGGGATAAAGATCAATTACCTCATCAATGGTTATATAAAACCATTTTCTATTCTCACACGGAACCCGTTATTTGATAGAAAAACAAAAATTAACAAACAGTTGTATGCAACCATGATTTTGCATACGTTCTTACATGCGTGTCTTACACCAATTTACATACATAAAAACAAGCTAGATATAGTTGGTTTTAGACCTAGCTATGTAGTCATCACCGTTATCACACAAGTATAATTAAGGATACAATTAACAAATCAAATTAGAACTTAGCAATGTGTTACGGAACACTATAAAAACCAGTCGACCTTGCCAAAAATCTTAACAAGGAATAGTTAAGGGGCTATGTGAAATCACTTATTAAAATAAAAGCTTAATAAAATGAAAGCTTGCAAATCCTTTACCTGAATCAAGAATCCAAAAGCTAAAATTGTGATTCCTAGAACTCAAAATCCAGTAGCCTTATATCAATTCACACAAAGTTAAAGATGAAGTTGATTGCCTTAAATTTGCAAAGTCGAAGTCGAGGAGTTTGAATCCGAAGTCCCTCATTCGAAGTCGATGATTGAGAAAGGGACCACGAGAGGAATTGAGAAAGGGACCGACAGTCCCTAATTCAAAATCCACAATTTGCTTTTCTTTTTACAAAGTGGCGCCTGCAATGTAAAAAGACGTTGAGACAGGGGATTGAGAGAGAGATTAAGGTTGCATGTGAAAACAATAGTTATTTCACAATTTTTCCCTAGGACATCACTTTAACTTTAATTTGACCAGGCTTACCAATGCAAATTAGTGTTGACAATTAAAAAAATTAGAATTATGTATTTTTTGGCCAATCATTTTTAATATAACAACACATTTTATTTTCACGGGTCTACAACATAAACAAGTGTTGGCAACTGAAAAAAATAAGGATTATCAATTAACCATTATGGTGTAGTGATAACCTGTTGGTGCATATCCTCAAACTTGCTAATAGGGGTTGGAGACGATGACTTAAAAGGGTGAGGCTCTTCCTTAGAAATATAAAAGCCATACTTTTCATATAAACGGTTATGGGCTCCTGGAGTACTTGGAATATAAAAGCTTTTAAGTGGATCCCAAGATGGTTCTGCAGAGGCACTGTTATTCGCACTCCAAATTTGGTTAGAGGGCTCATTTTTTATTTTATTAAAATTTACTAAAGGGAGGATATTAGAATGTTAACCCTCTTAAAACCAAATTATAATATGACCAACCACCCTTAAAGCATTGTTATTGACACTTTAAAAATGGTTAAGGGAAGACACAAGAAATTTGGAAGGCTTTGCCGATTTATTCACGGAATACGGCGGGGTGTTGTTGAGTTCCACCCTTAAATTCGGCAAAAAACCATCAAAAATGAAAAATGGTGGGTGTATACTGAATTTTATTATCGACCATGTTCCCCTTAACCATTTTTGGAGTGTTAGTAACAATCGTTTGGAAAAAAGCGATTTGGAAAAGTAAAGCAGGGGTATTTTCATATACTAATTTTTGTGTTTGGTATGCCCCACAGCAGTTCTAAATGTGATTGGAGTGTCCTTAAAATTGACCACCCCTTCACCAAATTTGAAGTGCGAATAACAATGCCCCTCTACAGTTCCTTTTTGTTAGGATTTTTCCCTGGGTGAGTCTAGGTTTACTGTGGGCCTTAGGCTTCAAAACTATCATTAAAATTTCTATAAAGGTTTCTAGTGACCCAACGATAACATTGATAAGGTCTTCTTACTCAAAATCTTGACTCATGGTGGAAGTACCCTCCCTATCTTTTGATATCTTACTAGAAAGATCACCATGAATCAGAGAAAAAACAAGAGAAGGATGTTGACTTCTCCAGCACCAATGAACGCTTCCCTTTGGCAGTACTCTTAACCAAGGGAGGTTCTCCTAGAATTTTGTAGTGGTTATAAATAATGTAATATTGAAGATGTTTTGATGATGTGACATACTTGATCCTTTTCCTTTGTTTGTGATGCTTCAGTGAGGGTATTTATGATCATCAGTTAGAGCAACTCCAACAAATCGGGTGTGGAAATTCAAATTTCCACACTCTGAATAATCGAAACGATGAAATATCCCAACAGTTTTAAATCTAGGCGTTTGTTTAACAAACACCTAGATTTAGGCGTTTGTTTAACAAATGCCTAGATATAGGCGTTTGTCAAACAAACGCCTGGATCCTAGCGTTTGTTAAACAAACGCCTGGTATATATATGTATATACACATGAATTGGGAATGGAAGAATTGTCCAAAAGCATATGCTGGAACTTATCAGGGTAAGTCTCATACGTCAACTATTATACTTGAAGCTGTAGCGTCGTATGACTTGTGGATATGGCATGCTTTTTTCGGAATGCCAGGTTTGAACAATGATTTGAACATAGTTGAATGCTCAACGTTGTTTAACGATTTGGCGAATGGTAGATCAGTTCCATATCATTTTACTTTAGAGGGTCACGTGTATGACCATGGATATTATCTAGGCGATGGTATATACCAACAATGGAGTACCATTGTCAAGACAATACCGAACCCACAAAAGAATAAACAAGCAAGGTTTGCAGCAATGCAAGAAGGACAAAGTAAGGATGTAGAAAGAGCATTTGGCATTCTACAATCCAGATTTTCCATAGTCAGTAATCCATGCAGACTTTGGTCTCCAACTAAAATGATTAGGATAATGTATACTTGTGTTATTTTACATAACATGATTATAGAGGACGAAAGAGATATGGAGGGTGATTTCAATTACGACTTCCCTACTCCACCACCTGAGATTTGGCGTGAAAATATGATCGAAAGCAAACTAGAGCTTAAGTTTCACGTCGAAAGATAAATGTCCTATCGTAACGCTCACATTCATCGAAGACACCAGAAAGATTTAACAGATCATCTATGGAACTTTGTTGGAAGTCAGTAAAACTATTTACCCTTAGTTGTTGTGTTTTTGTTGTTTTAGTAGTTCTAATCTTGTACTGTAACCTTTAATCGATATCTGAAACTATGTATCCGTTAATTATTAGTGAAATCATGTATCCTAAGCTTCTGTAACAGTTGATCGTTTTTGTTTAATTACATCTTCATGCCTAAATTTCTACGTCAATGGAAGTAACATGAATACCACAAAATTTCATCACAATCCAACATAAACTGAATAAATTCTAAACTGAATAACATAGATTAATAAACACTGGGAAGGGAGTTAAATAGTTAATTCACACGTCTGTTAAACATCCGCATGTATCCAGGCGCTTGTTTAACAAACGCTTAAATCCGAGCATTTGTTGAACAAACGCCTGAATCCAGACATTTGTTCAAAAAGCGCTAGACAAGTTTACACATTCCGAAACCACCCCCTCCCCCCCCTCCCTCGCCGATTTCAGAATAGCTTCATCTTTCCACACGTCCATGGAGGTCAAAATGGGTGCGGATCTCACAAATGCTGAAATGTAAGCTTTTGTTGGATTTTCCCTTAGTGCATGACTGCATGGGTTATGCAAGAGAAGAATTGGCGTAATTTATAGACAATCCAAGTATCTTAAGAGAAATCCAAATTGCCATATGTAGATGGAAGTGAAAGCTAAATGACCCTCGGGTGGAGTACAAATGATGTCCAGTGATCTGACAAGGATGGCCTTAATTCCATAAATCCTGAATTGAATCAAGATAGAATCTACATTCTCCTAAGGTGATGTAGGTCCCCTTAGAAATGTGGTTTCATCTTTTTGTCACATAAAAAGAATCTTAAGTGCATAGTCTAGACTTTATGGTTATTTTCCTGCTTGTTTTCTAAGCCTACATTTACCTATCAAGTGATATTTTTTGAATTTTAGTACACATACAAAAATCACTATGAATACAGTTTGATAAAGTTTATACAACTTAACTTAAACATATAATTGCTGTGAGTTAAAGTGATTTTAAAGAAACAGATTCCTAGTCATAGCATTTAAAAAATAGTAAAAGAGCTTCATAAAAGTAATACATGAATAGATATAGCACATATCGCTCAACAAGCCTTAATTTTGAGTATTGACTCTTATGAAGGTCAAAATTATGTGTTAACGTTAACAATAACTAGTTGTTGAGCACTGATACTTACTATCCTTTAATTTTGAACATGGAAACCCATAAGGGTTGGCATTATGTCTCAACACTCACAAGTATTAGTAACGAGTGTCGGTGCTCACAAGCCCTAAACTTAGGTATCGACAATCAACCAACCTCAAAGTCGAGAGCTGAAACTCAATATAATAAATCTTGAGCATTGACGCTTATTATTAATATCAATGAGTATGGATACTCAAAGTTGGACATCAATTATTATCGGGTATCAACATTCATACAAATCAAGGTTAGGTATCAACACTCACAAGATTTAATGATAAGAGTTGATGCACATGAAAGTGGTCACTAGGCATCGACACTCAATGGTATGGTGACGAATATTAAAAATCATAAAGTATATACTGAGTCGACATGTTCAAGTATCAAATTCAACTACTACATATTAAACTACTGGAATAATGATTAATTTCTTATAGTCAGCACCATATGTCAAAACTCATTAAAGTCAACACTAAGTATCAAACCTCATTAAAGTCAACACTAAGTATCGAACCATAGTAAAGTCGGCACCAAGTGTTGAACCTCACTAAAGTTGACACGGAATATCAAACCTCATTGAGGTGAACACCAGGTGACAAACTTCATTCAAATTGATACCATTAGTCAGTTTGACACATGTGGATGAAATTTTAAATTTTAATTATAAAAATAATAAAGGGAGTTCACATTCCTAAGAGTTGATCCAATTGCTTGAAGATGAAAGATTATAGACTTCCTTGGAAAACTTCAACTTTCTCTTGTTGATTTTTTTTACTATAGGTAAGAGGTAAAAGGATAAATGCATCAACTATTTATTGGAGGGAAAAGAAGACGAACCTCTAAATTTGAGTTAATTAATGGACTAGATTCATTTGAGTATCGACAGGCAATAAGACCATGGTTGATGGCATTGACTTAAAAGTCAATATTTCTTTTATACTAGGGAAAGTAAATGTTATCACCAAAAGTCAATAAAGAAATTAATATCACCTCCCGTTAATGTTGCTACTCGTAAGTTGATGTCGTCAATGATGGGTATCAACCTTTATGATTAACACCGACTTTATTAGTTTCTTCCGTCTTTGTATATTTCTAATAGAAATACCTTAAATACATATCGATTTCATACATATCACTTACAACTCATGTCGTATCTCATTGCTAGCGCACCAGGATAAAATCATCGTACTTCTTATGCCAACCTTAATATATTTCGCTGCTTTCTGAAGAAGACGAAGTATCAAGGTTAACTGAACCTTATAAACCATCATATAGTGTCGACACCGCTAAAAGTCAAAATTTATTGATGCAATCCTCGTTAATATCACCACCATCTTATTAGAAAAGAACTGATGTCGACATTCATTAGTATCGACACATATGAAAGTCGTCCCTTTTTAAATCAATTCTACTTGGTGTCTCCTCTCGTCAACGAAGAAGTGCATCGATACTCTTTGTAACATCCCGAATTTTTAACAACAATAAAAGAGGGTAAATTAAATAAAAATTAATTTAATATTCAGAATTAGAGGAAATGGACTGCACCATTGCGTCCGTCTCGAAATTATGGTCAAGATAGACATTTGGTTTGCGTAAAACGGACACCGTATGAGGTAGTTATGAGGGTTTTAAGTTTGTATACGCATAGAAATATTATATATACATGCATGAGTCAGAGATGAGTCAGAATTTTATCCAGAGCGATTCAAATTTGAAAAAAAATTGTCAGAGCGGAAAAATTCCCGCTCTAGGGAGTCGACCCCACTTAAGGGGTGTCGACACCCCTAGGGCTGAGGTGGCAGTCGGTTTCAGAGGGTTCTATAACTATAAATATGTGCTTAATTAAACTATTTATTCATTGAAAAATATGGGAGCCATATGCTGCCGGAGTGCGAACTGAGACGAAACCGTTTTCTATAACAACATACTTTGAAAATCAAATTCAGAAATTTAAGATCCGTTCTTTCCCAATTCTCTAAACCTAACACTGTGAATTTTTAGTTATTTTGGGTTTAGATAAATAAAAGTAAATTGTGAAAGACTGTGAATTGGATATGTTGTAAAGTGTGATTCTATGCTAATGTTAAATCCTATACTATGTCATGATAGATCTATTTCCCCAAATCTAATACAATTGTGGTTATTCTATTATGTTGCCTTTGTGGATCTTGATTTGTAAATATATTGTGGTGAATGTACATCTATTAAAATAGACAGTTGTAACATTGGCTAGATCTAGTTCTTTATGTAAATCACCTTTCACCTGTCATATTGTGATCAATTTGGATATGTTGTAAACTTGACATGTAAAGCCACCTTTAGATCTAAACATGTTACTATGTCACCCGAATTATGCTAGATATAAATAGTTGGATATCTAAATGGTTAATTTAGATCTCATTATGCTTGCTTTGACATCGTAGTAATTGCCACAAGTTCACCAGTTTAATGTCCACCTTATCATGATGTTAATTACATGTCCATTCACCTTGTTATCATGCTAGTTTATGTTTATGCCACGATATGTTGAAATTAACACCTTTGTCATATTCCCTTTTCATTCTTATGGATAGGCTACTTTATAGCCTAGATGCCGCCAAAGTATGTACGAATACGTTAGTTAGGAAACAGGGAAAAAGGATTTATAACTGACATAATTTGTGTAATATTTATATGGATTGGACATATAATTCAAATGGGGAAACGTAGAAATAATCACCCATAATGACATAGGTAGATTCGGATAAAAATGGAATGTTTAGTAATTACAATTAGGAATTGTAATTGTACTTATGACACGAGGTTAGGTTGCATTAGTGGTGGAAGTCTACCCGGACCCGACATGCATATCCAGCGGCCAATAATGTTGAACTTAACGTTGGAGGTCTAAGTACGTAAATACGAATCGGGCTATGACACAAGGTTAGGCCCAATTGTGGAATAAGTCTGCCCGGACCCGACCGGCATATCTAGCATCCACATGTTGTAGGCCTAATGTGGGAGGTCTAGCCCATTATAAACCATAATTGGACATGGTAAAGAATTGGACTACTTAACCTAATTTAATCCATAACGATTGTATGATTATGAACATAAGTTAGGGTTAAGTAAAATTGGATGGGTAGTGGGTGGGTTAAGTAAATTAGAGGGGATGGGCAGTATTTACATATAGGCCCACGAACTTAACCCAATAAGGTTATGTAATTAAAGACACCTAGTGGTATACATAACCGGTGGAAAAATATAATAAAGTTATGTAATTAAAGACACCCTTTAGGGTAAGCATAACTGACATAGGGCTATGTAATTAAAGACACCTAAGGGTATACATAGTCAGTGAAAAACCTAGTGGGGATATAAGACAAAGGGGAAAGCTTGTATCATATTGTGTGGGACCCATTTTAGTCAGTAACCCAGAGTAGGTATCAAATAAAGAACTCCGTACTAGGCGGAGAAGGGGCACGCTTACTAATTGATTATAAGAGATCCAAATGAAACGGACGGTGTGGGTGGCACAAACCGACCGGGCCGTGTGCATGCATGAGCCGGGCGGAGGGGGATAAGACGACTGTGACACCAATAGATATGGTTGGGCATACCTTAAGGGTTGCCACTTTAGGGAGTGATACCTCACACTGTGGGGCCAGCATGGGGTATCTACGGAGTAGGGAGCCGATCGATTAGGGTAGTGGTTAGGGTATACTCGGACGTATGCCCTAAGTCTACCAACTTATAGTGGAAGGGATCTTCTCATTTTAGTTACACTAGTAATAGTGCAGAGTAATCATTAGTGAAGCACATACACCGTACCCTGTCTACCTTATCACACCTGCCATTTATGCAGTGATCTCTCTTATCCACTTTATATGTCTATCATGTTACTTTTATTTATTTACTGGCTAAAAGTAACTAGACTCGCCAGACTTCATGTCTGACCCTTTTGTTTCTCCTTCTTTCTTCCGTTCCCCCCCTCCCCATGGTTCTCAGGGAGGAAACACTCAGGCTTAGTCAGGACTCACATATCATCTTGCTAGGAGCTACTTCTGAAGTATGGCTCAAGTTCTTGTCTCTATTATGGCTTAACTCTTTCAATTGGGGAAATTATGCTTTTTATTTACTTATGTACTCTGATGGTGCAATACAGAAGTTATTTTATTGTAATGGTTTTTGTGACTTATGGTGTTGTGGACCACAATATTGTGATTTATGTTTGAAATAAAAATTTAAAATTTCCGTTGCTATCTTATTTATATCTATCTTGTAATTATTATGTGTCTGTTTACCTATAACGCTTCACGAAACTTAATGCATTCCTTTAGTGAGTGACAATAACGGACGTGGGGTGTCACACTTGGTATCAGAGCTGAAGGTTACCGGATTAGATAAAAGTTTTTGAAAATTATTTTCAAAAAGGTTTTAAAAGAAAGTATTTTCAAAAAGAAAAGTTTGTATTGAAAATATTTTCCCTAAGAAGCCATATGTAATATCCTTCGGTCCTTTATCTAAATTTCTTCCTTTTTCCTTTTTCAGCATGTCTGGGGAACAAAACATTCCTAATATCCCAGAGGGTGTCACAATACCCGGATGGTTCCGTAGGTATTTGGAAGCCACGACGCCTGCCGAAGTCCAAAGAGACATTCCTCCCCCAGCTGCATCAGTCATTCCACCTCCTCCTCCAAGAGCAGATAACTTCGCCAAGATCTGCAAAGACTTTCGTGCTATGGGACGGAAGCCATTCCATGGGAACGAGACATTCGTAGAAGCTCGGAATTGGTTTAAGGAGACCGAGGACTTATTCGTAATCTTTGAAGTAGAGGATAGAAGGAAGGTTCAGTTAGTCGCCTGGCTACTGAAGGACGAAGCCTCATTTTGGTGGGAAGTCACTCAAGCTGGATGTTCGGTGGAAACTTGGGAAGATTTTAGATAGGGCTTTGAAATGAAATTTCTTTCCCAAGCTGAGAGAAGCATACAGTTGGAGAGGTTCTTATCACTCAAACAAGGAAACTTGACGGTGAAGGAGTATGTGAACAAATTCAACCAGCTGGCAAGGTTCGGGTTAGAGTTGGTGGATACACCACACAAAAGGGCTTTACGGTTTGCTAAAGGGTTGAATGAGCCTCTACATGGTTTAGCTATGTCCCATATTCCAATGGGTGGCACTTTTGAAAAGCTTGTTGATATGGCCTTAATGCATGAGGAGGACAAAGGAGAGAAGAAGGAAGCAAAGACTGAGGGGACATCGCAGAATAGGAAGGTGTGGCCCAAGAAGGGGCAACAACAACAACAACAACAGAAGAAAGGAGGGAAAGATGACAAAGGCAGGGATAAGAGAAAATGTCATGATTGTGGGAAGGAGGGTCACTTGATCAAAGATAGTAAGAGATGGAAAGCCAATTGCTTTAATTGCGGGGAGGTCGGACACTTCTCTAAAGAGTGCCCAAAGAAACAGGGATCGCAGGGACAAGGTCAAAGAGCAGGAACTTCTGGAGGGCAGGTGCATGCTCTCGCGATCAGTGCTCCTAAAAGAGGTAGAAAATTTTCCGTAGAAAGTTTGGTTTCTCTTTCAAACCATCCAGTTAGAACACTTTTTGATTCTGGCGCTTCACACTCGTTTATATCAAGTTCTGTAGTTGAATCTCTGCACTTAATTACTAGTATGGTAGTAGATCCTGTAGTTGTTTCAAACCCTATTGGTGGTTCGGCTCATTTATCGATGATTTGTCGAGGTTTGAAAATATCTGTGTTAGGCATCGAGTTAAAATGCGACGCATATGTGCTTTGGTTTATAGGCTATGGGTTGATTCTAGGAATGGATTGGCTTACCACGTATGGAGTTATTCTGGATTGTGAGAGGGTTGTTAGACTCCTGACTTATCATGGGAAGACCCTCAAAGTTTCTTGTGACCCCCAAGGATCTGTCATGCTTATCTAGAGTCTCTAGATGCATCCATAAATGATTTGCAATCTGTTCCAGTGGTTCGAGATTATTCCGATGTTTTTGATGAGGTATGGGGTTTACCTCCAAGGCACGAGATCAGCTTCCGCATATATCTGGTGAACAATGCAAAGCCAGTTGCATTACCAGTGCTCCACATGGATCCAAGGGAAAGGAGGGAGCCGAGTAAGCAAGTAGGTGAGCTACTTGAGAAAGTGTTTATCAGACAAAACATATCTGAATGGGGTGCTCTAGTAGTATTCGCAACTAAGGCGGATGGTTCACTTCGTTTGTGTGTTGACTATAGAGAGTTGAATAAGCTCACCAAGAAGAATAGGCACCCGCTTCCGAGGATTGATGATTTATTTGATCATCTTGTTGGTGCCTCGGTATTTTCTCAGTTGGACTTGGCTACGGGGTTCCATCAGTTGAGGGTGGCTGAGGACAGCGTAGATAAGACTGCTTTCAGAACTCCGGACGATTTCTTTGAATGGCTAGTTATGCCTTTTGAGTTGACAAATGCACCTGCCTATTTTTTTGATTTGATGAGTAGGGTGTTTCGGGAGTTCCTAAACAAATTTTTCGTAGTCTTTGTTGATGATATTTTGATCTTCTCCAAGAGTGAAGAAGAGCATGCCCAACATTTGAAAGAAGTTTGGAAAACTCTTTGTGACCATCAGCTAAAGGAAAAGTTCTCCAAATGCCATTTTTGGAGAAAGGAGGTGAGATTCTTAGGGCATGTAGTCTCCAAAGAAGGGATAGCTGTAGATCCCGCGAAGGTGGTTGCACTGCAAGATTGGCAGATTCCCAAAAATGCAACCGAGGTGAGAAGCTTTCTTGGGTTGGCAGGTTATTATAGGAAGTTCATTAAGGACTTCGCGAAGATATCAACCCCTCTTACCAGGCTGATGAAGAAGAACTTGGCATTTTCATGGGACATAGACTGTTACGTTGCTTTCCAACAACTGAAGAGGTCTTTGGCAACAGCCCAAGTCTTGACCTTGCCTGATGGAAGTAAAGTGTATACTGTTTATACTGATGTGTGCAGTACAGGGCTTGGTGCAGTTTTGATGCAAGAAGGGAAAGTAATATGTTATGGGGGTAGACAGTTGAGAGTTCATGAGAAGAACTAACCCACCCATGATCTAGAACTAGCTACCATAGTATTCGCATTAAAGATGTGGCACCATTATTTACTTGGAGAAAGGTTCGAATTATGTAATAACCCGAAAATCTAGGCCAGTTTAAAATTTTTATTTTGGCAATTTTGATGAATTTTGAATATTCAAAATAGATTATTTTAAATAATAACGACGAGAAATTTATTTTGAATAGAATTCGAACGTATATATTTATACGCGTCGTCGTTAGAATATAAAATTTTATTTTAATTATAAATAGAATTGAAAATGGCGCGGTAGTTCGATAATTCGATTTCAAACTTCAAGTGAATGTACCGGATGAAAAATAAACCGGATTTCAGTGAAACCGAAAACAATAGAATCTAATTGAGAATACCTTTCCAACGAATCCGGGAAATCAAAATTTCATAGCAGGGATAAAAAGTTATGTCCAGTTGAAAATTCAAAATAGTCGCTATGGAATTTCGGCCATTGAAAATAGCCATTTTGCAAACGACCTCGGATTTCAACGAAACCACTTTTGTTGGATCCGTGATGTCAAGTTATTGCTAGATTCCAAATTTCATAATTTTTCGAATCAATATGTGAGTGTGGCAAAGGGAAAACGTGTTTGACCAGTTTTAGTTGATTTTAATCGACTGGAAAATGGTCATTTTTCAAACAGTTTCAGAATTCGACGAAATTAGTTTTGTTAGGACCGTATCGTCAATACGAAGCTAGAAAATATTTTTGAGGAATTTTTCTAGTTAGTATGTGGCCCCAGTAAATTGAAATGCGCGTTCAAATTCAATATATAGAGTTATATGTTGATTTTGACGAAAACTGATCGTAACGATCGAATTGGCCTTCGTAACATATCCCATTGTGTTCAGAATGGGGGTAATTAGCTTTGGACGACAGTCGTTGGGTCTCGTTTTGAGGTCGAAAATAAAAGTCAACTGAAGGGGATAAAATATAATTAATTTAAGTTATGTAATAGGTTTCGACTCTCTCTCCTTATTCCTCAGATCCAAATCGAGCTAAAAAAAAAAGACCCGAACGCTGCTCCCCGTCGTCGCTCACCCTGCATCCGACGTCGTACCCCGACGTCGCCGCCACAACCGCAGCCACCTCCGGTAGTCCCTCCGATCCTCCTCCACGTTGGCGCCATCCCCCTCGAGCCCTAACCCCCAAGCCAGTCGCGAGCTCCAGATTCGAACGTCGGACGCCGCTGCTACCCCTTGCCGCCTTCCACCTGGCCACACAGACCACCCTCCTCGATTTGCGCCTGTAAGCACCCCCTTCCTCATTTCAAATACTGTAAGATTCTTGTTTTCGTGGTTTAAACTGATTATTTTTCATTGATACGTAAACTGATTTTTATAGTTAATAAGAACTGAATTTTTATAGTTAACAAAACTGAATTTTTCCTTTATAAAAAGATTAATTTTTCCTATATAAAAAGGTTTGTTTTCCTTTATAAAAAGATTTGATTTTTCTTATGATATAAAGATTTGATTTTTAGCTTTAAAAAGGTTAGATTTATAATTTGAAAAATATTTGCTTTTTGGATTTAAAAAGGGTTAGGTTTTTAGTTACATAAAAACATGATTTTTAAACACCGTATTAGGAACGCGATTTTTATCCATTTAGCGTTGATGTAAAAATATGATTTTTATATTATAGAGATAGTAAAAATTCGATTTTTATATATTGAATAGCAAAGTAAAAATTCGATTTTTATATATTGAATAGCGAAGTAAAAATTCGATTTTTATATATGTAGTGAATACGGATGACAGAAGAAGAAACGATGAAGATTCCTACATAAGAAAAGTCGTGGGATTGGATTAGCTAATCTGTGAGTACTTCTCACCTTTTAATTTTATTTTCTAGTTATATAAATATATACTAGGATGCAGACGGTGTTTAGTAGCACCCGACACCCGTCGTCCACAGACCATGGACGGCTTGTATGCTTGTTTGTTTGATTTTGATGTGTAGTTGATTGTGTGATGTGATGTGAAATAAAATAAAATATTTTATAGTGGAAAATATTTTATAGTTAAAAATAGAAATTTTAACGTGTATATGAAATGAAATAAAAATAAACAAATTGGACGATTTGTTTATATACACACATTTGACTGATATTGATTGGGAGGATAAATTTTACACATCGCCCAACTGCACAAATAAAATCTATGTTTGATTGTTTGAAAACCCCACACGGGTATTGGGGTGATATATGACATACACTAATCCCAATAATTAGCTATATGTCGATCGATTGATTGACAGACTGTTATAAGCGTTAAATATTTATATTTGATGCTTATACAGTGTAGAACGCACTTTGGATGATGGTTGATGATTTATCGTTGCTATTATATACGTGTGGTAGAAAATCCATATAATTAACATTATATGGTAATTGATTGGGCCTCATTCCAATATTTGAAAAAAGAAATATTTGAAATAGAAATATTTGAAATAGAAATATTTGAAAAGGAAATATTTGAAAAAGAAATATTTGAAAAAGGAATATTTGAAATAGTAATATTCGAAATAGAATATTTGAAAATAGAAATATATGAAGCCGTATTGATTAGATTGACGCCATTTTGACGCAAACGATATTTATATCGATTTTATTCATTTTATAATGAATATCGAAAGTGATTACAAAATCTGATATTTCGAAAAGAATTGAAATTCGAATTGAAATTGAATAGAAATAAATTCGAATTAAAATTGAATAAAAATGAATTCGAATTGAAATTGAATAGATATAAATTCGAATTAAAATAGAATAGAATTGAAATTCGAATTAAAATTGGATAGAAATGAATTCGAATTGAATTGAAATGATTTGAAATGAATGTAAAACGAATTTTTATTGGAATATTCAATTTTGATTAGAAATTGAATATGAAGTTGAAACCGTTTTGAAAACGAATTTAAAACAATTTATAAAATTCATTTTAAATAGAAATCGACGACGTAAATATTATATATATAATATAATGGCCTGAATAGAACGCGCCGCGGCAGTTCGCGAATTTCGACCATTGACTTCGAATGGATATTGCGGGAGATCCGACCGTCGGATTCTCCTAAAACCAGAATCGTTGGGTTCGTATCGAAAAGAGCTTTCTAATGAATATTAGAAATTTGAAATCTAACGGTTGGATTTGGAATTACGTCCAAATCAAATTTGAAAAAGGTCGCTGTAAGTGCAGTTCGATGGCCGTTGATGGAAATCGACTGTACGGGCCTTGATAAAATTATTAAAAATATCAATTATTTGTGTAAAATCATAAAAAATGATTTGTGAAGAATTGGGATGAAAAACTCCATATTTGAAAAGATAAAAATAGATTTTTATCGAAATGAACTAGTTTTGAACTAGAATAATAATTTATTTATTTTTAAAATAAATAAATTGGATTTGAAATGGTTTTGAAGATAACCAGAAATTCCAATAATTGAATTGGAATAGTTTTGAATCGAAATTGTCTTTGGAATATTTCGATGTTGGATTTCGTGATTATACAGATATTGTTATGGAAATTTGAAAGATATATATATATCGTTATTTCCAATACGATATTTGTTGGTCGTAGAATTTGATATTGAATATAAGCCGATATATTTTCTATTCAGAGCCTTGTATTTAATATCAAATGTGATTTGGGTTTGTCGTGAATGGTGTCTTCATTAACACCGTTCTTAAGCCCAGTTGAGAAAAGGATTGAATCTTTTTATTTAGATTTAATGAAGTGTACCAATTAAATAATATTTAATTGTAATTGAATTGATATTGATTTTTGGGTTTATAGTGAGCAGTGTTTTAAATAACACTTGTTCTTTAACCCGATAATTAATGGAATGTGATTTTGGGTTGTCGTGAACGGTATCTTCAATAATACTGTTCTTAGACCCAAAGGAGTTAAGAAAATCAGAAACTAACTGGAGATTAGTTAAGTTGAACGGTTTCTGGGGTATTATCTGATGTTGGTTTCGGCCTTCGGGGTTAATATTTAGGGAATTGCTCACTTGCTAATTTGCGGTTAGGGACTGATTGAAATGTGATTTGATTTTGGGTTTATCGTGAACCGTGTTTTAAATGACACTGATTCTTTAACCCAGTCAAAGATTAAAACTAAGTGCAGTTTTAATGAATCTTTAATTAGATTGAAAAGATCGAGAATGGAGTATCACCAGTTTTACTCCAGGCGGTAGTTAAATCTTTAATTAGATTTAAACGTGAAATGGTAATTAAATTTACCGATAACACCGTGGTGTTAGATATGAAGTAAGACCTGTTTTACTTCATGGAATGAATAGGTTGGGATGGGGAAATTAGAACAAATGATTACTTCGGTAAGGTTCGTTAATCCCGACTAGTTTGAATTGATATTCAAAGGAAGATTAAAGAATAAATTCAAGGAATTTATCTTTGATAAAATTAGTGGGAACATTTCCCTATGAATGTGGAATTTAGAAACTAACTGTCGGTTAGCTAAGAAGAATGGTTTTCTGGATATTGATCTGATGTTGGTTTTGGCCTTCGGGGTTAATATTTGGGGAATTATTCTCTTGTTAATTTACGGTTAGTGACTGATGAATTGGAATGAGGCGTATGTTGTGTTTGTGCAACACATGTTTATTGTATACGCGAGTTATTCGGAAAGACCGGGTTTGTCCCATTCTGAATAACTGATACGACGATAAGTCGAAGATGAAGACGGTGGTCGAAGACCGGAGGTCTTCATGTCGTTTGGATAACTACTGATGATCTTGATTGGGCTGTACACCCAAGAAGATGGAAACAGTTAGTGGTCGTCCAGACGTACTTGGAGATCGATGGATATGCGAGGTACTAGGTGCCTCCAGTTTCGTTCAGACCCAGAACGGACTTGTCAATGGACTGTGTGTCTGACATCGGATTTCATTCTGTGTGACTGATATCGGTTGCATAGAGTGGTTTGCCTGTGTGGCATGCTAAGATGCAAATGATCAAGGTTTCTGCTGAAAAGCAGAGTCTTGTGGTTGATGATCAAAGCACAGCCTTTGTGGCATAGCTTTGTGTAGCGTTAATTCGCGAGCCTCACACCCTGGTGTGAACCAAAACGGGAGAAGGACCTCTGGGAGGGCATGTGTTTCTTTCTAGTTAGGAGTGGCGTCAGTGCTTAAACTGGCTGACGAGTTTGACTCATGTGGTTGTTGGAATTGGAGGCGCCTCGGTTTGATCGGACGATCCGGGTCCGATAGAGTCATTCGTTGGCTCATTTTCGCCCCAAAGGGCGGGGAAACGCAGTGTTCAGGAATTTAAATCCACATCGGTGGACCGGCCCTGACGATCCAAAGGTCACTCGAGCTCTGACCTGAGGCTCGGGCTAGAGAGTCTCGAATCGGTGAGAACTATCTTTTGCCTCGGTTCATAGACGGAAATCCAATTTCCAAATACGTGACCTTTGCGGTTTTGATTGTAGAGCCTAGTATGGCGACATGATATATGGTACCCATGCCGTCTATGATTGATATTTATGATTGAAATTGTTTTAAACACTATACACTTATTATAGTATCAAATGACTTATTTTAAAATGTATCAAGCATGCTTTGGCTATTATAAGGGAAAACCCTATCCCCCGGCTTGCGTTGCATTGTGTGATGGGACCTGGGTCTTATAACAGCTTCATCGTTCTTTATTTAGCATTGCGCTGTTGTTTTATGCACTGGTGTTCTTGGGAGGAAACCCGTTCCGTGTTATACGACGTGGTCCCTTGATTTACCTAACTTTAAAAATAAAGATTAATAACTGTTTTAGTTCTCACACCAGTCCCATGACTGACCTGGAGTTTATTGTTTTAACCTAAACTCTGGGTGCCCTTATTTTGACATGGGCAGCTAGTAGTTTTGGTTTTGCAGATTTATATTCACAGGATCCTGGTTTACAGCTGGAATGATATCCGGAAAGCTTTGTATCCGTATATCTCTTCTGGTTGTGTATTGTATTATTTTCCGCTGCTATGTAATGTATTGTAATCTCTGATATTTATCGAATGTATTTTATTTGTTTATACTCTGTATATTCTTGTAATCTGATGGTATTGTTGTAATATACAATGAAATGTTCTTCCGTCCGCGTTCTATTTTGTCTTGTTCTCAAAACAATCAGGCGTTTCGAACGGTCTGGGTCGGTTTAGCGACTGATTCGGATCGAGCGGGACTCTCGGTCGTTACAAATTATACACTGATCATAAATCTCTCAAGTATCTATTCTCACAGAAGGATCTTAACTTAAGGCAACAACGGTGGATGGAATTCTTAGCTTCATATGATTTTGAGATTGCTTATACCCCTGGCAAGGGTAATGTGGTGGCAGACGCACTAGGTAGGAAGAGGATGACCCTGAGTCCTCTGTTTATGGAAAGAAAGAACTTGGAGTTCATATTAGCTTTTGATTTTAGACCCACCATCGAGGTTTTGTCTGATTTTTTGCATCCTTGGAGATACGACCAACTCTTATAGACCAGATAGGACCTTCGCAACAAGGTGACCCACAGATTCTAGACATCATGGATAAGCTCAGAAAATGGGAGACTTCTAGTCACCTCAGTAGATATGCCATAGATGAAAAAGGGGTGGTTGCGGCGAGATGGAAGGCTTTGTGTTCCTCAAACTGGAAGCTTGATAAATGCAGTCCTAGAAGAAGCCCACCATTCTAAGATGGCCAATCATCCAGGCGGTGATAAGATGTACAGGGACATGAAGAGAGTCTTTTTTTGGGCTGGGATGAAGAAAGATGTGGCTGAATTTGTTTCTCAGTGTTTAGTTTGCCAACAAGTCAAGGCTGAGCAAAAGAAGCCCCGAGGATTACTTCATCTGTTGGAGGTTCCACATTGGAAACGAGAGAGCGTCTCTATGGATTTCATAGATGGTTTTCCTAGATCGAAGAAAGGTAACACCATTATCTGGGTTGTGGTGGTAGACTCACTAAGAGCGCTCGCTTTATTCCAGTTAAGAGTAAGAGGGCGGCATCGTGGTTGGCAACAATTTATGTTCGTGAGATAGCTCGTCTTCATGGAGTACCTTCTAGCATCGTGAGCGATCGTGATCCTATCTTTACCAGCGAAATTTAGAGGAGCTTGCAAGAAGCATTTGGTACACAGTTTTGTTTGAGCACCGCTTATCATACTCAGACCGATGGACAGACGGAGAGGCGGAATAGGATTCTTGAGGATCTTTTGAGGCTGTGTTTCCTTGACCTCGGAGGGACTTGGGAAGATCATCTTCCTTTAGTAGAGTTTGCCTATAATAATAGTTATCAAGCTAGCTTCGGCATGGCACCCTTCGAAGCATTATACGGGCGACCCTGTAGATCGCCAACTTGTTGGTGGGAATCTACAGAAAGATTATTACTTGGCCCAGATATGGTTAGAGAAACGTCCAAAAAGATTGACCTTATTCGACGGCGGATGAAGACAGCTCAAGATAGGCAGAAGTCCTATGCAGACAAGAGAAGAACTGACATCGAATTCGAAGTGGGAGACTTGGTTTTTGTCAAAGTGTCACCTCTGAGGAATGTGGCTCGCTTCGGATCAGTAGGGAAGTTGGCACCTAGGTTTGTGGGACCATTTCCCATAACCGAAAGAATTGGCCAAGTGGCCTATAGATTGAAACTCCCAGAAAATCAATCTAGTGTTCATGACATTTTCCATGTCTCTCATCTGAGGAAGTGCCTGCATGACACCGTAGAAGTTGTGGAGCCGAGTATGTTGGAAGAAGTAGAGGTGGAACGGGAGGCGAACGTTAGACGAGTCCCTACCTGTATTCTTGGGTCAAAAGTTAAGAAGCTGCACAATAATGAGATCAAGTTGCTAAAGGTTCAATGGGGAGATAGCCCTGAGGATGCGACTTGGGAGACTGAAGACAAGATTCGTGCTTCGTACCCTTTTCTTTTAGAGGGTATTTTCCTAACTCCTTTTTCAAAGTTTTAGCAGTGCTTGCTTCTGTCAATAGAGTATATCTTATCCATAGTATTTTTCGGCCTTTAGATAGGAAACCTATAGATGTAAACATGTGTTTGAAACATGTTATGTTTGATGGATGCAAGTGTTTGCTAGTGGTTGCCTGTGGACGCATATACACACACATTAGGCACTAAGATCGGATCAATCACTCTCATACTACATATGGATGTGTGTGCATTTTCTTTACTTTTATTGATGGAAATGGATGATTTAGCATATGGATGTTGCATTTGGACGAATGAATGTGCACACATATAGAACTCACATGATATAATAGGATTATTTGCAAACATATTAGATTCATGGCACTAACATACATTGCATTAAGGAGGTCAACTGAATCAGTAGACCGCCTGATCTTCGCATTAGTGTTGGGACATATACACACACCAATGCATATATTCATATAAGCATTCGAAATCTTTAAGGACAATGGATGACAATGATTGGTGGATGAGTAGATGGATGATGGATGGTAGGATATGCATTCTTCTCAACTTAGAGATTTCGGGGACGAAATCCTTTGAGTAGGGAGAATGTAACACCCCAAATTTTTAACGACACTAAAAGAGGGTAAAGTAAATAATAATTAATTTAATATTAAAAATTAGAGGAAACAGACTGCACCATTGGGTCCGTCTCGAAATTCTGGTCAAGATAGACATTTGGTTTGCATAAAACAGACACCGTATGAGGAAGTTATGAGGGTTTTAAGATTGTATACGCGCAGAAATATTATGTATACACGCATGAGTTAGAATCTTATCCAGAACGATTCAAATTTGAAAAAATTCGTCAAAGCGGCAAAATTCCCGCTCTAGGGGGTCGACCCCCCTTAAGGGGTGTCGACCTATGGGTCGACCCACCCACAGGGGTGTCGACACCCCTAGGGCTGAGGTGGCAGTCGGTTTCAGAGGGTTCTATAACTATAAATATGTGCTCAATTCTCCTATTTCTTCATTGAAAACTATGGGAGCCATATACAGCTGGAGTGCGAACTGAGATGGAACCATTTTCTACAACAACATACTTTACAAATCAAATTCAGAAATTCAAGATCCGTTCTTTCTCAATTCTCTAAACCTAACACTGTGAGTTTCTAGTTGTTTTTAGGTTTAGATAAATAAAAGTAAATTGTGAACGACTGTGTATTGGATATGTTGTAAAGTGTGATTCTATGCTAATATTATATCCTATACTATGTCATGATAGATCTATTTCCCTAGATCTAATACAATTGTGGTTATTCTATTATGTTGCCAATGTGGATCTTGATTTGTAAATATATTATCGTGAATGTACATCTATTAAAATAGACAATTGTGACATTGACTAGATCTAGTTATTTATGCAAATCACCTTTCACCTGTCATATTGTGATCAATCTGGATATGTTGTAAACTTGACATGTAAAGCCACCTTTAGATCTAAACATGTTACTATGTCACCCAAATTATGCTAGATCTAAATGGTTAATTTAGATCTCATTATGCTTGCTTTGACATCGTAGTAATTACCACAAGTTCACAAGTTTTATGTCCACCTTGTCACGATGTTAATTACATGTCCATTCACCTTTTTATCATGCTAGTTTATGTTTACGCCAAGATATGTTGAAATTATCACCTTTTCCATATTCCCTTTTCATTGTTATGGCTTGGCTACTTTATAGCCTAGATGCCGCCAAAGTACATGCGAATACGTTAGTTAGGAAACGATGAAAAGGGATTTATAATTGGCATAATTTATGTAATATTTATATGGATTGGACCTATAATTCAAATGGGGAAACATGGAAATAATCACCTATAATGACATAGGTAGATTTGGATAAAAATGGAATGTTTAGTAATTACAATTAGGAATTGTAATTGTACTTATGACATGAGGTTAGGTTGCATTAGTGGTGGAAGTCTGCCCGGACCCGACCGGCATATCCAACAGCCACTAATGTTGAACCTAATGTGGGAGGTCTAAGTACGTAAATACGAATCGGGCTATGATACGAGGTTAGGCCCAACTGTGGAATAAGTCTGCCCGGACCCGACCGGCATATCCAACATCCACATGCTGAAGGCCTAATGTGGGAGGTCTAGCCTATTATAAACCATAATTGGACATGGTAAAGAATTGGACTACTTAACCTAATTTAATCCATAAGTATTGTATGATTATGAACTTAAATTAGGGTTAAGTAAAATTGGATGGGTAGTGGGTGGGTTAATTAAATTAGAGGGGGTGGGCAATATTTACATATAGGCCCATGAACTTAACCCAATAAGGTTATGTAATTAAAGACACCTAGTGGTATACATAACAGGTGGAAAAATATAATAAAGTTATGTAATTAAAGACACCCTTTAGGGGAAGCATAACTGACATAGGGCTATGTAATTAAAGACACCTAAGGGTATACATAGTCAGTGAAAAACCTAGTGGGGATACAAGACAAAGGGGAGAGCTTGTATCATATTGTATGGGACCCATTTCAGGCAGTAACCCGGAGTAGGTATCAAATAAATAACTCCATACTAGGCGGAGAAGGGGCACTTACTGATTGATTATAAGAGATCCAAACGAAACGGACGGTGTGGATGGTGCAAATCGACTGGGCTGTGTGCGTGCCTGAGTCGGGCAGAGGGGAATAAGACGACCGTGACACCAGTAGATATGGTTGTGCATACCTTAAGGGTTGCCACTTTAGGGAGTGATACCTCCTACTGTGGGGCCAGCACAGGGTATCTTCGGAGTAGGGAGATGATCGATTAGGGTAGTGGTTATGGTATACTCGGACGTATGCCCTAAGTCTACCAACTTATAGTGGAAGGGATCATCTCATTTTAGTTACACTAGTAATAGTGCAGAGTAATCATTAGTGAAGCACATATACCTTACCCTGTCTACCTTGTCACACCTGACATTTATGTAGTAATCTCTCTTATCCACTTTATATGCCTATCATGTTACTTTTATTTATTTATTGGCTAAAAGTAACTAGACTCGCCAGACTTTATGTCTGACCCTTTTGTTTCTCCTTCTTTCTTGCTCCCCCCCCCTCCCCAGGTTCTCAGGGAAGAAACACTCAGGCTTAGTCAGGACTCAGATATCATCTTGCTAGGAGCTACTTCTGAAGTATGGCTCAAGTTCTTGTCTCTACTATGGCTTAACTCTTTCAATTGGGGAAATTATGCTTTTTATTTACTTATGTACTCTGATGGTGCAATACAGAAGTTATTTTATTGTAATGGTTTTTGTGACTTATGGTGTTGTGGACCACGGTATTATGATTTATGTTTGAAATAAAAATTTAAAATTTCCGCTGCTATCTTGTTTATATTTGTCTTGTAATTATTTTGTGTCTGTTTACCTATAACGCTTCACGAAACTTAATGCATTCCCCTAGTGAGTGACATTAACGGACATGGGGTGTCACACTCTTGGTACCATTGCTCGTCTATGCTATTTATATTAATGCTATCTCACCACATACTTGTTGATGACAATCTTAACATTTCATGTATTCAAATTGTTGTATCTAATTCCATGATCAAGCTTCATCTTAATAGCTATCCAAAGATACATAGCTATCAACATAAGCATGTTGACAATCATCAACGTTGTCGCCTAATCAGGTCGTGTAGACTTTGAGCTGGGGTGCCCATATCGAAACCAATAAATAGATACCCAAGAGCGACATGGAAGTTGCTGAATTCTTCTCTCTCTCGTTTCTTTCATTTTTCACTTTGTAACCCTAAATAAAATTGGGTATTTTTGTGCCCATGTATCCTCTTAACTTTTAAAAACAAAGACTTGTACTCGTACCTTTGCATAAATTATGTTAAATGAAATCAAACATATTTGTATTTGAGTAGCATGTGACATGATGACATAGACTTGGCATATGATCTTGCATACTTGTAGCATGTGAACTTGAACATTGACTTACCATTTGGCATGCATACTTCGTTGGGTTAGCACAAGACCTCGTAAACTTGACCTTACTCAAGCATATGTAGGGTTAATAATAAAATTTGTTAATAGGTATTTACCCTATCAAACTCACACACAACTTTCCATTATACTTAGAAAACAAAACCAGTATGGGCTTTCATTTTATATTTCATTTGTTCAAAAATATCTTTCGTCTTCATTTTCTAATTTCACTTTCATTTTCTTATATTTTATTTTAATCTTATCCATTTATATGTATTGTCCATTTTAATATTCTCAATTTAATTTCATTTTCATCTCTTATAATCCTAAGTATTATCATCTCCTTTATTATTATTTTCATTACATCCAAGAGGAATGTTTGCTTTTTCTATTGGTTGACTTTTCTTCTGGCTTTGGTGGTAGTGTTTACACCAAAAATGGCATAAGCATCCAAAAGGTACTAAGAATGCACTTCACCGATTTCGATAGGAAAAAATATGAAGCCATGTTAATAAGTAAGTACAAAAAACAGAAAATGCAAGTAAAGTAAATGGTGACAGAGTTTAGAGTGGTTCGGCCGTTAATGAGGCCTACGTCCACTATGTTGGCGATTTCCGTTAAAGATAATCAGGGATACAAAGTACATCGGTTCTCTCTCTTCCGTTCACCTCACTATTCACTCAATATACCCGCATTTATATACTTCAATCTAGGAATTATACATGAGAATGGTATAGTTTGAAGAGGAAGAAGGTGGATGGATGAATGATGAGAAGAGTGTCTTCCTTATTCGGAAACTGGGCCTGACGCCATGGCCAGATCTGGTCGAAGGTGGAATTTAGCAGCACTTTGTTATTTCAAAGATCTGATCCCTCATTTGTTGATGGTCCTTATCTATTTATTGGCGGGATCCTCTGGGGATGATATCAGATACACTTTTAGGTTCGTCCATTTTGTTAATTATTGGGTGTGCCACTGGCCAGCTGTTGTCGGCTGTCATGAGTTGTATTTGGCTGTTGTGGGCGAGCGACTCGATGGAGCGAGCATTTTGGTTGGCTTGTGAACGGCTTCTTTGGTTGAAGTTCTTCTACTAAGGTCGTTCTCATCGGTTTGATGAGCAGGAATGATGTTGGCTTAACAATGGATCTGGCGTAGTGACTGATCATTGCGTTGCGATGATGCCCCGCTCGTTCTTAGCGGATGAACGGTATTCTTTATATCCTCCGGGGGAAGCGAGCAGTGTTCTGCAGTTATAGTATGTTGCGATGCTTCTTTTTGGAGATGCGCGGATATTCGTTCCATGGTCTCGAGTGCTGAGCGACTGGTGTCCTAGTTGGCGAGCGGTCTTCATGTGTGCGCGTGACTCTATCTTCGAGGCTCTGATTTACGTGCGTGACCGGACTAAGGTCTCTGGATCGCGTGCCTCTCGTTCGCTTGGTGCGGATTCTCAGAGCATGCGATCCTTATCTTTGCTTGGTCGTACTTCCCAAGTGTTGGTTGTATGGTTATAGTCGATCTTGGTCTTTATGCTCGATCTCACTCCGTGCATTTATGTGAATGCTGGGGGCGGTACTATAGCTGATCGAACTGGAAGGCTTTCACTTGGAAGTCTTTACTAAATGTGTGAGTGGATTTTTTAGGGATTAACACTTGCCCCTCGAAGTTTGTGATTTTCCTTTATTGGAGAATAACGGGCTTCAATGTATTGGACGGTCGCACATTGACGGATAACTTTGAGTTCTTTGTTCTTATGCAGATGACCGTCGTTGTGGGCCAGCTGGAATATGGTGATGCACTTGTCCATGTTCTGTTTTTGCCACAGAAGAATATGTCCTTTGGGAAGTGGACCGGCTGACTGAATTTTGATGAGACATTTGTTACAGTACTCGAGTGCGGAACCAACGTGCTGGGAGATGTCTCACAGGGTGTGTATTTCCATAGATAATTTAGTTTCTCGAGTTTTGAATTTTCAACGGTCGTTGATCTGCGGGCACCTGGCGAGATACTTTCTAGATGCGATTAGATGAACCGTCGGATCTCTCAACTGGATCTTATTTGCCGAAGAGTGGAGGACTCAGCTTTTCCTTGGCATTGCCTTTTTATTTCCCTGCCTTCATATTCCTTTAGCGAAAGCTCTTTTAATGGTGGTTTCACTGTGAAGGGAAGTTCTGTTGTCGCCGTTCAAAATTCTGCCTTTCCTTTGCACGACCGGCTGCAATCCTCTTCTTCTTTTTGACGTCTTTTGGCATAAGTTGATTTCCTTGGGAGCCCCTATAGGTAAACTATTCTTTAATGTTCCTATCTGAATTCTTCATCGGAAGATTTTAACTTTCTTTTCTTGTTTCTTTGCTTTGGCATTTTCAGGTGCTTTCTCTTCTTTGGACAAACTTCTTTCGGCTTTGTGATACCATGATTTTCTTAGGTAACCTTTCTTTTTCACCCTGCTGTGTCTGGAGTGCTCTCGTGCTCCCTAGTTGGGGTGTCTTAATTCTGACAATGTTCATTGTCGTAATTCTCCCCGAGGAGATTGAGTCATCTAGTAGCTTTTATTTTTGAAGTTCGCATTAGCCGTAGGCTTACAAGTTGCTTGTCGAAATGTTTCTATCTATGCCAGAGCCTGGTTGGTCCTATACGGATTTCTTCTCTTTTTTTTAGCAGGTCGCCCAAGGATGGAATTCTCGATATCCAGACGACTCAAGAGGAGGTCGTCAGGAGGTTCCGGCAGTAACAAGGCGACCAAGAAAAAGGAGGTCTCGGTTGCGCAAGGTGTTCAGAATTGTTGCCCTCCGCATGAGCTTTCCGTTGTGGACTTTCCAGCTGTCCTCAGCCGTGTTTTTTCTTCGTCTTTATCCCTAGGTCCTGCAAGTACTTCAGATCCTCTCCATGTTCCTGATCCTTCTGACCCTGAGGTTGTTAAGGATTTTTTCGCTCGATGACCAGCTGCTTCCCGTTCTGGTGTGTACATAGATCCATATGACAAGTGGATAATTGCAGGCAAGATGGATAACATGAAAGACTGCATACTGACCGAGTTTAACCAACTGGAGGAACGTCCTCACTTGGTTGAGAATCTCATTGTCACTGTCAAAGATTACATCGTGAGACACGTGAGCGCCTGGATTTCTCTCGTTGAGGATCTTCAGCAGGCCAACACAGAGCTTGGCGACCGGATCGGTGTTCTGGAGAAAGAGAGGGCCAAGCTCATTGAGGCTCATGATTCCAAAGAGAATGATCTCCTACCTTGTGTGATGGTCGATGCCTTGCCTGCGTTTCACCTGTTTGGTTATTATTTTTTCAAACAATATACACTTTGGTTAGTCTGGCTTGTATAAGCGGGAGCCAGCCTCGCTTGTTGTACTTTAGGTCGCGGTTTCCGCAACCTACTTTTAAGACCTCGTCGCATATTTTGCATTTTGACTGCGTAGCTCGGCTACATCTCCGTATTGGTGCGTCGTTCGCTGCACCTTTATTTTTTTTGATTTGCATATTCGGTTGTGCTTTTTGCTAATCGTTCGCTGATGCCCGAATTATCCGAGGCGCCTCATTTCATCATCCTCCAAAAGTAAAATGACTACTAACTAGAAAGAAACGTGCTACTTTCCCTGCGTTCCCTTCCCCCTTTTTAGACTCTACCGGTTTGTGAGGCTCGTGAAGTCATGTTCTTCATACCACAAGGTTCTGCTTTTCAACAAGTAACCCTGATCATTGCATCTTAGTATGCCACACCGTCACTCCATACCGTACTATTGATCTTCCGTCACTATATAAACGGGTGTTAAGTAGAGAATAAATTCTCTGCCACCAATCGTTTATATATTAACTGAATATCAACAACATAATATTTTGTGGGGTACGATGTCAGACACACTATCCATTTATACCCATGCTCTAGGTCTGAACTAGGGTCAAACCCGTGAAATCAACACGTACGTTTGGGCAATTATCCCGACCCTTGAATTGGGATCAAACCAATTCAGAGTCTTGATCGTTGTCCATTCGAGGGGAGATTTACGGTCTTCATACGCCGTCTTCATACTTGAATTCTTGAAATCGTACGATCATTTGGAATGGGATTAACCCGGTCTTTCCAAATAATCTCGCATTCATATATTTTGAGAAAAACATATTTCATATCGTTATTTTATTTTATAACGATTAATTCTTGCCTTAATTATTCAATATAATTAATTTCTTTATTTAACGACGCTTCAGGTCAAGGGCGGCCTTGGCGCTGTTTTCCATCAAATTTGATTTTCACATTTCTCGAAATCTAACCGTTGGATTTTAACGTAGCATATATCGTTGGAAAGATTTTTCCAAGACGGTCCTAACGGTTCCAGTTTTGGGAAAATCCGACGGTCGGATCTTCCGGTATAATCGTTTAAAGGTTCGATTTCAAAACGCGAACTACCGCGCTCGATTCGTTATATTTTAATTATATATATAATATATATATATAATTAGTTCGTTTAACTCATCGCCCTTATATATAACCTCCTTTCCCTCTTATCTTTTACTTTTCTACTTACATGACAATTTATTTTAGGATTAGACGATGATCCTTTTCTTTTAATCTACTACTATTATTATTTATTTTTACATTTTATAATTTACATTTGAAAATGTAAATTATAACGTACCATTCCTTTAATTCTTTGTATATTTCTTTTCCCATTACATTTTGAACAATGGACATTTTTCTATGGTGTAACCTTTATACATTATAAATAATGTAAATCTTCTCCTACGTTTCATTTCTTTTTATTTGACATAAAAAAAAATGTTAATTCTTGTATACCGTTTCATTCTTTTTATTAACATAAAATAAAGGTTAATTCTTGCATATAGTTTCATTTCTTTTATTTAACATAAAATAAATGTTAATTCTTCCTACGGGGTGAATTCTCTTTTTATTTACATTATAAATAATGCTTATTATCTTACCATGCAAATTCTCTTTTTATAAACATTATAAATAATGTATATTTACATGACATGCATTTTCTATATTGTTGACATGACAAAAATATTCGTTTTCCTACAATGCCTTTGTAATTATTAACATGACAAAAATATTCTTTTTCATACAATGCATTTATAATTTTTAACATGACAAAAATATTCTTTTTCATACAATGCATTTTCTATTCTTTCTAACATGACAAAATACCATTTTTTGCAATGCAAATTTCTATTTTTCTAACATGACAAAATACCATTTTATGCAATGCAAATTTCTATTTTTCTAACATGACAAAATACCATTTTATGCAATGCAAATTTCTATTTTTCTAACATGACAAGATACCATTTTATGCAATGCAAATTTCTATTTTTCTAACATGACAAGATACCATTTTATGCAATGCAAATTTCTATTTTTCTAACATGACAAAATACCATTTTATGCAATGCAATGACAAAAATATTCTTTTTCATACTTAACAAAATAAGTATCAATCGATCATATGGTAAATATTTTCATTTTCATATATAAACATTAAAAATAAATTTAATGTCAATTTTTCCTACATGTAAATTTCTTTTTTTTTTTATATACATTCATAAAAGTGTACATCTGTTCTACGATGAAAATTTTCTTTAGTTACATTATAAAATAATGTAAAATTAACATACAGTGCAATCTTCTGTGTTTATATACATTAAAGATATGTTAACATATACGGTGCAATCCTCTTTTTGATCCACATTAAAAATAACGTTAAACAATCTTTTCCTTTTAACCAACATTAAAATAATGCTAATAAATCATACGGTGACATTTCTAATGTTTAACATAACAAAAATGTCATTAACATACGGTGACCATTCCTTATATTAACATTAAATAAAAATGTTGATTTCATACGGTGAACATTATATTAACAAAAATTGCTCATTAACATACGGTGAATAATTTCTATTTTAATATTGACAAAATTTGTCAATTAACATACTATGGCAATTTCTATTTTATTAATGAACAAAAATAGTGCCCATCAACATACGGTGTATAATTTCTATTTTAATATTGACAAAAATTTGTTCATTTCATATAGTGACATATTCTATTTTATAAAGACAAAAATTTGTTCATTTCATACGGTGCATAAATTCTATTTTATAATGAACAAAAATAGTTCATTTCATACGGTGACGGTTTTCTAACTTTTAATGCTAACCCAAATGTCATTTTACATACAATGAACATTTTCAACAATTTCTATTTTAATCATTAAAATGTCGATATAACAAACAATGAACAATTTCAATATTTTCTACTTTAACATATTAACATGAACAATATATCATAAAATGAACAATTTTAATATTTTCTATTTTGACATATTAACATGTTAATATAACATACAATGGTTTTATTCCTATTTAAATATTGACAAAAGATGTCAATCAACATACAGTGGTTTTATTCCTAACATACACATACAGATTAATGTCATAGTATACACATACGGTTCATGTCATAGCATACACATATGGTTTAATAATTTAAATAAATTCAAGTTCAGTGAATTCTCACCTCAAACAAAGCAAATCAAAAAAGTCTAAACCACTTCAGAAATTCCCCGAATCAGTCTTGAAACGCAGCCCCCTGAATTACAATTCCGTCGGATCTGGAATTTTCAGAATCCGAGTTCATACGAATAAGTTATCAATGTTTTAATTAACCAGACTTTTAACAACTGCTTCTGTCACGCTTAAAAGCGTTACAAAATCTGAAATTAAAATTACCTTAGAAACTCAGTTTTTGTTCAGATTTTCAAATCCAGTTTTCGCAGCCTGTAGTCGATCGTTTGGGGTGCCGTTTGTTGGACGAGGACCGGCTTGGAGAGGTCTTTGCTCGCCGGAAAGGGGGGTGGTTGCGGCTGGACGTGGTGGGGCCCACGTGGCTGCGACGGCGGCGCCTTCTCGGGCTCGGGGCGGGCGGCACGGGTCATGGGAGAGGCTGAGATTGGTACCAAATCGAAGATCTCAGAAAGAGCTTCGAAACGGTGTATGGTACGGTGAAAATCGTTGAGTATCGGAGGAGAAAAGTGGAGATGAAGGTGGCGGTTGTAATGGGTTTCGCGATTTGGATTAACGGAGGAAGAAGAAGTAGTATACGGTCCCTGTATACGACGTATTTATACCAATCTTTTAGGGTTTTTCGAATGATTATTTTATTTAATTAATTAATTAATTCTAGAAAATACTGTTTTCACATACGATCTCCGATTCGCGCTCAACGACTGTCGAACTTAATGTTTTGACGTCTTCTGAACGCAATGACGCTATCCCCATGGTCCAATTCTGAAGTTACAGTATGGTTTCCTTTTATTTTCAAATTAAATTGTTTAATTTAAATTCGAACATACATATTAATTTCCTGAGGCTACATACTAACTCGGAAAAATCCAGAAAAATTATTTTTGGCATCGTGATGACGATACGGTTCTAACAAAGCCAGTTTCATCGAATTCTGAGACTGTTCGAAAAATGGCTATTTTCAAGCTGTTCAAATTCAACTGCTTTTGACCAAACACGGTTTCTTACGCCACGCTCACATATTAAATCGAAAAATTCTAAAAATTGAAACTTAGCCATATTATGACATTCCGGATCCAATGAAAGTGGTTTCGTCGGATTGCGAGGTCGTTTGCAAAATGGTCATTTTTAACTGCTTCAAAGTTATTTAAAATTAGAAATTTTAAATTTGGACTCAAAATTCAACAAAACTTCTTAAAATAACATTTTCAAACTGGTTCAGATTTTCGGGTCATTACAATCTCCCCTCCTTAAGAACTTTTCGTCCTCGAAAAGGAAAAAAAAACAGAAGAGTAGGAACCAGCACAGAAAATACTGAAATGATTAAGCGTACCTCAAAATAAAATCTAATCTGAGATATCCACTCTTCATTTGGGATAGGCCTTTTTGAAACTCTCTTCAGTCTCCCAAGTGCAGTCCCTAGGATCGCCACTCCACTGCACTTTGACTAGGTTGATCCTTTTATTCCTCAGAGCTCGGGTTTCTTTGCCAATAATCTTTATCGGCTCTTTCCTCACCGTTAGACTTGGAGTAATATCCATGACTTGCTGATTTAGTTCATCTTCAATCAAATCTGGGTCATGTACATGCTGGCGGAGTTGGGACACATGAAATACATCATGCACCCCTGGCAGCCAGTCGGGTAACTGCACTCGGTAAGCCAGGGTACCAATCCTTTCGAGAATAGGGAATGGACCAATGAATCTTGGCGCCAATTTCCCAAACTTCCCAAATCGAATCACACCCCTTAGTGGAGAAACCTTCAAGTACACATGGTCACCAACAAAGAATTGCAAATCTCTTCTACGCTTGTCCGCATAGCTTTTCTGTCGGCTTTGGGCAGCCAGTAACCGTTTCTTAATTTTATCCACTTTGTCTGAAGCTTCTCGGACCATGTCTGGACCTAAAACAAGGCGATCTCCTTTTTCAATCCAACAGGCTGGCGATCTACATGGCTTACCATATAAGGCTTCGAATGGAGCCATCTTCAAACTTGCCTGATAGCTATTGTTATATGAGAATTCAACTAAATGCAAGTGATCTTCCCAAGAACCTCCATAATCGAGTATGCAAGCTCGCAACAAATCTTCAAGAATGCGATTCACCCTCTCAGTTTGGCCGTCTGTCTGAGGGTGGTATGCAGTGCTGAGATTTAATTTTGTTCCCAATTCATTTTGGAATGCCTCCCAAAACTTGCTAGTGAAGATAGGATCACGGTCACTAACAATGCTGCTAGGAACACTATTTAAAACAAAAGATTTTCTTTGATTAGACATGAAAATTTTCATTTAGAAAATGATGAAAAAGGAAAGATTTAGTCTTATTACCCATATAGCCTGACTATTTCTTTGAGATAAATTTGTGCCAGGCTTTGAGCAATTCTGGTGGACTTGACAGGTATGAAATGAGCGACCTTGGTGAAGCGGTCCACGATCACCCAAATGCTGTCATTCCCTTTCTTAGTACGGGGCAAACCATCTATAAAATCCATGGAGACTTGGTCCCACTTCCCTTCGGGTACCGGCAATGGCTGCAACAATCCTGCAGGCTTTTGCTGATCGCTCTTTACTCGCTGGCATGTAGGACATTTACTCACATAGATGGATATATCCTTCTTCATATCTTTCCACCAAAACGTGCGCTTTAGATCATGATACATCTTGCTCACGCCTGGGTGGATGGAAAGCTTTGATTTGTGCCCTTCATCTAAAACTTCCCTGATGAGCTCTGGGATTTTTGGAACGCAGATCCTCCCTTGCAACCTAAGGGCTCCCTTTTGATCTATTTGAAAGCTCGTGCTCTCTCCTTCTTGAATACTCTTAATCATTCTTTGAATAAACTTATCTTCCTTTTGAAGGGTAGAAATTTTATCAATCAAAGAAGGGGTAACTATAAAGTTTGCGACCATGGCAGCTTTTCTACTGAGTGCGTCTGCCACAACATTGGCTTTCCCTGGCGTATACACGATGTCGAGATCATACGCCGCAAGAAATTCTAGCCACCTTACCTGCCTTAAATTCAAGTCCTTTTGATCGAAGAGATATTTCAAAGATTGATGGTCTGTGAATAATTCGAATTTCTCGCCCAAGAGGTAATGCCTCCAAATTTTTAAAGCAAAGACTATGGCCAACAGCTCTAGGTCATGGACACGATAATTTTTCTCATGCGACTTTAGTTGACGGCTTGCATATGCAACAACTTTGCCCCTCTGCATCAATACTGCGCCAAGACCCCCACTTTGAGATGCATCGGTATAGACAGCTAAATCTTGGTTGCCATCGATGATGGTTAACACGGGAGCAGTGGTCAAACTCACCTTTAGCTTTTGGAAGGACTCCTCACACTCCGCTGTCCAAATGAACTTGGCGTTTTTCTTTGTGAGTTGTGTTAAAGGGCCAGATAGCTTGGCAAAGTTTTGGACGAACTTTCTGTAATATCCAGCCAACCCTAGGAAACTTCTTACTTCAGTGGGTGTAGTAGGCTGCTTCCAATCTTGAATGGCGGAAATTTTGCTTGGGTCTACAGCAATTCCTTCTTTTGACACAACATGGCCCAAGAATTTTACCTCCTCTTGCCAAAATGTGCATTTTGAAATTTTTGCTTTTAGAACATTTCTTTGCAGAATCTCTAGCACTTCTCTTAGATGCCCTTCATGCTCCTCCTTGGTTTTAGAAAAGATCAAGATATCATCAATGAAGACTAGGACGAATTTATTCAAGACCTCTCTGAAGACCCTATTCATCAAGTCAACAAAATAGGCTGGAGCATTGCACAGACCGAACGGCATTACCAACCATTCATAGAATAAGTCAGGCCCTCTGAAAGCGGTCAAAGGGATGCATTCTTCGGCTATGCGAAGTTGGTGGAAACCTGTGGCTAGGTCCATCTTCGAAAACACCTTGGCTCCATTTAAATTGTCCATCAGATCATCAATACGAGGCAAGGGATATTTGTTCTTTAAGGTTTGCTTATTGAGATCGCGGTAATCCACACAGAGCCTCAGAGTGCCGTCAGATTTGGGGACAAACACCACAGCTGCACCCCAATTGGAAAAGCTAGGCCGTATTAATCCCTTCCTTAAGAGCTGTTTGGTTTGGGTACTCAACTCTTCTTTTTCTTTAGGAGTCATTCTTCGAACAGCATGAACTACAGGCCTTGCATTACGGACAAGATCAATTCTGAAATCGATTTCCCTTCGCGGTGGTAAACTATCTACTTCTTCAAATACGTCCGCATAATTCTTGACAATGGGAATATTCTCTGAAGGGATGGGCGCGACTTCTAAAGAAGACCAAAAAGCTTTCCTGTCTGGCTTTAAGCCCTGGCAAGGTATAGAAATGACATCACCGAACTTCGTTTTGATTTCAACCATCCTGTCCGCACATCTAACCTCGGCTTTAAATTTTGTGAGCCAATCCAGTCCGAGGATAATATCAAACTCAGAAAAATCCATGACGATCAAGTCAAAAGGAAATTGAAAATAAGAGTAGGAAATAGGCACCCTACAGTACAAATCAAGGATGATAGAACCTCCTACCGGATTATGAACATTAATTGGCTTCTTAAGATTTCTTTGCTTTAATTTCAACTTCTTAATCGCGTTGCTAGAAATAAAACTCCTTGACGCACCCGTGTCAAATAAAGCAGTAACAGGAATATTTTTAATAGAAACAGTACCATCCAGAACATCAGACTTACCTCCCTCAGTAGGTGCAGAGGAAGATGGTGTACCTGCTCCCTCATAGACATGTGCAATCTGAGCTCCTTTCAACAGTGGGCAATTGGCCTTGATATGGCCCTTTTTATGGCAGTTGTAGCAATCTTTGCTATCATCACCTCTGGCCCACTTCGGACCCCTGCAGTCTTTGCTATAATGCCCGAACTTCTGACAGTTGTAACACTGGACCTTGGATTTGTCAAATGTCTTAGCAGCTCCAGAATTACTGCCTTCAGCTTTCTTCTCTGGTTGCTTCCTTTTGTTGCTGTTGTTGTTGGCTAAGCTCCTCTCCCTGTCCTGCTGGGAACCCTTCTTATCATTTGCTTCATATCGGCAAGCGAACTCCACCATCTTATTGAAGGAAAGCTCGATGTGGCCAGTGACTCTATCAGTATATTTTCTTGCAAGCCCATCTACGAATCTCTTGTTCTTCTGAAAGTCATCACGAATCAGTTCAGGGGCATAACGGGAAAGGTCCTCGAATCTACGAACATACTCTGAGATGGACTTGTTGCCTTGCTTCAGATTGGCGAACTCGTCGTGCAGCCTTTCTACCTCCTGCCTCGGAATGTATTTGTCGTTGAAAAGCTCCTTAAATCTATCCCAAGACACATTATCTTCGTTGCCTCCAATGTTGACCACCTCCCACCAGTTTTGCGCTTCACCTTGAAGATGCCATGCTGCAGTGTATCTCTTTCCCCGATCATCTAGCCCCAGTCCTCCAAAGATCTTTTCACAATTTTTCAGCCACGCCTGAGCTTGCACCACGGTCTCTGAACCGGTGAATGGAACTCCACCTAAGTTCCTGAACTTCTTCGCCACCTTATCCATATCTGTGAGTAACAAAAATTGCTCATTAACATACGGTGACCATTCCTTATATTAACATTAAATAAAAATGTTGATTCCATACGGTGAACATTATATTAACAAAAATTGCTCATTAACATACGGTGACCATTCCTTATATTAACATTAAATAAAAATGTTGATTTCATACGGTGAACATTATATTAACAAAAATTTGTTCATTTCATACGGTGCATAAATTCTATTTTATAATGAACAAAAATAGTTCATTTCATACGGTGACGGTTTTCTAACTTTTAATGCTAACCCAAATGTCATTTTACATACAATGAACATTTTCAACAATTTCTATTTTAATCATTAAAATGTCGATATAACAAACAATAAACAATTTCAATATTTTCTACTTTAACATATTAACATGAACAATATATCATAAAATGAACAATTTTAATATTTTCTATTTTGACATATTAAAATGTTAATATAATATACAATGGTTTTATTCCTATTTAAATATTGACAAAAGATGTCAATCAACATATAGTGGTTTTATTCCTAACATACACATACAGATTAATGTCATAGTATACACATACGGTTCATGTCATAGCATACACATACGGTTTAATAATTTAAATAAATTCAAGTTCAGTGAATTCTCACCTCAAACAAAGCAAATCAAAAAAGTCTAAACCAATTCAGAAATTCCCCGAATCAGTCCTGAAACGCAGCCCCCTGAATTACGATTCCGTCGGATCTGGAATTTTCAGAATCCGAGTTCATACGAATAAGTTATCAATGTTTTAATTAACCAGACTTTTAACAACTGCTTCTGTCACGCTTAAAAGCGTTACAAAATCTGAAATTAAAATTACCTTAGAAACTCAGTTTTTGTTCAGATTTTCAAATCCAGTTTTCGCAGCCTGTAGTCGATCGTTTGGGGTGCCGTTTGTTGGACGAAGACCGGCTTGGAGAGGTCTTTGCTCGCCGGAAAGGGGGGTGGTTGCGGCTGGACGTGGTGGGGCCCACGGGGCTGCGACGGCGGCGGCTTCGGGCTGACGTGGCGGCTTCGACAGGGCGTGGTTCGGGTGGTGGTGGGTACCAACTTGAAGATCTCGGGAAGAGCTTCGAATCGGTATATGGTACGCTGAAAACCGTTGAGAGATGAAGGAGAAAAGTGGATTTGAAGATTCGAAGGGAAGGTGGGTTTCGACGGCTTCAGGAACGAGAGGAAGAAGAAGAGGTATACGTACTGTATACGGGTATATATACTAGTATTTAGGGTTTTATTTTAATTATTTAATTAATTATTTAATTCAAGAAAATACCGTTTTCACATACGACCTCCGATTCGCGCTCAACGACCGTCGAACTTAATGTTTTGACGTCTTCTGAACGCGATGGCGCTATCCCCATGGTCCAATTCTGAAGTTACAGTATGGTTTTCTTTTATTTTCAAATAAATCCTTTATTTTAAATTCGAACGTAAATATAATTTTGCCGGGGCCACATACGAAGTCAGAAAAATCCGGAAAAATTATTTTTGGCTTTCTTATGCCGATACGATCACAACAAAATTCGTTTCGTTCAATTCTGAGACTTTTTGAAAAATGACTATTTCCAGGGCGAATATATTTAATATCAAAAATACAATTTGAAAACAATAATTTCTGAAACTCAAAATATATAAGTGTTTACTGTTTTTCAATGCAGAAACGTCATTCTGAACTCAATGGAAATGGTTTCGAGTTCCGATTCCTTCGTATGTAAAAAGTGGCCATTCTGACCTTTATATATTATAAATATAAATTCCATGGCGACTTTTCTAAATTTTAATTTTGACATAACTTATAAATTATAAAGTGAAATTTCAATTTTTCGGATTCATTAGAAAGATATTCTGAAACAGATTTAAATATTTTTGGTTTCACTAAAATTCGTTTTATTTTAAATCCTGTACATTCAGTTAAAGTTTCAAATCAAAATTTCAAACTGCCGCGCTTGTTTTAAACTCCTTTTATATATTTAAATTAAATTTATCCGTTTTAACCTCGATTAAAATAAATAAATCATTTAAAATACTTTATATTCATAAAAATAAAAAATTTAAATTGCTCTAAAATTCCGGGTCGTTACAATCTCCCCCACTTAAGAACTTTTCGTCCCCGAAAAGGAAAAAGAAAGATAGAAGAGGATAGGAGGAAGAATAAACATAGAGAATGTTGAAACGTTTTAAACAGAAATAGTACCGCCTATAACATCAGGCCTTCCACCGAAGAAGTTGGTCCTTTCGCTCCTTCGTACCCATGTGCCAATTGAGCATCGCCACTTCTCTTAGTCTTCTTCGAACGTATGATCAAGGAAAGAGTCAAAACAACAGAAAAGGTGATTCTAAAAGATCGAAGGATGAATGAAAAGATGACGATAAAGTGACTGGCTATTATGTATCTCATGAACTGTTCGCCATAGAATATAGTGATTCTATGTAAACGGATTATTATAAATATGTTATATTCCGCTTTGTAAACCAAAGCTCTGATACCAACTGTGATATCCCCAAACTTCCACAAGTGAAAGCAAGGAGAAATCATATGGAATACAACATAAATACAATAAAACAGAACACAGATACAATATAGCAAAGGAGATTCATAGAGTAATAACATTATAGCAGCGGAAAAATATAATGTCATCAATCACAGAAAATCCACAGTCACAGAATCTAAGCTATTACAACAATTTTGCAGAAAAGAAATAAGTTTGATGTCTAAAAAGAAAAGAATAGATGCCAATAGAAACAAAAAGTCTTCAAGCTCCAAGTCATCACCTCTTCTCCCAAGCAGAATCCAAGAGAGAGAAAATAAGCAGCTTCAAAGAAAAGCTCCAAGCAAAGAATGAACCTGTCTACTTGGCTGCCCGTGTAGAAGAGAAGGCACCCAAGTTTGCAAAAAGGTGAAACAAACTATGGGTCAGTCGTGGGACTGGTGTGAGAAATCTTAAATAACTTATACTAATAAGGCAAATCCAAAGACCACGCCGCTAACGCGGAACGGGTTGTACCAATGGATTGCCATGCATAACTATAGTGTCAATACAGATAAGTAAAACGTAACAAAACGCAATGTCTTTTGAAAAATGGAACCACCATAAGACTCAGGTCCCATCACACAATGCAAAGCACACCAAGAGGATAGAGTTTTACCTTATGGTGGTTAAACATGCTAAATACGCCAAATACGAAACTAATACTATTATTAGGGTGTATATGTTTTAAAACAATTCAAAGCAATGTATTAATCCTAGGAAGCATAGGTACCATATATTATGCCTCCAATACTAGTAATACAATCAAATCCGTCGGGGTCGTATTGGAAATTTGGGTTTCCATCATGAGTCCAGGCTAGGGAGGACTCCTTACCGATTCGAGACGCTCTAGTTAACGTCTCAGGATTACCCGCAGTTAACCCTTGGATCCTGCAGGGCCGGTCCTCACATACAGCTTAGAGGATTGGAAATTCCTAAGCACACGTTCCCCGGTCCTATAGGACCTATCCGAGGCGCCTCATTTCATCATCCTCCAAAAGTAAAATGACTACTAACTAGAAAGAAACGTGCTACTTTCCCTGCGTTCCCTTTCTTTTTATTTGACATAAAAAAAATAATGTTAATTCTTGTATACCGTTTCATTCTTTTTATTAACATAAAATAAAGGTTAATTCTTGCATATAGTTTCATTTCTTTTATTTAACATAAAATAAATGTTAATTCTTCCTACGGGGTGAATTCTCTTTTTATTTACATTATAAATAATGCTTATTATCTTACCATGCAAATTCTCTTTTTATAAACATTATAAATAATGTATATTATCTTACCATGCAAATTCTCTTTTTATAAACATTATAAATAATGTATATTATCTTACCATGCAAATTCTATTTTTCTAACATGACAAAATACCATTTTATGCAATGCAATGACAAAAATATTCTTTTTCATATTTAACAAAATAAGTATCAATCGATCATACGGTAAATATTTTCATTTTTTTTTTAAAATGCTGTTTTATCATACGGTGACATTTTCATATATAAACATTAAAAATAAATTTAATTATGATTTCTCCTTGCTTTCATTTCTTGATACCAACTGTGATATCCCCAAACTTCCACAAGTGAAAGCAAGGAGAAATCATATGGAATACAACATAAATACAATAAAACAGAACACAGATACAATATAGCAAAGGAGATTCATAGAGTAATAACATTATAGCAGCGGAAAAATATAATGTCATCAATCACAGAAAATCCACAGTCACAGAATCTAAGCTATTACAACAAGTTTGCAGAAAAGAAATAAGTTTGATGTCTAAAAAGAAAAGAATAGATGCCAATAGAAACAAAAAGTCTTCAAGCTCCAAGTCATCACCTCTTCTCCCAAGCAGAATCCAAGAGAGAGAAAATAAGCAGCTTCAAAGAAAAGCTCCAAGCAAAGAATGAACCTGTCTACTTGGCTGCCCGTGTAGAAGAGAGGGCACCCAAGTTTGCAAAAAGGTAAAACAAACTATGGGTCAGTCGTGGGACTGGTGTGAGAAATCTTAAATAACTTATACTAATAAGGCAAATCCAAAGACCACGCCGCTAACGCGGAACGGGTTGTACCAATGGATTGCCGTGCATAACTATAGTGTCAATACAGATAAGTAAAACGTAACAAAACGCAATGTCTTTTGAAAAATGGAACCACCATAAGACTCAGGTCCCATCACACAATGCAACGCACACCAAGAGGATAGAGTTTTACCTTATGGTGGTTAAACATGCTAAATACGCCAAATACGAAACTAATACTATTATTAGGGTGTATATGTTTTAAAACAATTCAAAGCAATGTATTAATCCTAGGAAGCATAGGTACCATATATTATGCCTCCAATACTAGTAATACAATCAAATCCGTCGGGGTCGTATTGGAAATTTGGGTTTCCATCATGAGTCCAGGCTAGGGAGGACTCCTTACCGATTCGAGACGCTCTAGTTAACGTCTCAGGATTACCCGCAGTTAACCCTTGGATCCTGCAGGGCCGGTCCTCACATACAGCTTAGAGGATTGGCAATTCCTAAGCACACGTTCCCCGGTCCTATAGGACCTATCCGAGGCGCCTCATTTCATCATCCTCCAAAAGTAAAATGACTACTAACTAGAAAGAAACGTGCTACTTTCCCTGCGTTCCCTTCCCCCTTTTTAGACTCTACCGGTTTGTGAGGCTCGTGAAGTCATGTTCTTCATACCACAAGGTTCTGCTTTTCAACAAGTAACCATGATCATTGCATCTTAGTATGCCACACCGTCACTCCATACCGTACTATTGATCTTCCGTCACTATATAAATGGGTGTTAAGTAGAGAATAAATTCTCTGCCACCAATCGTTTATATATTAACTGAATATCAACAACATAATATTTTGTGGGGTACGATGTCAGACACACTATCCATTTATACCCATGCTCTAGGTCTGAACTAGGGTCAAACCCGTGAAATCAACACGTACGTTTGGGCAATTATCCCGACCCTTGAATTGGGATCAAACCAATTCAGAGTCTTGATCGTTGTCCATTCGAGGGGAGATTTACGGTCTTCATACGCCGTCTTCATACTTGAATTCTTGAAATCGTACGATCATTTGGAATGGGATTAACCCGTTCTTTCCAAATAATCTCGCATTCATATATTTTGAGAAAAACATATTTCATATCGTTATTTTATTTTATAACGATTAATTCTTGCCTTAATTATTTAATATAATTAATTTCTTTATTTAACGACGCTTCAGGTCAAGGGCGGCCTTGGCGCTGTTTTCCATCAAATTTGATTTTCACATTTCTCGAAATCTAACCGTTGGATTTTAACGTAGCATATATCGTTGGAAAGATTTTTCCAAGACGGTCCTAACGGTTCCAGTTTTGGGAAAATCCGACGGTCGGATCTTCCGGTATAATCGTTTAAAGGTTCGATTTCAAAACGCGAACTACCGCGCTCGATTCGTTATATTTTAATTATATATATAATATATATATATAATTAGTTCGTTTAACTCATCGCCCTTATATATAACCTCCTTTCCCTCTTATCTTTTACTTTTCTACTTACATGACAATTTATTTTAGGATTAGACGATGATCCTTTTCTTTTAATCTACTACTATTATTATTTATTTTTACATTTTATAATTTACATTTGAAAATGTAAATTATAACGTACCATTCCTTTAATTCTTTGTATATTTCTTTTCCCATTACATTTTGAACAATGGACATTTTTCTATGGTGTAACCTTTATACATTATAAATAATGTAAATCTTCTCCTACGTTTCATTTCTTTTTATTTGACATAAAAAAAAATGTTAATTCTTGTATACCGTTTCATTCTTTTTATTAACATAAAATAAAGGTTAATTCTTGCATATAGTTTCATTTCTTTTATTAACATTAAATAAAAATGCTGCTAAAAGATTTTCAAGAAGATGTTCAAGTCAAGCTAGGATTCAAGAGGAGGTTCAAACGACTTAGACGACTGTTTTCCTACGAATCTTAGCAACGCCATCTTTCTGTTCTAATCTAATCTCTGTAAGTCAGTTATTTCTAGATTTGAACATTTTTCTCTGTTCGTGACATGAAATTAAAGGAATAAAAGAATATGCCAAATCTTTCTCTCAGTGCCTATACTCTTGAACCTAATTAAGAACTGTTATGATTCGAGGACAAATAAGACCGTGACTATGAAACTATGAACCTTAAAACCATTTGCCTATGACTATGAACATTTGCCTATGACTATGAACATTGCCTATGACTATGAACATTGCCTATGACTTTGGACATTGCCTATGACTGTAACTGTGACTATGAGGATTATTTCCTTGACTAAGCCTATGCCTTTGATTAGAAAACATAAACTATTGCCTTTGACATAACAAGGACATCTGTGATTAAACACCTATGATTTATGACTAGGAAAGTGTTGTTTAAGCTTTGTGATTATGAGATTGGGTCTAAACCCGATTATATATTCTGCCTGTCCTTGTTTTTCTTTGGTTTTAGACCATGGGAATTTAGCTATTAAGTTAGGTCTACCTATGTTCTTGAACCTACTCTGTCTATTCTTGGTATTAGACCTTGGGAATTTACCTATTAAGTTAGGTCTACCCATGTTCTTGAACCTACGTCGTTATTCAAAACCATTTTATGCCAGTTGTTATATCTAACCTTTTCTTAGCAATCTTTGGTTCATTCCCTATTTGCTACGAATCTAGATTTATCTATAATCTATATTAAAACACGATTATACGAACGGTGAGAATGCGATTTGGGGCAAAATATGAAATTTACTAAAACATAGTTATAAACTTGGCATAAATTGGGGACATGTACTATGGCATGTTCATAGAAATGCAAATGTGATAAATTTGACAAGAATTATAGGATGTGTAATTTGAATCTAGTATTGACATGTAAATCTAGCATTTACATAAATTGTGAACTAGAGTAATAAGTCTAGTTTGACATGAATTAGAATGTTAAATCAGAATTGAATCAGCTAATTTGGCTCGATAAGTATATTGGCATAAACTTGAAATTGGCCATAATTGGGAGTAATTGTCAGGATTAGCAAAATCATGGTTAGTGACACTTCATTTGGTATGGTTTACATACCAAAAAGCATAAACATGATATAGAGGGGAAAATAGGCCGTAAGAATAAATGTTGACAATTTACACTAAAAGAGTAATTAGGAAATAAGTAAATAGAATTTGTCCTAAATAAGGAAATGTAAATTTAGACAAATTAAAGGTTTATTAACGACATCTCTTTTAATAACACACCAGAAAGTTCTAGGGTGACAGAGAGGATAGCGTCTAGGCTTGAGTTTGGAAAATACAAGTTTCCTGCTCTCCCTGGCTATCCCTAACTGATCCGACGGACGGGATGGTTGTTTTCAAAACCTGATTTGAAAATTAATCAAAACCCTTTTGAACTTAGAAAACACGAATATGCCTAACCCGAGGTTAGACTGAGTTGCGATGTAAACCTGCCCGGAACCAACCGGCACATCCAGTATTCGCAACAATATCTGTCTAATGTGAGTGGTCGTGGCTTTAATTTAGTTAAACCAAGAATGGTAGGGTTAAGTTAACTAAGACACTTAACCAATTCAACATGATAACCAAACCAATGGGTGGGGTTAGGTCCATACAGGCAGTCAACGCAGTTAAGCTAGAATGGGAAGGTTAAGTTAAAAAGGAACACTTAACCAATACAGGACGAACGGGTAGGGTTAAGAAATAAGAAATACTTAACCAATAAAACGGGGTTTGTGGTCGGGTTAAGTCAACATGAATCACTGATAACACTTAACCAGTTTGACAGGATAAATGAAGAGGGTTAAGTTAGCTTGAATTGACTAATGACACTTAACCAATCCAAATTGGCGGGAAAGGGAACTGAGTAGTAAACCTTAGTTAAGAAAACAACGATTCTGGAAACTAAGTGGTAAATCTTAGTTAGTAAAACTAAGTAGTAATTCTTAGTATAACACGGGAAGGAGCGAATGTCCGTCTGAGTAGAAAGAAGGCTCCAACGAATTGGGTTACGAAGCCCGAGGCTTCGAGGTGACGTGAGGGTACTCTTGGTATCCTTCTGTGAGGCTGCAGATGATCCTCCTGGGCTCACAGAGGTTAAGGTCTGCGTAGAAGAACCAGGGGTATGCCTTGGTTGCAATACATGGCAACCTAAAGACCAGGATGGACCGGCGTGATTCAGCGAGAAAACGGTAGCCCTGTGATAGCAGCTCGTCGTCTACCATCCATCTTGAGTCAATCGAGATACGTGGAGCGGAAAGGCGGAGAACTCCAAAAGACCATATACTTGCTATCTAGTTATGGGTGAGGATGGCCATAGGATAGAGGGGCACCGGGGGCCAGCGTATAGTTCTCATTTTACAAGGTGTGCCTTTCATTAGTTGAGGGAGGGGTCAAGTGGGACCATAGCCACTGGAATAAAAACAGACCTTAGCATCTACATCGGCAGACATCTGAAAGCTCCCGACCGAGTTCTGTATTCCTTGATTTACCCTGTCACAGGACTCGGACCGCACATTACAGGACATGTGCATCTAGACAAGCGATAACGATTCGTGATACATGCGTGGGGAAGTATAGGAACATATACCACTCTATGTAGTGTATCCTAGACTTGGGGGCATCGTTCGACAGGTAGCATAATCCCTAGTTGGACTAGGTGGCATAAACCCTGAATCCGAGAAGCATTCAGCAGATAGCGTAAACTCTAGTCAAATCTAGGAAGCACTTGATAGAAAACCCTAGATTTGATCTAGGTAATAAATAATGAATGTATGCCGGAATGCAATGGAAAATACAGGGGTTGGGATCACGTTATCGTTACTAGTTGGGACACTAGATAGGCGGTGCAGAGATATAGAAACCAGTACAACAAGGAAATAGCGAAGCGGCGAAAGTATTAGAGCATATCCAGTTTGTCTTATCTTAGCATATCTTGTGATTATCTTGTCTAATCTTGTTGACCTTATCGTCATGGTGTAATCTTGTATTCAGTTAATTCATGTCGTTTTGTTTATCCATGTTCACATGCTAGAAGTTACTGAACTTACTCAGGCTTTATGTCTGACTCTATTTTTCTTTCGTCTTCTTTTCTTCCGTTCCCCCCCCCCCAAGGTAGTAAAGGAGGGAATAGTTTAGCTCAGGTTAAGTTGGACTGCCACTCTTTCCCAGCTTGAAGATTTGTCGAAGTTTGCTTGGATTCTCTTTTCAGATGCTATGGATGGCTCTTGCTAAAATCGGGGAATATAAATGTTGTTTTTATGCTTCTTTATTTTGTAAGACAGATGATACTCTGATATTGTAAAGAAACCATTGTACAAACTATTTTATCAATAAAGCAAAGTTTTATTTTCCGCTGTTTAATTTCTGTCTGCCTTGTAATTTATCTGCATCTTTTACCCAAAATGCTCCACAGAACTTAGTGCATTCCCTTTGTGAGTGACACTAATGGACGTGGGGTGTTAAAAATGAACCGTGATATGACACAATAAGGTATCGTGAGCAAGATGTATCATGATCTAAAGCGCACGTTTTGGTGGAAAGATATGAAGAAGGATATATCCATCTATGTGAGTAAATGTCCTACATGCCAGCGAGTAAAGAGCGATCAGCAAAAGCCTGCAGGATTGTTGCAGCCATTGCCGGTACCCGAAGGGAAGTGGGACCAAGTCTCCATGGATTTTATAGATGGTTTGCCCCGTACTAAGAAAGGGAATGACAGCATTTGGGTGATCGTGGACCGCTTCACCAAGGTCGCTCATTTCATACCTGTCAAGTCCACCAGAACTGCTCAAAGCCTGGCACAAATTTATCTCAAAGAAATAGTCAGGCTATATGGGTAATAAGACTAAATCTTTCCTTTTTCATCTGTTCTACGATGAAAATTTTCTTTAGTTACATTATAAAATAATGTAAAATTAACATACAGTGCAATCTTCTGTGTTTATATACATTAAAGATATGTTAACATATACGGTGCAATCCTCTTTTTGATCCACATTAAAAATAACGTTAAACAATCTTTTCCTTTTAACTAACATTAAAATAATGCTAATAAATCTTACGGTGACATTTCTAATGTTTAACATAACAAAAATGTCATTAACATACGGTGACCATTCCTTATATTAACATTAAATAAAAATGTTGATTTCATACGGTGAACATTATATTAACAAAAATTGCTCATTAACATACGGTGAATAATTTCTATTTTAATATTGACAAAATTTGTCAATTAACATACTATGGCAATTTCTGATACCAACTGTGATGACCCCAAACTTCCACAAGTGAAAGCAAGGAGAAATCATATGGAATACAACATAAATATAATATAACAAGTCACAGAAAACAACATAGCACAGGAAATCCATATAATAACAACATTATAGCAGCGGATATATAATGTCATCAGCAATAGAAAATCCACAGTCACAGAATCTAAGTTATTATAACAAGGTTTCAGAAAAGACATAAGTTTCAACTCCAAATTAAATAACATGAAATGGAAATAAGTCTGATGTCTGAAAAAGGAAAAATGCGATAAACAAAAAGATAGGTCTTCAAAGCTCCATCACCTTCTCTTCACCAAAAGCAACTCCAAGAGGAAAAGATAAAAGCAGCTCCAAAGAAAACTCCAAACAGAAAGGGAACCTGTCTACTTGGCTGCCCTTGTAGATGAGAGGGCACCCAAGTTTGCAAAAAGGTGAAACAAACGATGGGTCAGTCATGGGACTGGTGTGAGAATTCTTAATTAAATTAACTCATACAAAAATAAGACAAATCCAAAGACCACGCCGCTAACGCGGAACGGGTTGTACCAATGGATTGCCGTGCATAACTACAGTGTCAATACAGATAAATAAAACGTAACACAACGCAATGTCTTTTGAAAAATGGAGCCACCATAAGACTCAGGTCCTATCACACAATGCAACGCACACCAAGAGGATAGAGTTTTACCTTATGGTGGTTAAACATGCTAAATACGCCAAATACGAAACTAATACTTATTATTAGAGTGTATAGGTTTTAAAGAAATTCAAATTAAAAGTATCAATCCTAGGAAGCATAGGTACCATATATTATGCCTCCGTACTAGTAATACAAATCAAATCCGTCGGGGTCGTATTGGAAATTTGGGTTTCCATCATGAGTCCAGGCTAGGGAGGACTCCTTACCGATTCGAGACACTCTAGTTAATGTCCCAGGATTACCCGCAGTTAACCCTTGGATCCTGCAGGGCCGGTCCTCACATACAGCTTAGAGGATTGGCAATTCCTAAGCACACGTTCCCCGGTCCTATAGGACCTATCCGAGGCGCCTCGTTTCATCATCCTCCAAAAGTAAAATGACTACTAACTAGAAAGAAACGTGCTACTTTCCCTGCGTTCCCTTCCCCCTTTTTAGACTCAACCGGTGTGTGAGGCTCGTGAAGTCATGTCTCCCATACCACAAGGTTCTGCTTTTCAACAAGAAACGCAGATCATTTCATCTTAGTATGCCACACCGTCATTCCATACCGTACCATCGACCGTCTGTCAATATATAAACGGGTGTTAAGTAGAGAATGAATTCTCTACCACCAACATCTATACATTAGCAGAAAATCGACAACATGATATTTAATGGGATACGGTGTCAGACATACCATCCATTTACACCCATGCTCTAGGTCTGAACTAGGGCCAAACCCGTGAAATCAACGCGTACGTTTGGGCACTTACCCCGACTCGTGAATCGGGAGCTACCCAATTCAGAGTCTTGGTCGTTGTCCATTCGAGGGGAGATTTACGGTCTTCATACGCCGTCTTCATATTTAGATTCTTGAAATCGTAAAATCATTTGGAATGGGATGAACCCGGACTTCCCAAACAATCTCGCGTTCATAAATTTGAGAAAAACACATTTCATGTCGTTATGTTGTCTTATAACGATAAATCCTTGCCTAAATTATTTAATATAATTAATTTCTTTATTTAACGACGCTTCAGGTCAAGGGCGACTCTGGCGCTGTTTTCCATCAATTTTGATTTTCACTTTTCTCAAAATCTAACCGTTGGATTTTAACGTAACTTATATCGTTGGAAAGATTTTTCCAAGACGGTCATAGCGGTTTCAGTTTTGGGAAAATCCGACGGTCGGATCTTCCGGTATAATCATTTGAAAGTTCAATTTCAAAACGCGAACTACCGCGCTCGATTCGTTATATTTTAATTATATATATAAATATATATATATATATATATATATAATTAGTTCGTTTAACTCATCGCCCTTATATATAACCTCCTTTCCCTCTTATCTTTTACTTTTCTACTTACATGACAATTTATTTTAGGATTAGACGATGATCCTTTTCTTTTAATCTACTACTATTATTATTTATTTTTATATTTTATAATTTACATTTGAAAATGTAAATTATAACGTACCATTCCTTTAATTCTTTGTATATTTCTTTTCCCATTACATTTTGAACAATGGACATTTTTCTATGGTGTAACCTTTATACATTATAAATAATGTAAATCTCCTCCTACGTTTCATTTCTTTTTATTTGACATAAAAAAAATGTTAATTCTTGTATACCGTTTCATTCTTTTTATTAACATAAAATAAAGGTTAATTCTTGCATATAGTTTCATTTCTTTTATTTAACATAAAATAAATGTTAATTCTTCCTACGGGGTGAATTCTCTTTTTATTTACATTATAAATAATGCTTATTATCTTACCATGCAAATTCTCTTTTTATAAACATTATAAATAATGTATATTTACATGACATGCATTTTCTATATTGTTGACATGACAAAAATATTCTTTTTCCTACAATGCCTTTGTAATTATTAACATGACAAAAATATTCTTTTTCATACAATGCATTTATAATTTTTAACATGACAAAAATATTCTTTTTCATACAATGCATTTTCTATTCTTTCTAACATGACAAAATACCATTTTTTGCAATGCAAATTTCTATTTTTCTAACATGACAAAATACCATTTTATGCAATGCAAATTTCTATTTTTCTAACATGACAAAATACCATTTTATGCAATGCAAATTTCTATTTTTCTAACATGACAAGATACCATTTTATGCAATTTCTATGTTGTATTTCCATATGATACCAACTGTGATATCCCCAAACTTCCACAAGTGAAAGCAAGGAGAAATCATATGGAATACAACATAAATACAATAAAACAGAACACAGATACAATATAGCAAAGGAGATTCATAGAGTAATAACATTATAGCAGCGGAAAAATATAATGTCATCAATCACAGAAAATCCACAGTCACAGAATCTAAGCTATTACAACAAGTTTGCAGAAAAGAAATAAGTTTGATGTCTAAAAAGAAAAGAATAGATGCCAATAGAAACAAAAAGTCTTCAAGCTCCAAGTCATCACCTCTTCTCCCAAGCAGAATCCAAGAGAGAGAAAATAAGCAGCTTCAAAGAAAAGCTCCAAGCAAAGAATGAACCTGTCTACTTGGCTGCTCGTGTAGAAGAGAGGGCACCCAAGTTTGCAAAAAGGTGAAACAAACAATGGGTCAGTTGTGGGACTGGTGTGAGAAATCTTAAATAACTTATACTAATAAGGCAAATCCAAAGACCACGCCGCTAACGTGGAATGGGTTGTACCAATGGATTGCCGTGCATAACTATAGTGTCAATACAGATAAGTAAAACGTAACAAAACGCAATGTCTTTTGAAAAATGGAACCACCATAAGACTCAGGTCCCATCACACAATGCAACGCACACCAAGAGGATAGAGTTTTACCTTATGGTGGTTAAACATGCTAAATACGCCAAATACGAAACTAATATTATTATTAGGGTGTATATGTTTTAAAACAATTCAAAGCAATGTATTAATCCTAGGAAGCATAGGTACCATATATTATGCCTCCAATACTAGTAATACAATCAAATCCGTCGGGGTCGTATTGGAAATTTGGGTTTCCATCATGAGTCCAGGCTAGGGAGGACTCCTTACCGATTCGAGACGCTCTAGTTAACGTCTCAGGATTACCCGCAGTTAACCCTTGGATCCTGCAGGGCCGGTCCTCACATACAGCTTAGAGGATTGGCAATTCCTAAGCACACGTTCCCCGGTCCTATAGGACCTATCCGAGGCGCCTCATTTCATCATCCTCCAAAAGTAAAATGACTACTAACTAGAAAGAAACGTGCTACTTTCCCTGCGTTCCCTTCCCCCTTTTTAGACTCTACCGGTTTGTGAGGCTCGTGAAGTCATGTTCTTCATACCACAAGGTTCTGCTTTTCAACAAGTAACCCTGATCATTGCATCTTAGTATGCCACGCCGTCACTCCATACCATACTATTGATCTTCCGTCACTATATAAACGGGTGTTAAGTAGAGAATAAATTCTCAGCCACCAATCGTTTATATATTAACTGAATATCAACAACATAATATTTTGTGGGGTACGATGTCAGACACACTATCCATTTATACCCATGCTCTAGGTCTGAACTAGGGTCAAACCCGTGAAATCAACACGTACGTTTGGGCAATTATCCCGACCCTTGAATTGGGATCAAACCAATTCAGAGTCTTGATCGTTGTCCATTCGAGGGGAGATTTACGGTCTTCATACGCCGTCTTCATACTTGAATTCTTGAAATCGTACTATCATTTGGAATGGGATTAACCCGGTCTTTCCAAATAATCTCGCATTCATATATTTTGAGAAAAACATATTTCATATCGTTATTTTATTTTATAACGATTAATTCTTGCCTTAATTATTTAATATAATTAATTTCTTTATTTAACGACGCTTCAGGTCAAGGGCGGCCTTGGCGCTGTTTTCCATCAAATTTGATTTTCACATTTCTCGAAATCTAACCGTTGGATTTTAACGTAGCATATATCGTTGGAAAGATTTTTCCAAGACGGTCCTAACGGTTCCAGTTTTGGGAAAATCCAGCGGTCGGATCTTCCGGTATAATCGTTTAAAGGTTCGATTTCAAAACGCGAACTACCGCGCTCGATTCGTTATATTTTAATTATATATATAATATATATATAAATAGTTCATTTAACTCATCGCTCTTATATATAACTTCCTTCTTCTCTTATCTCTTTCACTTTTCTACTTACATGACAATTTATTTTAGGATTAGACGATGATCCTTTTCTTTTAATCTACTACTATTATTATTTATTTTTATATTTTATAATTTACATTTGAAAATGTAAATTATAACGTACCATTCCTTTAATTCTTTGTATATTTCTTTTCCCATTACATTTTGAACAATGGACATTTTTCTATGGTGTAACCTTTATACATTATAAATAATGTAAATCTTCTCCTACGTTTCATTTCTTTTTATTTGACATAAAAAAAAATAATGTTAATTCTTGTATACCGTTTCATTCTTTTTATTAACATAAAATAAAGGTTAATTCTTGCATATAGTTTCATTTCTTTTATTTAACATAAAATAAATGTTAATTCTTCCTACGGGGTGAATTCTCTTTTTATTTACATTATAAATAATGCTTATTATCTTACCATGCAAATTCTCTTTTTATAAACATTATAAATAATGTATATTATCTTACCATGCAAATTCTCTTTTTATAAACATTATAAATAATGTATATTATCTTACCATGCAAATTCTCTTTTTATAAACATTATAAATAATGTATATTATCTTACCATGCAACTTCTCTTTTTATAAACATTATAAATAATGTATATTATCTTACCATGCAACTTCTCTTTTTATAAACATTATAAATAATGTATATTATCTTACCATGCCTTTGTAATTATTAACATGACAAAAATATTCTTTTTCATACAATGCATTTATAATTTTTAACATGACAAAAATATTCTTTTTCATACAATGCATTTTCTATTCTTTCTAACATGACAAAATACCATTTTATGCAATGCAAATTTCTATTTTTCTAACATGACAAAATACCATTTTATGCAATGCAAATTTCTATTTTTCTAACATGACAAAATACCATTTTATGCAATGCAAATTTCTATTTTTCTAACATGACAAAATACCATTTTATGCAATGCAATGACAAAAATATTCTTTTTCATATTTAACAAAATAAGTATCAATCGATCATACGGTAAATATTTTCATTTTTTTTTTAAAATGCTGTTTTATCATACGGTGACATTTTCATATATAAACATTAAAAATAAATTTAATGTCAATTTTTCCTACATGTAAATTTTTTTTTTTTATATACATTCATAAAAGTGTACATCTGTTCTACGATGAAAATTTTCTTTAATTACATTATAAAATAATGTAAAATTAACATACAGTGCAATCTTCTGTGTTTATATACATTAAAGATACGTTAACATATACGGTGCAATCCTCTTTTTGATCCACATTAAAAATAACGTTAAACAATCTTTTCTTTTTAACTAACATTAAAATAATACTAATAAATCATACGGTGACATTTCTAATGTTTAACATAACAAAAATGTCATTAACATACGGTGACCATTCCTTATATTAACATTAAATAAAAATGTTGATTTCATACGGTGAACATTATATTAACAAAAATTGCTCATTAACATACGGTGACCATTCCTTATATTAACATTAAATAAAAATGTTGATTTCATACGGTGAACATTATATTAACAAAAATTGCTCATTAACATACGGTGACCATTCCTTATATTAACATTAAATAAAAATGTTGGTTTCATACGGTGAACATTATATTAACAAAAATTGCTCATTAACATACGGTGACCATTCCTTATATTAACATTAAATAAAAATGTTGATTTCATACGGTGAACATTATATTAACAAAAATTGCTCATTAACATACGGTGACCATTCCTTATATTAACATTAAATAAAAATGTTGATTTCATACGGTGAACATTATATTAACAAAAATTTGTTCATTTCATACGGTGCATAAATTCTATTTTATAATGAACAAAAATAGTTCATTTCATACGGTGACGGTTTTCTAACTTTTAATGCTAACCCAAATGTCATTTTACATACAATGAACATTTTCAACAATTTCTATTTTAATCATTAAAATGTCGATATAACAAACAATGAACAATTTCAATATTTTCTACTTTAACATATTAACATGAACAATATATCATAAAATGAACAATTTTAATATTTTCTATTTTGACATATTAAAATGTTAATATAACATACAATGGTTTTATTCCTATTTAAATATTGACAAAAGATGTCAATCAACATACAGTGGTTTTATTCCTAACATACACATACAGATTAATGTCATAGTATACACATACGGTTCATGTCATAGCATACACATACAGTTCAATAATTTAAATAAATTCAAGTTCAGTGAATTCTCACCTCAAACAAAGCAAATCAAAAAAGTCTAAACCACTTCAGAAATTCCCCGAATCAGTCCTGAAACGCAGCCCCCTGAATTACGATTCCGTCGGATCTGGAATTTTCAGAATCCGAGTTCATACGAATAAGTTATCAATGTTTTAATTAACCAGACTTTTAACAACTGCTTCTGTCACGCTTAAAAGCGTTACAAAATCTGAAATTAAAGTTACCTTAGAAACTCAGTTTTTGTTCAGATTTTCAAATCCAGTTTTCGCAGCCTGTAGTCGATTGTTTGGGGTGCCGTTTGTTGGACGAGGACCGGCTTGGAGAGGTCTTTGCTCGCCGGAAAGGGGGGTGGTTGCGGCTGGACGTGGTGGGGCCCACGGGGCTGCGACGGCGGCGGCTTCGGGCTGACGTGGCGGCTTCGACAGGGCGTGGTTCGGGTGGTGGTGGGTACCAACTTGAAGATCTCGGGAAGAGCTTCGAATCGGTATATGGTACGCTGAAAACCGTTGAGAGATGAAGGAGAAAAGTGGATTTGAATATTCGAAGGGAAGGTGGGTTTCGGCGGCTTCAGGAACGAGAGGAAGAAGAAGAGGTATACGTACTGTATACGGGTATATATACTAGTATTTAGGGTTTTATTTTAATTATTTAATTAATTATTTAATTCAAGAAAATACCGTTTTCACATACGACCTCCGATTCGCGCTCAACGACTGTCGAACTTAATGTTTTGACGTCTTCTGAACGCGATGGCGCTATCCCCATGGTCCAATTCTGAAGTTACAGTATGGTTTTCTTTTATTTTCAAATAAATCCTTTATTTTAAATTCGAACGTAAATATAATTTTGCCGGGGCCACATACGAAGTCAGAAAAATCCGGAAAATTTATTTTTGGCTTTCTTATGCCGATACGATCACAACAAAATTCGTTTCGTTCAATTCTGAGACTTTTTGAAAAATGGCTATTTTCAGGGCGAATATATTTAATATCAAAAATACAATTTGAAAACAATAATTTCTGAAACTCAAAATATATAAGTGTTTACTGTTTTTCAATGCAGAAACGTCATTCTGAACTCAATGGAAATGGTTTCGAGTTCCGATTCCTTCGTATGTAAAAAGTGGCCATTCTGACCTTTATATATTATAAATATAAATTCCATGGCGACTTTTCTAAATTTTAATTTTGACATAACTTATAAATTATAAAGTGAAATTTCAATTTTTCGGATTCATTAGAAAGATATTCTGAAACAGATTTAAATATTTTTGGTTTCACTAAAATTCGTTTTATTTTAAATCCTGTACATTCAGTTAAAGTTTCAAATCAAAATTTCAAACTGCCGCGCTTGTTTTAAACTCCTTTTATATATTTAAATTAAATTTATTCGTTTTAACTTCGATTAAAATAAATAAATCCTTTAAAATACTTTATATTCATAAAAATAAAAAATTTAAATTGCTCTAAAATTCCGGGTCGTTACATTTGTGTTGTTACGTTCAGGTTTAGTTTGCATTTTTAGATCCTGTCGTTTTTCGCTTGTCTAAGGTTCCTATGTTTTTTTTTTGTGACTGTGTTTGGTGTTTTTGAAATTATGGTACTCATCCCCTTGTCCCACTAACTCAGTGACCCGAGTCCTTCGGAGACTGGTTTTGAGCACCCGCCCCCATAGGGAGGTCTTGGGTTATGGATTTTTGTAACACCCCACCTCCGCCAATGCCACTCTTGCAAGGGCACTGACTTTGGAGGGGCGTTTAAACAAGGTAAACATGCATGCAGATATCTCAAGACATAACATATAAGTAAAAACAGAGTAAATATAGCAGCGGATAAAAACTATCATATCAAAACCATAAGTTAAGTTACAACACAATACTTGATCATTATTTTCCATAAACAAAGTCTAGAAACATAAAACTGGAAACTGGAAAAGGAAAACATAAAGTAGCTATCCCCAGAGTAGGAAACCATAGCAAGCTCAAGTCCAAAGCATACATGAGCTATCCAAGAAAAGCTGCTAAGATCCAAGCTAAGTGCCGGTGTTCCCTCCCTGAGAACCTGGGGGGGAAACGGAAGAAAAGAGGCGAAAGAAAACAGGTCAGTCAAAAAGACTGAGTAAGCCCTACTACAATCAATGTAAACTGATAACGTTAACTGACATGAGCAGCAGGCATGAACATAAGGATACTAGCACGATAATATACTAACAAAGTAGATAAAGGTGTCATCGCATAATCAGGCTTAAGGTTTTGCACCACAGGTGTACTAGCAAACTAACACGACTTGGATAAGCAAGTATTGATCCCACGGCCCAAGCTTTGACCCAATAACATGAAGTGACCCTCATACGAGGTCCCAAGTGTAAACTAGAAGTGATCCCAGTGATCCCCAGGCCCAAGTTTTGGCCCACCATCAGGAATGACCCAAACCAAGGTCCAACTAGCACGGTCTAGTCGATCGGCTCCCTAAAGCCTAACTCGTCAAGTGTCGGTGTCTTACGGCCCAACTACGAAGTGTAGCTAAACTGTGCTAGGCCCACCCTAGGGTGTATCAAGTCCTAGGGTGTCAACCACTGACACAAACCAAGCACGCACAGTTTAAACCTACTGGTGCCCGTGCCTTCTTTTTCAACTCCGGTCCATGTGCACGACCATGGCCCGCCTGAACCTACACCGGCGCACCTACACAGCCGTCGTTTTGGTCGCTTACATGTCGTCCCAGTAATCGTGCCCCACCCTAGCCTAGTCCCTAGGGTATCATGATACAACCAAGAGGGTTACTGGTGCAAAGGACCACGTAACTAGGGTTTCCTTAATGGGTTAAACGTGGTTAACCCAACTCATCCACGTACCAAGTTGGTTAAGTGTACCCAAGGTTCATGACTTAACCCTACCAACCCATCGTGTTTAATTGGTTAAGTATCCAAGCGGTCCATGACTTAACCCTACCATGTGGCATTAATTAATTTAATGCACCCAACCTCTCACATTAGACCTTGTTGTGGTTACTAGTTAGGCCGGGCGGGTCCGGGTAGGTTTACACCACAACTTAGTCTAACCTCGGGTTCCACGTGCAACATGACCAACTACTCACATTGGGTCCTATTACTTGTAGCCACTAGTTAAGCCGGTCAGTTCCGGGTAGGTTTATGCTACAAGCTCAACCCAACCTCGAGTTGGCCATCCTCATATTTTCTAAGTGTCATGTCCATCATGTTTTCAAAACACATTACAAATTTTCAAGCAATTGGGTAGACCTAACTTAATAGGTAAATTCCCAATGGGTAGACCTAACTTAATAGGTAAATTCCCAAGCTTATGTTTTTATGTCTTTTAAGTTTATCCAACCCCAAACGCAATCCCCTCGCTTTACATATCGCAATAGCGCATAAAGGATAGAAAGAGGGAACTTGGCAAAATCATGACATAAAGGTGTTGGAGCCACAAGTTAAACATGGTGGCATATGAGACAAAGATGTGATCATAAACTTGCATATCATGTTATCAACTTGCAAGATATTCATAAGCATGCATAACATCATTTTAACTTGCATAAACAAACTTGCATAACATATGTCAACTTGCATATCATACTTGCATAAACAAACTTGCATAACATATGTCAACTTGCATATCATACTTGCATAAACAAACTTGCATAACATATGTCAACTTGCATATCATACTTGCATAAACAAACTTGCATAACATATGTCAACTTGCATATCATACTTGCCCAAACTTGCATAATAAAACTTGCATAACTTATGACAACTTGCATATCATGCATTTAACTTCAAAGTTCAAGTATGAGAGGAATAGGGCTTACTATGCTTATGCGGACTCAAATGAGTATAGCAAATGTAAGAAACCCTTTATGCAACAAATTAAAACCCCAAAAATGCAAGCAAACTTGATCAAGACTCCTCCTTTATGATGCCAATAGAGAAACAAGACTTTAATGCAAGCAAAAGAGGATCATACAAGCCTAAATACACTTGTATGCATGGAAATCTCTTAGAAATTTGTTTAGGAATTGTATGTAGAGAGTGGAGGCCATGAGAGGTTTGATTTTGCCGTAGTTTAGTTGTAGGATAGATTAATGATGATTTAGGGTAGGTTAGGGTCTTATTTATAGATTAGGCTAGTGATTTAGACCATAGGATTAAACCCTAGTTCTCATCTCAACCCTCCAAATCGAATCTGGCCCCCAAGCTCAACACAAAACCCAAAGTGGTGCACCAGGCAGAACTGGGCGTCTGAGCCAAGTCGACAGCCAAGTCGACAGGGCTGTCGACCTGGTCAGACCCAGTCGACTCCCAAGTCGACAGGGCTGTCGACTTGGGTACTGTGGCGGGAATTTTTCCCGCCTGGCCCAACTGGCCCAATTTCCAAATTCAGATTTGAATTTGAAATCTGTTTTTTACTTAGAAATTTTCTGAAAACTTCGTCGGGCCTTAATCGGGTCATACGAACTCCGATTTTCGAAAACTCGGAGTCTATTTCGCGTATTTTTCCGAGACGAACGCAATGGCATAGCCCGTTTCCCTTGATTCAGATTTATAAATTAAATTCTGCCTCGATTTCTGTTATAACAGGTTATTGAAAATACGGGTTGTTACATTCTCCCCTCCTTAAAGGATTTCGTCCCCGAAATTCTCAAGTTAGGAAGAACGTATCCTACCATCCAACATCCATCTACTCAAAACATCATCCACGAGCAATCATTGTCCTTACAAGATTCTAAATGTTGTATGAACATATGCAAAGGTGTGTGTATATGTACTTATCTAATGCAAATATCATTAATGCAGATTATGTTAGTGAAATGAATCCATATGTATGCAATTCCTAACATAATGTATAACATCTATATGTGTGCACATCCCATACATCCATATGCAACATCCATGTGATAACACAAAAAAAATTTCATCCATGAATAAGCATAAACACTCATGCATATGCAATATGAGGAGTGTGTGAGCCGATCTAGTGCCTAATCGTGTATAATGCATCCACGAGTAACCACTTGCAACCACTTGCAGCCACTTGCAACCATCAAGCATAACATGTTTCAAACACATGTTTCATCCAAAGGGTTTCTACCTAAGGTTCTCATGACAAGATTAGCACGATAACTAGACAAACATGGATAGCAAAGAGAAAGATATGCTAACAAAGAAAGGAGATTGAGAGTGTACCCTCAAAAAGGAATGGAAAAAGCCCACGCATCTTCTCCTCGGTTTCCCAAGTTGCGTCTTCTTCGGCTTCACCCCATTGAACCTTCACCAACTTGACCTCTCGATTCCTTAGCTTCTTGGTCTCCGTCCCCAAGATACGAATCGGAGCTCTCCTCAGAGTAGCTTCTTTCTCCACTTCCACATCTTCCAGAACACTTGGCTCAACAACCTCTGCTGACTCATGTAAACACTTCCGGAGATGCGAGACATGAAAAATATCGTGTACTCCGGCAAGCTTCTCGGGCAATTTCACTCTATAAGCCATCTGCCCGATCCTCTCTATAACAGGGAATGGTCCAACAAACCTCGGTGCCAACTTCCCAACAGCTCCAAATCGGAACACATTCCGCAAAGGAGAAACCTTCACGAAAACCATATCCCCAACATCAAACTCCAAATCCGTTCTTCGCTTATCAGCATAGGATTTCTGTCGGTCTTGGGCCGCTTTCATCCGTCTCCGAATCAACTCGATCTTCTCGGATGTATCTCTGATCATATCAGGCCCAAGTATAAGCTCATCTGTAGTCTCCCACCAACATGTAGGCGACTTGCACGGCCTCCCATATAAAGCTTCAAATGGTGCCATCCCTATGCTTGCCTGATAACTGTTATTATATGCAAACTCAACAAGAGGAAGATGGTCTTCCCAAGTACCACCAAAATCCAGAATACAAAGCCTCAACAGATCCTCGAGTACCCTATTCACCCTTTCGGTTTGACCGTCCGTCTGTGGGTGATAAGCCGTACTTAGATTCAACCTCGTGCCCATGGCTTCTTGCAAGCTATTCCAGAACTGACTTGTAAAGATTGGGTCACGGTCACTGACTATACTAGAAGGGACTCCATGAAGTCTCACAATCTCACGAAGATATACAGACGCTAGCCAAGATGCGGTCCTCTTGCTCTTCACCGGAATGAAATGAGCACTCTTCGTAAGTCTATCCACAATAACCCAAATGCTCGTATTCCCTTTCCTTGACCTTGGTAGCCCATCGATAAAATCCATGGAAATACTCTCCCACTTCCATAGTGGAACGTCTAGAGGATGCAATAGCCCACCCGGCTTCTTCGACTCGGCCTTAACTTGCTGGCAAATGATACATCTAGAAACAAACTCTGCCACATCCTTCTTCATCCCAGGCCAAAAGAAAATATGCTTCATATCTTTATACATCTTATCTCCGCCTGGATGTATAGCCAACTTAGAGCGATGCGCTTCCTCAAGAACTTTCCTTACTAGATCTTCTACCACTGGAACACATAACCTTCCATCTCTCCTCAGCCAACCCTTGTCATCAATAGAGTATCGAGCGAGATGACCAGACGTCTCTCCTCGAATCAGCTTATCCATAATCTCAACTATCTGAGGGTCTTCTTTCTGCGAAGCCCCAACTTGATCAAGAAGGGTAGGTCTGAGTTCCAGAGATGCTAAAGAACCGGTCATCGACTCAATCGCCAAAGAGAAATCAAAGGTTGCCACATACTCTAAATTCTTCATCTCAACGAATAGAGGACTTAGGGTCAACCTCTTTCTGCTTAGTGCATCAGCCACAACATTACCCTTGCCAGGGGTATAAGCTATCTCGAAGTCATACGATGCCAAGAATTCCATCCACCTTTGCTGCCTAAGATTCAGATCTTTCTGCGAGAAGAGATATTTGAGTGATTTGTGATCAGTATACAACTCAAACCTTTCGCCTAAAAGATAGTGGCGCCAGGACTTGAGTGCAAAGACAATCGCCGCCAACTCCAAGTCATGAGTGGGGTAGTTCTTCTCATGAACTTTAAGTTGCCTACCCCCATAACATATCACTCTTCCCACCTGCATCAGAACAGCGCCTAACCCCGTGCCACATGCATCGGTATACACGGTAAACATCTTACCGCCATCGGGTAATGCCAAAACTGGAGCTGTGGTAAGGGCCCTTTTGAGCCTTTGAAAAGTGAGCTCACACTCTAAGTCCCATGCAAAGACTAAGTTCTTCTTCGTCAATCTAGTGAGAGGGGCTGAAATCTTAGCGAAGTCTCTAATGAACTTCCTATAATAGCCTGCCAGACCGAGAAAGCTTCGCACTTCGGTTGCATTCTTAGGAGTCTTCCAGTCTTGAACTGCAACCACTTTCCCGGGATCCGCAGCTATACCCTGCTTAGAAACTATATGCCCAAGAAACCGGACTTCCTTTCTCCAAAAGTGGCATTTGGAGAACTTGGCTTTCAACTGATGGGCTCTAAGCGTATCCATCACTTCCCTGAGATGTCTAGCATGCTCTTCCTCGTCTTTTGAGAAGATCAGAATATCATCCACGAAGACCACGACAAACTTGTTCAAGAACTCCCTGAACACCCTACTCATCAAGTCCACGAAATATGCGGGTGCATTAGTTAAGCCGAACGGCATGACAAGCCATTCGAAGAATCCATCTGGAGTCCTGAACGCAGTCTTGTCTATACTGTCTTCCGCTACCCTGAGCTGATGGAATCCAGTAGCAAGATCAAGCTGAGAGAAAACAGAAGCACCAACAAGCTGGTCGAAGAGGTCATCTATCCTCGGTAATGGATGCCTATTCTTCTTGGTCAGCTTGTTCAACTCTCGATAATCAACACATAGACGAAGCGAGCCGTCCGCCTTAGTAGCGAACACCACAGGAGCACCCCATTCGGAAATGCTTCGCCTAATAAAATTCTTCTCAAGTAGCTCCTTGATTTGCTTACTGAGCTCTCTCCTTTCACGCGGGGCCATGTGCCTAACTGGTAAGGAGACTGGCTTAGCGTTATCAACCAGATAAATGCGGAAATCTATCTCTCGCTTAGGGGGTAACCCCTTAACTTCTTCAAAAACATCAGGGTATTCTCGAACCACCCTTACAGATTGCAGATCATCGATAGACGAGTCAAGAGATTCAAGATAACATAGCATGACGGGATCTAGCGGGTTGCAAGAAATCTCTAGGGTATTACCAAGGCGAGTCATGAGTCTCACCACCCTTTGCTCACAATCGAGAATGGCTCCATAGCGGGATAACCAATCCATGCCCAAGATCAACCCGTATCCCGTGAACCCGAGAACATAAGCATCACACGAGAATTCTACGGTCAAGATAGAAATCCTCAAATCCATACAGATCATAGATAAATGGGCTGAACCCCCAATCGGATTCGAAACACAAACGGGATCCTCAACTAAGCTAGTACTTAGGTGCAAACTTTCAACAATGTCAGAAGAAATAAAACTATGCGATGCGCCAGAATCAAATAAGGTGCGAACAGGATAATCAGAAATATAAACAAGACTTTCTACAGAAATGCTACCTCGATCCTGAACTGGAGCGGCGTTGAGAGCATGCACTTGCCCTCCGGATGAACCTGCACGTTGAGTCTGTCCATGCCCTTGCTTCTTAGGGCAATCCTTGCTAAAATGTCCTGTCTCTCCACAGTGAAAGCACCCACCCAATTTCATTCTCTTCTTCCTACAGTCCTTGGCTATGTGCCCAACAATCCCACAGAAGTTGCACTTTCTCGGGTCCTTTGCCTTGTTCTTGTTTCCTTTGTTGTTCTTGTTGTTCTTGTTATTCTGATTACTCTGATTCCCTCCCCACTTGGAGTCTGTCTTCTTAGACTGAGTCTCATTGGGCTTGACTTCTTTCTTCCCATTCTTATCCTCTCCCTGCAGCAATGCCATATCTACTAGGCTCTCGAAAGTGGCCCCCATGGGTATGTGTGACATGGCTAGACCTTGTAATGGCTCATTTAACCCTCGTGCAAAACGTAGAGCCTTCTTCTCGGGAGTATTGACCATGTCCAAACCGAATCGGGCAAGCTGGTTGAACTTATTCACATACTCTCTCACTGTCATGTCTCCTTGCTTCAAAGCTATGAACTTTTCTAGTTGCAAATTTGCCTCTGCAGACGATAGAAACTTAAGCCCAAACCTTGCCCTAAAGTCGGCCCAGGTTTCTACGGGCCTAGTAGCATTGGTGACCTCCCACCAATAAGCAGCTTCCTCCTTTAGTAGCCAAACCGCCAACAGAACCTTTCTACGGTCCTCTATATCAAAGATGGCAAAGAGATCTTCGGTTTCCTTCAACCAGTTTCTTGCTTCCACGAAAGTCTCTGTCCCAATAAATTTTTTGCCACCCATGGCCTTGAAGTCCTTGCAAACCTTGGCGAAATCAGCTTGCGGTTGCTGAGGAGGAGGAGGAGGTGGAACCTCAGTGATAGTGGGGGTGGTTGCTGGACCTGCATTGTTGGCCCTAGCTTCCAAGTACCTCCGGAACCATCTGGGAATGGTGACTCCCTCAGGAAGATTGAGATCGGCCATGCTGAAAAAGGGAAAAGATAGATTTAGAACGAGGAAACGAAGGATAGTGCTTATGGCTCTTGGGGGATAGCCTTTCAAAGTAAACTAGACTTTTCTTTGGAAAATACTTAATTGGTCTTGAAAATAGCTTTTAAAAGTAACTTTAAAACCCTTTTTGCTCCAATCTCGTAAACCTTATGCTCTGATACCAAATGTAACACCCCACCTCCGCCAATGCCACTCTTGCAAGGGCACTGAATTTGGAGGGGCGTTTAAACAAGGTAAACATGCATGCAGATATCACAAGACAGAACATATAAGTAAAAACAGAGTAAATATAGCAGCGGATAAAAACTATCATATCAAAACCATAAGTTAAGTTACAACATAGTACTTGATCATTATTTTCCATAAACAAAGTCTAGAAACATAAAACTGGAAACTAGAAAAGGAAAACATAAAGTAGCTATCCCCAGAGTAGGAAACCATAGCAAGCTCAAGTCCAAAGCATACATGAGCTATCCAAGAAAAGCTGCTAAGATCCAAGCTAAGTGCCGGTGTTCCCTCCCTGAGAACCTGGGGGGGAAACGGAAGAAAAGAGGCGAAAGAAAACAGGTCAGTCAAAAAGACTGAGTAAGCCCTACTACAATCAATGTAAACTGATAACGTTAACTGACATGAGCAGCAGGCATGAACATAAGGATACTAGCATGATAATATACTAACAAAGTAGATAAAGGTGTCATCGCATAATCAGGCTTAAGGTTTTGCACCACAGGTGTACTAGCAAACTAACACGACTTGGATAAGCAAGTATTGATCCCACGGCCCAAGCTTTGACCCAATAACATGAAGTGACCCTCATACGAGGTCCCAAGTGTAAACTAGAAGTGATCCCAGTGATCCCCAGGCCCAAGTTTTGGCCCACCATCAGGAATGACCCAAACCAAGGTCCAACTAGCACGGTCTAGTCGATCGGCTCCCTAAAGCCTAACTCGTCAAGTGTCGGTGTCTTACGGCCCAACTACGAAGTGTAGCTAAACTGTGCTAGGCCCACCCTAGGGTGTATCAAGTCCTAGGGTGTCAACCACTGACACAAACCAAGCACGCACAGTTTAAACCTACTGGTGCCCGTGCCTGCTTTTTCAACTCCGGTCCATGTGCACGACCATGGCCCGCCTGAACCTACACCGGCGCACCTACACAGCCGTCGTTTTGGTCGCTTACATGTCGTCCCAGTAATCGTGCCCCACCCTAGCCTAGTCCCTAGGGTATCATGATACAACCAAGAGGGTTACTGGTGCAAAGGACCACGTAACTAGGGTTTCCTTAATGGGTTAAACGTGGTTAACCCAACTCATCCACGTACCAAGTTGGTTAAGTGTACCCAAGGTTCATGACTTAACCCTACCAACCCATCGTGTTTAATTGGTTAAGTATCCAAGCGGTCCATGACTTAACCCTACCATGTGGCATTAATTAATTTAATGCACCCAACCTCTCACATTAGACCTTGTTGTGGTTACTAGTTAGGCCGGGCGGGTCCGGGTAGGTTTACACCACAACTTAGTCTAACCTCGGGTTCCACGTGCAACATGACCAACTACTCACATTGGGTCCTATTACTTGTAGCCACTAGTTAAGCCGGTCAGTTCCGGGTAGGTTTATGCTACAAGCTCAACCCAACCTCGAGTTGGCCATCCTCATATTTTCTAAGTGTCATGTCCATCATGTTTTCAAAACACATTACAAATTTTCAAGCAATTGGGTAGACCTAACTTAATAGGTAAATTCCCAATGGGTAGACCTAACTTAATAGGTAAATTCCCAAGCTTATGTTTTTATGTCTTTTAAGTTTATCCAACCCCAAACGCAATCCCCTCGCTTTACATATCGCAATAGCGCATAAAGGATAGAAAGAGGGAACTTGGCAAAATCATGACATAAAGGTGTTGGAGCCACAAGTTAAACATGGTGGCATATGAGACAAAGATGTGATCATAAACTTGCATATCATGTTATCAACTTGCAAGATATTCATAAGCATGCATAACATCATTTTAACTTGCATAAACAAACTTGCATAACATATGTCAACTTGCATATCATACTTGCATAAACAAACTTGCATAACATATGTCAACTTGCATATCATACTTGCATAAACAAACTTGCATAACATATGTCAACTTGCATATCATACTTGCCCAAACTTGCATAATAAAACTTGCATAACTTATGACAACTTGCATATCATGCATTTAACTTCAAAGTTCAAGTATGAGAGGAATAGGGCTTACTATGCTTATGCGGACTCAAATGAGTATAGCAAATGTAAGAAACCCTTTATGCAACAAATTAAAACCCCAAAAATGCAAGCAAACTTGATCAAGACTCCTCCTTTATGATGCCAATAGAGAAACAAGACTTTAATGCAAGCTAAAGAGGATCATACAAGCCTAAATACACTTGTATGCATGGAAATCTCTTAGAAATTTGTTTAGGAATTGTATGTAGAGAGTGGAGGCCATGAGAGGTTTGATTTTGCCATAGTTTAGTTGTAGGATAGATTAATGATGATTTAGGGTAGGTTAGGGTCTTATTTATAGATTAGGCTAGTGATTTAGACCATAGGATTAAACCCTAGTTCTCATCTCAACCCTCCAAATCGAATCTGGCCCCCAAGCTCAACACAAAACCCAAAGTGGTGCACCAGGCAGAACTGGGCGTCTGAGCCAAGTCGACAGCCAAGTCGACAGGGCTGTCGACCTGGTCAGACCCAGTCGACTCCCAAGTCGACAGGGCTGTCGACTTGGGTAATGTGGCGGGAATTTTTCCCGCCTGGCCCAATTTCCAAATTCAGATTTGAATTTGAAATCTGTTTTTTACTTAGAAATTTTCTGAAAACTTCGTCGGGCCTTAATCGGGTCATACGAACTCCGATTTTCGAAAACTCGGACTCTATTTCGCGTATTTTTCCGAGACGAACGCAATGGCATAGCCCGTTTCCCTTGATTCAGATTTATAAATTAAATTCTGCCTCGATTTCTGTTATAACAGGTTATTGAAAATACGGGTTGTTACAATTTTCGATCCGTCCCAGGCCTTGCCTGATTGTTTTGGTTGTCTCAAAAAGGCCCGAGAACGGATACCCCCATACGGCTAGGATTTTTGACACCCCCTTTCGGCTAGGATTTCTGTATTGGTGCTGGTCCTTCCAGCGTGTTTTTATCCTTCCCCATTTTTATGCTTTATCCGAGGATCAAACATCAGCCTACCACATCGAGCCTTGACTCTGAAGGGATAAACTTCATGCCTTTCACCTTATGATTTAGCATTCTCATGCTTTATCCGAGGATCAGACATCAGCTTACCACATCAAGCCTTGACTCTGAAGGGATAAACTCCATGCCCTTCACCTTAGGATTTAACATTTTTCCGTTTTGGGACATTTGTCGGTCCTTCCAACCCTGTGCCCTGTGAAACAGACACGGGTTCCCTGCTCGAAAATTTTCCAAGTCATAGAGCCCGCCCCTGCACCTAAGAAGATGTTCCTTTAGTGGGCTCAGCATTTTTATCCGTGGGACATATTGAGTGGCTTTCCATTCGGCATTGATGTTTTGCAGGTTGGAGTCATCCTTGCTGCTTCCGAACGTAGCTGTGGCTTTAAGGAGTTCGCGTCGTGCGCCTGAGAAGGCGCTTTTCGGAATTAGGATGTCCTTCGAGAGGGTTTGGAGCTTTTCCCTTTCACCCTTTTTTTTATTTAGTACCCAGCGTTGATCTTCTGTATAGGTATTCGCTAAGCATTGGGGTCATTCCATGATGTGAGGCATGGCCTTTGATCTCTATTTGCTGTGGAGTGTTTTTCCCCTCCTGTTTTTGTTGAATGGTGTGTTTGACCACATCGTTTGACCCTGCCATGGTGATTTCCGAGCTGCTTTGTTTGACATTGCCCCGGGATTTTTGTGATTATTCTGTCATGTGCACGAGGACGCCTTTTACCGTTCCTGCATTTCAAAGGGTTGTTCTGCCTTTAGCATGGTTTACTAAACATATTACTCATACAGGTGCATGATTGATTCCCAACGCAAGGATTTTTGCAAATCACTTAATTATCACTATCATAGTAAATCGATAAGGCAAAGTGAAACAACATTAGTAAAAGGATAGGATCTAGGAGGTAAAATTGAACGAGGAGAGTCCTGGTTTGACTATCTGTGGTCGGGACTCCATTAAATGACCTTCCGGAGTTGAACCCCTTTCTTTTAAGACATGTTGCCTCTCATTTGTGGAAGGCCCGGGGGATTGCTGTGATGTTGTACGTACTGCGGCAGGCGGTTCTTCCGGATTAGCTCCTCGATTACTGACTTTAAATGTCTGCATTCGTTGGTGAGTGTCCTGGCTGTTTATGGAATTGGCAGAACCTTCCGGATCTCATGGCTGTATCCTTGATTTGTTTCTGCTTTAAAACTGGATACCTTTCGTTGTTTCTGGTCGCCATGAAAATGTTTTCGATAGTGTCATTGAGGGGGGTGAATTCGGAAATTTTGAAGAATCGCAACTTCTTCTTTGCCGGTCGTCTTCTTCTCCACTGCTTCTTTTCCGACTGCCGAGGTTGTTTATCGCGTTCTCCTCGGCGTCTGCGCACTTCTCGGCTCTGTTGAGTAGTTTCTCAAGCGTTTTCGGCTTCTTTTTCTTGATCCATCGTCCCAACCTGGTTTCCTTACATATTGCCCCCTTAAGGGCCATCAGAATTAGGCAGGGTTCGAAGTCCTCGGTCTCATTTACCGCCGTGTTGAAACGGGCGAGGAAAGCTCTAATGGTTTCCCCCGGTCTCTGTCGCAGTTTATTCAGCTACGCAGCATCTCGGATCTCGAGTGCGTGTGATGTGAACTGCTCATTGAGCAGATTAGCCAGAGTTGTGAAGTTGTCCACTGAACGTGGCGGCAATTTTATGAACCATAAGTGGGCTATCCCTTCGAGGTAGGTCGGGAAATAAAGGCATTTAACTTCATCGGTAGCGCCTGCCCCATTCATATGCTGGTCGTACCTGCGCAAGAATAGATCCGGGCTACTAGTTCCATCATAAGGTGGCAGCGGTAGGGGCTCGAATCCTCGCGGATGCTCAGCCCTCCTAACCCTTTTAGTGAGTGGGGTTTTGGTTGGAAGGGATTCCCACCCTTCCCGATCTTCCTTCATCTTTAGGTTGTTTTCTATAATCATTTTTACCATTCCTGGGACGTACCTTTGCTCCTCGTTCGTATCCATGGACTCGTTCCCTGGTACTGGTGCGGATAGATCTTCAAGGCCTAAGACTGAGGGGCTCGAGCGGTTTTCCAGATCTGGTGTTCTCATGGTGGTAGGACCGTCGTGCGGCCACATGATCGGGTCATCGGGATGGCAGGGTACTGATGCGCTATCCTTCTTCCCCTTTTGGCTATCGCATCGCACAAACTCCCGGGTGAAATCCCATTGTTTTGGGCATGAGGTGGAGAGCCCCAAATTTGGATTGCGATTTATTTGATTTAGTGAGAAACCGGCGGCATTCAACATAGCCTTCGCGGTAGCGGCTTGGATGGCCAGCAGTGACTCAAGCTTCTTCATCATCGTGTCACTTGCAATAGCTACTTGGCTTGCTAGTCCTGCCATTACTTCTTCTAACCTCATTCTGATCACAGCTCCTCCCATTCCTGGCGATTCCTCTAGCTCAGAATCAGCGGGAAATGGTGCTATGGGATTGAGACTATCGCTGGGGCTGGTGATGCTTCCCCTCGGCACGTCCATACCTCCGAACGAACTTTTTCCTAAACGGGCCTTTGTCAGATCTGATTGAAAAAAGCAAGTTAACACGGCCCCACGGTGGGTGCCAAAATGTTTACACCAAAAATGGCATAAGCATCCAAAAGGTACTAAGAATGTACTTCACCGATTTCGATAGGAAAAAATAAGAAGTCGTGTTAATAAGTAAGTACAAAAAACAGAAAATGCAAGTAAAGTAAATGGAGACAGAGTTTAGAGTGGTTCGGCAGTTAACGAGGCCTACGTCCACTATGTTGGCGATTTCCGTTAAAGATAATCAGGGATACAAAGTACATCAGTTCTCTCTCTTCCGTTCACCTCATTATTCACTCAATATACCCTCATTTATATACTTCAATCTAGGAATTATACATGAGAATGGTATAGTTTGAAGAGGAAGAAGGTGGATGGATGAATGATGAGAAGAGTGTCTTCCTTATTCGGAAACTGGGCCTGACGCCATGGCCAGATCTGGTCGAAGGTGGAATTTAGCAGCACTTTGTTATTTCATAGATCTGATCCCTCATTTGTTGATGGTCCTTCTCTATTTATAGGCGGGATTCTCTGGGGATGATATCAGATCCGCTTTTAGGTTCGTCCATTTTGTTAATTACTGGGTGTGCCACTGGCCAGCTGTTGCCGGCTGTCATGAGTTGTATTTGGCTGTTGTGGGCGAGCGACTCGATGGAGCGAGCGTTCTGGTTGGCTTGTGAACGGCTTCTTTGGTTGAAGTTCTTCTACTAAGGTCGTTCCCATCAGTTTGATGAGCGGGAATGATGTTGGCTTGACAATGGATCTGGCGGAGTGACTGATCATTGCGTTGTTATGATGCCCCGCTCGTTCTGAGCGGATGAACGGTAGTCTTTATATCCTCCGGGGTAAGCGGGCAGTGTTCTGCAGTTATGGTATGTTGCGATGCTTCTTTTTGGAGATGCGCGGATATTCGTTCCATGGTCTCGAGTGCTGAGCGACCGGTGTCCTAGTTGGCGAGCGGTCTTCATGTGTGCGCGTGACTCTATCTTCGAGGCTCTGATGTACGTGCGTGACCGAACTATGGTCCCTGGATCGCGAGCCTCTCGTTCACTTGGTGCGGATTCTCAGAGCATGCGATCCTTATCTTTGCTTGGTCGTACTTCCCAAGTGTTGGTTGTACGGTTATAGTCGATCTTGGTCTTTATGCTCGATCTCACTCCGTGCATTTATGTGAATGCTGGGGGCGGTACTATAGCTGATCGAACTGGAAGGTTTTCGCTTGGAAGTCTTTACTAAATGTGCGAGTGGATTTTTTAGGGATTAACAGGTAGCATAGAATTACATCTTCCATCATTAATGGTATGATGTTACATACGTAATATTTTATTCTATATTAGTTTATTTTTGTAGGGATTAGGGCTTGCTTCTTCATAAACTTAATATGTAAATAAAACACTGCTTTGTTTCTAAGAATTAAAATAGTTGAAAGATATCATATTCTAAAAAGTTATTATATTTATCTTCTTTAGTTGTACGTTACCCGTTCATTGAAATATTAAAGTAAATAAATTGGAAGGGATTATGGTTAAACATCCATGATAATTTTAATATAGTTTTGATTTATTTTTTAACAAAATATTTTTATCAGTTTTTCATCAATACTAAATATTTAAACTTTTGTTTCTATTCAATTGTGTTATTTTACCTGTACTATTAAATTTTTGTCTAAAATTATTTTCCTTTTTTACTTTCATTTCCTTATCTTATCTTTCTTCAATAATAATTTAATCCTTAAATAATATAAATCTCGTATCTTTTTTGCCTTTAAATCCAAGTGGAAAGTTTGCTCCTTTAGCGGTTTTTGCCCTTTTAACTTTGGTTGTTATCATATATTCCCTTTTCCACCTTTCATAGCTTACGCCATGGTTTTCATTGTGATATTTTATTTTCCTCCAAATTACTTTTGCATATAGGGATTTCCTTGGTTTCTAAAGATATTATGTAAAATATAATATCATTTAGTGTTCAACAACTAATCATGTTTTGGGATCATTGTTCCAAAAAAAGTTAACGTGGTTATTTTTCATTGGTTGTAGGTAATTTATTGTAGAGTTTATTAAATTTATATATCAATTCCTCGCTAATTATTTTTTGTTATATTGTTATAAATATTTGATTATTTTATAGTATCTTTTCTATTCTTATGTGTGCGAAAATATTTTCTTTTTTAGTTCTAAAGTACACAATAATTTTCATACTTTAGCATAATTTATTTGAACTTTTTGTTGTTTGTTTTGATTAGTTTAGACATCCATTTGTATTGATGATTGGCACTCTATTATGTGAAGGATAATAAGGAGATGACATGCGTATCCTAAAGTGAGATAGGTATACTTTGACTAGTTGATAACTTATGTTCAATTCTATTTGTTCATTATTGGTATGCTTGATATTGTTATATAAAATGAATCTATTCAATCATATAGATTGGTAGAAGGTCACCCATTAATCATCTATATTCATTTTCTTTCATAATTTTAAAAACAAAATCCTTGTTTTATACGATTTTAACTCATTATTATACATATATCATATTAAAAACTATATATGTACATTCACTATAGTCTTTACATTACTTATGCCTTTATGATCTAATGGCATATTTCTTTCTCCTCTCCTCCCTTTAATACAATATTTTTTTGAATTTCTTAGCTGATATATCAACTTTTTTGTATCACATTTCATATTTCATCTTGATTTTCTCTTCTTCCCATTTTATCTTTATAATTACAACACAATTAAAAAAACTTTATTCTTGGTCTACATCAAATCAAGAAATTATTTTTAATAATTGTTGATTTTAAATATTACTTTTCATTCTCGATAAAAATTAATTATTCAATTGTCCTTCACTTTTATATTCCCCTCAAATTTTGTATAATTTCGTAATTTTCCAATAGCTACGTCTTTATCTTTTTTTATATAAAATATATACACAAAAAAGGAGAAAAACATCTTTTCTCTGATGTCTCACAAAAATAGAACGGTAGAGCTAAACACTGCGACAAGGAAGAATAATGTCTTAGAGATCATACTCAATGAGACATACTTTGTCTTCAAATGAACAGAAATGCTCAGCCTCCTTCGAACTATGTCTCCCCGAGCTTCGTTCCTATCCACTGTAACCAAAGCCAACTTCAGACAACCAACCGACATGGAATAGGAATCGCCACTGTAACATCCCAGACTTTTCGACCATTTAAAGCTGAATATTTAAATCAATTTATATATTATATTTGAAATATAATGGATATTTAATCGAATTTATTTAATTAAAATAGAGATAGAATATAATAATATATTTATATATTATTTAAAACCAGAATGTTAGTGTCGAGTTTGAATTCTACCATTTGAGGTTGAAAACGTTGTTTAATAAATACGATGATATTTATTTATTTATTTATTTTAGTTAATCTACCCGTATAAATTTAATTTATATTTTTCCAAGGTTATATGAAGTAGGAATCTATAATCTTGTGTACAAACATAAATACCATTTATATTCTCAGGACAAATCTCGATATGAATTCCCTACTGACTAAAAAGTGAAAATTTTGTTGTTTTAAATAATACAATAATATTAATTTGTTATCGTTAAATTTGACCGTTTTTAAAGTATTTCGTTTGGTTTGGCAAAACGTATAAAATCCGAACGTGCATCATACTTAAAACCAAGTGGTTACATGGATAAGAAGAACTAGAAAGAATCAACACAAGAAGACAATATTATATACCAAATCTATATACAAATCAAACAGCTTGAAATCTCTATACACAAATCAAGTCAGAAATATTAATAAGATTGCATCGAGAATTCCATATGCAAGACATCATTTATAATAGGAAAAAATGTATCGATTCTACCATACTAGTTTAATACAATCCATAGGTATTTTTCATAACAGAAACGAACTAATTGATGCAATACAATTTCCTTGAGTAAAGAAAGAGAAAATATATATATACATGATACTATATACAAGGCTCGAATACAAAACAAAAAGGGAAAAAAATCATCACTTGTAGATCAACTTCTTTATGTTTTTGCCGAACCAGTGAATCCATCGTCCCCATCAATTTAGATCTGCGAAACAAGAAGAAGAACCCATAAGGGATAATTTCATAACAACAATGGACAGCAAAGGAGAAATAAATCAATAAAATCAAAAACAGTGAAATGAAATAAATAAGAGCAGCTATACAATAACTAGGACAGCTATGAAAATCTGCTAAGGAAAAACAGTGTAAGAAACAGCTAAGGAAGCAGTACAATGGGTAGCTGGTAAAAATAGGTATGTATGTATGTTCATACATCAATGAAGACAATGGACAGCTAAGAGAAAACACATATATATGTTGTCTGTACAATGCAAGCCAGAGGGAACAGATAGGTATAGTCATACGTCAAGACCATTTAGGGATGAACAGCTAAAGAGGAGGTGCCACATGAAAACCTAAAACATATACAACAAGAATAAAATCTAGAATGTGATCTAATGGACTTGAAAATTCATATAGATTTCAGCAAGGTTGAAACAGTAATGTACAACATGAACAGCAAGAAAAGAAGAAGAAAAAAAAGAGATCATCAAATCATTATCGAATAGATAATGCACATGTATGAACAGTAAAATCTGATCACTGTTTTTCATATATTTTAAGATCTAAACACAAAATCTTAAGAACAGCTATAAACAGCTAGAAATGTACAATGCAAATTAGATGTACATTTTTGGCCGATTAAAACAATTCAATGAACAGAAGAATATGTGTATATATATTCATATACATCAATCTGTAACAAGACAAATCAAAACAGAAAGAAAAAAAGGAAAATGAAGTAAAAAAAATCCATTTTTAAAATTACTGTTTACCTACATTGGAAAACCAAACTCGAATCGACAATACAGTTTCGAATCTGTAAATTTATTTACACAACTCATAGTCGAAATCTATCCAGGATCGATCAAATCCATTTTAAACGGATCAATAGTGCTATAAAACCCAATAACAAATCTCTTTCCACTGCTAACCATCACATATCATCACTATCAATACACGAAAATTTACAAAAGGGGAATGGCCTAAGGATTTCAGCTAGATTACCTAGTTAAGCTACTGATGGACGTTGAACTAATCTAAACCAAACCGCAACTATAAATACGCATCATACGGTGATGTTTTCATCCAATCCAAAAACAATCCGAAACCAGAAAAATCAAGCAAAATACTACAGCAATTTAAAATCAAGCAAAAAGGAAAACTTAGCTTAATTATGAAGTAGACCACTTCAATTCAGGAGAATTGGGTGCCTGGTGATCGTCGAACGTGTGTTGGGGAGGGGCTTAGGCCGATTAATTTGAAAAGGGAAGCTCGGAGGGAGGGGTGCGACGCCACCAAACCTCGATGGACTGGAAGAAGAAAAAGGGGATTTAGGGTTTCGGCCTTGAGCAAAATTATGAGGCGGCTGATCAAATGAGAAAGGGGATCGGTGGATAGGGTTTTATGGTGAAGCGGATTGGGTTTGGGCCGGCTATTGGAATGGTAAAGCCCAACTTTTAATTCCAAGAAAAATTAATGTTTTAATTAAATTATTTATAAAATTGTTTATGCGATATTTTATACATACGTTAACAGATTTTAACGCGGTCAGTTGCGTTGGGACCGTGGAGACGAGTACTTCGAGATGGAGCGGGTCTAGCCCGGATCTGAAGTAACTGGAATTTTTATTCGAATTAAACGTCAGTTTAATTTGACTAAAAAAGCAGATATTTATCGATAGATTCAAATCGAGGTGAGTTCAACTCACTCAGCTCTTTCCATTTATATTGTATATAAATGGGATTTTTATTTTCCGTGTTCTGATTGTTAGTGGTTGACTGTTTGCCTATTATATAAGTATTGGTTTAATTACTAGAAATTAAACGGTCGTTTAATTTCAGAAGAAATACCAATCGCTTTGATTTGACCCGAACAAGGGAATTTCCCTTGATTTATCACCATTATAAACGTGCTGGAATTGTTTGAATTATTTGAATTGGTCGTAAATTTGATTGATCATTATTGTTGATGGTTGAACCGTATTTCAACATTTATTCTGATATGGACCGATGGATAGTATGTGTTGGGTAATTAGCATCACCTGGTCGAGAAATAAATCGATTTTTAAATATGAATTTTATCGACTGTAAGTCGACAGAGTTGAAGTTATAAATATATTTTATAACTGGAATAAGTTTTGAAAGCTGTTACTTTAAATAAAGTTGTTAAAAAGGAAATAAATATTAATTATTTATTTAGTAAAGTTTATAAGTGATTATGGAATTTGTTTTATTAAACAGTTTCTTATGTTGATAAGAATTATAAACAAATGAAAATAACCTAACAGTTACGTATTTGAGTAATCGTGAACAATTAAATTAAGTTATTTAAATTAATTTTATTTTAATTGATTTAAAAGAGGAATTAAATAGAATTGGTTAAAAGAGTAACCATGTCTATGTTGACTCGGTCGACCATTTAAAACTAAGTTAGATTTTAAATTAGTAAAATAACTTAGCGAATAATTGGTTAATCCTAGTAAGAGTTTAAAAAGGAAATTTATTATTTTAGTAAATAAAGGAGTTAATAAATTTTCAATGATTAATGTTGAAGTAAATAATCTATTCCTGAATGTAATACATTTAAGTAAAGAAGTTTGAAAAGAAATATGATCGAGTGTTGGAAAAAGGCTAGGGATCAGTTTTATTTGAACTCGAGTTTCATAGTGAAGCAATTAGAAGTTTTAAGCGAATACATAGCTTAAATGAAGGGTCAGCCTGACGTTTGCATTAAGTTAAGAGATATGGAGATATAAAGGGTTTATATTAAACCGGGAATTTATAAACAAGGTTTATAAATGGAATGTGAATTAAAACGTTGTTTAAATTGGAAATATTTAAAAAGGGTATTAAGTTAAATCGATGGATTCAAAAGGGAATTTTCTGAGAAAAAGGAAATTGGGAAATAGGGGTTTGTTTTGAGCATGGTAAACCAGGTTAGAAATGGGATTTGTAATTCAGTTTGTGAAACGAAGTCATTTGGATAAGTCGAGAGTAAATAAAGTGATGTGTAGTAAGGAATTATTTAAAGAACAAATCAAGCGATATTAATTATATTTAAAAAGGAATTTCCAAAGATAAGAAGTACTGTAAAGCGATATTGTAAATAGTGGAATGTGTTTAATATGGGTTCTTGAATTACAACCCTTATTTACCTGAGGATAGGAACGTTGTTGATCAAGGTCCGAGAGGTAATTAAAATACCCAACTTGAACGACTTCGGGACTATCCAAAGATGATACTGGTTGGTAATGTCAAGAATGTGTGATAAGATTTCCAAAGTAAAGGAAATGATATGAGATTTTATTCTTCCTAGTAACATAATTAAAAGGGGATTGGGTGATAAATTAAAAAAAACAAGTGATGCTGAGTACTAGACCAGTGAATCTATTTTTGTGCTTTTATGGATGTTTACTTGATAGTTAAATAACCGACTATCAAGTCTGACCTTTACGATTGTTGGTATGGAAAGACCGGGATCGAATGGGTATTCGAAAACCATTCCAACCAACAAATACGAAATATATAGAAGATATCAGACGACGATCGAGATGGAGCATGTGAAGGCCATAGATCTTCATAAAGCGGAAGAACCACTTAAAATCTCTGATTCGACCCGGAGATATACTGGGGTTCTTTCGTGGTTGAAACTGTGGATTGCAAGGAAGATCGCTACTGATCCATGGGGTGATTCCTATATTGGATGCAGTAGGAGAGTACCTTCGGTTCATCCTGTTCCTGGATGACTTGTATGGACGGATGTCTGACAAACTATTTCTTTAGGGTCACGTACGTTGATTTTTACAAACGTATCTCTATTAGTGCGGAGAGGGGCACCTCTTTAGCTTAACGACCAGAATATTTTTGTGGACGTCAATTAGCGATTTGGCGAATCTAACGATGTTGCATTCAAAGTAGATGATAACCAGATGTGTTCTGACCTCAAGCCCCATCAACCAGGAGATGACAAAAATCGGGCAGGCAGCATGGCTATGTGGGTCGCTCCCATTAGGGTGTATAATCACCTATCTAGAGAAAATCCATTTCATTCTTGAATCTATTTCGATGTTGTCCCTTTTCGGGAAACGGTGGTTTGAGTCCAACCGTTGGTGATATACATTAGATACACTCAAGCGAAATGAGTGGTCGGTCATGTGAGGGCCGGGTTGCAAGACGTTCTTGTTGAACCCAGTGTATTCGCCTCTAGAGATACACTATCGGCAGGTGGTCCTATACCTTGTCATAGTTGGAATCCAAGCTCCAATAAGCGCCCGCGGTTTTTGTTTGTATATATATACGTGGAGCGTGAGATGCAAGCGTTCCACTAGCGTGATATTTACTTGTATTTAGTCACTATTATAATATTAGAAAAGATATTGATTTCGAAACGGTTTTGGGTTATCGTAAGGTAAAAACCGTCCGTGTTTATGTGTGGATTGGTCTTACGATTATCCTTTTCTTTCGAAAGGATTTTAACTTTAAAATCAAGTTGCGTGATGCCTTAATGCTGTGCGAGTTTTTCTCACTCTGGTTCACCAGACTGACCCGGTGTTTTGTAAATGCTCGGGTTAGCCCGGTGTATACATGTTCAGGTTATCAGGTACTGAGAAGTGAAGAGACGAGCTGGAGATGATCAGACATATGAAATCTAGTATTTATTCCGCTGTGTATATGAGGACAGATTATCAAAACTGTCCAGATGTGTATTGTACTCTGATATTGTAAGTATTTTCAAAAGCTCTAAATAAAGATTTATTTCTGTATTATATTTCGTTCCGCTGCGATGTGAGACTCTGTGTTGGTTCTTCTTCTTCTTCTATTCTAACCTTCTATCTTTCTTATCTCACCCTCTAATTTCTTCCTATAAACGTTCTAGTGTTTTCGGTGGTTGGAAGGTCGGCATAAGTTACGGTAAAGGTATTTATGTCAATTTTCGGGGCCGAAAATCCTTGGGTCGTTACAATGGTATCAGAGCTATTGGTTGAGTAATAACCTTGGCTCTGTGGCGTAACTCAATAGAGATGGGGTTAGTAACACCCTAGATTGAGTTGAGTGTATATATACGAGAGCGTATTTGTAAAATTTTATGTACAAATGGTTTGTATTGTGTTATTTGACTGGTTCAAGTGTTGAGAAGCATTGAACTAGTGAATTGACACGATATTGTTTATAAAGAGGGTAAATGAAATAATTTTACCCAACGTATATTTTATATAGAAAAAGGAAATTATTTTCTATATTATACTAATGTGGGTTGATTTGTTGTTATGATTGATTTGATTTGAAATCAAATTGAAATATGAAATAAAGTTGAACTCATTAGAAAATCAATTAGTCAATTAAATCGAATATGAATGAGAAACTGAACCTGGTTAAGTAAAACCAATTTAAGAATAAATTCAAAAAAAAATTGAATTTAAATAAATTGGGATTTAAAAATTTATTGGATAAATAAATTGGGATTCAAATTAAGTGGATTGCCATTTGGACTTTGAATCTTCTTTTCGAAAAAAAATTGAGGCCCAGAGTGGCAGTGGTAGTCGTACCGATTAAGCCATGCAGAAGAGGTGCTGGCAAAATTTTAGAAAAATTTTAGAGTTCTAAATTATTTTGAATTTAAGGCAAGAGTAATAATTTTAAAAATAACATGATTCGAAATATTCTTCTTACCTTACAATTTCGAGGACGAAATTATTTTAAGGGTGGAAGAATGTAACGTCCCAGACTTTTCGACCATTTAAATCCGAATATTTAAATCAGTTTATATATTATATTTGAAATATAATGGATATTTAATCGAATTTATTTAATTAAAATAGAGTTCGAATATAATAATATATTTATATATTATTTAAAACCAGAATGTTAGTGTCGAGTTTGAATTCTACCATTTGAGGTTGAAAACGTTGTTTAATAAATACGATGATATTTATTTATTTATTTTAGTTAATCTACCCGTTTAAATTTAATTTATATTTTTCCAAGGTTATATGAAGTAGGAATCTATAATCATGTGTACAAACATAAATACCATTTATATTCTCAGGACAAATCTCGATATGAATTCCCTACTGACTAGAAAGTGAAAATTTTGTTGTTTTAAATAATACGATAATATTAATTTGTTATCGTTAAATTTGACTGTTTTTAAAGTACTCCGTTTGGTTTGGCAAAACGTATAAAATCCGAACGTGCATCATTCTTAAAACCAAGTGGTTACATGGATAAGAAGAACTAGAAAGAATCAACACAAGAAGACAATATTATATACCAAATCTATATACAAATCAAACAGCTTGAAATCTCTATACACAAATCAAATCAGAAATATTAATAAGATTGCATCGAGAATTCCATATGCAAGACATCGTTTATAATAGGAAAAAATGTATCGATTCTACCATACTAGTTTAATAAAATCCATAGGTATTTTTCATAACAGAACTAACGAACTAATTGATGCAATACAATTTCCTTGAGTAAAGAAAGAGAAAAAATATATATACATGATACTATATACAAGGCTCGAATACAAAACAAAAAGGGGAAAATCATCACTTGTAGATCAACTTCTTTATGTTTTTGCCGAACCAGTGAATCCATCGTCCCCATCAATTTAGATCTGCGAAACAAGAAGAAGAACCCATAAGGGATAATTTCATAACAACAATGGACAGCAAAGGAGAAATAAATCAATAAAATCAAAAACAGTGAAATGAAATAAATAAGAGCAGCTATACAATAACTAGGACAGCTATGAAAATCTGCTAAGGAAAAACAGTGTAAGAAACAGCTAAGGAAGCAGTACAATGGGTAGCTGGTAAAAATAGGTATGTATGTACATTCATACATCAATGAAGATAATGGACAGCTAAGAGAAAACACATATATATGTTGTCTGTACAATGCAAGCTAGAGGGAACAGATAGGTATAGTCATACGTCAAGACCATTTAGGGATGAGCAGCTAAAGGGGAGGTGCCACATGAAAACTGAAAACATATACAACAAGAATAAAATCTAGAATGTGATCTAATGGACTTAAAAAATCATATAGATTTCTGCATGGTTGATACAGTAATGTACAACATGAACAACAAGAAAAGAAGAAAAAAAAAATGAGATCATCAAATCTTTATCGAACAGATAACGCACATGTATGAACAGTAAAATATGATCATTGTTTTTCATATATTTTAAGATCTAAACACAAAATCTTAAGAACAGTTATAAACAGCTAGAAATGTACAATGCAAATTAGATGTACATTTTTGGTCGATTAAAACAATTCAATGAACAGAAGAATATGTGTATATATATTCATATACATCAATCTGTAACAAGACAAATCAAAACAGAAAAAAAGGAAAATGCAGTAAAAAATTCCATTTTTAAAATTACTGTTTACCTACATTGGAAAACCCAACTCGAATCGACAATACAGTTTCGAATCTGTAAATTTATTTACACAACTCATAGTCGAAATCTATCCAGGATCGATCAAATCCATTTTAAACGGATCAATAGTGTTATAAAGCCCAATACCAAATCTCTTTCCACTGCTAACCATCACGTATCATCACTATCAATACACGAAAATTTACAAAAGGGGAATGGCCTAAGGATTTCAGCTAGATTACCTAGTTAAGCTACTGATGGACGTTGAACTAATCTAAACCAAACTGCAACTATAAATATGCATCATACGGTGATATTTTCATCCAATCCAAAAACCATCCGAAACCAGAAAAATCAAACAAAATACTACAGCAATTTAAAATCAAGCAAAAAGGAAAACTTAGCTTAATTATGAAGGAGGCCACTTCAATTCAGGAGGGTTGGGTGCCTGGTGATCGTCGAACGTGTGTTGGGGAGGGGCTTAGGCCGATTAATTTGAAGAGGGAGGAGGGGAGCTCGGAGGAGGGGTGCGACGCCACCAAACCTCGATGGACTGGAGGAAGAAAACGGGGATTTAGGGTTTCGGCCTTGGGCAAAATTATGAGGCGGCTGATCAAATGAGAAAGGGAATCGGCGGATAGGGTATTATGGTGAAGCGGGGTGGGTTTAGGACGGCAATTGGAAAGGTAAAGCCCAACTTTTAATTCCAAGAAAAATCAATGTTTTAATTAAATTATTTATAAAATTGTTTATGCGATATTTTATCTATACATTAACAGATTTTAACGCGGTCAGTTGCGTTGGGACCGTGGAGACGAGTACTTCGAGATGGAGCGGGTCTAGCCCGGATCTGAAGTAACTGGAATTTTTATTCGAATTAAACGTCATTTTAATTTGACTAAAAAAGCAGATATTTATCGACAGATTCAAATCGAGGTGAGTTGAACTCACTCAGCTCTTTCCATTTATATTGAATATAAATGGGGGTTTTATTTTTCGTGTTCTGATTGTTAGTGGTTGGTTGTTTGCCTGTTATATAAGTATTGGCTTAATTATTGGAAATTAAACGGTCGTTTAATTTCATAAGAAATACCAATCGCTTTGATTTGACCCGAACAAGGGAATTTCCCTTGATTTATCACCTTTATAAATGTGCTGGAATTGTTTGAATTATTTGAATTGGTCGTAAATTTGATTGATCATTATTGTTGATGGTTGAACCGTATTTCAACATTTATTCTGATATGGACCAATGGATGGTATGTGTTGGGTAATTAGCATCATCTGGTCGAGAAATAAATCGATTTTTAAATATGAATTTTATCGACTGTAAGTCGACAGAGTTGAAGTTATAAATATATTCTATAACTGGAATAAGTTTTGAAAGCTGTTACTTTAAATAAAGTTGTTAAAAAGGAAATAAATATTAATTATTTATTTAGTAAAGTTTATAAGTGATGATAGAATTTGTTTTATTAAACAGTTTCTTATGTTGATAAGAATTATAAACAAATGAAAATAACCTAACAGTTACGTATTTGAGTAATCGTGAACGATTAAATTAAGTTATTTAAATTAATTTTATTTTAATTGATTTAAAAGAGGAATTAAATAGAATTGGTTAAAAGAGTAACCATGTCTATGTTGACTCGGTCGACCATTTAAAACTAAGTTAGATTTTAAATTAGTAAAATAAATTAGCGAATAATTGGTTAATCCTAGTAAGAGTTTAAAAAGGAAATTTATTATTTCAGTAAATAAAGGAGTTAATAAATTTTCAATGATTAATGTTGAAGTAAATAATCTCTTCCTGAATGTAATACATTTAAGTAAACAAGTTTGAAAAGAAATATGATCGAGTGTTGGAAAAAGGCTAGGGATGAGTTTTATTTGAACTCGAGTTTCATAGTGAAGCAATTGGAAGATTTAAGCGAATACATAGCTTAAATGAAGGGTCAGCCAGACGTTTGCATTAAGTAAAGAGAGATGGAGATATAAAGGGTTTATATTAAACCGGGAATTTATAAACAAGGTTTATAAATGGAATGTGAATTAAAACGTTGTTTAAATTGGAAATATTTAAAAAGGGTATTAAGTTAAATCGATTGATCCAAAAGGGAATTTTCTGAGAAAAAGGAAATTGGGAAATAGAGGTTTGTTTTGAGCATGGTAAACTAGGTTAGAAATGGGATTTGTAATTCAGTTTGTGAAACGAAGTCATTTGGATAAGTCGAGAGTAAATAAAGTGATGCGTAGTAAGGAATTATTTAAAGAACAAATCAAGCGATATTAATTATATTTAAAAAGGAATTTCCAAAGATAAGAAGTACTGTAAAGCGATATTGTATTTAGTGGAATGTGTTTAATATGGGTTCTTGAATTACAACCCTTATTTACCTGAGGATAGGAACGTTGTTGATCAAGGTCTGAGAGGTAATTAAAATACCCCAACTTGAACGATTTCGGGACTATCCGAAGATGATACTGGTTGGTAATGTCAAGAATGTGTGATAAGATTTCCAAAGTAAAGGAAATGATATGAGATTTTATTCTTCCTAGTAACATAATTAAAAGGAGATTGGGTGATAAATTTTAAAAAAAACCAAGTGATGCTGAGTACTAGACCAGTGAATCTATTTTTGTGCTTTTATGGATGTTTACTTGATAGTTAAATAACTGACTATCAAGTAAAACCTTTACGATTGTTGGTATGGAAAGACCGGGATCGAATGGGTATTCGAAAACCATTCCAATCAACAAATACGAAATATATAGAAGATATCAGACGACGATCGAGATGGAGCATGTGAAGGCCATAGATCCTCATAAAGCAGAAGAACCACTTAAAATCTCTGATTCGACCCGGAGATATACAGGGGTTCTGTCGTGGTTGAAACTGTGGATTGCAAGGACGATCGCTACTGATCCATAGAGTGATTCCTGTATTGGATGCAGTAGGAGAGTACCTTCGGTTCGTCCTGTTCCTGGATGACTTGTATGGACAGATGTCGGACAGAGTATTTCTTAAGGGTCACGTACGTTGATTTTTACAAACGTATCTCTGTTAGTGGCGGAGAGGGGCACCTCTTTTGCTTAACGACCATAATATTTTTGTGGACGTCAATTAGTGATTTGGCGGATCTGACGATGTGGCATTCAAAGTAGATGATAACCAGATGTGTTCTGACCTCAAGCCTCATCAACCAAGAGATGACAAAAATCGGGCAGGCAACATGGCTATGTGGGTCGCTCCCATTAGGGTGTATAATCACCTATCTAGAGAAAATCCATTTCATTCTTGAATCTATTTCGATGCTGTCCCTTTTCGGGAAACGGTGGTTTAAGTCCAACCGTTGGTGATATACATTCGATACACTCAAGCGAAATGAGTGGTCGGTCATGTGAGGGCCGGGTTGCAAGACGTTCTTGTTGAACCCAGTGTATTCGCCTCTAGAGATACACTATCGGCAGGTGGTCCCATACCTTGTCATAGTTGGAATCCAATCTCGAATAAGCGCACGCGGTTTTTGTTTGTATATATATACGTGGAGCGTGAGATGCAAGCGTTCCACTAGCTTGATATTTACTTGTATTTAGACACTATTATAATATCAGAAAAGATATTGATTTCGAAACGGTTTTGGGTTATCATAAGGTAAAAACCGTCCATGTTTATGTGTGGATTGGTCTTACGATTATCCTTTTCTTTCGAAAGGATTTTAACTTTAAAATCAACTTGTTTGATGCCTTAATGCTGTGCGAGTTTTTCTCACTCTGGTTCACCAGACTGACCCGGTGTTTTGTAAATGCTCGGGTTAGCCCAGGGTATACAGTTTCAGGTTATCAGGTACTGAGAAGTGAAGAGGCGAGCTGGAGATGATCAGACATATGTAATCTAGTATTTATTCTGCTGTGTATATGAGGACAGATTATCAAAACTATCCAGATGTGTATTGTACTCTGATATTGTAAGTATTTTCAAAAGCTCTAAATAAAGATTTATTTCTGTATTATATTCCGTTCCGCTGCGATGTGAGACTCTGTGTTGGTTCTTCTACTTCTACTATTCTAACCTTCTATCTTTCTTATCTCACCCTCTAATTTCTTCCTATAAACATTCCAGTGTTTTCGTTGGTTGGAAGGTTGACATAAGTTATGGTAAAGGTATTTATGTCGATTTTCGGGGCCGAAAATCCTTGGGTCGTTACAGCCACTGAGGAGGGAACGCGTCGTTTTAACTGCTCCTGGCTCAGGCCTAACCTTGACTAGCTCTCAACCCCTCACTCTACAGGATCGACTTGTCCTGAATAAGAGCTTGTTGCCTATGCTTCGTACAACAAACCAGGCCCAAGTTCTCGCTTATCGACCTCAACAAAGTCAAAGAACTGAGGTCGAAGATTCTTTGGGCGAAGATGACATTCATCCAAGAATACATCCAAAGTTGTGCAATCTCAAGTTGGACCACGACCGCTCGAATCCCGTGGAGATTCGAACCTCTGTTCTTGCCAACTTGGTTTGCAACATCATGAAAAAATATCGAGGTCATGTCACCGACGAATGGGAAACCAGTAGGAGACGTAACCAACTCACCGAAAATGTGCTAAATGTTGAATGGCCTAAACACTTCAACATGCGACAGATATAAGCTTACTCGGGGAAATTAGATCCTCGAGACTTCATAAACCGATATGAATCTCGCATGGATTCCACTCACGGCACATACTTCGTGAAGTGCAACTGTTTCCTTCTTTTCCTAGAGGACATGTCTCTTTTATGGTTCACTCGACTCTACTAAGAATTATCTTAACCTTTGATCAGCTCGCAAGGGATTTGATCAAACAATTCAGAATGCGCATCTCTCAAGACAGTAGGGAAAGTATAATAAGTTACCTCGAGAGATTCGATAACACATTGGAGGATGTTGAAGATCCTAATCCCTTCACTGTCTTATCCCAACTTTCCAAGGGAATTCATCCTGAATTCGAATTTGGAGCGTGGATTGAACGAAAGCCATCAGAGACTTTAGAAATCTTCTATGAGAAAGCTAACTATTTCCTACGCTAAGGAGAAGCGCAAAGGATTCGAGCTCCTTTTTACGACAACCTACTTTGAGAGGAGGTCCAAAGCTCTAACAACTCTAATCCCAATACTTCAAACGAACATGCTTAAGCAGGCAACAACGAAGGTAGTCGCAACAAGAAGAGGAAACGTCTTAGACTTATATCTTTACATAAATACACTTCGCTCAATGACTCCCTCGAGAATATTTACCTTAAGATCTGCAATGTCCTATAGTATAAGAAGCCAGTTCCAAGAGGGCCGTCAGATAAAAAGAGAAAAAAATTGTTAGTTCCACAACATCCACGGTCAGGACACGAACGAATGCCACCACCTAAAGGACAACATTGAAAAGTTCATCCTCTAGGGAAAGCTTGAGCAGTACAAACCATATGAAATTGCCAAGTCATCCAATGCTCACCAAGAATTTCTACCGATCAGGACCTCGCTTAGCAACTAGATATCTTGGGATCATCCATTTAACTCAGCAAGACTGCATCAGAAATAAGTTTTTTAGACATCGACACCACACCATATGACTCGTTCCGCTTGAGTTACACCTTGTATGAACATAGATGTATCCATTTTCAGGAGTAGTTCCATTGTATTTTATAATTTCGACAAGTTGTTTGAGTTGTATTGTAACCGACTTAGTTGTAATCCTTATCCAAAGCACCAAAACATTAGCCTCGCTACCACAAATACAATCGGGCAATCTCAACCATACTTGCCTCCGAGAATGGGGGCAAATACACCGAGTCCAACGGATTTAGCTCAACCTACCTATGCTCCGGCGTACTCTAGCGGTGATCTATTGGCACCCTCGCTAATCCCAACGGTTAAGACACAAGCTATCTATTCTCAGGCAAGTTTGGGAGTCTATCCATCAGGGTCAGCTAAGCAAGTGTGATACCGACCGCTTCCTTGACTAACTCCAATCCCCAGAACTGGATCCGAGTATAAAACTAGCCAACCAACTGCGCCCAACGACGCCTACTTCTGAATTCATAACGCCTCGAGATTATCGACTGAAAGGGAGTCTTGAGACTGAAGTTAGTCTTCTCGGACTCCACATGACTTGAATTTTTCAAGGGTGGAGTTTTGAACCTGAATCTAAGTGCAACGCCAAGTCAAGTTACATGAGTACAACTTCCGGAAAGTATAAAAGCAATCGAGCACTTAGAATGAAAAATTTCTCGACACTGTGATCACTAAGGTTGTCATCGGAGAAACAGGTTCGCAACTCATTCCCACCTTTCTCTCTTTCTTCAGAGATGAGATGGGAATGTGGAGAAAACCCTCATTCTCCAATGAACACCTCGTGTTCACTGTCGTCGCAATATTTCGCCTCCATCAGAGCTCCAGGCGCCTCCTAATCAGTTGGGGGAACGTCGAGAAGCACTACCAGAGACGCACTCGGAAGTGGTCTCAAAGGCAATAGTCCTCCACTAGCTCCCGCAACCGTCTCCATTGACGTAGTGGTCTCTGAGGTCGCCATCAGGGAAACTGGTTTGCGATCCACTTTAACCTTTCTCTCCTTCATCGGAGACGAAACACGAATCAGAAGAAAACTCTCATTCTCCAATGGACACCTCCTCTTCATTGTCGTCATGATATTCCGCCTCCACCAAAGCTCCGATCACCTTCCAATTAGTTGGGGGAATGTCGAGAAGCACTACCAAAGGCACATCCGGAAGCAGGTCTGAGGGCACTAGTCCTCCTCTAATTTGCGTAACCGTGTCCATCGACGCAGTGGACTCTGAGGTCGTCACCGGAGAAACCAGTTTGCAATTCACTCCCACCTTTCTCTCCTTCGTCGGGAGTTGAAACAGGAATAAGAAGCAAATCCTTATTCTCCAATGGACACCTCCTCTTCGATGTCATCGTGACCTTTCACCTTCATCTAAGTTCCGGCCACCTCCCAATCAGTTGAGGGCATGTCAGAAAGCACTATCGGAGGCACACACAATAGAGGGAAGGCCCGGAGGCACCACACCTCCACTAGTCCTACACCCTTGCTACTATTATCTTCTCTACGACTCACGGAGCGACCATTTTAGGGAGCAAACTCACCACATAGAGAAGGCCCAAAATCGAAGTCTCAACACGTCGGAAGTCGCCTTCGACGTTTCTCGAGGCCGAGACCCCCTACAAACAAACATTCTGGGGCATGGTGATGGCCTTTAGTTTTATAACAAAAACCAAGGTCACCACAGACTGCAGACGCGATACTTGGATTGAGTCGTGATCATGACGTGATTGGATTGAGAATCGAATCTTGGAATTGTCCATTCAACTTTATATCCACACCTTATGTGCATATTCGAGTAATCAGTTCAAACAAGTTTGATTCTCGAGCGTCACGCCAACTGGCTGCGTTATGACATATGACTTCAATCCCAATCCAATCGCGCAATGTCTCATAATGATCCAAGCTTGCCAACTTGAACTTGGAATCAAAGAAAATAATAAAACTTCCAACTCCTAGAAAAATAGGAAAAATTGACTATATCCACATGATGCGAAGTTAAAAATTCATAGCCTCGCGTACTTGTTAGGAATTCTCACGTTTTCCCAGTCTATCCTCAAATTCCCAATGTCTCGATACTCCTCCGACAAACTCAAATCTAAGTGTAACGTCAAGTTAATTTACATAAGTATGATACTAGAAAATGTAAAGAGTGCTTGAACACTTAGAACGATATGCGATATAAAAAAGTAAACAAGCTTTAATTCATATGTTAAAAATACAGATTTTTACTAATGACACGATGCACATTAAAACCACATCGTGCCTCCAAAAAGAAAGAGTCATGCTCGCACATTCATCGGCCTATAAAAACAAAGACTTTTCTACAATAATTACTTGGACGAGCCAACCTTCTTCCCTTTCTTCTTCTCAGACTCGGTCTCGTTCAGCTCGTCTTTCTTCTTCCTCTTTGACTCCCCACTCCATCAAATCCTTTTTGCTCCTAAAGTGGAGCTGAAGAGGGGCGAGTCCTGAACTCGTATTCACTACCCAAGGATGCAGAGAGGATCTGCACTTGTTCCTCTTCTACGGTGATGGCCACGGTCTCAGACTCGAGGAGGATCTCCTTCAGTGGAGGAGGGACGGTTTCTACAATGTCCCACGATGTTTCAAACTTCTTGGCCTCCTTCTTAGCTTTTCTGGCCTCCCTCTCGGCCCTTTTCTTTGCTTTTTGTTCGGCCTTCAGCTTTGCCTGAGCCTTCAAGCTCTTCAATTCATCCTCGACTCTCTTTTCAAATGCCTAATCTTCTACATTCTTATGGGCCTCTTTTTCGGCTTTCTCTATCGCCTCCTCTTGATCTTTGAGCCTGGCCTCCTCGTTTGCCTTTTTCTTTGCCTCAAGCTCCTCAACCATAATAGCGGTTGGACTTTCCGTGTTTCAACAATTTCATGCATTATCTGCCCTCCGCCTCAGTCTGCCCTTTCACCTGGACGCCTACATCATCTTTGTTCTTATCCCCTTAAATAGCCTGGAATAGTCATCTAACACTATTTCTCCCATTTCCAGGTAAAAATCTTCAAGTCGCCCATACTCTTCCTCCATCTGCCTCTTATAGCCCATGGATTTGTCCCAGTCCTGGCAACCGTCATCATTTTAATCCCAGTTGTTGCCCTTATCTCAAGAGTACCTACACGTTTAGAGATAAAATTAAGTTTACTTCTATTTCATGCTATCTATTCGGATATCGGTGAGTAAGTGAATATACCTTCTGGCATCTGATGTGTGGCGCCCATTGACATTAACCCTTCAGGATTGGTGAAAGGAAACTAGGATCTCGTGCAGAAGGGCCACTAGCGGAAGCAGCAGGATTGACTTGCTACTGTTGGTAAATGGACGCATGAGCAACAACGATGATCTCGGTCATGATTGTTTTCCCCTTTTTAGCGGTATATCTTTCCGCCACTTCCGCCTCAGCATCGTCCCTAAGCAGTTTTCTCCCTTCCGCCAATACTCAACACTCCTCTTCAATTAAGTATTGGTCCATCAGCAGTGCCTTATCCACGACTCCACTTCCTGGGCAACATCTTTATCCTCCACCAACTTGTCCTAAGTCAAGGCCAAATTTTCAGCGTAGTCGCAGACCTATGAGATCACATGATGTGGAAGTGTATTGACATATAAACTCTAGACCTCCGACTCCATATCCCTCTCTACCTCCTCTCAGGATCCCCTGACTTAGGCTCAGTGCACTTTGAGTTGGGTCTTATACTCGGCTCTGACTCCATCAGATTGGCCAAGAACTTTCCTATTCAAAGCTTCTGTCGCCTCCTTCTCCTTCCTAGCCTATTCAAGCTCAGCACGATTTGTTGCAAGTGCTTGGTTGAGCACCTTGTTCTCCTTCTTCAGGAATGGGTCTTTTCATTCTCCTTTTGGAGCCTTTCATTCTCCTCGACTGACGCTTGATTGTTCGCTCTAAGTTAATGCACTGCTTTGTCTCCTTGTACAACCGAAAGTTCTCCTCGTACATTGTCTTATTGTCCTTCTCCAGAGTGGTGGCTCGGGCCGAAGCAGAGGCGAACATGTTTTTGTACTGGATACAAGCCACAGCTATCGCTACATTCGAATCTGCCAGCTCCTTCTTTAACTCATTTGTTCCAGCAACAAAGAGCTAGCATATAAAAGTGATACTTGAATACATAGAAATAGATGTAGTTCAGGACCATGTCTTACCTATCTCCTTGTCCCGACTTGCGAGACTCTCCCGCTCAAGCTTAACTACGATTTGCAAGCCTTGTATTTCTGCATTATTTTGAAAGATTAGATCTGAGAATCTCCTTGAATACTTCAACAAATCTCGATATTTATAATAGACATCGTACACCTTGGCCCATGTGTATTCATTGACGTGCAATGGGATCTGATGCATATCTGGCATCTACAACAACTCCTCAAAGTAAAGGTCGGGGAATGACTTTTTCAATATTGGTTTCTTCTTCTTGATACTCAATTCGGGGATCGCCGACATATCAGGCATTATTGGGCCCCATCTCCTCACATCTCTTCCGCTGGTACCAGATCCTCCTTTGCCAAGACTACCCTTGCTAACGGTTATTGCCACCTGTGCGGGAGTCAGTATATAAGAAGGTGGGATAGTCCTCTCCTGCTGCCTCATGCTAAATTTTTAGGCACCTCTTCTTGCATCCGGTGGCCTCATGCTCATTGGCATAGGTTTCAAAGGAGGGGAATATTCTAGAGTATGACAGCTACTTTCAGACTCATGCATATTCTTCTTTATGTGCAATTTTGTACTTTCATAGAAATCGCTCATAACACCGCTCTTTGACCATCGAGAATTTCTCTGATCACGATTTTTGTAACCTTCCTAAGACATGGCACCAGCATTAAACAAACTTTGGATCATAATTGAACATCCTATGCACACAGATCAAGTATTGTGTTATGCAGTGCATGTGAGTGTGTGTATCCTAAGTGTCCCCTCATGGTCCCGTTGTCAGTCCGCTTGAAGGGGTAATTTTCCTAACGCTCAACGATAAGATTTCAACATCAGCGCCGCTTAGCCTAAAGGAAGACATCTCTATGGGGATCAGATCTAACCATCTAAACAGGTGCTCAACCTCCATCGACACGGCAGTTCCAAAGGTCGTAGCTGGAGAACTTGGTTCAAAAGCCTCTCCCGGCCTCGTCTTCTCAATCGAAGAGGGAATGGGAGTGGGTTGTGAACCGTGCCATCCGACGGGATCTCCCTTATCGTCATTGTCGCCACCTACATTCCTCTAAGCCTCTGCAACTTCCTCCTCAACGGAGGAACATCAAAAGGCATGACAGGGGCACCTCTCCCTTCGGACTCGGAGGAATTTCTCCTCCCTCAGCTTCCGTCACTTCATCCTCTCCTTCATCATCATCCCTACGGCCTTTCAAGCAGCCCTCGGGAAGCAAGTTTAACCGATGAATAAGATGGACTAATAGCAGAGTCAGGGCAATACAATATCTACTTGTTACTTCCTTCAATGTCAGAACTCACTCCAGGTACTCGCCACTCTTCGGAATATGTGGAATACCTGCAAGTGAAATTCCAAGTTAGTTTTGAGCTTACGGCTCAATTGACTTGGGATATCATGTAAATTTTAAAGTACTTACGGCCTGCAAGCCACCTCCTTGCAAATCCTAGTGGGAATCGAACATAGAACCAGTCTTGCTTAAAATAGCTTAGTTTGTTCCACGCACCCAAGATGAAGCGATTGTTGGGATGCGCCTCTAAATAAACGAGGGAAGGCGATACGGTGTTTCTTTTCTTCAAAGAATAGAGATATCTAATGTCTTCCCCAGTCGGTTCAATGCCCAACCATTCTACGTACAAGATGTAAGAGCCAAGAAGGAAGGCGTATGCGTTTGGGTGAAGCTGCATTGGCGCTAGTTGAAAGAAATACAGGATACCTCAAATATATGAACATGACGGGGGTACGCATCTGATGGAGTACATATGTATGTTGCAAGGAGTATACCCTTTCGGAGGAGCGTACGCCCTATCCTCCCTTCGGGAACCAGAACATTGCCCCAAGATATTCCATATTTCATGCAAATTCACCTCAAAGAAGCTTTATCTATTTGCGAGACGACCGAATTAGGGGGATTCTCGAAAATCACAGCATCTCCTATCATATCCGATGTCACTAAAACACTTACCTAATCACCACCAGTATCCTTCAATTCCAACGGGTCCACTGCTACAACTTCTTCTTCTTCTCCAACTATTGACTCATCCACGTGCTCGATTGAATGTTATAACCCTTTGGGTTGTCCCTCTTGTTCGAGCACGCTGAATGGGCCCATTTTTTGATAATGGGTGGAAGCTTCAGAGGCCCCATGATCGTTCACTAACGGGTTAGAGTGATATGAAGACTCATTAGAGCTCGCAGATGTTTCTATGGCTTCAGCTGCCAAGCCTTGAAGTCGTCTGAAACTTCTATATGCCATCGCAAACTATACTTTCAAGATAATTGCATTAGTTACCACATTGAAACCTATACCCCCAGTGTTGGTGCAATCTAACGTGGAACGTGTAGTGTCGTTTGTGCTAATGCAATTGCAGTAAAAGTGATTTGGTGCACAATGGCGATTTCTAGTTTGTAAAACTAGAACTATTATCATCGCTAAAAAATTATCGTCAGATTCGCATCGAGTCATGATTACGTAGCGATCGGGATCGGAAATCGAGTTCAGGAATCGACAGTTAAGTCATATGTCCATAGTTCGAGCTTATACTCTAATCTTATGTGCACCTCTATCAGTTCGAATTTGAACATTAAGGTGTTGTTAATCGACATGTTCAAGTCTGAATCTGATCTGATCACGCAACGTCGCAAGAATGACTTGAGTTCATTGACTAAACGTTCAAAAATCGAATTTTCCTTTAGGGAACTCTAGAATACGAAATTCCGTATCCAATTGGCTCTAGAAGATTTCATATCTCGCTTATACCAAGAAATTTCGTATCCTGATCACCCTATTGGGATTTCATTTCCCGATCACCCCATTGGGATTTCATTTCCCGATCCCACCATCTCTCCATTTTGGTGTCCACTCCACCCTTTGCCTTCGTCTGCCTTTAGAACTCCCTGAAAAGCACAAGTTTTTGGGATACGTATCCTCAATTACAACAAAGTGCTTGGGATATGAAATTGAATTTCGTACTCATAAAAACCATATTTTTATCATCCCCTTTCTGAAGCTTCTCATACTCCCCAAGATACGCTTTGAACTCCTTTTGGTCGTCCTCCAACTCCATCACTAAGCGTTATGGCCAACCAATATTTCGACCTCCACATCATAGACATGGCCTCGCCTCCTCACCAACCCAACAGTAACATTCCAAAAATTTGAGTAATAAATATTTGAATATTGAAAGTGCTTCGTATTATTGAATTTTATATATTAAATTGATAAATAATTTTAAGAGTTTCTTTTCATCATAATTAAGTAGACTAAGAAAGCTTCTTAATGTAGAAAATATGGAGTCAAAAACTATATTTAATATAGAGAAATAGAATCAAACATTTTACCAAAAAGTTGGTCAAAAATCTGAATTTGTGAAATTCATAGCATTTCTGAAACACCGCCTTTTCTCTGTATTATTTATTAAGACCCAAAACTTTTCACAACGCACCAAAAATGCTGTAATAGCTGTTTTGAGTCTAAAACCATTATAAACTACCCAGAACTTTTCATAGCACAACAGAAACGTTGTAATAGATGGTTTGAGTCTAAAAGAATCATTTCATAATGCTTTATAAATGTTGCAATTTTCATTTTTAACATATACGACTGATGATTGAGGGCATTTATGACTTAGTATGACAAACTTTCTATGGCATTTTCTAAAATGCTATCTTCTTAGTTTGAAAGATTTAACGGGGTATAAATGACGTTTGACTTAACTATTTTCCTTCAATCTTTGAAGATCTTTCCAAACATATATTAGAGAGATATAAAGGTCAAAATGGGTATTCACAAAGTATTTTACCCCTACTTGATATAAAGAGTATTCTGGGAATAAATATTGAATTTAAATGTTTTGTATAAAAATGAAGAACTACGTTGGCTTGATCCTATATCTAATTTCTCACCCAATTAGATAAAGGTACGTGATTGATAGAAATGTGTTTATTTTATGCTCTTATATCTTATCTTTTGTATGTAAATAAATATTACTTGGGTATTGTTTTGTTACTTTTACAGATATTCCACCCCAGCCCACATGCAACCAGAAAAGTAGAGAAATGGAGATCAGATTGCTATATATTTACATTTTGAAGAATTGTAGATGAAGATCTCACATCTAGTTACTGTTGGACAAGAAATGATTGATAAAAAGGCCATGCACATTTCAAATTAAAGGAGGCTTGCAAGGGAAAGGGAGAAAAGGCCTAGAACTTGTTCCAAACGACAAAAGGCCCAAATTTACTAGATTTCACTAAGGCCCATTTGTAATTCTCATTGTAAACTCTTTTGTGAATTCCCTAAGGCCCATTTATCATTGTATTAGGGTTAGGGTTAAGGTTTGGTTATCTCCTATAAATACCCTTGTAATATCATTGTAGCGACCATCCTATTTTCTATCTTCTTCTCCATTAACAAAGTTCTTCTTTTTATTTTCTGCATTTTTCTATTTCTTAGCAACTAGTGCAACCTACTCAATTAGATTTGGTAGAGTACTAGTTGTATTTTACATTTATTTGCATTAGTGATTAATTGTTTGATTAGTTTCAACGATAATCCTAATTTTATTTCCTGTTTGTTATTTTAATTTCTGCGATTTTAATTTCTGTTCTTTTTATTGCATTCTTAGGTCATATTGGATTGAATGTAGATTTGATTAGATTCAGATCTGTACTCAATTCAATAATAGTTTTATTGTTTTTCAAAATCAAACTCCAAGCTTCGTCTAACTCGCCCAAGAAATTATTTAAATAAGTTGATTTAAATTGCCTCCCTGTGTTCGACCTGTATGCTACACACCTGTACGCTTGCAGAATTTATTACAAATATCACGCTTTTCTAGCGTCGATCAAGTTTTTTGGCGCCGTTGCCGGGGAGGTAACGATTAAATTTTATTATTTATTTAATTTCTGATTCGTGTTAGTTTTTATTTTTTGTTCCTTGTTTTTGTTTTCTTGTGTATATATATATATATATATAAAAAAAAATCTTGTTTAGTGGATTTGGTATTAAATATTGATATTGCAATCCCTAAAACAAAGAAAAAACAAAACAAAAAAAATCTTACCAAATTTTCTTTAATTTCTTCCCTTTTGTTTTCATTTATTTCTTCCTTCCTTTTACCTTCTTTCCTGTTTTAAGTACATAACTTTTCTTTCTATTTACAAGTCTTTAAAAAAAATCCTGTTGCCATTTTGTTTTCCTGATTTTCTCTTGTTATAATTCCTTCCTTCCTTACAAATCTCTTTCCCTTTATAAAAAAAAATCTTTTGTGATTTCTTTCCTTTCTGCCTCAGTTATCTTCTACAAATCACTCTGATCTGAAACTTCTCTTTCCCTCTAATACCATACAACTCCTTTTCACATACCCCTCTACCGCCGTCATACTCACAAATCTGAACTTTCCTCCTTCACTACATCCGACCAGCAAGTACATCCAATACAACCCCATACTGATCACCTACATTGTCCACAATTTCTTCCCATCATCTACACAGCACCATCACCCTCTAACCATCATCTCCCTCCCTCTTGAACTCATTATCACAAAATCCACACAACTACTTATAGTCCACCCACTTTTTCCCCCAACCAAAGACAGTCAGTGCTCCACCACTACAGCAAAACCCATTGCCAACTCACGGAACTCCAACAACACGCACAAACCACTTTAACATCAACAAAAATCATCTACAGTATTCACCAATTCCAGCAACTACAAAACAGCAGTGCGGTACATCGTTCACATCCATCTAAACCTACCCACCACGAACTACACAGTCTGATCTGAACACCTGAACCCTAACAACGATCATCACCACAAAAACCAATTTGCACTTCATATAGACCCATCCGCACTCCCTTAACCAATCTCACACACGCCATTAGCTTGCCACAGCCCCAAATCAACTTCACCGCAGCAAAGAAAGCCTACGGTTTGCCAACTATTCACCCAAAAAAACAAATTCCTGTTGCCAAAATCCAACGATCACCGAACTGTGCCAATGTCCTCACCGCGTTGACTTCCTGAACAAATCTCCAATCACATACACTCCTCCCCGCACAGCAAATACCCCATACAGTCAAATACCTCCCCTCATCACCGTTCACAGACACATCCGTCCTCTTGAACCACACTATCCTAATCTCAAAACTCAACCGATTCGATCTTCCTTCATCCACTCTACGGTTCGTTCAACCCCTCTTCAATCAAAGCAACCCCGAACTCCATTGCCTCAAACCCGATACAAACCGAAACAAACGCATCACAAACCCATAACCGTACTATCGCATACCAAATCCCAATCAGAACCCGATTCACTACAAACGCAGCACAGCTCCACCGATTCACTTTCGTATTCCACCGAAAACCAAAACCTCAACCGCTTCAAATCGATTTCAGTCCGGATCCCAAATCGCACCTCTGGCTCCTACGTTGATTCGAAAAGGAAAAAAAGAATTGATTTCGTGATATATTGTTTTTATGAAAGAAAAGGAGACGTGAACCGTATTGCGTATAATTGTTTTGGAGTTTTCTGGTGCTATTTATATTGGTGTTAGGTGTTGGTGCTAATTGGACTGTCAATAGGAAAGGATCTGGAGCGAGAAAAAGGAAAAAAAAGTCTTGTAGAAATTGTTCTTACAGAGAAAGAGTGAATTGTTCTTAAACAAGGAGAGTGGCGTGATTTCTTTTTGGGGTTCGATTCCTTTTATTTAGCTTGAATCTGTTTTTAAAAAGGAATTGTTTCCATTGTGGACAGTGAACGCAGGGACTAGGTTTGGTTTGGCTGAGCTTTGTATTACACTTCGGTCGAGTTTATTTTATTTTATTTCATTTTGTACTCTTTTCTTTATTTTCTTTGAAGTAGGCCACTTTAGGTTAGTTCATTTTTTTTTAGTTTGGTAGTCTAGCCGTACTTTCTAAAAAAAAACAGTTTTTATTTTTCTTTAGTCATTCCACTTTGTTTTGTAATTTTTTTTCTTCTTTGCTTCCTCTCTAAATAAAAAAAATAAAAAGTGCAATCTCAAAAACAAATCAAAAGCGAAGTGGAAGGACTAATTCAAAGCGAGGAACAAGCAGGAATTCAAAGGTCAAGAAATCTACAAACAGTGAATTTTCAATCGTTGATGCTACTCAAATCTCTGGATGGACTGCCATACCCCACTATAATATTTTTTGAACTCTACAGGTGCTCTGCTGCAAAGAAATTTTTTTATAGACATTTCTTGTAAAAATCTTCTGCAGGGGCAGCGACTTGCTTGTACAATATTTTAATTTTCTATGACTGATATTTCTGAATCTGTTGTGAGAAACGAATTTCCATAATTAATCACTCCCGTTGATTTTCAATTTTAACACTTGATAAGATATTGCAAAATAATATAATTGAAAAGTGATGCTTTGTGAAGTTGACTGTCTCGTATAATTGGATCGCAGATATATAGTAGTTCAATTTATTGAACTATTTGCAAAAGAGGTTGCATACTACCCGTAAAACATTGGTCGTATCCCTTAGTATTTATACTATATGTGAACGGCCATAAGACCCTCTTCCCCCTTCTAATTGAGTCAGTTAATTAATAGAGCACAACTCGGCATTTTATACTATTTTGAACTGAGAATAATTTCTGTCTTGTCTTGATTTCATTTCAAATGTCTGATTCAAAAAAATCCTTGAGAGAATTGTGGGATAATAGTCGAAGTAGACGTCCGCTTGAAGAGTATGAGTACGAATTACAACTTATGAGGCAAGATTATACAAAATTTCGTGAGCCCAATGCCAACAATTTTCAAAACTTTCCAAATAACCAACATTTTCAAAATCATGGATATGATCGAAATTACGATTTCAATTCAAATTTCAATAATTTCGATTATGGGCCACATCCACATCAAAATGGCTTTGAATCCCAATATAGCTTTGATCCACATCAATATGGGGTTGTAAACCAAAAAAATCAAAGTTATAGCCCATATCAACATCTTGAAAATAACCAAAATCACCCAAATTTTAACTCAAATTTTAACAGTTTTGGTTACGAACATATTTTTTATGATCAAAATGATTTCCAATATCATTGCCATTTTTCTGAAAATTCAAACAACTATCACATTGGAAATAATTTTGATTGTGGAATTGATGTGGACTATAATTTTGAGAATCAAGAAATCCAAAATGAGAGCTTTCGAATCAACGATTCTGAAGAATGTCATTTTGATGAGAGGGAAGAAAGGCTAAATGAAAAATATAGACAGCTTGATGAACTTCTTTGTTTAATGACATCTTTTAAAGAACAACTCGAACAACAAAATCAAATTCAAACATGTGATGAACCAGAAAATAGTCCATTCTTTACTGATAGTGAAAATTTTCAGATAACAACTTTGGAAATTGAGAATGACGATCTAAATGAAGTTGTTCACAATTCAGTAAATGATTTAGACTTCAACTCTTTTTAGGAAAAAGATTTAAACTCAGATTTTGATCTTCCTCTTTCAAGCTGTGAGAAACTTGAAATTCTAGAAATTGAACAGAATAAAAATGTTGAATTTTTCAATTCAAATTTGGAGAAGGATTTTAATGAACATGAATTTTTTGGATTGTATGAGGATGAGTTGCCAAATGAGGATGAGATAGAATCAGGCCACGATCCAAGTTTGAAAATTTTAACTTTGAAGTTTCAAATGAGCTTGATATTGTCAGTGTCGAAAATACGTTGTCAATGAATGAAATTGAGAAATGTGATCACATAGTCTTGAACAACACTCAGATTTCAAATTTCACGGAATTTATATACGATCACAAATTTTTGAAAAATTACACTGATAAATTTGTTGAATACATGAACTATTTTTGGAATGTTAGCTTTGTTGAAAAACTTCATGTTTGGACGACCCTGGATATTCATTTACTGGACTATAAATCGAGGTACAAAGATGAGATGGTTTTCAAAAACTCTTGCTTGGTAGAAAACATGCCTAGACACAGTGGGAATGGGACTCATCGGGCTAGAACCAAGTGTGGGGGAAAAAGTTTGTGGCAATCTTTTCATCGCATGCACCGCAAACACATATATCTTTGTACATATGATCCATTCTTACATATAGTTAAACTGCATTTCATTCTACAAATAATTTTGCAACTCGTTCATCTCTGGGTACGATCTTTCAAATTTAGGAAATGGTTATAGTGTCGACACTGTTTAGATCTAGTGTGGGGGGAGTCTGCATTGCACTCATTTTTTTTATTTTTCTTTAATTTTTTTTACTTTCATGCATTAAGATAGGACCATCACGCATTTTAGATCGTAGTAACATGCCATTTTTTTAATCTTTTTGAAATACGACTCATTTTAGATTGATACAACAAAATAAGTTAACAATTTTAGTCAGTTGATAGTATTTTTTCCTCTCAGCTTAGATCGAATAAGAAATATAATGAAAAGTTTAATTTTGAGGGATAATAGTGTAACCGGTACATTGGGAGATTCTTAGGTGATGGCCATGAAATCTATTCTACATTGTAGTTTTTGTTTAAATGAGTGGAGGACTTAAAAGACTTATATTGGCTTTTAGAACCTTTAAAACTAGGTTGTGTTAAGCTGAATTCGCTTATCTCTCTCTTATTCTTATATTTTCAATAATAATAATAGCAATCCAAGGGTATCCAACATTGCTTGTATATCGAGCGTTGGTGTGCAAACCCGCCAAGCTCTATCCGACATGTTGTTGACAAAGTCAGCGTTAGAATATCTTGGTCTCATTTTGTGAGATTGGACGCCTAAGGATTACCGAAACGTTGTTGACAAAGTCAAAGTCGGTCTGCACAATCCGCCAGGCTCTTTACCCACTCTCCGTTAGTCCGCGAGGCAGTGCATGGGTGGTAAACCTTGGTCTTCTGAGTTAGGTGTATGTACTTAATCATAAATTTTAATTTTATAGCAATAGAGGATAAGCAATGATGCCCAAACATTTCTTGACCTTATTGATTTGACTAGCCATAAACAAGGAAATTAGAATACCACTTCACAAACTGTGACAAGCAAACTAAGAATTTATTTCATGGCTGCACTATGTTATCGACTGAACTAACTGGCCAAACAAGAGTTTAACATTGAAAACTTGATTTATGTTGACTATTTGTGACAAGTTGAGATATCTAAAATAAAATCAACTGACTAGAAATTGTTAATTTAATTTGTTGTACCACTTTCCTGAAACAAGTCGTGTTTTCATTTATTTTTTCAATTGCATAAGTCCTCTGCATTCATGTAGTTACATTAGAACCATATCATACTGCATTTGGATTTTGTGGGTAATATCCGCTGAAAACCCTCACGAGACACCACTCGTCCTACTAGGGACACCTAGAGGTTTAACGGCTTGTTGCATACGCTTAATGTAATCGTGTTTCCTACGAAAGTGTGGCCTATCTAGTTTAGTTTCTCATTTCTTGTTTTACTCGAGGACGAGTAAAAGATAAGTGTGGGGGTATTTGATTGGCGCCAAAAAACTTGATCGACGCTAGAAAAGCGTGATATTTGTAATAAATTCTGCAAGCGTACAGGTGTGTAGCATACAGGTCGAACACAGGGAGGCAATTTAAATCAACTTATTTAAATAATTTCTTGGGCGAGTTAGACGAAGCTTGGAGTTTGATTTTGAAAAACAATAAAACTATTATTGAATTGAGTACAGATCTGAATCTAATCAAATCTATATTCAATCCAATATGACCTAAGAACGCAATAAAAAGAACAGAAATTAAAATTGCAGAAATTAAAATAACAAATAGGAAATAAAATTAGGATTATCGTTGAAACTAATCAAACGATTAATCATTAATGCAAATAAATGTAAAATACAACTAGTACTCTACCAAATCTAATTGAGTAGGTAGCACTAGTTGCTAAGAAATAGAAAAATGCAGAAAATAAAAAGAAGAACTTTGTTAATGGAGAAGAAGATAGAAAATAGGATGGTCGCTACAATGATATTACAAGGGTATTTATAGGAGATAACCAAACACTAACCCTAACCCTAATACAATGATAAATGGGCCTTAGGGAATTCACAAAAGAGTTTACAATGAGAATTACAAATGGGCCTTAGTGAAATCTAGTAAATTTGGGCCTTTTGTCATTTGGAACAAGTTCTAGGCCTTTTCTCCTTTTCCCTTGCAAGCCTCCTTTAATTTGAGATGTGCATGGCCTTTTTATCAATCATTTCTTGTCCAACAGCAACTAGATGTGAGATCTTCATCTACAATTCTTCAAAATGTAAATATATAGCAGTCTGATCTCCATTTCTCTACTTTTCTAGTTGCATGCGGGCTGGGTTGGAATATCTGTAAAAGTAACAAAACAATACCCAAGTAATATTAATTTACATACAAAAGATAAGATATAAGAGCATAAAATAAACACATTTATATGTCAATCAGTACGTATGCAATCACAAGTGGTAGTGATGTAGCTACTATAACAATAACATATTTTTTTATCTATTATTTTATATTTCATCTTATGCTGTTACATCTTTCATGTTTATTATTTAAACCATACTGACATACTTATCAAGTGTACAGGATTGAATATTGATGTCCATCTCATCAGAGTTGCATAATGGTAGATTTATGGTAACTGTGTTTAACTCGTATTTAAGTACACCCTGTGAATTAGATGAATATTCTGATAAGTGCTATTGAAAATTGTTTTTATGTATTTAGTGATGTTGTATATTTATTCAAATAAAATGGTTGTTGTCATAGTTCGTTTTAGATGGATGGATTTTGTTGAAAAGTTTAACAGGTCGTATAATTCTAGGGCATTACAAATTGGTATCGGAGCCTAGATTAGGTCCCTAAATAAAATTTCACATAAGATTAGAAATCATCCTAGAAATTTTGAAATAAAGCCACCTTAATCATAAAACAAAATAGGGTAAGGCACCATTCCTCTTACCAGGGTTATGAGTAGCATTTATTTTGTGTGTTCAATTTTTGTTTAGTGTTTATACTAATAAGAATAATGTGGTGATTCGTTATCAAGCACAACATAGAGAGGTTAACGAGGTTGTAAGTGCATATGATTAGTTATAAAGTAGGAAAGGAATGAATGAAGTGGCTTATAAAAGGAGGTATGTAGTAGCATAAAATGGATGCAATGGAGTGGTTTCGAAGGAATGTGGAACAACAGCTTTCGAGGAAGGAATTAAATGAGTTTGGGCAAATAAAAATTGTGGAAGATCAAGAGGAGTAAATTGAATACTACATTCATGCAAAACCAAGGGGAGTAAATTTATTTAAATAATTATGTCATTATGTAATATGATATAAGAATTGTTTAACACTGATGATGCTAGCTTAAAGTTGCTAAGACATCTCCCAGCAATTCGGTCATAACTTTTGATTACTTGATTGAGTTTGGTCGAAGTTAATCTTATTGGGAAGCTAGATTAAATTATCTAGAATATTTACATTATACAATTTTGAAAGTTTGCTACCTCAAAACATTGTTGCAAACTGACTATGCGAACGTCGTAACTAATGACACATGTAATATTTTGAGATACATTGAGTAATTTGAAAATACTAATGTGGGATATAAAAAAAAGGAAAAAAAAAAGGAAAAAAAAAAGAAAAAAGGTTCATACTTAGTACCATACAGATGATTTTCGAAGTTTAGAGTGTGGATGGTTATCTATATTGGAGTAATGATTACGAAGTATAAAAGAACTATGAGACAACACTTTGTTTATACTTATGAAAGACTTTAATGGATTGTTTAATCAATGATGGATACTTTTGAATGACGGTGACGATGTGCGATATACGACAATAGATCTTGGGCAGTGTACTATTACTCTATGTTGTATTGAGCCAGTAGAGTACATTTCTACTTAGTGAGGGCTTGTCGACCGCAATATGATGGATACCTTCAGATGATGATGTGCGGTATAAGACAATAGGTCTTGGGTAGTGCACTATAACTCTATGTGGTATTGAGCAGTAGAGTACATCCCTACATAGTGAGGGGATGCCGGCCGCAATAGTATAAAATATCGTAAACTGGTTGTGTGGCTTGGATCCACTTTAATGAATATAATCATTTTTTGGAAAAAAAAAACTTACTCAAAGATATTATTTGGGATGTCTATCTTAAAGATCTTACACTCAGGTACATTTCGATAGGTACCACAACAAGGAGAGTACACCATTACTTGATGAGTCGACATTAGTCGAAATAGGATGAACTATTTTACATTGATGTGCGATATAAATCCACTTAGATGAATAAGATGCTACTTTGATAAAAGTATTTGTTGTTATTGCAAACTTGTTTGATTTATTTGTGGATATCATTTGAAAGTCTATCTTAGATCATTTTGAACTTTGATATAATATTATCCTAACGAGGTTAATTGATGATAAACTTGAAGTTCCTTAAAACACGATAGCCACAATTACTCTTTGGTACATTTCGATGGGTACCACACAAGAAGAATATGTTTTTACTTGATGATTTGACACAACCCATAAAAAAAGGCTCTAGAATATACTCCAAATTGAGTATATATTCACGGGAAGGAGACTAGGTATTGATGTGGATTGAAATGAATATGATCCAGAATTTGGGCATAAGAAGAAAATATGGCGGGCTAATCTAGTAATAGCTTGCACGTTGATGAAATGTTGATCACTAAGTGAGAAAGTTCTAATCATATAATATCCACGTATGTCTTATACTCAAATTTCAAATTTCAATTTATGAAATTGTTTTGAAAATATACTTTCAAGAAAATTACCCTGGATACATAGAGTTTCTTTCATGGAGTATTTGACTTTCTTTTGATTAAGTATTGCATAGAATTTTGGGGACGAAATTCCTTTTAAGAGGGAAAGAATGTAACAGTCCAAAACTTTGAATAATAAATATTTGAATATCGAGATTATTCAAATATTTAAATCTTGGATTTAATGTTATAAAAAATGGTTTTATAACCTTGTTAAATCCCTTTATAAATAATAAATAATGAGGAGAAACCATATTGTTGAATTTTTTTGTTACAAAGATAGGTAGTTCGAAGAAATATCGATAATGTGACCGAAAACCGTTTTGTCGATAAACAACCTTTAACTTGTTTAAAGTTGTTAGAACGTCATGTGCATGTCTTTACAACAGAAGAACACATATATGTATATACATATCTTATATCTAAAAACAAATGGTATATATATATATTTTTTAAATATGATAAGCGGCATGAAATGATAAGGACACGTGTCATTAAATGAACGGTACACATGTCTTGAAATTTAAGGAGATAAAGACACATAACCCTATTAGGTGTCCATGTGTAGAAACATCTTAAGACACCTAAGGGGGCATGTGTCTACACCCTAAAGCTTACATGAAGATAAGGTGGACAAGTGTCCAAAACCAAATTACCAAACTAGCCTTGAAGAACGCTATAAATAAGGTAGAAACGTTCATTTGTTTTCATACATTCCCAAAAACAAAAAGAAGGTAAGATAAAGAGGAGAAGTTTAGGAGAAGCCAAGGTAATATATACAAGTTCAATCTACAATTCTAAGGTGAGAAAACTATTTGAGTACATGTATTCATTTCATACTTTGAAGAAAAGTTGTGAAAATTAAGAATGAATGATAGGGCTCAAAACCTATGAAAATGACGTTTGGTATTTTGACCATAACTTCTTCATTTCTTAATGAAATTTTGATTTCTTTATGTTCCGGAAAGCTAATTCAAAGTCCTAAAACTTTTATGTCGACCACTTTTTCTAATTCGATCATTTATATACCTGAAAATTGGATGCAAAGTCAAGTACAAATCTTCCTAAAATGGACATGTTGAAAGTGCGTCGTACTGTTGAATTTTATATATTAAACTGATAAATGATTTTAAGGGTTTCTTTTCATGATAATTAAGTAGACTAAGAAAGCTTCTTAATGTAGAAAATTTAGAGTCAAAAATTGTATTTATTATAGAGAAATAGAACCAAACATTTTGCCGGAAAACTGGTCAAAAATCATTATTTCTGCAATTCGTAGCATTTCCGAAACACTGCCTTTTCTTTGTTTTATTTATAAAGGCCTAGAACTTTTCACGGTGCAACAAAAACGTTGTAATAGCTGTTTTAAATCTAAAAGCATCTTTTCAAAATGTTTTATAAATGTTGCAGTTTTTATTTTTAACATATACGACTGATGATTGAGGACATTTATGACTTAGTAAGACTAAAACTTTCTATAGCATTTTCTAAAATGCTATCTTTTTAGTTTGAAAGATTTAACGGGGTATAAATGACTTTTGACTTAACAGGTTGTTTGGGTTGTTCTTTTGGGTTTATATGGTCTTGCTCTTCGGCACGCCATGAGACGCTTCGGCGCTAACGTGTGCTGTTTTGGAGGTTCATATTGCCTGAGTTTCCAAGCTTTGATCCGTTGCATTTTCTTTGGATCTTTGCCTTCACGTCAATTTGGCCTATGCTATTTTTCACCTTGTTGTTTTTCAGCTTTGGTGTTTTCTATGTCTTCTCAAGGTTATATTTTTCTTTGTAACATGGATTACAGGATGTACTTCTCTGCCAAGGCTCTCTGGTATCGTCATGGGTGTATATTTTGGTGTAGATTGGATGTCTTGTTCTGTCTAATGTGTGTTTACATAAATGAGATGTACCTAGGTACACTATTCTAGTGATGTCTGATGTGTGATGAGCCTACTGCTCAATGTTCAAGACAATGTCACTATTGTGTAGCCGTATGCAGCTGTCTCATGAAGCTATTATTTTAATTTGACAGTTGTATTAACTCCCTGCGTGGAGTATGGAAAACATAGTAGCCTAGTTAAATTAGTCTAGCTCCTGTACTATAAGCCTGTTAGGTAGAGTGGACGGACCACTATAAACTCGGTAAGCGGTGGACGGTCCACTTTATTTTTTTGAAGGAAAAGGTAGTGAATCAGCATGATTCACGCCTTAATATATTAAGAACCATAAAGTAGCAAGTCGTGTATTTACATCATATATACAACCAAAAACAGGTTATCGCATCATAACAGCGAATACATACATACAGCCTGACAGAAAGAGAGCAATACTTCATAACATTACATAACATTGTACTTAAAGCAAAAAGACATAAACTATTAGCAGCCATCCACGTCAAGCATCGGGTCCAGTGATGTGCCTCACCCGCTTGCGCACTCTATCTGCAATGCTCTCAACATGTCTCTTTCTCTCCATGCCTGCCCAGTCAGAAACAAAATTAAGGATCGAGTAAATGATACTATTAGGAGCTTTCATCTTGCATTTAAATTTTCTGTAGTTGCGCTCATGCCATAGTAACCAGTGGACGGTCCACTTTAAAAACCGGATTAGCTGACTGCTAACTACAGTCACATGTACTATATTGTATTTTTATTATTAGTCATAATAAAAAAGTGTTACGGATCACTATAAAAACCGATCGGCTATGCCAAAAAAAGAGTATTCTGGAAATAAATATTGATTTTAAATGTTTTGTATGAAAAAGAAGAACTAGGTTGACTTGATCTTGTATTTAATTGCTTACCCTATTAGATAAAGGTATGTAGGCAGTCACAAGTGGTAGTGATGCAACTGCTATAATAATAAAAGGGTGTGTTTGGCTCAGGTCCCTATTAATTTTCAAAATTCACTTCACATCCAGTCCTAAACTTATTATAAATTACATCCCTATTTTTCGAAAATTCATAACAAAATATAAAAAGAATCACGTAAATTCATATTTAAATTAAACGCGTAAACATAATCAAATTCGGATGAAAAAACAACCAAAAAACGCATCAAAAACAAAAAAGAGAAAAAAAAACAACGAAACTGCAGTATTCTGCATCAAAGGATGCATATATTCGAAATTGTTGCATAAATGTATGCAACTATTTCAGTTATGCATTTGTGTTAACTTTTATGCATACATGTATGCATGTAATACAGAATAAATGCATACATGTATGCATATATTCATGGCCATGCATATCAGTTCATATTTATTTGCATACATCTATGCAAGTATTGAGAATAAATGCGTACATTTATGCAACAATCCGTAGACATGCATGTCGGTTCATCTATATTTGCATACATGTATGCAATAAAACAGAATAGTTGCATACATGTATGCAAGAATTCATGCATATTTTCAGCGTAAACCCCTTCATGAATTGTTGCATACATGCATCCAACTATTGAGTTTAATTGCATACAAGTATGCAATTTTTCTTTTTGAAATCTTCTAGGAATATTTGCAATTTTTTTATATATCAGCGCATTTTTTCTTCTTTAAAAAACACATAACTATGAAAACAGGGACCCCCTTTGAATTATAAACATGGGAAGGATGTCGTTTCTATTTGCAAAGTTTTTAGGGAGGTGTCCCTTATTTTCACGTAATAAAATATTTTTTATCTATTATTTGATATTTCATCTTGTGCTGGTACATCTTTCATGTTTATCATTTAAACTATACTGACGTACTTATCGAGTGTGAAAGATTGAATATTGATGTCCATCTCATCAGAGTTGCACAGTGGTAGATTTAAGGTAATTTGGTTTAACTTGTATTTATGTGCACCCAGTGAATTAGATGAATATTCTAATAAGTGCTGTTGAAAATTGTTTTTATGTATTTAGTGATGTTATACATCTATTCAAATAAAATGGTTGTTGTCATAGTTTGTTTTGGACGGACGTTTTTTTTTGAAAGTTGACAGGTCGTATAATTCCGCGGCGTTACACCAACTCCACGCACATCTGAAAAAACTCAATGTGAATCGTGATACGGTTCGATTCAGTCAACCACCTGAGTTAGGACAAGGTGAGGCAACAACATTCGAAGTGTTCTGAAGTTTTTCGTATTCTCAAAAATCCAAGCCAACAAGTATGAAATAATGCCAACAAAGGGTTCAGATCTGAAAATATATGGTGGGGTGGGAGATTTCAGAACTTAGAAAATATTTTAAGTACCAGGACCGGTACCGATCCCTAAAAATAAATTAAAGAGAGAGGGAGAAGGGGTAAGGAAGACTTGACTACTCAAGGGATTGGTAAACCAAATCTGAATTCCAATGACCGCGACAATCGCGCGCACGCGTTTTTGAAACTTTAGTCATTGAAACTGACTCAAAATGTCTAATAGTCATGTGCTTGCGAATATAAACGATTACAAGTAACACGCCAAACGATCAAGTCCTACTTCAATGATGTTTTGATAACCAATCTATGCGACCGCAGACCTGAGCTACGACAATGATCATGCATAACTGATTCGAATCGTTAACCAATTGTGTACTCGTAAACTTAAAAAGTCCAAGAGTACACAATAACGACTAAGTCACAATTTGACAACTTTTCGGAAGCTAACTTGTGTGACTACAAGCCCATGGCATGCCATTTAAACATCATCTCGCTTACTTCATACTATGATTGTATCATACAAAATCATATGCAAACGTGTGAGCGCGTACTTGACCCACTGCCTCAAAAACTCGTGTGCATTCGGTGTAAGTGAATGTTGGCGACTAACATTTAATTTCTCGAGTCAACATGAATTGAACATTCACCTAAAAATTCAGACAGGATTCCAGTCTGAGTAACCAGAAATCTCAACAATGTTAGAATCCCAAACTTGCATCAGCAAGCTGCGACAAGGCATCATGGCTACTCAAGGGAAAGGTCACGACCAGTTGTTCTACATGGATTTGAGATTTTTTTCGGTTCTCAGGAATACATGGCTCGTCTCATAGCACATCATGTTATCACATGACATCCTTTGGGGGGGAACTGTTAACCTACCTTTTGGCCCGGCTACCAAAAACAGTTTAGGCCCACACGACTTGTCCCATAGTGTGGTATAATAGCCCAGAAGCATTGCCGAAACCTTTAGGACTCAAGCCGAAATGAATTCGTACTAGAATAGTATTCCCGTCTCGACCAAGCAGCTCAACAAGTATCCTAGCACTCTGGATGGATAATCAGTATCATGAAGATCCGTATCTCGAAGTCCCTCAACAATTTCTCAAAAAACTAAGTCCAATTTCGTATTCCCATATACGAATTCCGAGATCGGTATCTCCTAAATGTCACATTTTGTATTACTTTCCTCTTCCCCTTTTCATATCCCTCATCTACACCTCACCATTTTGTATTCCTCTCCTCCACATCATTTTTTATCCTAGTTTTTCACCATTCGTATTCCCGAATCAACCTACCAAGATACGAAGCCTCCAATGTCCCCGGATGTGAGATCATAGCATGCAGCTAAATATGACTTCGCTCAAGACACTGGGATACGAAGGCAAGCCAACAAGTAGAAGAACAACGAAGTAGAGTAAAGGAACACAAGAAAAATACTAAGTCCCCGGATCGGTACCGTACCCGAGGTACAAAATGTGTGCATGGGGCCCATGACCTCACCTACTCCTACCTGCTCCCTTCCTCCAGCTCTCTATAAATACCCTCATCCTTGTAGCATGAAAAGCATTGGCTCCAAGCTTTTTGAACACTTTGGGAAGAATAAAACCTTCCTAGAACATCCCAAGCATACTTCATCACTTCGAGAAGAAGAAGAAGCTTCACATTGGACATTTGGACTATTTTGAGCTGCATAGGCATCTCAAAAAGAAGGGGATTACCTTGTTTTTGAACATACCAGAACCTTATTTCCACCATTGCTATTGTATTGACATGGAACTATTATTCCCATAATTGTAAACTTGTATAAAGAGCATAGTAAAAGAGCAAATATCCATTCAAAGTGGACATAGGCTTAACCAATCTGAACCACTAAAAACATTATGTCATTTACATTTCCCCCATTATTTCCATTCTGGGCGATTAGTTTCATTGACTTGGAAATCGTTGGATGTTGCACCAATCTTTGCACATCAAAATTCTAGTTCTTTCATTGTGAGGGTAAAAGACCTCTCTTTTCTTACAATTCGTTCACCGAAACTTAGAAGTGCTAATTTGGTCTCCCGAAGAGTTACCGACCAAGTTTACCAATGATGGAAACCAAAGAAAGACTTTTGTCATTGGACCTTCTACGGTTAATCATGATTCAAAAAATCAACCTCAGCCTCAACTCACCGAAGTTCCGACCTACGTGGGAATCGCAACTTCCTCTGATCCAAAGGCTTCGGTTACCCAAACTTAATTTTTCAACGTCAAAGGAAATCGAGAGAAACCCAAAGATGCCTCGGTAAGTAAATCAAGCAGAATCTTGAGTTAACGCAACGGCTTCGAGATCATACACAACAAGACATCCTTTATCTTCAAATGAACGGAAGCGCTCAGCCTCCTCCAAACTATGTCTCCCCGAGCTTCGTTCCTATCCACTGTAACCGAAGTCAGCTTCGGACATCCAACTGACATGGAACTGGAATCACCATTGAGGAGGGAACATTTCATTTCGACTACTCCCAGCTTGGGCCTAATCTTGACCAAAAGATTAGCGCTTAAACTCTCACCCGATATGATCGACTTGTCGTGAATCAGAACATGTTGTCTACCCTTCATACAACAAACCAGGCCCAAGTTCCCACTTATCGAGCTCATCAAAGTCAAAGAACCGAGTTCGAAGATTATTTGGATGAAAACAACATTCATCTGAGAAGACGTTCAAGCTTGCGTACTCTCAAGTTGGATCGCGACCACTAGAATCCAATAGAGATCCGAACTCCTGTTCTCGCCCAACTTGGTTCGCAGCATCATGAAAGAATCTGGGGTCACGTCATCGAAGAATGGGAAACCAGTTCGAGACCAAAGGTGTACTAAATGCCGAATGGCCCAAAAACTTCAACATGCAGCAGATAGAAGCTTACTGGGGAAATCAGATTCTCGAGACTTCATACACCGGTACGAATCCTGCATGGATTCCGCTCATGCTACATACGCCGTTAAGTGTGAATGCTTCCTCGTCTTCCTAGAGGGAATGCCTATTTTATGGTTCACTTGACTCCCACCGTGAACTATCTCAACCTTTGATCCGTTCACAAGGTATTTGATCAAACAATTTGGCATGCACATCTGTCAAGAATGTGGGGAAAGTCTAAAAGGCTACCTCAAGAGATTTGACAACATATTGGCAGTGTAACACCCCACATCTATACTCGCGTTAGCCAAGGTCATTGCAAGAAATGATGTCAACTAACTCGAAGAAAAGGTTGTTGAGGAGCGACCATCTGTATAATAGCTCAGAACGAGTGTTAGACGTATTGGATAATGTGGTCTTACTTTTCAAATCTCATGAGGAAATCTGATGCACCTAATTCAAGTTCAAAACTGCTACACAACGGATATATATAATTCAATATCAATATAAAATACATAACAATAAAATCAGAGTCAGACACAAATATTCACATCACCAAGGCGGAAATAGATATGAATATAATACACGAGTAAAAATACATGTCAGTGGTCATAGTCAATCCACTATACATCAAAAGAATAGATACATGTACAACACAAAAGAATATGTACACATAAGAGTCACTATCTCAAATACGTGAAAGATAAAACTACTAAAACAAGTGTTGTTTGCCAAAAGGAAGAACTAGTCCATGCTACAGTCAAGGAGAAGCACCTGCAATACTCGGTCGGACCCGAGTATTATTTATAAGAAAATAAACAATAAACGAATCATTCTAGCTGTACTTATCATAATAAACCGGGATAGAAATGGATATATAGGTAGATAATGACACATAAGCAACAACAATCATGTTCACCCATAAACATGAAACCCCAAAATGTCTAACCAACATCTCTAAGAGATCCCCACTACACAACCCACACATTACACACAACACATACAAGTTGAACCGAAGTTCCCCACGAATCCGAAGATCGCTACCCGCGAATCCGAAGATCACAACAGGCGAATTCGAAGATCGCTACCCGCGAATCCGAAGATCACAACAGGAGAATTCGAAGATCGCTTACAAGATGCAAGATGACTCCCCGCGAATCCGAAGATCGCCCGGAACCGAAGTTCCCAAGATGTGATAACCCGAAGATCATCAGAGTGACCCAAAGGTTGGATTGATATGAAGATTCTCAATAATCAAAATTGATCATTTATAGTGTAAACTACGCCAAGTTAGTAAATATAAGAGTCAAGCTACATGTCCCATAACCACTTGCTTTACCCAAATATTTACGAATAAGTTGTTTATTCCACTAGAGATACAAAACGATCATTTCCACAAAGTTTAATCGAACGAGTCCAAAAATTAACCGTCAAAACAAAAACAAGGGTTCATAGTCTTTGTTTTTACTAAGGCGTTTAATTAGATTTCTCATACGAACGAGAAAAAGGTTTATGAAATCATATACTAGTAGATAGTAAAACAATTTGGAAAATAACTTCATATAATGAAGTAGAAATAAAAACCGTGTAGCAAAAGATTTGGTATCTACTAATAATTTAAAACCCTTTTTATATAATTTCGAAGTGGCAAATCTTGTGAAAAAGCAATCGAAATGACGATCGAACGAAGAATTCACATTATAATAAAGTAAACAAAATCTCAAGATTATCGATTATAATTTTGTTCACCATGAATAAATTGAAAGTCCATCAAATCGAAATGCAAAAATCTGTGAACCAGAGAAACTGAAAAGTCACAGAAAAAGGTCAAACGGGTCGAAACACGGTCAGGAAAGAGCCTGAAACAACATATAGAGTAGACCGTGGACTCCACCGGTCTACTACGAAAAAACAGCAGGACCAGTCGACTGGTCCATTTCAGACCAGTCGACTGGTCAACTTTCCAGCCGACATCAAATTTACATGATCAGTCGACTGGTTATCTCAGACCAGTCGACTGGTAGCTGCTATCAAGAGCTGCTTGAGGCTTGGCCTTAAGGCCAAGTCGATTTTGACAGTTCTCGGGCGACTCATGAAGGCTTGCAACACTTATTCGAGGGAAAATGAGACTTCTAAGACTCGCTGAAACAACCAATATCACATGAATCAAATATACACAAAAATTTATACTCGAATTCATATAATCGAATTCAAAACTCATGAAATGGAATGTTTACTCAAATAAAACTAAATTACACACTACACACGCAATACAAACGTGCCACGGGCATACTATACAAGCTTAGAGCTTGAGGCATAGATGTGAGTTCTAAAAGAACTCACCTTTGTTTGCTAGAAGCCCAAAGAAACCCTAAACCCAAGCAAGATCAATCTCTCTTCAAGTAAAGCTCTTGAATCATCAATCTAAGATCATATAAATAAAATTCCTAAGAGTTAGGTTATAGGAAACTTCAGAAATTGAAGAGAGAATAAGATGGAGATGGACTTACATAAGCTTCTCCCTTGATTTTGCACTTGATTCCTACAAGAATAGTGCTCCTACAATCAAATTAGGATTAGGGAATTCTAATTTCCCTTTCTTTCCCTCATTTTCTAATTTATTTGATGTGAGGAAGAGAATGAAAGAGAGTGAGCTGATGGGGAGGCTTAAATAAAGTGGCTAGGTTTAGCCATCCAAGCCCTAACCAAAGTCCCAATTTTCACAAACTCAAAATATATTGAAGTTTATAGTCTAAAAGGTCGTAAACAACGATTCAGACTCAATGGAAGTGGTTTCGAGTCCAAATTCATCCGTATGTAAAATGTGACTTCTTGGACCTATACTCGACTAACGATTAACGACGTTATATCTAAATAAAATATTTAAATAAATTATTGTTAAATATGCGGGTTGTTACAGACTTCCTCCCATAGTGTCCCTGCAATTACTTATGGATAAACTCAATATAAATAATAACTCAGCATCATCAAAATATATAAGGATATATATGATGGTCATATATATCCCATCCATAAGGATTGACAATCTCTTTGGGGAAACAAGATCAAGAAATAAAAAATTCGGGTTATACACCCTAAATTGGAAATATTAGCACATTCTCTAACATTTCAAAAACAAATAAATTGGAACTTTTAAGTTTCCAATAAACCCCAAAAATCTCAAATTTGAAATATTTGCACGTCCTCTAATATTTCACGAACAACTTCTGAATCATGCGAACATGATAAATGGTAGAAGTTGGAAGAATCTTAAGTAACTTAAAAACTTTGATTTTCAAATTCTCGAGGATATCACCAAAAAGAATAAGGTCAAACCAATTGGGTAACGATCTCGAAAACATTGGTTCATTAAGGTTAACAAAATAAACTGGAATATTTGTTAATCCCAATGACAAAATAAGCATGTAAAGAATGGTCACTCTTCAAGGAAAGGATTTAAACATCCACGAACACGGAATTCACCAAAAGAAATAAATGGTCGATTCCGAATCGAAAGTCACCAAGTCGATTAGTTCTAAACTTGGTGAAGGGATAAGCAACCTTGTTCGCCACGAGGTTGCAAATCATCACACGGAACTTTTTGTCATTCAACAAGGTGGTCCGACACCGCAAAGAAATTTGACTAAGCCTTCTGTCTCACCGACGTGTTGGCTACTCACCGGCCGTAGTATTTCGTCCGAAGACGAGGCGACTATCACACCTCTCGTAGTATTCCGTCCGAAGATGAGGTGACTATCCCACCTCTCGTAGTATTCCGTCTAAAGATGAGGCGACTATCCCACCTTTCGTAGTATTCCATCCGAAGACGAGCCGACTATCCCACCTTTCGTAGTATTCTGTCCAAAGACGAGGTGACTATCCCACCTCTCATAGTATTCCGTCTGAAGATGAGGCGACTATCCCACCACTCGTAGTATTCCATCCGAAGACGATTCGACTATCCCACCTCTCGTAGTATTCCATCCGAAGATGAGGCGACTATCCCACCTTTCAAACGAAGATTGATCAACATTGATGTGTATAATACCAAAACGATTCTCAACTGACTAAGTCCGGAAATTAACCGATGAATTAAATTCAAGTGTGTCGACCCACTCGTTTTTACCAAGATGTTTAATTAAATTCCTTATTCAATTGAAAAGGCAAAATTAATTGTTTGATACAAGTAACACTCAAAAGCGAATGAGAATACTACATCATTACCCAAAGAAAACTAAAGTCATCTTGATAGAAAAATAAACGGGTAATGAAAATTCAAGGTAGCATGAAAGAATTTTCACAAAACACAGATTTGGAAAATCTACATACTAAGATATAAAACAAGGCCCTATTTTTCTTTCTAAAAATGTTCAAAACTAAGCCCTGGAGATAGTTTCAGCGCAAACTAGGAAACAACTCAATTTTCCTACTCGTGAAAAGGGACGGGACACTAAGTTTATCTAGACCAAGATTTCACAAAGATGAAATCAAATCAAATTAGATTGGTCATACAAAGGATCATGATATAAGATAGGATATGACGGGTCCTAAGACTCGAATAAAATCCTAAACATGATTTCCTAAGAAACATAGGACAATGATCCTCACCATAATATCTTATATTGTTCCGAACTTAGCTCTGATACTAAGTGTTACAACCCCACCACTATACTCGCGTTAGCCAAGGTAATTGCAAGCAATGATGTTAACTAGCCCGAAGAATAAGGCTATTGAGGAACGGCCATCTATATAATAGCTCTGAACGAGTGTTAAAAGTATCGGATAATGTTGTCTTACTTTTCAAATCTCATGAGGAAATCTGACACGTCTAATTCAAGTTCAAAACTGCTACACAACGGTTATATATAATTCGAAATCAATATAAAATACATAACGGAAAAGTCGGTGTGTGACTTAAATAGGATATTTATACGGATATAGCGGAAATGTAGTCGATAAGCTAACTTGTAAGCTACAACAGTTATGCAAATAAAACTAAGAAGTATAGATGTATCACAAATAAGAAAATGCAGTAAGTAAAGACACCAGGAATTTTATACTGGTTCGGACTTCCCGTCCTACGTCCAATCTCGAAGCTTATATTCGGAATTCACTATCATGCCCTCTCTTAACCCGAAGGAACATGTCACAATACACCCGAGCACCAACAAGGATGTCCACGCCTGAGCACCCACACAGGACTTCACAAACTACAAGACTTTTGACTTCTAGATGTGTTCTCGAATCAACACTGAATAGTCAACAATAAAGTACACTCTTCCTATAATCTTATCCTCAAGTATTTGATGTGTAAGTGAAGACTAAAGGAAGTATGTTGGTGTTGAATCAAGAGATTTGAAATAAATTCAAAATTTCAAAAAGTAACTTGAATTTGAGAGAGATTTTAGAATTCGGTTAGTATAGAAATGTAAATCTGAAATTAGAGTAGAATAAATGAGAATCGGTGATTTGGAAAACATGTTTGTAGTGCTTATATAATTGTAGAAGAGTAGCAATCTTTCATGAAAAGTTTCAGCAAAGAGTTGTATCCATTTCTGTTAATAATTGAAGAGGAATCTCTTTATGAAAGAAGGTTACTTTTCATAAAAATGACTGTAAATCTTTGATCAGTCGACTGGTATGAAAATCACCAGTCAACTAGTTAAGAATGAAAATCATATATATATTTAAATATGCTCAGCAACTAGTCGTTACTGGACTTTTGGTCTGTGACCGGTCAAGTGATCTGTTTTATACCAGTCGACTGGTTACAGAGACAGTCCAGTATCAGCTGGTTTTTAGAGCATATATTCATATATATATATATATATATATATATATATATGAAAATTCATGCGTTCGTGTTATACTTTGAGGATAGATTTTAACATAAATCTAACACGACTCAATACTTATATGTATGTATATATATATATAAACTTAGCTCCTTGACATGATTTCCATTGCTCTTTTCTTTGTTGTCATTAATCGAAATTCTCGTGAATCAACATTCTCCCCCTTTTTGATTGATGACAACATCTTGCATTCTTGTATAAAATATTGAATTTCTCCCCCTGAATATATGCATGTATACATTTTTAGCTCCCCCTGAATTTCTGTAACATTTTGTTAGTTCATAAATATATAAACTTACCATTCGGGTTTCTACAACAAAATGTTAGCGTATATAACATATATATATATATATATATATATATATATATATATATATTCAATATTTCTCTCCCCCTTTGTCATCGATTAAAAAAGAATAAGTATCATGATATAGTAGTAATCGAGCATAGTAGAGAACATAAATAATTATAGCACCTTCAAGAGATATTGGAACATGTGCTTTTCGATAAACTGAATTTTTGTTTTCATAGATATTTAGATATACCGAAATAGCCTTCTTTTTGTTGTGGTGTACCTGCAAAAAATATGATATATATACTTTGGTACCCACTTCCTTCGTTAGGGTCCAGGGGTTAGACGAAAGGTAACCATACCCAAAAGGGTTTAATGGAACCTTTAAAAATTAAATTATCATTATTAACTACTAAATTAAAGTAATCATCAATATATTTTTCTCTGTTTCTCCAATTTACAAGAACCCTAATACTTAAACAACTTCTATTGGTATTTCCTTTTATATTTCTAGATTTATTATTAATATCTCTAGTCATAGAAGTATTTGAATTTCTAGAATAATTGTATCTTGGATGTGTATTAGTACTAGCAGTGATATTCTTATTGTACATAAAAGCATATCTAGTACTACTTCTATGATTATATCCTATACAACTTTTGTCATGTAAAGGTCGGGATCTAGATAAAATCATATTTAAATCATTTTGACCTTTATTAAATTTTGCGAACTTATTTGTACATTTATCAAATTTTATTCCAAAGTCGCGATTTTCAAAAGAAATTTTGTTATTATTTTTTAAATCATCAATTTCCTTATTTAATTCAGAATTATTCCTTTCAAAAGTACCATTCTCAGTTTTGAGACCAAAATTTCGAGATTCTGAATTATCTACAGAAGATTGTAATTTTTTAAAATTTTCTTTTGAGTTAGAAATTTCATTTTGTTGAAAATTACTATTAACCTTTAAAAGCTCACATTCTTTAGATAATTCTAAATTCCTTTCAGTTAAAGCTCCATTCTCTTTTTCAAGAGACAAAATTAAAGAACTAGAATTATTTAAAGAATCTTCTAATGATTTATTTCTACTTTGTAAATCATCGATTGACTTTAAAGGATCATTATTTTTATCTACTAATCGCTCGTTTTCTTTTTGAAGGAAATCTTTTTGAGAAACAAGCTCTTCTAAGGTATTTTCAAAACATTTGGCTTGTTTTGCTAAAAAATTGTTTTCTTCTATTAATTTGGAATTTTCTTGCTAACAATTTTTTAACTTAGCTAAAATGACTGTACAGAGTTTACCCAAAGTTTTAAAATCTTTCAATAATTTTTCATGGTCTAACAAAAGATCTTTATATAATGAATCTATACATACCGATTGTGATCTGATTTTAGCCATGAAACATTTTCTCTCTTGCTCCGTCGATTCTGCTTTGTTATTCCTCCACTTTCTAATTCCTTGGCTACATTTCTTTATTGCCATTTGTTCTAGGATGGTGTTACGATCTCTAGAATGCCAGGCTCTGATACCAATTGAAAAGTCGATATGTGTCTTAAATAGGATCTTTATATGGTTATAGCGGAAATATAGATGATAAGCTAACTTATAAGCGATAATATTTATGCAAATAAAACTAAGTACAGATATATCGCAAAAAGAAAATGCAGTAAGTAAAGACACCAGGAATTTTATACTGGTTCGGACTTCCCGTTCTACGTCCAGTCCTGAAGCTCCTCTTCGGAATTCACTATCACGCCCTCTCTTAACCTGGAGGAATAGGTTACAATACACCCGAGCACCAACAAGGATGTCCACGCCTGAGTACCCATATAGGACTTCACAAATTACAAGAGTTTTGACTTCTGGATGTGTTCTCAAATCAACACTGAATAGCCAACAATAAAGTACACCCTTCTCATAATCTTATCCTTAAGTATTTTGTGTGTAAGTGAAGATTGAAGGAAGTATGTTGCTTGTTGAATCAAGAGATTTGAAATAAATTCAAAGATTCAACAAGTAACTTGAATTGTGAGCTTTTAGAATGCGGTTAGTATAGAAATGTAAATCTGAAATTAGAGTAGATAAATGAGAATCGGTGATTTGAAAAACATGTTTGTAGTGCTTATATAATTGTAGAAGAGTAGCATTCTTTCATGAAAAAATTTAGCAAAGAGTTGTATCCATTTCTGTTCATAATTGAAGAGGAATCTCTTCATGAAAGAAGGTGACTTTTCATAAAAGTGACTGTTAATCTCTGATCAGTCGACTGGTATGAAAATCACCAGTCAACTGGTTAAGAATGAAAATCGTATATATATTTAAATATGCTCAGCAACTAGCCATTACTAAACTTTTGGTCTGTAACCAGTCGACTGGTCTGTTATACCAGTGAACTGGTTACAGAACCAGTTAGCTCCTTGACATGATTTCCACTGCTCTTCTCTTTGTTGTCATTAATCAAAATTCTCGTGAATCAACAATAACAATAAAATCAGAGTCAGACACAGATATTCACATCACAAGGTGGAAATAGATATGAATATAACACACGAGTAAAAATACATGTCAGTGGTCATAGTCGATCCACTATACATCAAAAGAATAGATACATGTACAACACAAAAGAATATGTACACATAAGAGTCACTATCTCAATTACATGAAAGATAAAACTACTAAAACAAGTGCGGTTAGCCAAAAGGAAGAACTAGTCCATGCTATAGTCAAGAATAGGGATGGAAATAGGGCGGATAATATGCGGGGAATACATCCTTTGCCTCCATCCCCACTACCCATTTATGTCCTTCGTACCCACAACATCCCCGCTTAATACCCAATGGATTCGGGTAGGGGAATACCCAATGGTTATGGAGGACCCGTCGGGTAACCAATAACCATTAACTCAAGTGCATAATAGTATAGTTAAGTGCTAAAGAAATGGTTTAGGCAATGTCACCGTCACGTCAACAACTTAGAAAAAATGATAAAAAGATGTATATCTATGCCATGCTTGCATGTATGTTTATCCCTATTCGTGTGTTATAAAAAAATAAAAATAAAAAAGTAGTGTTTTATTACTTAATGTATATATGCATAATGTACATGCTCTTTAACAAGAAATATATATCGGGACGGACAAGGGGCGAATAATATTACCTCTGTACCCGCCCCGTACCCACTTCGGATATTGAAATCATCCTCCGCCCCCGCCCCATTACCCGCTAAGTTGGGGAATCCCCACCCGATTAGGCGCAGGTATCCGCGGGTACCCATCCTCGCAGATTAAATTTTCATCTCTAGTCAAGAATTAAGTACCTCCAATACTCGGTCTAACCCGAGTATTATTTATAAGAAAATAAACAATACACGGATCAGTCTAGTTGCACTTATCATAATAAACCGGGATAGAAATAGAGATATAGGTAGATAATGACATATAAGCAACAACAATCATGTTCACCCATAAGCATGAAACCCCAAAAATGTCTAACCAACATCTCTAAGAGAACCCCACTACACAACCAACACACTACACATACCACACATAAGCTGAACTGAAGTTCCTCGTGAATCCGAAGATCGCTACCTGCGAATCCGAAGATCTCTTACAAGATACAAGATGACTCCCCATGAATCCGAAGATCGCCCCGAACCGAAGTTCCCGAGATGTGATGATCCGAAGATCATCGGAGTGACCCGAAGGTCGGATTGATCCGAAGATTCTCAATAATCAAAACTGATCATTTATAGTGTAAACTACGCTAAGTTAGTAAATATAAGAGTCAAGCTACATGTCCTAGGGCTATAAACGGATGCAGTCGGATACGGATAGTGCTGTATCCGAATCCGTATCCGAAAATAAAAATTCGTATCTGAATCCGTATCTGATATCCGCGGATACCAGTTAAAAATATCTGTATCCGTATCCGCGGATATTTTCGGATATCCGAAAATATCCATATCCGCCTTAGCGAATACGGATATCCGAAGATATCCGAAAATATCCGAAACTTAAAACTGTGCATTGGATGTGGTTATCCTAAAATATCCGAAAATAAAACAATAAAAGTTTACAAATACATCACTCACATGCAAATTTGGCTCATAAAATATTTTTTGAACATGTGAATACATCTAATTAAAAATTGCAAGTAGGACATCAATCAAATAAATTTCTTATAACAAATATTTTAAGAGATAAAGTGTTCAAAATATGAAATACACAACCCTACTAAGACTAAAATAAAAAAAAACATAAATCATAGAAGCACATACACGTATCAGAAAATCGAACGGATATTTTTCGGATACGGATACCACTATAACCATATTTGTATCCGGAATGATTTTCGGATATTGGATATCCGTATCCGCATCTCGGATAACGGATATATTTCGTATTTTCGGATACGGATGTGGACGGATATCGGATTTTTCGGGTATCCATTGACAGCCCTAACATGTCCCATAACCACTTGCTCTGCCCGAATATTTACAAACAAGTTGTATATTCCACTAGAGATACGAAATGATCATTGCCACAATGTCAATCGAACGAGTCCAAGAATTAACCATCAAAGCAAACACAAGGGTTCGTAGTCCTTGTTTTTACTAAGGCGTTTAATTAGATTTCTCATACAAACGATAAAAAAGTTTATGAAATCATTTACTAGTAGATAGTAAAACAATTTGGAAAATAACTTCATATAATGAAGTAGAATTAAAAACCGTTTAGCAAAAGATATGGTATCTACTAATAATTTAAAACCCTTTTATGTAATTTCGAAGTGGAAAATCTCGTGAAATAGCGATCGAAATGATGACCAAACGAAGAATTCATGTTATAATAACGTAAACAAAATCTCATGACTATCGATTATAATTTCGTTCACCACGAATAAACCAAAAGTCCATCAAATCAAAATGTAGAAATCTATGAATCAGAGAAACTGAAAGTCATAGAAAAAAGCCAAACAAGTCGAAACTCGGCCGAGAAAGAGCCTGAAACAACCTATACAGTAGACCGTGGTCTCTCCACTGGTCTACTGCAGAAAAACAGCAGGACCAGTCGACTGGTCCATTTCAGACCAGTCGACTAGTCAACTTTCCATCCGACATCAAATTTACATGACATGTCGATTGGTAGCTGCTACCGAGAGCTGCTTGAGGCTTGGCCTTAAGGCCAAGTCGATTTTGATGGTTCTCGGGCAACTCACGAAGGCTTACAACACTTATTCGAGGGAAAATGAGGCTTCTAAGACTCGTCGAAACAACCGATACCACACGAATCAAACATACACAAAAATTTATACTCTAATTCAAAACTCATGAAATGGAATTCTTACTCAAATCAAACAGAATAACACACTACATACGCAATATAAACGTGCCATAGGAATACTATACAAGCTTAGAGATTGAGGCATAGATGTGAGTTCTAAAAGAACGCACCTTTTTTGCTAGAAGCCCAAAGAAACCCTAAAACCAAGCAAGATCAATCTCTCTTCAAGCAAAGCTCTTGAATCATCAATCTAAAAGCATATAAATAGAATTCCTAAGAGTTAGGTTACAGAAAATTGAAGAGAGAATAAGATGGAGATCCACTACGCCATAGATGGCCTACGGTAACCCCAGAGAAGTGACGCAGTAGGTGCCAAAAAGTGTTGATATATGCAAAAAATGATTTGTGGCAACACTTTCTCGGGGTTGCCTTTTGCCGCGTTGCCTTAGAGTCTAAGGCAACACCTTTGCGACTCTATGGTAACATCAGTACAGGTGTTTCCACAAGTACCACTACAATAAAAAAAATACTCTTTCACAACTGCCAAAAATAGTTGTAATATGTCTACTACAACCGGAAAGTGCCACTAGTTATATTGCAATCATAATAAAGTCAACCTTTTTTACAATTGTTTCCAGCAGTTTTTAAAAAAAAATCTACAACTGTTAAAAGTAATTATACCTCAATTGCTATTAATCAAAAATTTCATAATATTATAATAAATATTTATATAACACAGTATTCAAACACAATATTTTATTCAAATAAATATTTTATTTCAACATTTCAAATTATACAAAAAAAATTGACTCCACTATTGTACATTCACTCGTATATTACACAATCATTCATATTTACATACATTCCTTACTACATTGTCACTCGATTCACTCATATGCAGACTCGCACATACAACCATAAACAAGAAAAAAATACATGAAAAAGATTATATAAACTACTACCTTTATTTTTTCCCTTCTGATGATTAGCTCGCAAAGTATGCGCAACTTCTCTTGTTCAACCATGAATGGCCTCTGATACATCAGCATTCCTTCATCATTGATCGCCTTGAATTGATCTGCATCATGAACAATATCAAGTAATATTAGACACATAGCATATAATTCTCAGTTATCAGAAATAACTAATATTTTGCTAGTCTAGATCGTACCTTATACTTCTCACAATTTATACAGTAAAGACCCCCATAATCTGCTTGATAAATATCACCATTCTTTAGCACTCTTGCATAGAATTCCTTTATAATTATTTCATGATTCAACTGGTCGTTCGGATAAATTTATCATATCCGATATCTAGCTGAAATAAAAAATAGAGATTACAGCATTTGGCATAAATAAAAACAAAAACTATACTGCATCAGCCTTACATCTTTCCATAACAGTCTATAGGCATTTGAGATGGTATAACAACGTTCATTTGGACTGTAACCATTTGCTTCCGGAGCAGGTGCAATTTTTTTTTCATGTTCATCCATACTAGTGATAAATATAACATTCTTCCCCAGTAACCTCTGGTTCAAGTTTTGACAAGAATAGTTCATATTTCTGAAACTAAGAAAATGCTAAATTCTCAGTATGATTCAAAATTAGATGTCATATTTCTGAAACTTAATACTAAATTCTCAGTATTGTTCAAGATTAATGGCACACACCATCAGGCCCGATGTGATAATGTGGATATATTTCAATAAGACTTCATCTATAATCATGAAAATTTTGTTGCAACAGACACAAAATCATTAGAGAGAATGCAGATTCAATACCTGAAAGGGAAAAAATACATCAGCAGCAACGGTAGTATAAGCACAACACATATGCAGAGGGGCGTTTACATAACAGCATTGGATGAAGCGCTGGCACGGGGCATAGAGGCAGAGACCGCATGACATGGAATAACAGAAGAAATAGAGACTGCTGTAGAGCACTGACCACCAGAGCTGGAGGCCGCCAACGCTAGCACAGTGGCAGTGCTGGAGAGAGTGAACATTAACTACTTGCAATTCTGAAACTTTTTCAACATGTTTTTGTCATTTTCCAGCATGCTCATCCAATCAAGCAAACCAGAACTAATGCTCTTCGTCCTAGTTCTAAAAAACATACAAGGAGAAATAAGCACTAGTTGGCAACCTCCTGCAACCAGGGACACATATACTGTGTATCGATATGAGATTTATGCTTCTGGCGGTATTCATGTTGCAATGATTCTCGGTCGTGAATATCAGTTCCCATCACTTGACGTGGTTACATTTGTTGGGATCATTGCACCTGAGTACATTCGCTTTGTACAGCTTTACAAGGTTGACCGTCTAGCAGCTGCCAACAGAAGGTACGCTCCACGACTTGAAAGAGTAGGTCACGATTTGGTGATCAAGGCACTAGGTGTGATAAACGGCAGGCAATGTCCGTTGATGCTAAATCCAATGCTCTGTTGTGGTATGCTACTGGAGTTGCAAACATGAAGTTACATCAGTGCTGCATTTCGTTCTTCCTACATTAGCGAAGCATATGTTTTCATGAAGAATGAGTATGTGTTGGTCAATTATGCTCCACATAGTACATGCAACCGGATTTTGAACGGACCCCTTCCAATCTACGAGGGATACCCATCACTCTCTGGCACAGTCTTTGCAGAATGGGGAATTGATTGCGCTTTCATATCTCACGACCACAAAAAAGCTTTCATCTTCTGTGGAAATCTCTGTGCTTACATTGACTATGCTCCACACACCGACGAAAAAATACTCCAAGGCCCCATGACCATTGTTCGCATGTTCCCTTTCTTTAACGGCACCGTGTTTGAAAACGGATAGATGCCGCATTCGAAGCAACTGCAACATATGAAGCTTATCTATTCAGAGGCAAACGATATGCTCTCATCAACTATCACCTTGGATCTGCAAAGCTCATCACCATTCGTGACCTCACCCAGGGCTTTCCTAGCTTGAGAGGCACCCTTTTTGAATCTGGGATCGATGCAGCTTTTGCTTCTTACAAGACTGACGAGGCTTACATATTCAAAGGAGATTCCTATTCACTGATGAACTTTAAACTGGCACCCACTGACGACTACTTACTTGGTGGCATCAAAAAGATTCTACCTAACTGGCCCTCTTTGAGGACGGTGTTGCCTCATAAAAATCGAGGAATTGATGTGCATGACCAGCCACAACCACAACCTATTGCTGTCCGCCACCGTGATCTTTAATACCCACCAAATCACCAAGCACACCCTTCCTCGAGTTAATATCCATCTAGCCATATCTATATATTTTGCTTCAGAATAAACTTACGAGTGCTTTTATTTCAATCAAGATATACTTGTTATAAGCTAAAAAAAATAGTAACTCTAAATACATATTACAGGGGATTAGCATTTTAGTATATACTAGTATGTGTCCTTCCCTGTTATTGGCCGTACTTACAATTTGGTCATTTATTTCTTTAATTCATCATGATATCTTACAGCGACAGTAAACCAATTTTACATTTCAACAAACCAAATTTCATCGCATAAAGTTTTCTCACTCTTTATCATAAGCAAAATGAAGAGAGGCAAAGCAAATATTATGCACATCCTTATGACTAACTTACATGATCATTAATGAAATTGAATGCCTTTTTCAATATTCTAATCCTTGTGGCATCCATCTCTCCAACTTGTTCAGCGAGCTATGCATTAAAAGGCAAAAATGTCCAACATTTATTTAGGGAAATAGAGTATTATTGGACATGTAAACATTTGATATTATGTATCAAAATGTGTGTCAGGAAACAAATGAGTTCAAAAAGAAAATACCTGGGCCTTAAAACTATCGTATACAACAACAAGAATAAGGTTTGTTATGAAATAACTCCCAACAGCACATACATTAAAAAAATAAGCTAGACAATCGAGAGTTCCTGCAGAAAAGTAACATTGAATACATCATACGAATAGAACAAAACCTCAAACGAATAAATAAAACAATGGGACCTTTGGTAGTGGCTCAGCAACTAGTGACCAGACTGGGAGTTCTAGCCGTCGCCATTCTAGTGAAGACCGCATGGGCAGGTAGGAGGCTTGGGAGTGAATTCGAAAGGGAGAAGGGGAGGAGGATAGAATCCTAAAACCAACCAAAGCGCATTGGAGTCAAACCCAGTTGAAATCGATGGAGAACCCTAAAAAGCTCAGTAGCCATAACCAAAAGAAATTTTATAGATCTAAAATACAATATCCGAGGAAGAAGGAAAATGCAAGGAATAGGGTATTGAACAAGGGATTTGGAACAGAGGAAAAGGAGACGAGAATAGGAAGCCAGAGGAAAGATAAATTAGGGATTTGGAAATTTGGGGGTGAGAACAAAATGAAGAAGAAGCGGGAGATTGAAAATAAAAGTGGGAAATAGTTTTAGTTGAGGTGTGGATTGAGGGTGTGGATGGATGACTGAGATTTTATTTTAACTAATGGTGTGGATCGCTGAGGTGTATTCTATTTTTAAATTTTTTTAATTAGAATATATCTAGAGCTACTGCAACACATGTTGATATCTATGCTAATACATTGAAGTGTGCGTTGCAATAGACAAAAAACAGCATATCTATGGCAACATTGTAGCTAGCAACACCATGCATTTTCGTTGTAGTAGGCCATCTATGGCGTAGTAAGATGGACTTACATAAGCTTCTCACTTGATTTTGCACTTGATTCCTTCAAGAATAGAGCTCCTAGGATCAAACTAGGTTTAGGGAATTCTAATTTCCCTTTATTTCCCCCATTTTCTAATTTCTTTGAAGTGAGGAAGAGAATGAACGAGAGTGGGCTGATGGGGTGGCTTTAATTAAGTGGTTAGGTTTAGCCATCCAAGCCCCAACCAAAGTCCCAATTTTCACAAACTCAAAATATATCGAAGTTTATAGTCGAAAACGTTGTAAACGATGATCGGGACTCAATGGAAGTGGTTTCGAGTCCAAATTCATCTGTATGCAGAATGTGACTTTTCGGACCTATACTCGATTAACGATTAACGACGTTATATCTAAATAAAATATTTAAATATATTATCATTAAATATGCGGGTTATTACAGGCAGATATTTAAGAACCTAATCCCCATAATGTTTTATTCCAGTTTTCCAAGGGAATTCATCCTTAACTCGAATTTCCATCATGGACTGATCGAAAGCCATCAGTGTCTTTGGAAGTCTTCAATGAGAAAGCTAACTATTTCCGATGCCAAGAAGAAGCACAAAGGAATCAAGCTCCTTGTTATGACAACCTACTTCGAGATGAGGTCCAAAACTCTAACGACTCCAGTCCCAACACTCCAAGTGAACCTCCTCAATCCAACGATAATGGACGTAGTCGCAAAAAGAAGAGGAAGCGCCTCAGACTTCGATCTTTCCATGACTACATTCCGCTCGATGACTCCCCTAGAACATTTATCTCGAGACTAACAATGTCCTACAGCACAAGAAGTCAGTTCCAAGAGGGCCATTGGACGAAAAGAGAAAAATAAGATAATACTACTTGTTCCACAGTGGCCACGGTCATGACACGAACGAATGCCTCCCCCTTAAGGACAACGTCGAAAAGTTCGTCCGTTGGGGAAAACTTAAACAGTACACACAAGGTCCCTCACATGAAATTTCTGAGCTATCCAATGCTCACCAAGAATTTCAACCGGCCAGGACCTCGCTTAGCAACTAGAAATCATGGGATCATCCTTTCGACTCAACAAGATAGCAACAATATTAAGCTGCTTAGACATCGACACCGCACTGTACGACTCGTCTTGCTTGAGTTACACCTTGTATGAACATAGTTGTATCCATTTCCAAGAGTAGTTTCATTGTATGTTGTAATTTCGACAAGTTGTTTGAGTTGTCTTGTAATCGGCTTAGTTGCAATCCTTGTGCGAAGAACCAAAACATTAGCCTCGCTACCGCAAATACAATCGGGAAAGCTCAAACATACTTGCCTCCAAGAACGGGGAAAATACACTAAGTCCAACGGATTTAGCTCGGCCTACCTATGCTCCGGCATACTATGCTAGCGATCTGTTGGAACCCTCACTAAGCCCAATGGTTAGCACATGATGTATCTATGCTCGGGCATGTTTGGGAATCTATCCATCAGGGTCATCTAAGCAAGTGTGGTACCACCGCTTACTTGGTAACTCTTATCCCCAGAATTATATCCGAGTATAAAACTGGAGAACCAACTGCCCCTCCGACTCTAACCCAAAAGAAACAGCGGGAGGAGTATAAAGTACGAAAAAACGATGTTCGCTCCTAAATTCATAACGCCTTGAGCTAACGACCGAAAGGGAGTCTTGACAGTGAAGTTAGTCTCCTTGAACTCCGCGCGACTTGCGTTTCTCAAGGGTGGAGTTTTGACCAACCCAAATATAAGTGCAACGCCGAGTCATGTTACATGAATACAACTCTCGGAAAGTGTAAAAGCACTCAAGCAATTAAAATGAAAAGTCTCATGACATAGTAATCTATGAGTTTGTCACTGGAGAAACCGGTTTGCGACTCATTCACACCTTTCTCTCCTTCGTCGGAGACAAGACGGGAATGGGAAGCAAACATCCTTCTCCAATGAACATCTCTTCTTTGCCGTCGTCGAAACCTTTTGCCTCCACCTGAGCTCCGTCCGCCTCCTAATCATTTAGGGACACGTCGGAAAGCACTACCGGAGGTGCGCCTAAAAGCAGGCCTAGAGGCACCAATCATCTACATGCTCCCGCGACCGTCTCTATCGATGTAGTGGTCTTTGAGGTCTTCATCAGGGAAACCGGTTTGAGATCCACTCCAACATTTATCTCCTTCATCGAAGACAAAATGGGAATGATAAGAAACCCCTTATTCTCCGATGGACACCTCCTCTTCGTAGTCGTCGTGAGATTCCGCCTTAGCCTAAGCTCCGGCCACCTCCCAGTCTGTTGGGGGCTCGTCGGGAAGCACTACCAGAGGCACATCCGGAAGTGGGTCCATGGGCACTAGTCCTCCACTAGTTCCCATAACCTTCTCTATCGACATAGTGGAATCTGAAGTCGTCAGTGGAGAAATCGGTTTGCTCCTACCTTTCTCTCCTACGTCGGGAGATGAAACAAGAATAAGCAGCAAACCCTCATTCTCCAATGAACACCTCCTCTTCAATGTTGTCGTGACCTTCCACCTCCACCTAATCTTCGTCCATCTCCTAGTCAGTTGGGGGTACGTCGGAAAGAACTACTGGAGGCACACACAAAGAGGGCAGTCTCGGGAGCACCACACCTCCACCAGTCTTACACCCTTGCTACTATCATCTTCTTTGCGACTCACAGAGCGACCTTTTTGGGGAGAAAACCCGCCATGCAGAGAAGATGATTCGAAATTGAAGTCTCAGCACCACGGAAGTCCCCATTGACGCCTCTCAAAGATGAGACTCCCTACAAACAAACATTCCGGGACACGGTGACAACCTTTAGTTTTATAACTAAAATTAGTGTCATCACCGACTGTAGGCACAATACTTGGAATGAGTCGTGATCACGACGTGATTGGATTAAGAATTTAATCCTGGAATTGGCCATTAAACTATATGTCCACATCTTATGTGCATATCTGAGTGACCAGTTCAAAAAAGTTCGAATCTCGGACGTCACACCAACCATCTGCGTTACGTTCAACTTCAATCCCAATCCCATCACGCAACATCGCATGTGGATCCAAGCTTGCTAACTCGAACTCGGGATCGAAGAAAACAATACAACTTATAACTCCCGTAAAAAAGTGAAAAATTGGCTAAGTCCATGGGATGCAAGGTTAAAAATTCGTATCCCCGTGTACTAGCCAGGAATTCTCATGTTTTCCCAATTTATCTTCAAATTCCTGAAGTATCGAGACTCCTATAATAAACTCAAATCTAAGTGTAATGACAAGTTAATTTACATAAGTACGATACTAGAAAATGTAGAGAGTGCTTGAACACTTAGAACAATATATATGATATAAGAAAAGTAAACAAGCTTTCATTCACATGTCAAAAATACATCTTTTTACTTACAACACAATGTACATTAAAACTATATCATGCCTCCAAAAAGCGAGGGTCATGCTCGCACATTCTATCGACCTACAAAAACAAAGACTTGTCAACAATCACTTGGACGAGCTTCCCTTCATCCCCTTCTTCTTCTTAGCCTCGGTCTCGAGCAACTCGTTTTTATTCTTCCTCTTCCTCTTCGACTCCCCAATCCCTCTAGATACTTTTTGGTCCTTAGGTGGAGTTGAAGTGGGGCGAGACCTGAACTCGTATCAACTGCCCAAGGATGCGAAGAGGACATGCACATATTCCTTTTCTTCAGTGATGTCTACGGTTTCAACTCAGGGAGGACCGCCTTTAGTAGAGGAGGGGCGGCTTCGATGATGGCCCTCGAAATTTCAAACTTCTCAGCCTCTTTATTAGCTTTCCTTGCCTTCCTCTCAGTCCTCTTCTTTGCCTGTTGTTCGGCCTTCATCTTTTCCTCCTTATAAGCCTTAAGCCTCTTCCATTCCTCCTCGGCTCTCTTCTCAGATGCCTCACCTCCGCTTTCTTGCGGGCCTCTTCCTTGGCTTTCGCTCTCGCCTCCTTTTGAGCTTCGAGCCTGGCCTTCTCGTTCGCCTTTTTCTTTGCCTCAAGATCTTCGGACTTCATCAGTGTTTGGACTTTCTATGTTTCAACAAGTTCATGCATTGTCAGTCTGCCTGCCTCAGTCTGTCCTGTCACCTGGACATTCGCATCATCTTTATCCTAATCCTCCTAATATGGCTTAGAATAGTCAACCAACTCTATTTCTCCCATTTCCAGGTCAAAGTCTTCAAGTCTCCCATATTATTCCTCCATCTACCTTTTATAGGCCCATAGATTCGTCCCGGTCTTGGCAGCTGTCTCCATTTCAATCCCAATCGTCGCCCTCATCTCAAGAGTACATGCACGTTCGGAGATAAACAAATCGGTTTACTTCTATTTTTTGTTATCTTTTCATATATCGTCGAGTAAGTGGATATACATTCTGGCATCTACTGGTAGTGCCCGTTGACACTAACCCTTCAACGATTGGCGAAAGGAAACTAGGAGCTAGTGTGGAAGGGCCACCAGTGGAAGCGGTGGGAATGACTCGCTGTTGCTGGGAAACGGCCTCGTAAGAAGCAATGATGCTCTCGGTCATGATCGTTTTCCCTTTTCAACAGCATGTTTTTTCCGCCTTTTTCTCCTCGGCGTCTTCCCTAAGAAATTTTCTCCCTTCCGCTAATACTCAACGATCCTCTTTAGTCAAGTATTGGTCCATCAGCAGTGCCTCATCCACCGACTCCACTTCTCGGGCAATAGCTCATCCTCCACCAACTTCTCCCATGTCAAGGCCATATTTAGAACACAGTCACGGACTCGTAAGAACCCACGATGTCGAAGTGTTTTGACATATAAGCCCTAGACCGTTGACTCGATGTCCCTCTCTACCTCCTCTCGGGCTCCAATGACTTGGGCTCAGAGCACTTCGAGTTGGGCCTCGTACTCAGCTCTGATTCCATCAGAATGGCTAAGAACTTCTATATTCAAAGCTTCTGTCACCTCCTTTTCCTTCCAAGCTTGTCCAAAATCGGCATGATTTGTCGCAAGTGCTTTCCTCCATTGACATGGCGGTCCTAGAGCTCATAGCCGGAGAACTTGGTTCAAAAGCATTTCCCTGCCTCGTTTCCTTAGTCAAAGAGGGAATGGGAGTGGGTTGTGAACCGTGCCCTCCGGCGGGCTCCTCATCATCGTTGTTGTCACCACCTACATCTACTTGAGCCTCTGCAACTTCCACCTCAACCGGGGAACATCAGAAGACGCAACAAGAGGCACCTCTTCCTACGGACCTAGAGGAATTTTTCCTCCCTAAGATTTTGTCACTCCATCCTCTCCTTCATCATCATCCCTACAGCCCGTCGAGCAGCCCTCGGGAAGTAAGTCCAACAGATGAAGGAAATGGTATGATATTAGAGTCTAGGCATTACAATATCTACTTGGTACTTTAATCAATGCCATAACTCACTCTAGGTACTCGCCACTCTTCGAAATCCGTGGAATACCAGCCACATGAAATTCTAAGATAGTTTTGAGTTTATGAATCAATTAACTTGGGATACAGGGTAAGTTTTAAAATACTTTCGGTCTGCAAGCCACTTCCTCGCAAATTCTGGTGGGCATCGAAAGTAGAACCAGTCATGCTTAAAATAGCTGAGTTTGTTTCACATCCCCAGGATGATGCAGCTGTTGGGATGAACCTCTAAATAAACGAGGGAAGGTGACACGGTGATTCTTTTCTTTAGAGAATAGAGATATATGATGCCTTCCCCAGTCGGTTCAATGCCCAAACATTCTACTTACAGGATGTAAGAGCTAAGAAGGAAGGCATATGCGTTCGGGTGAAGCTGCATTGGAGATGGTAGTAAGAAATATATGATATCTTGGATATATGAACATGACGGGGGCACGCTTCCGATAGAGCACATATGTATATTCTAGGAAATATACCCTTCCAGATGAGCGTGCCCCTTATCTACCCTTCTGGGAACCAAAACATCACCTCAAGATATTCCTAATTCCACGCAAATTACCCTCGATGAAGATTTTTCTATTTGCAAGACAACCGAATCAGGGGGATTATTGAGAATCATAGCATCTCCCATCATATCCAATGCCACGAAAACACATTCCCGATCATCACTAGCATCCTTTCCTTCCAACAAGCCCTATGCTACACCTTTTGCTTCTCCTCCAACTGTCGGTTCATTCACATGCTCGCTTAAATGTTGTGACCCTTCGAGTTGTCCCTCTTGTTCAGGCATGCACCCATTTGTTAGAAGGGTTGGAAGCTTCGGAGGCCCCATGATCGCTCGCTGACGGGATAGAATGGTACGAAGACTCATTAGAGCTCAGAGATGTTTCTACGGCTTCGGCTACCAAGCCCTGAAGTCTTCCGGAGCTTCTCTTTTCCATCACAAACTATATTTTCAAGATAGCTGCATTAGTTAGCACATTGAACCCTATTCCCCCTATGTTGGTGTAAACTAACGTGGAATGTGCAATATCGTTCATGCTGATGCAATTGCAGTAAAAGTGATTCGATGCGCTACGGCGATTTTTTCGTTCGTAAAATTAGAACCATCGTCGTCGCTAACCATTATCGTCGGATTCGGGTCGAGTCGCCATTATGTCGTGATAGGGATCGAAAATCGAGTCCAGGAATCGGTGGTTCAGTCATATGTCCATAGTTCGAGCTTAAGCTTTAATCCTGTGTGCACGTCCAAATTATCAATTTGACTTCGAGCATTAAGGCGTGGTTAATCGACACATTAGTCCGAATCTGATCCGATCATGCAACGTTGCAAGAATGACTCGAGTTCAACGACTAAACATTCGAAAATCGAATTTTCCCTTAGGGCATCCTAGGATATGAAATTCTGTATCCAATTGGCTCTAGGAGATTTCGTATCCCGCTCGTACCATGAAATTCTATATCACGATCACCCTAGTGGGATTTCGTTTCCCGATTCTACCATCTCTCCATTCGTGTCCATTGCACCCTCTTCCTTCGTCTCCCTTAAGAACTCCCCAAAAGCGCAAGTTTTTGGGTCCCCAAAAACATCAGAGTTCTTAAGATATGAAATTGAATTTTGTACTCCAAAAAAACCTCATTTTCGTCATCCCCCTTCTGAAGCTTCTCGCACTCCTCAAGATACGCGTCGAACTCCTTCTTCTCATCCTACAACTCCATCACTAAGCGCCATGGCCAACCAATCTTTCGGCCTCCACCTCATAGACATGGCTTCGCCTCCTCACCAACCCAACTCCATGCACATCAGAAAAAACCCTAATTGAATCGTGGTACGGTTCGATTCAGCCACCCACTTGAGTTAGGACAAGGTGAGGCGAGGGCGTTCGAAGTGCTCTGAAGTTTTTTGTATTCTCAAAACTTCAAGCCAATAAGTATGAAATAATGCCAGCAATAGGATGTAAGAATTCGGATCTGAATATATATAGTGGGGTGGGAGAATCCAGAACTTGGAAAAAAATTCTAAGTACCGAGACCGGTACCGATTTGAAAATAAAATAAATGAGAGGGAGAAGGGGGAAGGAAGACTTGACTACTCAGGGATTAGTAAACCACTTCTTAATCCCAACGATGGTGCTAATTGCATGCATGCATTTTCGAAACTTCGATCGTTGAAGCCGACTCAAAACGTCGAACAATTGTGTGCCTATGAATCTAAATGATTCCACGAAGCACACCAAATAATCAAGTCCTAATTCAATGATGTTTTGATAACCAACTTACGTGATCGCATGCCTAAGCTATGACAATGATCAGGCATAATAGACTCGTATCGTTAACCAATCGTGTACTCGCGAACTCAAATTGTCCAAGAGTACATGCCAAACGACCGAGTCCCAATTCAACAACTTTTCGAAAGCTAACTTGCGCGATTGCATGCCCACGGCATGCCATTTAAATAACATGTCACTTACATCATACTTTGATCATATCGCATGAAATTACGTGCAAACGAGTGAGCGCATACGTGACCCTGTGCCAGCAACAACTCGTGTGAACTTCGGTGTAAGCGAAGGTCGACGACCAACATTTAATTTCTTGGATCAACAGGAATTGAACATTCACCTAAGCAATCAGACAGGATTCCAGTCCGAGTAACCAAAAATCTCAACAATGTTCGAATCGCATACATGCATCAACAAGCTACGACAAGGCGTCATGGCTACTCAACGGAAAGGTCACGACAAGTCGTTCAACATGGCTTAGAGATTTTTTTGGCTCTTAGGAATACTTGGCTCATCTTATAACATGTCATGTTATCACAAGACACCATTTGGGGGGAAGTGTTAACCGGACTTCTGGTCCTTGTACTAAAAGCAGTACAGGTACACACGACTCGGCATATCATGCGGTTCAACAGCCTATAAGCGTCGTCAAAACCTTTAGGGCTCAAGCCCAGATGAAGTCGTACAAGAATAGTCTTGCTGACTCGACCAAGCTACTCAACAATTAGCCTAACACTCGGGATCGATAATCAGCATCAGGAAGATTCGTATCCCTAAGCCCCTCAACAACTCCTCAAAACTCCAAGTCCAATTTCGTATTCCCATATATGACTTCCGCGATCGGTATCTCTACAAAGACACATTTCGTATCCTCTTTCCTCTTGCCTTTTCGTATCCCTCATCTCCTCCTCATCATTTCGTATTCACCTCCTCTGCATCATTTCGTATCCTGGTATTTCACCATTATCCTCGAATCAACCCACCAAGATACGAAGCCAACATCGTCATCGAATATGAGATCATAGCATGCAGCCAAATATGAATTTGCTTAATACCCCGTGATATGAAGGCAAGCCAACAAGTAAAAGACCAATGAAGTAGAGAAGACGAACAAAAGAAAATAACTAAGTCATCTGAACGGTACCGATCCCGAGAACGGTACCAAACCGGGGGTACGAAATGTGTGGGGGGGCACGACCTCACCTGCTTCCTTCCTCTATATCTCCTATAAATAACATCAACCCAGCAGGGTGAAAAGGATTGGCTCCAAGATCTTTGAACACTTTGGGAAGAAGAAGACCTTCCTAGAACCTCCCTAGCATACTCCATCACTCCGCGAAGAAGAAGAAGCTTCACTTTGGACACTTGGACTATTTTGGGCAGCATAGGCATCTCGGGAAGAAGGGGATTACCATGTTTTTGAACATACTAGAACCTTGTTTACATCATTGCTATTGTATTGACATGTAACTATTGTTCCCACCATTGTTAAAGAGCAAAGCCATTCAAAGTGGACGTAGGCCTAATTGGGCTGAACCACTATAAACACTGTGTCATTTACATTTCCTGCATTATTTCAATTCTGGATGATTAGTTTCATTGTCTTAGAACTCATTGGATGTTGCTCCAACATTTTCGCATCAACAACAAGTATGCCTACATCCACTTTGAAGATATTTTTGCATATTTGTACAAGTATAATCCTTTTAGCTACAAAAGTTATGTGTTTAGCAATATAAAAGTCCTTGCCTAAAGCCAACAAGCCTTTCTATAAAATCCAAGGTCTAAAAGTGTGCTTTAATGCCCAAGAGAGTCAAATACCAATCCAAGTGCCAAGTGGAGGTTCACGAGATCATGTAACATTACAAAGTCTAAAGAGCCATGGAGGAAGCCATTAAAATGCACCAAGTCCAAGAATCCTGGTTGTAGAATGAAGGCCTAAAAAGATCCTCAAAACAGCCAAGAGATGGTGTATTTATAGAAGCAGGAATATGGGATTCGTATCCCAAAATTTTGTATCCCGGGATCGGTACCGAACCTGGTACTTAACCATTTCACCAGCTTCAATTCGAAGTACCCCACTCTGAAGCCATCTTCTTCAAGGATACAAAATGTAATATGTCGATCCTAAATGAGTTAAAGTAGCACTAATCCTAGGAGTTAAAGGGGAAGCACCGATCCTCGAAGTGTTAACCATATATGAAAACGACCCAACCGATCTCTAAAGCCTTTTCCACAATATCGATCCCTATTTCGAATGATTCGAGGATATGAAAATACCAGGACGAAAGTGGGATACGAAATCCCCATGACAACATTACCGATCCTGGGACCATCATCGGGGATACAAAACTCCTTGCCAAGCCCAACATACGTAATCACATATGAACCAAGAACACTGGTCCTGGGATCGACCCTACCAATACTGATCCCAAAACACTTAACCAAATTTCTGAGTTTTTTAAAACTTCTCGACTTCGTCCAAACCACTCCAAACTTTCTTGAGTTCGTACTCAAGTCCTAATTACTCCGATAGCTAGAAATTCGACATGTGATTGCCTTGTAAAAAAGGCGGGTCAACAGGTATATTATAGAATAATTTCGTAATTATATGCAACCATCGAAAAAATTATTTATTATTGTGATATTCTCTATGTTTGCAGACAGTATGATATAATCATAGACGAAAATGTGTGTTTTTTCAAACAAATTAGGAACATACCAATTTTTAGCATGAAGGATCATATCATTGAAACATATAAATTAAATTAATTATAATTGGTTCGGTATAATTCAAACTGAATTTATTGGAGGATTAACTATATTAAACAATCCTTAATTTAAATTCGGTTCGATGAGGGAATCAATCTAATTAGCCGAGGAATTAATTTTAACATATTAATCTGTTTCCATATAACATCTGTAAAAATTCAAATACGGTATAAGTTCCAAATATACAAGGGAACATATAAAGTCTCTTGTTATGTACCTTTAACAAACCGGTCCATCCTAAAAGGTTGTAAGTAGAAACTCATTTATTACAACATTATTTTCGTTAATAAACTTAGCATAAGATCCAATAAATAAGAAAAAAACATGTTGTAAGTAACTAAAAATAGCTTGCGAAAGTGTTTTTTTGGCAAAGCCGGCCGTTTTTAAAGTGACCGCAAAAACTTTTTTTATAACAAATAATAATTACAAGAATTACAAGAGATTGACAGATTACCAGCCTACGAATCGGTTATTAAGGTGGACTGTCGACCACATATATTTGTATAGTGGATCAACCACTGTTATTGTCCTAGGTTAAAGTACAAGAGCTAATCTTAGCGACCAGACTACTACCACGCAGGGAGAAGAAGACTTACAAATAGATATAAGACGAGCATCACCAAGGAAGTTTCATCACTTCACAGCAATAACTTTAGCTGATAGGGATCAAGAGCTCTTCCAAGAAGTACCAAAGGAATAGACCTAAACTAGGTACACAACTGTTGTCGGGCAATCGCCGTTGTGACCTAAATGGCAACCGCAACCATGGTGATAGAAGAAGCCAAGCATCCCCAAACAACCAACCAATGTTACATGACATAATACCAATTTCGACATTATAAGAACGCCCCTCCCACCAAAACAGAAAATACTAGATCCAAAAATGCAAACATACGACCATACCCAGATCAAAGTAAATGCAGACAGGGATGCTTGAAATAAACAAGTGAATCGAAAGAAGCAAGGGAAATAAAAGACCAGAGAAACTACCAAAACAATCATTGCCAACCGATTAAGGTCTTTATTTGATTCATGTTTGAGCAGTTCAAGTGAGGTTGCTATTCGAGATCTCGCGCTAGATTCAGACATCTAATGCTCATCGTAGCTTTGAAGAAAGGGTCACCAAGATCTGGGAAAAGGATCTGAAAAATGAGTCGTGGAGGGGAAAAGGGGTCTAAGATCTATCGCAAGCCAGGCATGGAGAAAACTAAGTATTATGAGGAGTTTTAGAGGATTTGAGAAGTAGCGTAGGGTAGAGAAGTTGAACGACAAGAAAGAAGAAGACGGCAGAAATACTTAGTCCCTATTTCCACACCACGGCAACTTTTTTCGCTAATGTTTTACTTTTGCTATTTTGTTACGAAAGTGTTGTTTGGATAATGAACAATTATGCTTTGATGCAACATTATATCTTACACAGTTTATTCTGCTTGAAAAGGTAATATAATGCACTTATTATGCTGTAAAATTTGATTAATGTTTCTGTTTTTAGTGTATAACAATCGTATATGTCATGAATATTATATTATATCATATTGGATATACATATAAAAAATATGACAAGCATTCTTATCAATGTTATGTTAATGCATCAATTTTTTTATCCTATTGGAACGACAAGAAAAATCATGGTGAATATTAGAAGTCGAGATATGATAAAGAGAGTTAAAAAAGAATTATTGTTGGTCGCATGATTAAAACAATATAAAAGAGGCAAATTATAAAATAAGGCATTCAGTTTAAATAGAACTATGTTTGAATGCATATCTAGGCTTGGGGTAGAGTTCCCTTGTTGAAGGACTCGTGCGAACATTTCTATATATATTTGTTTAACCTCATTTTAGAAAGAATACAAAAAATAAAGATGTTCTTTGATACACATATTCCATATGCAAGTTTTTTCTCCATTATTTGTTGAAAAATGGAAAATTTTGATTTAGTAAATGATGGTTCCTCCAAAATCATAATAAAGAAAATTAATGTTGATAACTTCTTGCATTCTTTCCCTTTAATAGTAGTTGTATTACTTGTACTTTTTTGTCTCAACATGAACTACTAAAATTACCCGTTTACAGATGTTATTAGGTACTAGTATCATCTAGAAATAGGATCTTTTTTTGAAAAAGGTTTGTTAAGGTGGCAGCAAACACCTTTTACTATAAATAATAAAAAAATACATTATAGTACAGGTGATTGCTAGTTGACAATCAACTATTCGGTTTTTAAGGTGAACCGTCTACCACTTACAGATTTTAAAATGTTCCGTCCACTCTACCTAATAAGCTTACAGCACTGAAGCTAACTTAGATTCTAGACTACAATTGTTTCATGCTCCACGCAGGGATTTTATTACATATCCTATAAAATAGTTATAGGAGAATACAATTACATGTTAAGATTTACAACTTACATACAAAGCAGAGGGACAGTGCAAATTCCTTGGGCCACAACCAAAAGGCATGATAGTAGCTTGTGTTGTACAAACTGTGGCAGAGTTTTCTTAAGCCACGAAAACAATAGCAGCTCCAAATTTCATTCTAGGTCGGCTAGGAAAACATTGCATACATTGTGACATGTGAGATGACAGCCTAACAGAAGGAAAGTCTTCGAAAGGGAAAAATAGGACGTCACCAGAGTACGACACATTGACCGCAACACATCTCCATGTGTGTCGCAAAGCACTGATGAAACTCATTCGACCAGAACACTAGAAAAATCCCCACCAACCAGAAACTAACCGGCTACACAAATCAGCTACCAATCCATCTCAAAAAATACACCCAGCGATGTTTCATAACGCACATGGAGGTGGAACTAACATCAGGTCATTCCATTTCAACCCACATAATGTCCAATATTCACCTGATCAGAGCTTCTCAGAATGGCAGAGACCACGGCCGGACGAAGAGGCTAAGAACTGAGTCATAGCTTCACGTGGATAGCCAATCGTTGACAATGAAAACCAATCCAAGGAAAAAACTAACCAACATATTAAACACCATTGGCATAACCAACAAAACTGCTTCACATTTCGTAGATCCAAGCACATGTTACCTAGAAAACATACCAAACAACAGTACATGAAACTCTCTACTCCAAAAGACACAAGAACCTCATCCAAGAAACTACCAACAAGACGATAAAAGAACCAACATTGAAGACCACATAAGTAAATTTGTACCATCACAGACAAGCGGTGAAGCCATGTCGAAATGCGAAACAAATCAACCGACGAGGAGTTGCTCCCAATTAGATCCACATTAGTGACGAAATCCCATTCAGCACCGTACAACCAGTTGAATAATCTACATGGACAATAGTTTCCTGAATCGTACAGTATTGAGGATGAAGTGGATTTAGTAGCGGTATGAGAGAGAAGAGAGCACAACGCTGCTGAGGATGAAACAGTTGGGGAAACAACACTTATATCTAATACGATGGCCAAAGCTTAGCTCTAGATATGACATATAGGTTATCTAAGGCTACCACGCACATCATAAGGAAGGAGATGAAGAGAAAAGTGATTTTTGGAGGCAGATGAGGAGAAAGAAGCGATTTTGAAGAGATAGAAGCGTGTAGAGCTTATTAGAAGTAGAAAACGTAACTCATTGATGCCATTAACGGTCACCACGAAATAACGAAGCTTTTTTTCGTATTGAGATACTACATTTTTCTAAAAATAGGATCTTGAGATAACTTGAAAATAAGATTTAAAAATAAACCTTATTTACAGATTCAGGACGTTTTTCATCTTTATTTATTAATAATACCCAAAAAAAAATCAGACTAATAAAAGGAAAAATTGGATAGTACAACTTAAAATAAATATTCAAACTAGTTAAATAATAATTAAATATTTATGTAAATCATTTTCTCTTAAATATGTTAAATACATATAATTTATAAAGAAAAAAATTACGTGCATAGGGCATGTTGTAGCTTGTAACTATTATTTTGTTAAATATCATCGTGATATTTATTGCTTTCCATGTAGATATTCATATTTTATAAATTACCTTTTTATGTTCTGTAATATGGCCTATTACAAAAAATATTCCAACAATAAAACAATTTTTAGTAGTTTGATTCGTTCCAATACCAAAATTCAATTTTTATTCCAATAATAATAATCAATTTTTAATAGTTTAATTCATTGATTGTTGTTATCTTATCATCATCTTCAATATAATATTATCGAAGGTATTTTTCGTATGTATTCAAAAATATGTTTTGTTATGGTATTGTACTATATCATTTTGAATTATTCTACTTGATTTATTATTGAAGTAATTTTACCTACATAATTAATTATTGTAGACAATAATAGTTGATTGGTTAGAAAATCAAACTACACAATGCTTACACTTGATATATGTTTCTCATATCATTTTATCTTGGATGTATCAAGTTATTCAAAGCTAATATAATATTTTCCAAGCCAATAAATAATGTATTGATATAATCTGGGATTGTTATTCATTTTAAGTACATTTGGATAATTTCACTTTCAAAATTCTCTGGTTTGGAGTACTATTATCATATAATTCTTATCGAGTTAGTGATCAGAATAGTTGATGTTATAGTTGTATAGAAATATTAAGCTGAGTTATTTAAATATAATTTGTATAGTTTGTGATTAAACAAGCATATGTTTTGAGTATGTAAAGTTTTATATTATTTTTTAAAAACTCTGTGCTCCTAGCATAGATTAGTGCTAGTTATGTTAATTATATTTGTACCTATCATTTATCATTGTTTTATATACTTTCGTTATCCATGATTTACAACGGTTATGCTTTTACGAACCAATTTTTTTTAATATAGTTACCAAAGATGTGCTAAAATATGATCTTTGTTACATATATATTGTTAGGATTGCCTCGCATGTTGTTAAAGTAGGAATGACGGTTTGAATAAATAATCACACATCACAGAATAAATTTGAAGGAGTGGAGTACAAATATGAGTTGGTAGGCACGTAACATCAGGGATTCCTTTTTTTTTACAAGGATGTGTGTGTCGACTCATATGCGTGCGCCCTATGTTGGAAGGAAGAAGGGATTTTTTTCCAATTGTCGTTACATAACCGTGGTATCAAAACCGAAGGTTACGGATTGGGCCATGCAGGCAAGGAAGTGCTCTCAAAAGTTACTCGTAGGATGCAAGTCAAGGGGGAGACTATTAGGATTGCCTCGCATGTTGTTAAGGTAAAAATGATGGTTTGAATAAATAGTCACACATCATGGAATAAATTGAAGAAGTAGAGTACAAATACGAGTTGGTAGGCACGCAACATCTGGGATTCCTTTTGTTACAAGGATGTGTGTGTCAACTCATATGTGTGCGCCCTATGCTGGAAGGAAGGGAGCTTTGTTCCGACCATCGTTACATAACATTGGTATCAGAGCCGAAGGTTATGGATTGAGCAATGCAGGCAAGGTAGTTTTCTCTAAAGATACTCGTAGGATGCGAGTCAAGAGGAGACTGTTAGGATTGCCTTGCATGTTGTTAAGGAAGAAATAGCAGTTTAAATATAAAGTCCCACATCACGGAATAAATTGAAGGAGTGGAGTAAAAATATGTACTAGTAGGCACGTAACATCGGGGATTCCTTTTGTTACAAGGATGTGTGTGTCACCTCATATGTGTGTGCCCTATGCTGAAAGGAGGGGAGCTTTGTTCCAACTGTCGTTGCATAACAGTGGTATCAGAGCCGAAGGTTACAAACTGGGTCATGCAGGCAAGGCAGTGCTCTCAAAAGATACTTGTAGGATGCGAGTCAATGGAGAGACTGTTAGAATTGCCTCGCATGTTGTTAAGGTAAGAGTGATAGTTTGAATAAATAGTCCAAATCACGGAATATATTGAAGGAGTGGAGTACAAATATGAGTTGGTAGGCACGTAAAAATAGGAATTTCTTTTGTTATAAGGATGTACCTGTCAACTCATATGTGTGCGTCCTACGCTGGAAGGAAGGGGCTTTATCCCGACCGTTGTTAACATATACATACATACATATATATAGACACACACACACACGCACACACAACAAAAACAGGTTTTCTCTCCCATGGGGGGAGAAATTACCAGTAAACTAAACGCTACGATTTACTTTCCGCAAATGAATGTTAAATCACAATGCAAAAAATCCTCCTAAGTTGAAAACGCGATTGGTGGAACCGTTCCTCCACTCTTCAATATCATTTGATTTCCCAAATTTCGTAACGTCGGCGGACCAAGATCAACTATCTCTCGATTTCATATGATCAAGCCATCAAGAATAGGTGATTTGGTGAAATCGATTCAATCGTTTAACATCTTTGTTGGTGACCTCAACTCCACAAACTGATCTTTTGGACTACTGGATTTGTTATGTCGATTTCGATCTACACATGTTACCTTTTCTTTTTCTCGACTATCAGATTTGCGGTGATTATTTTGAATTGATTGCTATAGAGTTTCAAATAAAAAATTTATGGACTTATTTCTGCTTTAAATGGCGTTCTGTGCTTCTTTGAAAACTATAATTTCCGATAGTTGGAGAAATGTTTCCAGTAAATGTTAGGGATTGCGGATTAAGGATCTTAAGGCAAAACTAACACTAGAGGGGGGTGAATAGTGTTTTAAAAAGATTATGGAAAATTTAAACAATCTTGAATTACTATATGTATCACACAATGATTATCACACCAGAATTGATCACAAACACACAAAAAAATCACAAACACAAATATAAGTAAATATAAAATGCAGAAAAGGAAAGAACACACCGGATTTTATACTGGTTCGGATTACTCCTACATCCAGTCCCACGCAACGCTAGATTGCGCAGAGTTTTATTAATACTAGTATCAATCTTACAACACCCTTGATTTTCCGGCTACAAGGTTAACACCGATTCCACCACCCTTGATTTCATGGCTATAAGGTTCACACCGCTCCCTTTCCTTGATTTCAGGGCTATAAGGAACACACTCTTTCCCAAGTGATTACAACAGCCTTAGAACTCTTGAATAGCACTTCCAAACAGATAGTAGTTGATAAAGATTGAGAAGAGAAAGACAATGATATATTTTTTGTTGAAATCGGCAGAGTATAAGTGCAGAAATCAAGAAATTAAAAAATAATAATGGTGATTAGAGATAGGATGAAAATGAAGAAGAAGAAGTGATAAAAAATTCGAATTTAAACCCTAATTATAGTGTTTGAAAGGTTGCAACGTTTCTGAAACATTTCAAATATGGAAAGATACTTCCTTTGAAAATTGAAAATATGATAATTATATGTCGACATACCATATTGCTCATGTCGACGTATACATATTATTTGTATTTTTAAAATCATTTTCCAAGTTTTAAACAAATATGTATATTCAGGAAATTCTTGAACTAAAACTAATGTTTCAATGAATTTTCAATAGTGTAAAAACATAGTAATATATAATATGAACATATTTATAAAATTATATGATATAAGACTATAAAACATATATTATAAACACATATATATTGTAAAAAATAAACTATAAACACACACACACACACACATATACATATATATATATATATATATATATATGAAATCATAAGCAAAATCTTATTAATTTGAAATCATTTTTAGAAAAGGAGTATGAAATAATTTTGAAATCAATTTGAAAATGAATTTGAAAATAGATTTTGAGAACATGATTTTGAAAGTGCTAACCAGAGTTTTACATATAAACTAGACTCTATTACTTGTTAACCTTGAGCTCTTGAAATCTTGATTATCATGATACTCATGAGTCCTGAATTCCTTGATATCTTGAATCTCTAATACTGTACAGTCTTCAATATTTATATCCTGCATATAAATATATATATATATATATATATATATATATATATTGGACAAGAATGCTAGTATATATTTTATAATCAATAATGTTAATAATTGAAACATAGTTATTGTCATCAAAATTCCATTCTCCAACAGTAAATCCGATCTACATCTACATTGAAGGATGTAAACGAAACGTTGTGTTTTAAACGCTTAAAACTTTGGGAAGATGTCATGTTAATTGCTCAATTTTGATCTCAACGAATCTGAGTTATGTCATTAAGGATTTCTCATTGATTTAAAATTGATGCTTTCAACTGTAACAAGTCCTGCATTTCAGGTTTGCTATTGTATATTATGTCTCCTAAAAACTATACGGTTGCGGATTAATTCATGCGAACCAGTTTAATGAATTTCAGAAGTACACTTGTAGTTAGTGGCTCAATTACTTCAGCACGAAGAAGATGAAAACTATATTATTCAATTTGTTACCTATTTGCTATTATGTTGGATAACTACTTGGTATATGTTAAACGTTCTGGAATAAACGTGGTGGTAGTGGCTTAAGTCTGACAGTAATCCACATGAGTACCAAGTACTAATTTTACTTCTTCCACGTTTTCTGAAATGTGGGGTGTATATAATTATGGAAAAGCATGCAGCTAGCACATGAAGAAACTGGATTTTGGGAACAACGTGTTTTCAATATGGGAATAAATCCAGTAACAACACTAGCATAAAGGAACATGAATATAACCGTTGAAACATGCAACAATTTCTTCAGTGAGCCGAAGTGCACCGGGATCGCATTTATGAGTTTGGAGTTGTTGACCTCATCATGGATCCATCTTCAATTAATTTCATAGGTTTAATGTTTTGTAGTTAGACTAGTGTTCCTTTTGTTTTGTGCATGTTCGTTTTATTTGTATTCGGGTTAGTATGGTAACCTTGTTATGTACTTTTTTGCAGGTTAATAAAACGTACCAATTTTCATATATATATGGGAAAGTCTATTTGAACACAACAAATAGACACAAATAAGGGGACACAAAATCCAATGGTCAAGATTCGGTGTCCCTATGTTTGTGTCTAGTTTTGTGTTCCAATAGCACCAAGCATTCTTTATCACAACAGCTAGCTAGATTAATAAATATTTGTATTTTCATGAAATGGTATGGTATTTATTTAAAATCCCAACCCTGGAAAGGAGGACTGGGAACTCGGTTGTTCGCCATGCCTACTTGCCCTCCTTCTTTTAAGCTAGCCTAACTCAAAGCATCGGCCCTTATCAATATATCAGTTTTTAAGGAGACAATCTCATTTCAAATCTTAAGGGAAACACAGCTCGATAGGCTAAGATTTAAACCCGCAACCTCAAGTAACTTTGTTTTATAGCCAGTGGAGTTCAAATTGTCTATAAATATTTTTCTAAGAAATAGCTAAATTTAGTCAAAAGCTTCCTTATACGATACAAAATCAACTTGGGTTTAAAATACATTTTTCGTAAACGATACAATAAAATTTGAGGCTTTATCATATATGTTTAATGAAATTTAAAATCTTCATATGACAAGCACCATTGTCTCAATTGGTTAAGACGTTGGGGTAAGATGCAAGAAGTCATAGGTGTAATTCGATCGAACCTCTTCCCTTGGCAATTTGGTATATACCATCCAAATTAATATATATATATATGTGTGTGTGTGTGTGTGTGTGTGTGGGTGGGTGGGTGTGTGTGTGTGTGTGTGTGTGTGTGTGTGTGTGTGTACCCAATTTTTAAAAATAACTCAAAATCTTCGTAGACATCCCATGTAAGATGAAATGATCCAAATAATAGAAAACTGTTGTTCACTTATTTTCACCACGTAGTGTTAGTGTTAAGCAAATTTAAATGTACTGAATTAAGGTGCATTTATTTTATAGTAAAGGCACTTAATAAAACTTCTTGTCATTAATTCTAAACCTTTTGACGTTTATTTTTACTCAAGTTCTTATCAAAATCACTTAGCAAGGTAAACTCTAATCAGTGTTTTTTTCCTTTTTTATTTGTAATTATGAATGTTCATTTACATCTAGTCATCAAAATATACAAAACTAACACAAATTACAATTTCAAGTGCAAAAGTTTGATATTACAAAGTTTTAAAAAAAAAACTAATGTACAACATATTTTAAATTTTGAATTTCTGGAGCTCCAAATTCGGAAAATCAAGATTTTTAATTTCAATTTTGTAAGACTAATTAATTTAAAATGAATTTTGTTAATACAAAGTTTTATGATTTTAGAAGTAAAATAAAAAATCATTACAATATGAAATTATAATGCTGGAATATTTGTAAAACTGATAATTTCGAAGTATTTAAAGCTTCCAAAATTGTTGTTCTTCAAATATTTTCCGCTAATCAATTTTTTATATTTCAAACTCATTGTAATCAGTGCATACACACACACCTATATATCTCAATGTAGTCAGTGCGTGTACACACTGAGGGCTGTCAATGGGTCGTGTCGGGTCAGGTTAACTCGGGTTCAGGTCAATTCTTAAATGGGTCGGGTCAACCCATTTATTAAACGGGTCATATTTTCTCAACCCGAACCCAACCTGTTTATAAACGGGTCATATTTTCTCAACCCGAACCCAACCTGTTTATAAACGGGTTGACCCGATCTTATCCGTGTAACTCGTTTAATTAAATGGGTCGGGTTGGGTTAAACAGGTTGACCTATGAACCCATAAGCCCGTTTACTTGATTGTATTCTTAAAAACTGTCTGCACTTCAGAAATGCATTTAGCAAAATATAAACATAAGATACCATACATGAGCATTCAAATCCATATTTCACATGGGCATCCTGCAACCGCAATGCATACACTTAATTTAAGATGATACAATACAAATGACATCATACATATTACGACATATTCGATCTGGTGTTGTTGTCGATCTGGTGTCGTTGTTTCGCCACTTGCCGATTTGAGTCCCTGGGCCCGACATAGTTGATAATTAAAAAAAAGGAAAGTGGAAACTCTGAAGTCTGAAGGTAGTGGCGGCTTGGTGTAAAGTGTAAACTAGGGTAATCCGTAATTTTGTTTGTACGCAGAATTCACAAAGATAGTAAATAAAAGTAACAGCACTAAGTCTAACAGGCTCAGCCCGGTCCATGTATGCATAATTGCTTATGTTATATGATGGATAAAAATATATTTTATATTAAATGGGTTATGGCGGGTCAAAAACGGGTTCCACGGGTCAATCCGAAACCCACTCATTTATTAAACGGGTTAGAGCGGAATGATCCAAAATTGACCGATTTATAAATGGGTTGGGTCGGGTATTTTCCGTGCCAGTTACGAATCGTGCTTCGGGACATGTTAGAAATTGACGTACCTACACACACACAAATGAAGCACCCCAAATGCTCCATGATTTCCACATCTCATTTATGTTAATTTAAGTGAATGGAAGAAATGAGGAGGCGGCTATATGAACATAAAATTAAACACAAATCAGGTGACACAAAGCTTTGACCATTGGATTTTTCTATCCTTATATGGAAAGATGGAATTTGGGGGGAGGGGGAGAGGGAAAGGGGGGGGGGGGGGGGCGCAATTCAATAGTGGAGATCAAACGTGTCTAAATTTTGTGTCAAATAGACTTTCCTTGTGTATATATCCAAAAATTAAAATTCAACAATTATCATCATCCAAAGTAAGAACAGTTGACCATCATCATTTATGGTAATGAAAAGATTGGCCTATAACAATCCAAAGATTTAAATCAAAAGAGCAGGCATATAATTTGAAGAAACATCGAGTATGATCGAGAAAACAAAATTAGGGTTGAACATTGAAAGGATCAACATATCATGCATTAGATAAAAAAGGTTTTTGGCTTACCAATTACCATCCACTTTTTCACATAGAATTTAAAGAAAGACGGAATACGCATGATCGAGAAACTGAAATTAGGCTTGAATATTGAATGCATCAACATATGGATCACATAAAAAAGGTTGCTGGCTTTACCAATTAGCATCCACTTATTCATAAATCTTTTTATTCCTTTAAAATCATTCAGCTTCTCCTTTCTTGCTACAACATTACGAAACCATAAATTTTCCATTTAAGTTTTAGACAACAATTTTTTTCCCTCTATTGTTTCTTTAAAACAAATTAATACATTTGCTTCTATTACCATTAAGCTATCATCTACATTTATAGTGATTCATTTTTCATGCAAATTGCATACCCCAATACCGTTAGATTAACATAAATACCAATCTACGGTTCAAAGTTTGATGTTACGGTAACATATACATAATATGCACACACAAAAATCTTACTACTACTTATAACAAAAATAACAAATCGTTATTATTGCATTCTCAACAAGAAAAACCAAACCAATTAAAAAAATCATTAATACAATAATACAAAAGTAACTATAGTTATTTTCCCCATAAAATTTAGCTGACTTCAAACACACTGATTCAACGCATATCCGAAACAGAACTTGGAATCCTAACACATTTAATTACAAAGTGGCTTACCTGCATTTTACTCGCACAACACAGGCAAAAAAAAGCAAAAACAACACAAAGGAGTTGAGGTACAAAAGAAGGAAAAAGAATTTACAGCTGCACACTAGTGAATTCTCAGAAGCAGTAATTTAGCTAAACAACAATAATAATAAAATGTCACCAGATATAAAGAGCTACAACAGGAAAATATCTGCAATTTGTTCGGGTAATAATGATAAAATAAAAAAAGCAGACACAGATAACACCGATAGCAATCAACTTAAAACACAGGCATTATTTACTTGATATAGCGGAGGCAGAATAAAAACCATAATATGATAAGTGACTGCTGGTTTAACAATTAGCCCATGGCGTATTTTTGAGTCCAGGAGCGAGCAGTGGACTCATACTTGGCTCTATCGGTCTTGTACATGTGAGCAATCTCTGGAACTAACGGATCATCAGGGTTTGGATCCGTCAGAAGCGAACATATGGACAGCAAAACCTATAGTATATACATGCTGTCTGTTTAATATGATTTTAACACTGGTAAGTTGCATAAAAGCAAAGATAATAAATAAATGAAAACGCACCTTGGAAATGGTAAGGGCAGGGCTCCACTGCTCCTTCAAAATGTCCAAACATATGCTGCCATTGCTGTTAATGTTCGGGTGGAATACTTTGGTTCGGAAAGACACCTGTTCCATTTCATTTTACTTTCCACTTTCAAATACTGTTATCCCGGAAGACAAATCACAAATAAAATGGAAATAATGGTTTACTGGATAGCTGTTGTTATGTCCTACAAACTGAGCCAAGACTGATAATCCCTCATCAGTGATTATCTGCCATTGGTTTTCCTTAAGGAGGCGGCTACCCAAACGAAACTTCCTAATCTTAATAACCATTATTAGTTTATGCTTCTAAGTTTGAAAAAAGAATGTTTTGGTTGCATCATGAAACAATTGTCCTTCATGAAAATATACATAATGCCCACGATTTTCCCTCCAGGTTCAGAACAGTATTCCATGCAAAATACACTTTGTCGTACATTCATTATTTGGACACCATGTACATAACTTCAGAAGAACTGTAACAATACACCGCAGATAGAAATTGGGTGAACCCAATTTTCAATGTCAACCAATCAGGTGCTAAATTAGCAATCATATAAGGAAGATCACTGAGCTGCCAGAAATGAGAAAACAAGACAGCAGCATCTTTCGACTATTTGTTTATATTCTTCAGAACTAAAGCCGGCCATTTTAAGTGACTTCCAATGAGTGTGTGCGTATTTGCATATGGGAGTGCAGGCATGTGCCAACATATTGTGGCACAATAAAAAGGCGTGCTCCTGTCTTATAAGAGGTCAGGAGTTCGAGGCCTACCCTACCATATTAACCAAATTTCTACACACAGATATATGTGTGTGTGAGAGAGAGAAAGCAAAGTTTTCAAAATGAGGCTCAAATCATAATTCGTAAAATTCAAACTTTAAATCGAAACGGGATTTAAATTGTAAATCGTGAATTCAATAAACCTTTATTTTAAAGTTTGTATAAACTTTGAAAATAATTTTGATGATTAAACTTCTTCATCTAAGACAAAAACTTTATTTTCTCTCTTGTTCTAATTTTATTTTGTTTAGAAATGATTAGAATAGAAATTTTGTAGATTCATGTAACCATAATAAAAGTGTAATTTTGGATTGAATTATTTTCCCAAATTGCTATACTCGCCGGGTTTGAATCAAAACATAAATCGACGTAAAGGGAGAGATCCGATTCGAAACGGGATTCAAATCATCGAATTTTAAGATCTTTGACAATGTATATGAGAAATTAAGCATGTTTATACATACATACATATGAAAAATTGCGTGTGTTTGTGTGTGTGTGTGTGTGTATATATATAGAGAGAGAGAGAGACAAGTATATGCATATGAATATACACACATATTTCATTCTGGTTGATTAACGTCAACATTCGCTACCTTCATGAAAAATCAAGCATTTAGTCTACCCCTCAACTATTTAGGAGTTATACAAGTATCAAGCATATTGCGATCACAGCATTAATCAAACTAGCAACATATTTATTCAACAACAGCCTTATGTGTTATGAATTAGAACAAAAACAACACGCGAATTTCAGCTAAAAATCAAATATTCATACCTTTGGTGGCTTAAATGGATAATCTGGAGGAAAGTGGATAGTAACTAAAAATACACCACCTGCGAAGGGGCTATCTGCAGGTCCCATTATTGTCGCTTGCCAATGGAACATATCCTCTGCAACAGGACCTGCAAACAAGAGGAAAATTAGTCAAGGGACGTATTAATAAAGATTACAGAGCTGCTGAAGCAATAAATAGAAACTGGTTATTGAACCATATCATCATGTAGTTTTTATCATCTTTTTAAGAACTGTTTCAGCCACTGAATTAATGCAATAAGCTAAACGTTACCAAAAATATGCATAACAGTATCAGAAGATACTTACATTTAATTGCAATGTGGTATCGATCCTAGTATCAGAAGCAAAATATGACGTAACAAATGATAAATTGTTAAAAACTATGGCTATTATGATAACGGTAAACTTACCATCACCATACCATACAAGTCAGTCAATTACCATTTTTGAGTGAAATGGATATATTGGTTTAATCGGTATGGTAAACTTACCATTTTTTATGGTAACATTTCTTCAATACCAGTGGGAACGACAATTTTATCAATCGTTATATGATACATGTTTATTCATGTAGCATGCTTTATTATAGATATTTAGAACCAAACAAAATATTAAATTAAGTTATCATATGAAATAATGTTAGTTACACTTTACTTCTTTCTCTTTATATCTTTAATTAATTAACACTATAAATTGTACAATGAAGTAGTATTATGGCTTGAATACACGTAGAGTAACTAACCTTACAGGTCATGTAACTAACATTTTAAAGACAAACGGTAATTTATCATTACCGGTGTAAGAATTACCAAATTATCGGTACACCCATCTTCGGTATTTACTAGTCTATCGGTTATGGTAAGCAATATTGGCTTACCAGTGAAAGCAGTACGCTAACGGTTTTTGTGAAACGGTAACAGTAACCATTACAATAACAGCCCTCACAAACATGTAGGCAATTTTGCACCCTCCCTTGTATATCCAACCCAAAAGGAAGAAAAGCATCAAGAAAATGAACAAATTTATGAGGTGGAACTAATAATTTTGGTTAAAGCATGCTCTATTCATGCCAAATTACATTATGGTTCTAATAGTCTGCATAACATGCTATACATCCATACTTGATTTTACATACATATATAACCAAGATAAAGTACAAGCATGCAAACATACAAGGACAGGAGTATCAAGATGCTATTCGGGCTATACTCTAGTAACCATATGGAAAAAATCATTATATACTAAACAGTGCAATACTGAGAGCAGATCCTTAAACTCAAATATTACACATTTTCATTGAGCTGTTAGACGAGAAGACTTACTGGGTATCGTATGGTTTAAAAGTTTTAAAAATGAAATTTAGCTGTTAAATTTGAATTCAAATATTCTTTTTTTAGACAGTATAGCTTATTGTTCTTAGCCATGCACTTATCCTCGACAAAATCTGCCAATCTTCCATCATATATGCACTCTTTCTCTTCATCTATGTTTAAAATTTACAAAAAGATTCAATAGCAGGGAGGAAAATTTTGTTGATAAACATGCAACGCAAGTAATTCGGCCTTTTTTTATATATGGAAGCAGATATTTTGGAACACAAAATTTGATAAGTATTATTGACCATTTAATTGTCCTGTCTTTGTATGGAAAATGAAATTATGAAAATTAGGTAAAATTAATGGTGAAGACCTCTTCTTCCAACTTTGTACTCACCAATTTGTATCCAAATAGAGTTTCCCTCCTATATCCCATGATTTCTATTTGATGCAACAGTTTATATCACTGTACAAGAAATATAGCTCTAACTAACTAACATCCAAAATTAAACCCATAATATAAATCATCAGTGTCCAGATTAACTGATTAACATTTTGAATTGTCATGTGACAACTGGAATTTGACTTGTAAGTTCATAGTATTACACATAAATACAACCAGTATATAAACATCATATTTCAAACACCGTACTTATCCAGATTGCATGTCAAGCTACTACAAACTTGAGCACATAAATTTTAAATAGTTAATGAGAGATAAAATCAATGATTATTGGTTATACATTTAAGATCAGTTTTTTGCCAATTACATTCAAACTACCTATTAAGATATCTGTAAAAAATAAATCAATATCTGCCAGCAGATTGTTCTATATTTAAACTATTGGATAATCAATGCAAAGCAATTGACACACTCTCTTCCTACATTACAAATGTTCTATATAAATCTGAATTTCCATATACATGCTATAATACACCAGGACTTCAGAAAATGAACGAAATGAGAAGCTTGACAAGTGGAAACTATATAATTTTTCAACTTTTGCTTCTCCAACTTCCCCTTTTGTGCTCGAAAGAAAGAGAAAGACTATGTCGTACATACAGTATTACTAACACATTGGAACAAACATTTAGTGCTACTAACGCATTAGAACATACTCCCTCCAAGCTCTTGTTCAGCCAATTTTATGTATAGGTGAGTAATTATATAAACATCATTGACAAATCTATTATGCTGCTTTTAAGATATTAAATATCTTCTTAATCTACAAGACAGGCGTGCCAAGCAGAAGGACTCAAAAGGGGTAAAAATAATACAGAACATGCTTATATTATAAATCTACAAAATTTTCTAGAAATCGTACATAATTTAAATCATCTAAATACAAAATATACCAGCGCTGCATGACGTTGGTGGATCCTTCTGCAAATCTTTCAACTCCTTCAAAATCCTTTTCGAAGCCATAAATTAATTCTACAAAACGAAGCAGAAACAGAAATTAGAAATAGAATAAATCAAAACCTGACTAAGCAATCGAAACACACAACGGACAGATTGAAGATTACAATCGTACCAAATCTGGCACCTAGGGTTTCGTCTCCTTTCCTCCGATAAATTAATTAAAAATGGAAAAAGAACCGAGGATCAGGCCTGGATTTATAAGCCCGATTGCAGAGAAACGTACCGAGAACTAAACGTTGGATTTTATTTGACGAGAATTTAAAACCGTCCGATTCGAATGGATGGATTTGGAAGGTCGATAGCGTGTTTGCTTTTTAGAAGCGAGCTAAATGGAATAAACCAAAATATGGGCTGGCCCGAAGGTGTTGCTGGGTGCAAGTGATTCACGTGTTGACTTGATGTCGATCGTTGTAGACAAAATAAGAAAAAAAGTTTTATTCCTAGTCGCGTAAATTGTAAGCTGGGCATGGGCTTAGTAACGAGATGGGCTGTCTTGGATTGAGTTATGAGGATCATAAAACAACCTTAGCTGGTTCGATCCATTATCCATCTATTAAATACCAGTAAAACAAAATGATTTTAAGCTCTCAGATTAAATTTTTTTTTTTATGGAAAGGAAAATATAATAAAACAATAAGGAGAATCTAGTCATTCTCCAACGGTTCACAAAAACAGTAACTGCAAAATGCAGAAACCGTGCACATAAAAACCAGAAGTGCAAAATAATCACAACAGTAGTAATAACACTGGCACAAATCCAAGTGGGCCCCAAGACTGCAGGCGCTGAATCCGAAAACACTGCAAACAGATCCCGTAGACAAAGACGTCTTTGAACACGCGAAGCACCACGACATATGGGCAAGAGATGTGTCTCCCTAGGAAGCCAGCTGAATGAGAAGACCTCCAGAATCCCGGAATGCTCCATCTCAACTGCACAATCATAACCAACTGGTAGATAGCTCCTACTGCCACAAAGAGCCTTAGCACCAGACGAGATCCAAGACCTAAAACCCAGCACCTGCAGCACTAGCAAACAACATAAGATCCGGGGGGATGTGATGAGTGTAAATAGTGCAGGCATCAAGAAAAAGCCCATCGTCAAGGGAGTCACCTGATTCCTACCCTGGGAGTAGACTGTACCTCAGAAATACCTAAGGTACGTGCTAACCTCCTCGAGCGAGAACCGATAACTCCCTTGAAAGGTCTTTCCCAAAAGGCCAGGAAAACATCATTCCTGACCCTTCGGATGATGGTAGAAGGGTCCATAGGCACTTCGTCGAATATTGTCTTATTTCGCGAGCACCAGATATGCCAACAAATAAGACAAGGGATCAGACGAAACAAGATGGGACGGATGGATTTACCTGAGATGTCAGTCCACCAGATTCTCAGTAAATCCGTCAGCGAGGACGCATTACCTCTACAATCAACCAAGTTGTCGAAGTAATTCCAATCCGAGTTGGCACAAGAGCCGAAGAAGAACAAATGAGTCACAGATTCCAACTAACAAGATCTGCAGCACCTACAACGGGAAACTGTAGGAATCTCGATTCTCTGCAGATTGTCGTGCGATAACCCATCATGAAGGGATCTCCACATGAACAAAAATACCTTCGGGGGGATCCCAACATCCCAGATGAAGGAGAACAGGAAAAGGCGAGGGGCCGGAGACCTTGCCGAGTTCCAAGCCGCCTTGAGCGAGAAGGGACTACCGTAATCGGTTCCACTCTCATGTGAATCCGATAAAGCCTTGACGGATTGCATCTGTTTCCATGTCTCACTAGCGTAGGATGTAATACCAGTGAAATTCGCACTTAAAAGCCTGCGGTACTTGGCATGGAGGAACACAACCCACAGAGAATCATTCGCTCCAAATCTCGATCATAGCTTGCAAGCAGATCGAACTCCACGAAATCCAATGATGGCGTAGCTCGTTGTCCAGTGATAACGTAGCTCGTTGTCCTTGGTACCCCCAAAAGAAAGAAGATGCCAATGATCGATAAGCACGAATGAAGGAATTGGTGGGAGTCATGGCTGCAAAAATATGTGATCCCATAGCATCTAACACCGACTGAATAAGAAGAACTCTACTAGCTTGAGAAAGAAGGGATGCATTCCAACGAATGATCTTTCCTCTAACTTTGTCAGTCAGTGGATCGAAAATGGCGTTGAGCTTCCTACCTCGGTATAGGACAATACCGAGATAAGGTAAGGGGAGAGAGGCGGTCCTAAATTCAGTGAAGGTCTGAATCCAAGAAGATCTGATCGCGGACATATCTTTAGCGGGGACAAAGCAACTCTTGTTGGAATTAACTAACTTCCCTGAGCTACTCTCGTATTGACGAATAAGGCTAACTAGTCGGCGAATTGAATGACGACTTCCATTCGTGAAAATGATGATGTTGGCGAAGGATAAGGAAGAAATAATTGGGCAGCCACTAGGGATGCCAAATCTATGGATTTGCCCCGCTATCGTCAAAGAATGAATACCCCAAACGAAAGCCTAGGCAACGATCAAAAAGAGAGAAGGGGAAAGAGGGTCTCCTTGACGTAAGCCCCTACCCGCCTTGAAGAAACCATTGGTTAATCCGTTGATGAGAACGGAAAACAAACAGTTAGAGATCAGACACCAGATAATATCTATGAGGGATTCCGTAAAATCGAATGCCCTCAGCACCTTGGTGATGAAGATCCAAGACATGCGATCGTAAGCCTTAGCAATATCAAGCTTAACAACCACATTAGAACCTTTAACTTTCTCATCAATCTGAGAAATCAGCTCATGGGCTAAAAGGACGCTATCAGTAATCAAACATCCTTTTACAAACCCAACCTGAGAAGAAGAGATAATAAGCTCAAGAAACGGTGCTAGACGAGAAGCTATAACCTTGAATATAACCTTACTAGAGAAGTTACACAAGTTGATTGCGCGAAAATCCGCGCAAGTGCTAGGATTATCACCCTTGGGAATAAGTATCAAGTTGGTAGAAGTCCACCCTACTGGTAGATCTCCACCCGAGAAAAAAAAACTGGATATAGAGACAGAAGTCTGCGTGAAAATCGGCCAAAAACTCCTATAAAAGACACCACTGAAACCATCTGGCCCACTCGCACTGTCCTTACTAAGAGCAAAAACACAAGCATGAATCTCGTCTGATGAAGGAGGTGCGGCTAGGTCCTGAGTCTCCATCGGAAGTATCAACCGAGGAATGAAGGCGACGAGAGTCGGGTCAGAGACCGACACCGATTGGGTACCAAGAAAGGTTTGGAAATGACAAAGGATAGTATCTTCGACTTCACTAGGAGAGGAAGCTAAAGAAAGGTCATGGCGCTGAATTTAATGTATCAAAAGAAGGCAATTCTTCTTACGGATGGTGGAATGGAAAAACTTCGAATTCGTGTTGCCTTTAACAATCCACTTGATCCTTGCCTTTTGGCGAAGATAGTCATGTTCAATACGAAGCTCCGACGAGTAGGCCTGTTGGGCAAGCGCCCACGCCTCCTTATTAGCCGAAGAAGGATCCTCGTCAAAAGACGACTCAGCAATGACAAGAGTTTCTTCGACCGCCCTTACTCGATCGAAGATATTCTTGAAAACCAACACATTCCATACTTTAAGGCAAGCCTTAAGACGCTTCAGCTTGCGAGAAAACACCACGCAAGGGGAACCTTGAGCAGGTGAGTTCCAGGAATTTGCCACCACTCCTTGGAAAGAATGATGAGAACGCCACATACTCTGGAACCGGAAGAAAGAAGGACCAGAGAGGGAGAAGGGAGCACATCGCAGAATCATCGGAGCATCATCTGAGAACGTAGGATGAAGATGAGAGACATAGAATGTAAAAGGAAGTGAAAACCAACCTTCTGATCCAAATACTCTGTCGAGCCTAGAAAGAATCCGGTTTGGCCCGTCTTGGTTATTACACCAAGTAAAAACTGAGCCGACGAATGAGACCTCAGCGAGCCCGGATGTAACAGCCCGCATTTTACGTATTGGAAGATCATAAAATATTTTTATTTTATTTCCTGAGGGTTGGATCATTCTCATATTTTAATATGTTGCTTATGGGAATGTGATACATGTCCATAATTTTTACCGATTTTGTTTGTGGTTATTTTACTACTGTCAGTCTTGTACAAGGCATAACTTTTGACTCGGGTCGAATCTGGGGGTGAGACCTATGCCATTGAAAAGGAAATGATGATTGCATTTTCATAGAATGGTTACATTAAACATTTGGCTTAGCGGTTTGGGAGAAATCGTTGTTTTAGGGTTTTTCAGTTGGCTATTCAGGTTTGGAGAGCCACAATAGGCTGATTTGGGAAGGCCCATTGGTGGGCTAGTGGAAGGGTATAAATAGGGGGTGGGAGGTATGAGAAATGTTTTAGTTTCTCTATTCTCTCATAAGGTGCCTATGTTCCTCCTTCCTCTAACACTTTTCCATCATTAAAATCAACTTCTAAGGGAAGGAAATTGAAGATCTACACCATTGAAGGCTAGATCTACATCAATTGAAGAGGGAGTTTGTAACACCCCGCATTTTCAATGAAATTAAAATGTGGAAATATATATATATATACATATTGTATGCATAGATATATATTTGAGAGGAAAATTAAATAATGACAATAAAATTGCAAGTAATAAGTTAATGCAGTGAAATGAAGAAAAAGATAAATAAAAGAAATTACATGCAATACATGAAATGCGAAGAAATGCATACGAACATTTAAAAAAAAGAAATAAAAAGGAGAATTTGAAGAGCCTCCGGAATTTGGTCATGAAATTAGCGTCATTGCATTCGTGGCGATTTTCTAGTCAATTTAGACCTAAAGTTTGTAGAAAACTGATTTAAAATGAAGAAGATATCTTTAAATTAAATATTGCAACAAAACATGAAAAAGATGAATGGGAAAAGAATAATGTTTAGCATTGTTCTAAGGTTTGTAAACAAAAGACTAAGTAGCTCATTTGGTTAGAACATGTGACTTGTATACAAGAGGTTCTGAGTTCAATCCCTATCAGTGTCATATTTTTGTTTTAGGGGAATGGCTAAAAAGTACCTTAGTGTGAACGCAATTCAAAAAGCGGTTTAGTGTGAAAAGAGTTAATTGGAAAGATAATTAAAAAGAAAAATAAATAAATATATATAATATATATATATATGACATGTGGGTGTCAACACCCCTACTGCTACGCATCATTTGCACACATGGCGCATTTTTGTTGGTCAATGACGATTTTTGATGGATTAGGGCATATGTGGCATCATCTGATTGGTTGGATGATGCGTCGTTGTGAATTGGATGGTTTAGATTGATCCTAAACTAATCTAAGGGCTCTAATTAATCCTACACATCTACATAAGCACACATAAACCTAAACCCTAATCTAAACTAAATTCATTTATGAGCCTATATGCTGCTGCATCCTAAACTAACCTAGCCTCCACCATAACAAATCAAATTCAAGCTAGAAGATAAAAATCAAAGTCTACATCAAGGGTTAAGCTTAACAAATTCAGAAATCAGATCCCAGAATTCAAGATCCGTTCTTTTTTTAGTGCTATTCACTTTTAGGTTTAAATAGATAAATGTGAATTGTGGTAGACTATGAATTGGGTATATGCTGTAAATCATGAACTTATGCAAGCATACTATGTCATTTTCCCTAGATCTAATACATGGACATTCTACTATGTTTCCTATGTGAATCTTGAATTATAATTATATTGTGGTACATGTGAACTTGTTAATACAGATCTAACTTTCTAGATCTGATTGTGGTGATTCGATATGACGTTTGTATGAACATTGATTTGTAACCATGTTAGGATGATAGTACATCCATTAATTTGATATTATTTGGATCTAGATTTTGGTGTTAATCACCTTTCACTTGCTATATTATGATACCTTGGTATATGTGGTAAACTTGACATGTGAATCTAAACTTGTTATTATGCCACCCTGTCTATGCTAGATTTAGGTAATTGGACACCTAATATTGAATCTAGATCTCATTATGCTTGCCTAAACACAAGTTATTAATTTGATGTCCACTTTATTATGATAATTATCACATGTCCGTTCACTTAGTTACTATGCCAGTTATGTTAATATTTATGCCAAAACATGTTGAACTGTCACCTTTATCATGTTCCCTTTTTATTGTTATGACGAGGCTACTTTATAGCCTCGATGCCGCCAAAATACGTGTGAATACGTTAGTTAGGAACGGGGATAAAAGGGAATTTGTAATTGGCATAGTTTATATAATATTTATATGAAATGAGCATATAATTCAAATGGGGAAACGTAGAATTAATTATTTATAATGACATAGGAAAAGTTGGGTAAAAATGGCATAATTTGAATATGACCATTTATGGATATGTAATTCAAATTATTGTTGCAAAATAGGTATTGACACCTATAAAAGGAAAGGATTAATTAATCGGTAAATTAATTAAAAATGGAATGTTAGTAATTAAAATTAAGAATTTTAATTGTACTTATGACACGAGGTTAGGTTACTTTAGTGGCGGAAGTCTGCCCGGACCCGACCGGCATATCCAGCAGCCACTAATGTTGAACCTAATGTGGGAGGTCTAAGTACGCAAATACGAATCAGGCTAAGACACGAGGTTAGGCCCAACTGTGGAATAAGACTGGCCGGACCCGACCGGCATATCCAACATCCACACGTTGTAGGCCTAATGTGGGAGGTCTAGCCCATTATAATCATAATTGGACATGGTAAAGAAATGGATTACTTAATTTAATTTAATATGAATATGGACTTAAGTCAGGGTTAAGTAAAATTAGATGGGTAGTGAGGTGGGATTAAGTAAGTTAGAGGGGATGGGTAATATATATATATATATAGGCCCACATACTTAACCCAATACATATTATGTAATTAAAGACACCTACGTGGTATACATAATGGGTAGATAAAATAATAAAGGCTATGTAATTAAAGATCATCCTTTTAGGGTATACATAGTCAGTGGAAAACCTAGTGGGGATACAAGATAAAGGGGAGAGCTTGTATCATATTGTGTGGGAGTTATGTAATTAAAGAATACCCTTTAGGGTATACATAACTAGTATAGGACTATGTAATTAAAGATCACCCTTTTAGGCTATACATAGTCAGTGGAAAATCCAGTGGGGATACAAGACAAAGGGGAGAGCTTGTATCATATTGTGTAGGACCCATTTCAGTCAGTAACCCGTAGTTGGTATCAGAGTAGAGAACTCCGTACTAGTCGGAGAAGGGGCACGCTTACTGATTGATTATAAGAGATCCAAAACGTGACGGGTGGTGTAGACGGCGCAAACCGATCGGGGACATGTGCATGCATGGGCCGGGCAGAGGGGGACAAGACGACCGTGACACCAGTAGGTATCCATGTGCACATCTTGGGTTGCCACTTTAGGGATGTGATACCCCCTACGGTGGGGCCAACACAGGATATCTACAGAGTAGGGAGCCGATCGATTAGGGTAGTGGTTAGGGTATACTTGGACGTATGACCTAAGCATACCTGCTTATAGTGGAAGGGATCATTTCATTTCAGTTATACTAGTAATAGTGCAGAGTAGTCATTAGTGAAGCATGTATATACCTCTCCTTATCTTCCTTGTCACACCTGCCGTTTGTATAGCGATCTCTCATATCCACTTTATGCCTGTCATGTTCACCTTTATTTATTTACTGGCTAAAAGTCACTAGACTTGCCAGACTTTATGTCTGACCCTTTTTTTGTTTTTCCTTCTCTCTTCTGTTTCCCCCCAGGTTCTCAGGGAGGAAACACCCAGGTTTAGCCAGGATTTGGATATCATCTTGCTAGGAGCTACTGTTGAAGTATGGCTCGAGTCTTTGTCTCTGCTATGACTTACTCTTTTATTGGGGAATATTGCTTTCTTTTAATTCCTATGTACTCTGATTATGCAAGACAGAAGTATTTTGTTGTAATGGTTTTATGAATTATGGTATTATAAACCACGAGAATATGATTTATGTCTGAAATAAAATTTTAGAAACTTCCGCTGCTATCTTAATTTATATCCATCCTGTAATTATTTTGTGTCGTTTGCCTACAATGCTTCACAGAACTTAATGCATTCCCTTAGTGAGTGACGTTAACGGACGTGGGGTGTTTCACTTGGTATCGGAGCTGAAGGTTACCAGATTAGATAAAAAGATTTTTGAAAAATATTTTCATAAAGGTTTTAAAAGAAATCATTTTCAAAAAAGAAAAGTCTATTTTAAAAAACATATTCCCCAAAGCCATATGTAATATCTCTCGATTCTCCGCTTGATTCCTTTTTCCCTTTTTGTCTGGGGAACCGATTCTTCTCGAAAGGTGTCCCCATTTCGGCATGATGCCATAGGCATGTTTAACACATGTCGAAGGGCAATGAAGTGCCTAACCTCCATCCATAACTGCAGTGGCTTCACCTGCAGTTAATTTTCTCGAGCTTCGTAAGGATTTCCATGCGATGGAGGCAACTTTCGAAAGACTTGTTAGCTTGTTACACAAACGTGGGTAAAAAGGAGTATAAGGTAGTTAGGGCTAAGGAGTACATCCCAAGAATGAGAAAAAATTATGGCCCAAGAAAGGACAGCAGCAACAACAGAAGAAGGGCGGAAAAAAAATGACAAGGCTAAGGATAAGGGGAAGTGCCATAGTTGTGGGCGAGAGGGTTACTTGGCCAAGGACTGCAGGAAAAGGAAGAATGCTTGCTTCGTTTGTGGAGAGGTTGGACACTATTCTGGGGGAGTGCCCAAGGAAGCAAGGGCAATGTCAAAGGACAGGAACCTCTGGAGGGCAAGCGAATGCTCTCGTGGCTAGTGCACCAGATAGAGGTAGGAAAGTTTCCATGGAAGGTTTTGATTTCTCTTTCCAATCAACCGGTTAGAACTCTTTTCGATTCTGGCGCATTCACATTAGTTCATATCTAGTTCTGTAGTTGAATCTCTGCACTTAATTACTAGTATGGTAGTGGATCTCATTATTGTCTCAAACCCCATTGGTGGTTCGGCTCATTTATCCATGATTTGTCATGGTTTGAGAATATTTGTGTTAGGCGTCGAGTTTGAGTGCGACGCACATCTTGTTTCATGGGCTAGGGGTTGATTCTAGAGATGGGTTGGCTTACCACATATGGTGCCATTCTGGGCGGTGAGAGGAAGGTCGTTAAGCTTCTAACTTGTCATAGGAGGACCCTCGAAATTTCTTGTGACCCACAAGGGTCTGTCATGCTTAGTTTCCTAGAGTCTTGTGATGCATCTATCGATTATTTGCAATCTGTTCCAGTAGTACGAGGTTATTCTGATGTTTTTGATGAGGTTCGGGTTTACCCCAAGGCACGAGATTGGTTTTTGAATATACTTGGTGGATAATGCAAAGCCAGTTGGATTTCATGTAAGACATGTGACTCCTAAAAGAAAATAGGGAACTTGATAAGTAAGTAGGGGAGCTACTTGAGAGGAGGTTTGATAGGTGAATCATATCAGGATGGGAAACCTGTTAAAGACAGTCCTTAAGGAAGCCCATCATTCTAAGATGACTATTCATCCAAGTGATGATAAAATGTATAAAGTTCGAAGGAGTGGAGACAAAATTGCGAAAGGAAGTAAAAGTTGGGAAGACAGCGAGGATGCGACTTGGGAGACTGAAAATAAAGATCATGCTTCATACCCTTTCCTTTTAGGACTATGTTCTTAACTTCTTTTTCCAAAGCGTTTTATTCGTACTTGTTTCTATCATTCGTCTGTGTCCTATCGACTTCGACCTTTAGATAGGGAACCCATGGATGTAAACATGTGTTTAAGACATGTTATGATTGATGGATGCAAGTGTTTGCTAGTGGTTGCTTGTGGATTCATATACACACACATTAGGCACTAGATCGGCTCAATCACTCTCATACTGCATATGGATGTGTGTGCATTTTTCATTTTCCTCATGGATGAAAATGGATGTATTATCATATGGATGTTGCATTTGGACGAATGAGTGTGCACACATATAGAACTTACATGTTATAATAGGATTATTTGCAAACATGTTGGATTCATGGAACTAACATACATTGCATTAAGGAGGTCAACTGAATCAGTAGACTGCCTGATCTTCGCATTAGTATTGGGATATATACACACACCTCTACATATATTCATAGGAGCGTTAGAAATCTTTTAAGGACAATGGATGCTTATGGATGATGGATGAGTAGGTGGATGATGGATGGTAGGATACATTCTTCTTAACTTGAAGATTTCGGGGACGAAATCCTTTAAGGAGGGGAGAATGTAACACCCCGCATTTTTAATGAAATTAAAAATGTGGAAATATGTATATATTGTATGCATAGATATATTTGAGAGAAAAATTAAATAATGACAATAAAATTGCATGTAATAAGTTAATGCAGTGAAATGAAGAAAAAGATAAATAAAAGAAATTACATGCAATACATGAAATGCTAAGAAATGCATGCGAACATTTAAAAAAAAGAAATAAAAGGGAGAATTTGAAGAGCCTCCAGAATTTGATCATGAAATTAGTGTCATTGCGTTCGTGGCGATTTTCTAGTCAGTTTAGACCTATAGATTGTAGAAAACTGATTTAAAATGAAGAAGATATCTTTAAATTAAATATTGCAACAAAACATGAAAAAGAGGAATGAGAAAAGAATAATGTTTAGCATTGTTCTAAGGTTTGTAAATAAAAGACTTAGTAGCTCATTTGGTTGGAACATGTGACTTGTATACAAGAGGTTCTGAGTTCAATCCCCGTCAGCGTCATATTTTTGTTTTATGGGAATGACTAAAAAGTGGCTTAGTGAACGCAGTTCAAAAAGCGGTTTAGTGTGAAAAGAGTTAATTGGAAAGATAATTAAAAATATGTATATATATATATATATATATGTGTGTGTGTGTGACATGTGGGTGTCAACACCCCTGCTGCTGCGCATCATGTTGCACACATGGCCCATTTTTGTTGGTCAATGACATTTTTTGATGGATTAGGGTATATGTGGCATTATCTGATTGGCTGGGTGATGTGTCATTGTGAATTGGATGGTTTAGATTGATCCTAAACTAATCTAAGGGCTCTAATTAATCCTACACATCTACATAAGCACACATAAACCTAAACCCTAATCTAAACTAAATTCTTTATGAGCCTATATGTTGTTGCATCCTAAACTAACCTAGCCTCCACCATAACAAATCAAATTCAAGCTAGAAGATAAAAATCAAAGTCTACATCAAGGGTTAAGCTTAACAAATTCATAAATCAGATCCCAGAATTCAAGATCCGTTCTTTTTTTTAGTGCTATTCACTTTTAGGTTTAAATAGATAAATGTGTATTGTGGTAGACTATGAATTGGGTATATGCTGTAAATCATGAACTTATGCAAGCATACTATGTCATTTTCCCTGGATCTAATACATGGACATTCTACTATGTTTCCTATGTGAATCTTGAATTATAATTATATTGTGGTACATGTGAACTTGTTAGTACAGATCTAACTTTCTAGATCTGATTGTGGTGATTCAATATGACGTCTGTATGAACATTGATTTGTAACCATGTTAGGATGATAGTACATCCATTAATTTGATATTATTTGGATCTAGATTTTGGTGTTAATCACCTTTCACTTGCTATATTATGATACCTTGGTATATGTGGTAAACTTGACATGTGAATCTAAACTTGTTATTATGCCACCCTGTCTATGCTAGATTTAGGTAATTGGATACCTAATATTGAATCTAGATCTCATTATGTTTGTCTAAACACAAGTTATTAATTTGATGTCCACTTTATTATGATAATTATAACATGTCCGTTCACTTAGTTACTATGCCAGTTATGTTAATATTTATGCCAAAACATGTTGAACTGTCACCTTTATCATGTTCCCTTTTTATTGTTATGACGAGGCTACTTTATAGCCTCGATGCCGCCAAAATACGTGTGAATACGTTAGTTAGGAACGGGGATAAAAGGAAATTTGTAATTGGCATAGTTTATATAATATTTATATGAAATGAGTATATAATTCAAATGGGGAAACATAGAATTAATTACCTATAATGACATAGGAAAAGTTGGGTAAAAATGGCATAATTTGAATATGACCATTTATGGATATGTAATTCAAATTATTGTTGCAAAATAGGTATTGACACCTATAAAAGGCAAGGATTAATTAATCGGTAAATTAATTAAAAATGGAATGTTAGTAACTAAAATTAAGAATTTTAATTGTACTTATGACCCGAGGTTAGGTTACATTAGTGGCAGAAGTCTGTCCGGACACGACCGGCATATCTAGCAGCCACTAATGTTGAACCTAATGTGGGAGGCCTAAGTACGCAAATACGAATCAGGCTAAGGCACGAGGTTAGGCCCAACTGTGGAATAAGACTGCCCGGACCCGACCGGCATATCCAGCATCCACACGTTGTAGGCCTAATGTGGGAGGTCTAGCCCATTATAACCATAATTGGACATGGTAAAGAAATGGATTACTTAACCTAATTTAATATGAATATGGACTTAAGTTAGGGTTAAGTAAAATTGGATGGGTAGTGAGGAGGGGTTAAGTAAGTTAGAGGGGATGGCTAATATATATATATATATATATATATATATATGCCCACATACTTAACCCAGTACATACACTACAACAAAATATGATATTAATAACGCTATTTAATAACTCGTTATTCTGAAGTGTTATTATTGACCCTTAATTATTTGCTTTCCTGCTCATATCACGTGTAACGCTCTTTTACTTTCTCCTTCCAACTTGATAGATTTTATTTTCTCTCTCCCTCTAAAAAAATTTCCCTTCCCTCCAAAGTGATTTCCTCTCAAAAGAAATCAATCAAAGCTACGCCACCGCTTCTCCAAAAGTCAAGGGCTGAATTCTGTATATCCATCCCAAATTATCGGCTACCGATTCAGACCCTATAAAGAATCCAGAAGATGCTGATTAAATGCTGGTTTTTTCCTTGTTCGAAGCATCAAGCCATCCGAGATCTGGATCTCCGGCGAAATCGGTTCTAATCTGTAACATCTTATGCTGGAATTCTTCCATTTCTCTAAACCGATGCTTCAAACTTTTCAGATCTAGGAGGTAGTCGATTCGACTCGACTTACAAAGGGTAAGAACCCTAGATTTGAATTCAAATGATAAGATTTGTGGATTATTTTGTTTATTTGTCCAAACAGATCTATTTTCTGGGCTTGTTTCATTTCAATGGTGATTTTGTTTTCGATGTCCAATTATAAGCCGATTACTAGAGGTTGTTATCTAAACATACTGAATGGAAGATGTTATGTTATATGTTTACGTTGGATCCTAAATTTCCAGAGATGACTTTTTTAGGATAATTCATAGTTAACAGCGGAATTAAGATTATTATCTCATGTTGATCCTTCAACTGCATATCAAAACAGGTGTAGCGATTTTGTGATTCTGAGAAGCAGGACTTGGATTAATTTTAAGAGATGGTTGGGTTGATTATTATATGTGCTATTATGAATTTGAAAAGCATGAACTGGTATCATTTCTAGAGATGGTCACATTGTTCTTCATGTATTATTCCAACTAATTCGACTATCTAGTAACTCTACCAGAAACAGGATGTACTAACTGAGAGGAAGATGTTATCTGTACTCTCGCTGACGGTAAAAAGTTAATGTTCATGAAGGCAGCGGGATAATAACTGCTTAGTCAAGGAGCTAGCAAGGAACGTCTATTGCTTCTTTCCGAAGTGCATGGAACACATGTTGTCTAAACATACTGAATGGAAGATGCTTTATTCGATCCACTTGAGGTACCATTTAAATTCAACTAATGTATCTGTGACGATCCCAAAATCCGAGGGGGCGGTATTAAGGATAATCATTAGGAAATAACACATTAATCATCATAGCAGAGCACATATAATAGCAGAAACAATAAATAAAATAATTTTACATGGATATGACAGCGGAATCACAACATGTAGGAATATCAGAATAACATAACGTGGGATATACTTAGTAAAAAGAAAGGGAAGTGATCAGTCATCATCGCCAGAGGCGGAATACATACATGCAGTGACATAATAAGAGTATCAGTCTACATCGCCGAAGGCGGAATACATATACATATAGTGAGAAATACGGAAAGTAAATCAGTCTGCATCGCCAGTGGCGGAATCATAACATAAATACAGGAATGGCGGAAAATATCTAAGTCATCACTATGAAGTCAGCCTCGCCATGAGCCAAAAGTGCATGCTATGCAGCAGTGCAGAACCAAAAAACCACCTGTCACCTGTGTACTAGGCTGCCCGTGTGAAAATAAGGGCACCCGCGTTTGCAAAGTGAAACAAACAACGAGTCAGTCATGGGGACTGGTATGAGGAATCTATTTAACAGTTAAACAACAGTAATAGCAAATCATAGGACCACGCCACTTTCGCGGAACGGGTTTACTCCAGTGATTGCTAGTGCATTTAAAACAAAGTAAATTCTTTTTAAGACAACGCAATGCTTTTAGAAAGAATGAAGCTATTATAAGACTCAGGTCCCATCACACAATGCAACGCAAGCCGGAGGATAGAGTTTTACCTTATAATAGCCAAATATGCTTGATACGTATAAAGCAAAGTCATTTGATATTATTACTAGTGCATATATGTTTCAAAAACGAATAGCATCATAAATATCAATCATAGGCGGCATAGCTACCATATACTATGTCACCATACTAGTACTACAATCAAGTCCGTTATTTCGTATTGGAAATTGGATTTCCGTCATGAGTCGAGGCAAGGGGCAAGCTCCTCTCCGCTTTGAGACACTCTAGCAAATGCCTCAGGACTACGCACACTGGGTAACCCCTGGATTCGGCTGGGCCGGTCCTCACTTACGTTAGAGGATTATTTATTCCTGAACACACGTTTCCCGGTCCTTACAGACCTATAATCGAGGCGCCTCGCATTCCAACAACCACAAAGGTGAAAAGTAGATATATATGTCAGGGCTGGTAAGTCACTGACACCACCATAGCTAGAAAGAAACGTCGTGCTCTCCCAGCGGTCCGTATCCCGTTTTTAACTCATACCAGGGTGTGAGGTTCGCGAATCTACGAAATACACAAAGCTAGGCCACGTAGGCCTTGCTTTGATCATCATCCACAAGACTTTGCTTTGCAACAGAAGCCTTGATCACAACATCTTGGCATGCCACATAGGCAGTCCACTCCATACGATTGATTTCCATCGATATATAACCTCTAAGCTCGTACGTCTCAGAGAAGGGCGTTAAGCAAGAGAATAAATTCTCCGCCGCCAAACAGATATATATTTAACAGAGATCAATCAGTATAGAACGAAATCTAATGTCAGACACACAGTCCATTTACAAGTCCGTCCTGGGTCTGAACGAAACCGGAGGCGTCAAATTCCTCGTATATCCGTCCAATCAACATACACGTTCAGACGGCTACTACTTCCGTCCCTTTCCGGTAGCTACCCCGGTTAGGAACCTCAGTAGCGCCCATCCAACCGATACGAAGATCGTCGGTCTTGAATCTTCTTTGCATTTTCCAATTCGAATCGCTCGATGAATTATTTGAAATGAGGGTTAGCTCGGCCTTTTCAAATAACTCACGTCATTAGAATTTAAATCGATTCTTTATATGGCTATATTATTCGACATCCATCTTTCAGTTATTTAATGTTATTTTCATGTCATACACATACAACCATCAAATATCAAGCAATTCAAGTCCAATTGGTTTATTCGCAACCTATGTTGCTTATAATATTTTATAACAATTTTTCGCCATTTTTATTTATTTAAAAATGGCCATATTTAATTAAACGACGTTTCAGGTCGTTTCGTGTCACTGGCGCTGTTTTCCCCTTAATTTGTTTTACACATATCGGAAAATCTAACCGTGGGATTTTTACAAATTTCACATCATTAGGAAGGTCTTTTCAAAACGAATCCAACGATTCCAGTTTTGGGAAAATCCGACGGTCGGATCTTCCACACTAGTCGTTTGAAGTTACGGTTTCAATTTACGAACTGCAGCGTCGTTATTCGATTTAATTTAATTATATTTATATATATATATATAAATATAATCGTTCCTGGCGCTGTTTTTCCTTAATTTTGAATTAAACATTCCAGACAATCCAACCGTTGGATTTTTACAAGGTTGGTGCCGTTGGAAAGATTATTCCAAGGCGAACCCGACGGTTGAGGTTTCGGGAAAATCCAATGGTCGGATTCCCCGCACTAGTCGTTTGAAATCACGGTTTCAAAATACGAACTGCACGACCACGTTTCGTTTTAATTTTATTTATATTTATATATTTATATAAATATAGTTCATTCGATGATTTCTATATCGTTTTCACTTCAAATATTTTTCTAACACCCTAAAATTTTGGAAAATTTCGCCATAACCTCCCCTGCACCGGGAGCATCGGGAAATCGCAAATAGCGTTCCCGGTCCTTCTAATCTCAAAAAGAAAAAGAAAAAGCCAAGCGGCTAGCCAACAGGCTCATAAAATCATCACCCAAACAAAGCAGTAAATGTGTACCTATTTGTCGGGCACAAATTTTATTCCTCTTCTCTAACCCCTTTGCTATAACCTGTTCAATAAATATGCAGGTACATATATATACAGTTTTTATCAATTATCATTTTCTATTCAACTTCATATTTGATTTCTGTTTGGTTTAAAAACACCATTCATTCTAATGTTACATAAATAGGTGCAAATCATTTCATTGGCTAATTAATGAATATTTCATCTCGTATATGTTTATTTTGAACAAGTGGCTATTCTTAACACTTCACATTTCAACGATTTGTGCATACAATAAAAATGTGATTTTTATTGTAAAACAATTCATTTCAAAACACTATTCTTCTATATAGTTCAAGTTGGTGATAAAATGGGATTTTTATCATAAAACAATTTCTTTTAAGACGAGATTATTTTACACAGTTCATATAGTCGATAAAAGGTGATTTTTTTTATTATCGAACAGTTTATTTCAAAATATGAATACCATTCAACACATGAATTTCTAATCAACGAATGAATATCAATTCAACACATGAATGTTTTCTATAGTTTCTATATATAGATAAAAATGTGATTTTTATTATCGAACAGTTTATTTCAAATTATGAATACCATTCAACACATGAATTTCTAATCAACGAATGAATATCAATTCAACACATGAATGCTTTCTATAGTTTCTATATATAGATAAAAATGTGATTTTTATTATCGAACCGTTTATTTCAAAATATGAATACCATTCAACACATGAATTCCTAATCAACGAATGAATATCAATTCAACACATGAATGTTTTCTATAGTTTCTATATATAGATAAAAATGTGATTTTTATTATCGAACGGTTTATTTCAAATTATGAATATCATTCAACACATGAATTTCTAAACAACGAATGAATATCAATTCAACACATGAATGTTTTCTATAGTTTCTATATATAGATAAAAAATGTGATTTTTATTATCGAACGGTTTATTTCAAAATATGAATATCATTCAACACATGAATTTCTAAACAACGAATGAATATCAATTCAACACATGAATGTTTTCTATACAATGAATAAATATAGTTTAAGCATATGAAAATAATTCAAACACACGAATATTATTCAAAATTTCGGCAGCATAACGGCAGGGTAGTTACACCGGCACCGTCCCTAGTACGGCTCCTCGCTCTACCTTAAAACCTCGCGGTTTTTGACAATGGGAATCATGCATCTAATTCGCACGCAGGCGGCATGTTTATTTATTTCATTTCCACAAACTAATCCTATGTGGTTTCAACCAAATATTTTCCAATCACAAACGGGTATTTTTCAACCGCAATCAACCAATATCAATCACAAACAATCCCAAACAATCATTCGCTATCAATCAGTTTTCACAACAATTTCAACCAATAAATATCGTCCATGGTTTGTGGACGAGGGGCGTATATATATATATATATATATATATTTATATATAGCAATTCACTTTCATTTTCAACATATATAATATTTGTATAAAAAGAAATTGAAGAGTGAGGAATCCTCACCAATAGCTATCCAATAACACGATTTTTCCTTAATAGAAACCTTCGCCTATTTCGCCTTCTTGCTGCTTTCGTTGCCTGTATTCTCTACATAGGTAAAAATCGAATTTTTACTATGTTATTCCATATATAAAGATTGCATTTTGACTTCGCTATTAAATATAAAGATTATATTTTTATCATTCTCATGATGTAAAAATTATATTTTTATTATTTTAAAAATACTAAAATTTTGTCTTGCTCCTTCTACCCAATGAAAATTCCATCTTTTCTATTTTTAAAAATATGATCTTTATTTTTTTGCAAGTTCAAATCTTTTCCTATTAAAAGATTAAACCTTTTTCTTATTTTAAAGTTTAAAATAAAATCAGTTTTTAAATTATTATAAAAGAAACAGTTTTTAAATTCTAAAAAAAACAGTTTTCATATTCTTTTAAAAATCCAGTTTTTAGTTTCTTTTTAAATCAATCAGTTTTATATCATTTTAAAAATTCAGTTTTTATCTTTTTAAAAATCCAGTTTTTTTTATATCATTTTAAAAATAACAGTTTTTATGCAACCTTAAAATCAGTTTTTAAATTCGTATAAATCAGTTTTAAACAACTTTTTAAAAAAAAATCAGTAATTAGTTTACTGTAAAACCAATAATAAAAACAAAAATAAAATAACTAAAAGCTCACCGAGATTTCGAAGTGGAGGAGGGAAGAAGGAGCGTCGGCGGTGGCTCAGTGGTGTCGCGATGATGTTCGATGTGGAGGCTTCGATTGCGTCGCGACTGGGAGGGGTGTTCGAGGGGTTTCGAGGTGAAGGCGGCTTCGAGGTGGGGGTGGCGTCGAGGGGTTCGTCGGTGGCAGGCTTCAGGCGGCGGCTCGATTAGGTTTTAGGTTTTCTCTTTTTTTTTTTTTATCGTTTCTGTATAATGAAACGGGGGGGCCAACGAAGAAGAAAAAAGGGGGGGGGGGGGGAAAAGGAAATTAAAATAATATTTTTTTTATTAATTAATTATTTAATTTGTAAAAAGGTTGACTTTTACATACGACCTCGAAACGAGGTCCACCGCCTGTCGTCCATAGCGTTTTACCCCCATTCCGAACACAATGGGATATGTATCGTAAGCTGGTTTGATCGTTACAATCAGTTTCCGTTGAATTTACAATTTAAATCCTTATATTGAATTTTAAACGTGCATTTCAAATTACCGGGGTCACATACTAACTAGAAAAATTCCCGAAAAATATTTTCTACCTTCGTATTGACGATACGGTCCTAACAAAACTAGTTTCGTCGAATTCTGAGACCGTTTGAAAAATGGCCAATTTCTAGTCGATTAAATTCAACAGAAACTGGTCAAACGCGTTTTCCTTTGCCACGCTCACATATTGATTCGAAAAATTATGAAATTTGAAATCTAACAATAGTTTGACATCCCGGACCCAACACAAGTGGTTTCGTCGAATTCCGAGGCCATATGCAAAATATCAATTTTCCAGGCCTATATATTCTATATACCGACTCTTCTGAAAATTCATTCGGCCATAACTTTTGATTCCCGTTATGAAACTTCGATTTTTCAGATTCGTTAGAAAGGTATTGACTAACAGATTTAAATATTTTTGGTCTCACTAAAATCCGTTATATTTTCCATCCTGCACAGTCAGACTTAGTTCCTATTCAAAATTTCAAACTGCCCTATTATACACAATTCTATATTTTATGGAAATAGGCTATTTTAATCATTCAAATTTCTTGTTAATAACCTAATTTAAAAATTTTAAACTGGTTCACATTTTCCGGGTTATTACAATCTCCCCCACTTAAAACTTTTCGTCCTCGAAAAGGAAATAATAGTTAAGCAGGAAATAAGATGTAAATGCAAAATATTGTAAAGGTACCTTGCACCGGAGTTAGTCAGAGATGTCCACTCTGCATTTGGGATAGGCTTGTTTAATGCTTTCCTCAGTTTCCCAAGTACAGTCTCTAGGATCACTACTCCACTGCACTTTGACTAAATGGATCTTTTTCCTCCTTAGCTCTCTGGTTTCTTTGCCAACTATCTTTAATGGATCTCTTTTGAGTGCTAATTCTGGAGTTATGTCAATATCATGCTGTGCCGCTTCTTCCACAATGAGGTCGGGATCATGAACATGTTTTCTGAGTTGAGATACGTGGAACACATCATGTATACCAGGCAACCAATCAGGTAATGATACCCTATATGCAAGAGTTCCAATCCGTTCAAGTATAGGAAAGGGACCAATAAATCTCGGTGCCAACTTCCCAGTCTTGCCAAACCTGATTACTCCTCGCATTGGAGAAACTCTCAAATAAACATAATCGCCAACGGCAAACGATACATCCCTTCTTCTCGCATCAGCATAACTTTTCTGCCGGCTCTGTGCGGTTTTTAATCTCTTCTTAATGAAATTGACTTTATCCGATGCTTCTTGAATCATATCGGGCCCTAACACAAGTCTGTTGCCAGGTTCTACCCAACATGCGGGAGATCTGCACGGTCTACCGTATAGTGCTTCAAATGGGGACATTCCCAAACTTGCTTGATAGCTATTGTTGTAAGAGAATTCTGCTAAATGCAAATGATCTTCCCATGAGCCTCCAAAACCAATAACGCAAGCCCGCAGCAAATCTTCTAAAATTCTATTCACCCGCTCAGTTTGGCCGTCTGTCTGATGGTGATAAGCGGTGCTTAGATTTAATTTGGTTCCCAATTCTTCTTGGAATGCTTCCCAGAATTTGCTAGTGAACAGGGGATCTCTATCGCTGACTATACTGAGCGGTACTCCATGAAGTTTAACAATTTCTTTGAAGTAAATCTACGCCAGACTTTGAGCCGTTCTGTTGGATCAGACAGGGATAAAATGGGCAGTCTTCGTGAAGCGATCTACGATTACCCATATACTGTAGTTTCCTTTTCTAGTCCGAGGCAGGCCATCGATAAAATCCATCGAGATTTGTTCCCACTTCCAACCTGGAATTTCTAATGGTTGTAATAACCCAGCTAATTTCTGCTGATCACTCTTGACTAGTTGGCAAGTGGAGCATTTGCTAACATATAACGAGATATCTCTCTTCATAGACCTCCACCAGAATATGCGTTTGATATCGTTATACATTTTGCTCACACCGGGATGGATACTTAATTTGGATTTGTGGCATTCATCAAGAATTTCTCTCCTGAGCTCGGGAAGGTTTGGGATGCAAATTCTACCCTTTAATCTTAGAACTCCCTTGTCATCGAGTCTAAAACTTGTGGATTCACCTCCTTTGACTCTTTGACTGATTCTTTGAATAAATTCATCGTCTTTCTGAAGAGTCGAGATCCTGTCTATTAATGAAGACGTGATGACAAAACTGGCGATGATTTCATTCTTTCTGCTGAGCGCATCTGCTACAACATTGGCTTTCCCTGGAGTGTATAATTTCAAAATCGTATGCTGCAAGGAATTCTAACCAACGCTGTTGTCTCAAGTTTAGATCTTTCTGGGTGAACAGGTATTTCAAGGATTGATGATCGGTGTATAGTTCGAATTTCTCGCCCAGTAAATAATGCCTCCATATTCTTAAAGCAAACACGATAGCTAATAACTCAAGATCATGAGTAGCATAGTTTCTTTCATGCGGCTTTAGTTGACGGCTGGCATATGCAATCACTTGGCCTTTTTGCATTAACACTGCTCCTAGCCCTCTAATAGAAGCATCTGTCCATACAGTCAAGTCTTGGTTACCTTCTATTATTGTCAATACCGGAGCGGTTGTCAATTTCAGTTTCAGCTCCTGGAAAGCTTCTTCACATTCGGGAGTCCATTTGAATTTCTCATGCTTCTTTGTAAGCTTTGTCAAAACTCCTGATATCTTTGAAAAATCCTGAACGAATTTCTGATAGTAACTAGCTAACCCAAGGAAACTTCGAACTTCAGTGGGTGTAGTAGGTTGTTTCCAGTTCTGAATCGCTGTAATTTTGCTTGGGTCTACAGCAATTCCTTCTTTTGATACGACGTGGCCAAGGAATTTAACTTCATTCTGCCAGAAGACACACTTAGAAAATTTAGCTTTCAAGACATTTCTTCTTAGAATTTTCAACACTTGTTCTAAATGTTTTGCATGTTCTTCTTCCGACTTAGAGTAGATTAGAATGTCATCGATGAAGACTAGAACAAATTTATTCAACACACCACGGAACACTCTGTTCATAAGATCAACGAAGTATGCCGGAGCGTTGCACAAACCGAACGGCATTACTAACCATTCGTAGAATAAATCGGGACCCTTGAAGGCTGTCAAAGGAACACAGTCTTCGGCTATACGCAATTGGTGGAAACCTGTGGCTAGGTCCATTCTGGAGAATACGGTTGCTCCATTTAATTGATCTAACAGATCGTCTATTCGGGGCAAAGGATATTTGTTCTTCAGTGTTTGTTTATTGAGATCCCTGTAATCAACGCAAAGTCTTAGAGTACCGTCTGATTTAGGGACAAATACTACTGCGGCTCCCCATGCTGAAAAGCTTGGTCTGATCAGACCTTTCCAAAGTAATTCTCGGGTTTGGCTACTTAGCTCTTCTTTTTCTTTCGGGGCCATTCTTCTTATTGGATGCACTACTGGTCGGGCATTCGGAATTAGATCAATTCTAAATTCAATTTCTCTTTGCGGAGGTAAGTTTTCTACTTCTTCAAACACATCCGCATAATTTTTCACGACCGGTATCTTTTCTATTGAAGGGGGAGTAACTTCTAAAGAAGACCAAAACTCGGTTCTATTAACTTCTGAGCCATGGCATGGTATATATATAGGTCCAAGCTTCGTTTCGACTTTAACGATTCTTTCGGCACATCTAACTTCGGCCTTATATTTTGTCAACCAGTCAAGTCCCAGAATAATATCAAAGTCGGAAAGGTCCATGACAATTACTTTAAAAGAGAACTTGTATCGAGAGAAGGAAATAGGTACTTTACAATATGTACTGAGACTCACAGAACCTCCTATCGGGTTTTGAACTTTAATTGGTTCCTTAAGTTTTCCTCTTTTCAGTTTTAATTTGTGAACAAGGTTACCAGAAATGAAGCTACATGATGCACCAGTATCAAAAAGTACAGAAACAGGAATATTTTTAATAGTAAGAGTACCTCCCAAGACATCGGGTTTACCTGATCCATCGGTGGTAGCTGGCGGGGTATTCCCGTCATAAACATGGGCCACTTGTGCGCTCTTCTTCAAAGGACAATTCTTGCTATAGTGCCCCTTCTTGTGGCAATTGTAGCATTCAGCTGAGTCACTGGCCCTTGGCTTCTTTGGGGCTTTGCATACATTAGAGAAATGACCGGGCTTCCCGCAATTGTAGCAGTTTCCTTTCGGGATCTTTGCGGGTTTTTGAGTAGCGGCCGCGGTGATGCTAGATTCGGGTTGGTCAGTTGAAGTCTTGCGCTTATTCCCTGCTTGGCTCTTAGCGCGGTCTTGGCTAGCATGTCTCTCATCCATGTCCTCATAGTTGCAAGCCATCTCTACGAGTTCTGTAAAAGAAAGTTTGATGTTGCTCATAGCTCTATCATGGTATTTGCGCTTCAGCCCAAAAATGAATCTCTTATTCTTCGCTTTGTCGGTCAAAACCAACTCTGGGGCATAGCGCGATAGCTGAGTGAACTTATTCAGATAGTCTTGAATAGAGAGGTCTCCCTGCTGGAGATTAGCAAATTGCTCCCGCATCCTCTCAAGAGCTTGTTCTGGCACGAACTTCTCATTGAATAAAGTCTTGAACTGCTCCCAAGTTCGGATAGTACCAGCTGCATCTCCAGAAGTAATGGCATCCCACCACAGCTCTGCCTCTTCCTGAAGGAGCCAAATGCCAAGTCGGGCTTTGTTGTTAGTTCCCATGCCCATACCTTCGAAGATTTTCTCACAAGTTTTCAGCCAAGCTATAGCTTCTGTCACTGTGCCTGTGCCAGTAAAAGGTTTCCCTCCAAGATTTCTGTATCTCTTTGCCACTTTATCCAGCTCAAAGTCCTCTGGTGCTGGTGGCTGAATAATAGGGATCTCTGCAGCTACGGGGATATTCCCCCGTCCTCCTGCTGCATCTCCTCGGCCTCCTCTGGCTGCTGCTGCTCGTGTAGCCATCTAAGAGTACTGTATAAGCAAGAAAAGAGTCAAGCTCACAGATTTGATAATTTTCATAAATGATAAAGCAAGGAAATATAAGGAAAGATAATGATGATGTACTGATCAAATTGTTTTGCTAATCTGTTTAGCTCATTCTAGGACATTGCTAATCCTATCTCTAATGAGCTACTCGCATTAGAACACTACTGATTCTATTCTGACGAGGTGTTTAATGTGTTAGATCCCGGAACTAAGGTTAACCAAAGCTCCGATACCAACTGTGACGATCCCAAAATCCGAGGGGCGGTATTAAGGATAATCATTAGGAAATAACACATTAATCATCATAGCAGAGCACAAATAATAGCAGAAACAATAAATAAAATAATTTTACATGGATATGACAGCGGAATCACAACATGTAGGAATATCAGAATAGCATAACGTGGGATATACTTAGTAAAAAGAAAGGGAAGTGATCAGTCATCATCGCCAGAGGCGGAATACATACATGCAGTGACATAATAAGAGTATCAGTCTACATCGCCGAAGGCGGAATACATATACATATAGTGAGAAATACGGAAAGTAAATCAGTCTGCATCGCCAGTGGCGGAATCATAACATAAATACAGGAATGGCGGAAAATATCTAAGTCATCACTATGAAGTCAGCCTCGCCATGAGCCAAAAGTGCATGCTATGCAGCAGTGCAGAACCAAAAAACCACCTGTCACCTGTGTACTAGGCTGCCTGTGTGAAAATAAGGGCACCCGCGTTTGCAAAGTGAAACAAACAACGAGTCAGTCATGGGGACTGGTATGAGGAATCTATTTAACAGTTAAACAACAGTAATAGCAAATCATAGGACCACGCCACTTTCGCGGAACGGGTTTACTCCAGTGATTGCTAGTGCATTTAAAACAAAGTAAATTCTTTTTAAGACAACGCAATGCTTTTAGAAAGAATGAAGCTATTATAAGACTCAGGTCCCATCACACAATGCAACGCAAGCCGGAGGATAGAGTTTTACCTTATAATAGCCAAATATGCTTGATACGTATAAAGCAAAGTCATTTGATATTATTACTAGTGCATATATGTTTCAAAAACGAATAGCATCATAAATATCAATCATAGGCGGCATAGCTACCATATACTATGTCACCATACTAGTACTACAATCAAGTCCGTTATTTCGTATTGGAAATTGGATTTCCGTCATGAGTCGAGGCAAGGGGCAAGCTCCTCTCCGCTTCGAGACACTCTAGCAAATGCCTCAGGACTACGCACACTGGGTAACCCCTGGATTCGGCTGGGCCGGTCCTCACTTACGTTAGAGGATTATTTATTCCTGAACACACGTTTCCCGGTCCTTACAGACCTATAATCGAGGCGCCTCGCATTCCAACAACCACAAAGGTGAAAAGTAGATATATATGTCAGGGCTGGTAAGTCACTGACACCACCATAGCTAGAAAGAAACGTCGTGCTCTCCCAACGGTCCGTATCCCGTTTTTAACTCATACCGGGGTGTGAGGTTCGCGAATCTACGAAATACACAAAGCTAGGCCACGTAGGCCTTGCTTTGATCATCATCCACAAGACTTTGCTTTGCAACAGAAGCCTTGATCACAGCATCTTGGCATGCCACATAGGCAGTCCACTCCATACGATTGATTTCCATCGATATATAACCTCTAAGCTCGTACGTCTCAGAGAAGGGCGTTAAGCAAGAGAATAAATTCTCCGCCGCCAAACAGATATATATTTAACAGAGATCAATCAGTATAGAACGAAATCTAATGTCAGACACACAGTCCATTTACAAGTCCGTCCTGGGTCTGAACGAAACCGGAGGCGTCAAATTCCTCGTATATCCGTCCAATCAACATACACGTTCAGACGGCTACTACTTCCGTCCCTTTCCGGTAGCTACTCCGGTTAGGAACCTCAGTAGCGCCCATCCAACCGATACGAAGATCGTCGGTCTTGAATCTTCTTTGCATTTTCCAATTCGAATCGCTCGATGAATTATTTGAAATGAGGGTTAGCTCGGCCTTTTCAAATAACTCACGTCATTAGAATTTAAATCGATTCTTTATATGGCTATATTATTCGACATCCATCTTTCAGTTATTTAATGTTATTTTCATGTCATACACATACAACCATCAAATATCAAGCAATTCAAGTCCAATTGGTTTATTCGCAACCTATGTTGCTTATAATATTTTATAACAATTTTTCGCCATTTTTATTTATTTAAAAATGGCCATATTTAATTAAACGACGTTTCAGGTCGTTTCGTGTCACTGGCGATGTTTTCCCCTTAATTTGTTTTACACATATCGGAAAATCTAACCGTGGGATTTTTACAAATTTCACATCATTAGGAAGGTCTTTTCAAAACGAATCCAACGATTCCAGTTTTGGGAAAATCCGACGGTCGGATCTTCCACACTAGTCGTTTGAAGTTACGGTTTCAATTTACGAACTGCAGCGTCGTTATTCGATTTAATTTAATTATATTTATATATATATATAAATATAATCGTTCCTGGCGCTGTTTTTCCTTAATTTTGAATTAAACATTCCAGACAATCCAACCGTTGGATTTTTACAAGGTTGGTGCCGTTGGAAAGATTATTCCAAGGCGAACCCGACGGTTGAGGTTTCGGGAAAATCCAATGGTCGGATTCCCCGCACTAGTCGTTTGAAATCACGGTTTCAAAATACGAACTGCACGGCCACGTTTCGTTTTAATTTTATTTATATTTATATATTTATATAAATATAGTTCATTCGATGATTTCTATATCGTTTTCACTTCAAATATTTTTCTAACACCCTAAAATTTTGGAAAATTTCGCCATAACCTCCCCTGCACCGGGAGCATCGGGAAATCGCAAATAGCGTTCCCGGTCCTTCTAATCTCAAAAAGAAAAAGCCAAGCGGCTAGCCAACAGGCTCATAAAATCATCACCCAAACAAAGCAGTAAATGTGTACCTATTTGTCGGGCACAAATTTTATTCCTCTTCTCTAACCCCTTTGCTATAACCTGTTCAATAAATATGCAGGTACATATATATACAGTTTTTTATCAATTATCATTTTCTATTCAACTTCATATTTGATTTCTGTTTGGTTTAAAAACACCATTCATTCTAATGTTACATAAATAGGTGCAAATCATTTCATTGGCTAATTAATGAATATTTCATCTCGTATATGTTTATTTTGAACAAGTGGCTATTCTTAACACTTCACATTTCAACGATTTGTGCATACAATAAAAATGTGATTTTTATTGTAAAACAATTCATTTCAAAACACTATTCTTCTATATAGTTCAAGTTGGTGATAAAATGGGATTTTTATCATAAAACAATTTCTTTTAAGACGAGATTATTTTACATAGTTCATATAGTCGATAAAAGGTGATTTTTTTTATTATCGAACAGTTTATTTCAAAATATGAATACCATTCAACACATGAATTTCTAATCAACGAATGAATATCAATTCAACACATGAATGTTTTCTATAGTTTCTATATATAGATAAAAATGTGATTTTTATTATCGAACAGTTTATTTCAAATTATGAATACCATTCAACACATGAATTTCTAATCAACGAATGAATATCAATTCAACACATGAATGCTTTCTATAGTTTCTATATATAGATAAAAATGTGATTTTTATTATCGAACCGTTTATTTCAAAATATGAATACCATTCAACACATGAATTCCTAATCAACGAATGAATATCAATTCAACACATGAATGTTTTCTATAGTTTCTATATATAGATAAAAATGTGATTTTTATTATCGAACGGTTTATTTCAAATTATGAATATCATTCAACACATGAATTTCTAAACAACGAATGAATATCAATTCAACACATGAATGTTTTCTATAGTTTCTATATATAGATAAAAAATGTGATTTTTATTATCGAACGGTTTATTTCAAAATATGAATATCATTCAACACATGAATTTCTAAACAACGAATGAATATCAATTCAACACATGAATGTTTTCTATACAATGAATAAATATAGTTTAAGCATATGAAAATAATTCAAACACACGAATATTATTCAAAATTTCGGCAGCATAACGGCAGGGTAGTTACACCGGCACCGTCCCTAGTACGGCTCCTCGCTCTACCTTAAAACCTCGCGGTTTTTGACAATGGGAATCATGCATCTAATTCGCACGCAGGCGGCATGTTTATTTATTTCATTTCCACAAACTAATCCTATGTGGTTTCAACCAAATATTTTCCAATCACAAACGGGTATTTTTCAACCGCAATCAACCAATATCAATCACAAACAATCCCAAACAATCATTCACTATCAATCAGTTTTCACAACAATTTCAACCAATAAATATCGTCCATGGTTTGTGGACGAGGGGCGTATATATATATATATATATATATATAGATATTTATATATAGCAATTCACTTTCATTTTCAACATATATAATATTTATACAAAAAGAAATTGAAGAGTGAGGAATCCTCACCAATAGCTATCCAATAACACGATTTTTCCTTAATAGAAACCTTCGCCTATTTCGCCTTCTTGTTGCTTTCGTTGCCTGTATTCTCTACATAGGTAAAAATCGAATTTTTACTATGTTATTCCATATATAAAGATTGCATTTTGACTTCGCTATTAAATATAAAGATTATATTTTTATCATTCTCATGATGTAAAAATTATTTTTTATTATTTTAAAAATACTAAAATTATGTCTTGCTCCTTCTACCCAATGAAAATTCCATCTTTTCTATTTTTAAAAATATGATCTTTATTTTTTTGCAAGTTCAAATCTTTTCCTATTAAAAGATTAAACCTTTTTCTTATTTTAAAGTTTAAAATAAAATCAGTTTTTAAATTATTATAAAAGAAACAGTTTTTAAATTCTAAAAAAAACAGTTTTCATATTCTTTTAAAAATCCAGTTTTTAGTTTCTTTTTAAATCAATCAGTTTTATATCATTTTAAAAATTCAGTTTTTATCTTTTTAAAAATCCAGTTTTTTTTATATCATTTTAAAAATAACATTTTTTATGCAACCTTAAAATCAGTTTTTAAATTCGTATAAATCAGTTTTAAACAACTTTTTTTAAAAAAATCAGTAATTAGTTTACTGTAAAACCAATAATAAAAACAAAAATAAAATAACTAAAAGCTCACCGAGATTTCGAAGTGGAGGAGGGAAGAAGGAGCGTCGGCGGTGGCTCAGTGGTGTCGCGATGATGTTCGATGTGGAGGCTTCGATTGCGTCGCGACTGGGAGGGGTGTTCGAGGGGTTTCGAGGTGAAGGCGGCTTCGAGGTGGGGGTGGCGTCGAGGGGTTCGTCGTTGGCAGGCTTCAGGCGGCGGCTCGATTAGGTTTTAGGTTTTCTCTTTTTTTTTTTATCGTTTCTGTATAATGAAACGGGGGGGCCAACGAAGAAGAAAAAAGGGGGGGGGGGGAAAGGAAATTAAAATAATTTTTTTTTATTAATTAATTATTTAATTTGTAAAAAGGTTGACTTTTACATACGACCTCGAAACGAGGTCCACCGCCTGTCGTCCATAGCGTTTTACCCCCATTCCGAACACAATGGGATATGTATCGTAAGCTGGTTTGATCGTTACAATCAGTTTCCGTTGAATTTACAATTTAAATCCTTATATTGAATTTTAAACGTGCATTTCAAATTACCGGGGTCACATACTAACTAGAAAAATTCCCGAAAAATATTTTCTAGCTTCGTATTGACGATACGGTCCTAACAAAACTAGTTTCGTCGAATTCTGAGACCGTTTGAAAAATGGCTAATTTCCAGTCGATTAAATTCAACAGAAACTGGTCAAACGCGTTTTCCTTTGCCACGCTCACATATTGATTCGAAAAATTATGAAATTTGAAATCTAACAATAGTTTGACATCCCGGACCCAACACAAGTGGTTTCGTCGAATTCCGAGGCCATATGCAAAATATCAATTTTCCAGGCCTATATATTCTATATACCGACTCTTCTGAAAATTCATTCGGCCATAACTTTTGATTCCCGTTATGAAACTTCGATTTTTCAGATTCGTTAGAAAGGTATTGACTAACAGATTTAAATATTTTTGGTCTCACTAAAATCCGTTATATTTTCCATCCTGCACAGTCAGACTTAGTTCCTATTCAAAATTTCAAACTGCCCTATTATACACAATTCTATATTTTATGGAAATAGGCTATTTTAATCATTCAAATTTCTTGTTAATAACCTAATTTAAAAATTTTAAACTGGTTCACATTTTCCGGGTTATTACAGTATCATACCGATAAATGCTCGCATTGTTCTATCTTGATCAGCAATGAAATAACTGACATTTAAGAATAAAACTTAAAGTGTAAAGGTTAAATATAATGCTAATTATAATTAGCATTCATCTTTCAATTTAAGAATAAAACTTAAAGTTCTTCAATCTAATTTGAGCTCATCGTGCTCTGCTCTGAACTGAACTTCCACTAATTATTATTATTAGTTTGTAGTAATATTAGTGTTTAGTTCAGTTAACATTGCAACAAATGAATTTCTTCACCGTCATCTTCATCATTTCTCTTTTCATTCTTCCGAATCTCTCAACTCAGCTCAATAGGCGCCATGGCCATCATGCTGGCACAAGCAATCATAATTACAGAATGTGACAACAAAACTAAAGTAATTCACTACAACAAAAATGGCCTATTACAACGTTCATTTTACAACGGGCGATGGTTGCCCGTTGTAATAGGATTCTGTTACAACGGTCATTTCCGTGACCGTTGTAATAGATGCCTGTACAACACCCTTTTTACAACGGGCATAGACTGCCCATTGTAATAAATGCTATTACAACGGTCATTTTCAGGCCCGTTGTAATAGACGACTATTTTACAACGGTCGGAATATGTCTGTTGTAATAGATGTCTATTTTACAACGGTCACAAAATGCCCGTTGTAATATATGCCAATTTTCGATGGTCAGTAATTAATACTTAAAATACTTCCATAAAATTAATTTTGATTATTTTTTATTATTTAGTAATTAATCATTAACCATATATCATTAATAATATTATATTATTTAATAAATAATCATTAATAATATTATATTAATCATTTATAACTTATAATAATTAACGATTATTAATAAATAATCTCTAATTATTAATTATTATATATAATCAGTATTACAACAAACTTACTTTTACTTTCCAGTTATTAGTAAGTAATATATATCCAGTAATTTATATCAATAATTTATAATTAATAATTAATATTATTAATTTATGATTAATAATATTACTACACTATCTAAAAAATACCATTTTACAATATTGAATCTGCATTAAATCACCAAAGTGTTGTAAAAATACTTGATCTTTCACGATATTTAAAAAAAATGTAATAGGATTTCCATGACAATGTTTTTATTTAAATGTTGTTAAAGTAAAAATATCTACATTGTGTACCCAAAGCTTTAAAAAAACTTTTAAATAATTTTTTCTCTTTATATAATTATATACATATTGGATTTCATTCAATGATGTTATGTAACTTATATTATTGCCTTTTACTAAATTTGTTTACTACTTTACACAATAATGAACAATAAAACAGTTATATTAATAATTGCTATCAAATAGTTAAAAATTAATATAACAATTGCTAAGCATTGATCTAAAATTATTATTAAATAACAAATATGCACTAATGAATTTGCTCTTTGTCGTTAATGAATTTAAACCAAGATCATATATGATGGTTGGGATCAAAATATGTTTTTTAATTTTGAATAATCACCACTAATAAATTTATACAACACTCAAATTTTTAGAGCACTTCAATATAATCGCAAAAATCGCATCTTAAACTAGCCTCATTTACCCAAGCTATTAATTTTAGAAAAGCATAGAAATTTAGATTTAGTTTTAAAATTATTATTAAATAACTAATATCATTTGTAAAACCACACGTCTGAAAACATGCGATCTTTCATATATGAACTTTTGGTTTTAAGAGATCAGAAATATTTCTCTCGGTTCCAAAAATTGCGCTCCAATCCTTAATTTGTTGACCGAATATTTCAGCCCTACCGCCATAACAAAAAATAAAACTTAATCTCTAACTCATTTCTTTCAGTAAACCTAGTCTATTCTAAATTGCAGCCGCCACAAAAATCCTCTTTCACTGCTTCAATTTTCGCTTTATCTTCATCCTCAATTTCCAATTTGTGAGTCAAGACGAGGGATGCTACCGCTTTCCTCAATTTCCAATCATGTCTGCGCTTCTTTAAATTTCTCAACTAGGCCACTACAGCTTCCTTCAATAATACGATTCATGCTCTAGGTATTGTTCGATTCTCTTTTCTTCTTACAGTTAAAAGCACAACTAAGCGAATTAACAACAGCAATGGAAGCAGTGCAATGAGAAAAGGGCCATGGATGGCCGAGGAAGATGAAATATTGCTGGAGAACTTGTGCAAACATGGACCGCATGATTGGAGCTCCATTCGAAAAAGAGGAAGAAAATTGAAGCTTCTGAGCAAACACCGAAACAAGAAGAAGAACAAGCTGAGGCGCCAAGACCTAAAAGAAATCTTTTAGGATTCAAAATAGGACCAGCTACTGAAGCCAAAACTGATAAACCAGTTTTTAGAAATAAAGAGAATGTAACGAACCAAGATTTTTAACGTTTTAAAATTTTGAAATTAATTTTTGATTTGCTATTTACGAAATTAATTTTGTTTATAAATTAAAATCTAATCTATTTTATTTAAATTAATTTTGTATATTTAAATTTTTATTACTAGGATCTGAATAGCATCATTTAGTTTAACGTTAGCTGTATTTTCATAATTTATTGAAGTGTATTGTTGTGAAATATAAGATTTGATTTTTACATTTAACTCTAAGATCTATTTATGTATTTATTTAGATTTGAAATTTTGATTTTTAAATTTACTTATGTTTGTTTTGGGATAAAAATTACACATATTTGTTGTTTAATGTTAGAACACTTGTTGTATATATACGTAGTATAATAATACATGGAGAAAACATTATTTAATTTCGAGTGCCACTTATTTGAATTTGTTGAATTTAGTTTACACTTGTCTATGGGGTTCTGAGTTTGCACCGCGTGTTCCCTTTTATCTCCGTTCCTTCCTTTTATTTTTGATTTATTTCCGTTCCCCTTTCCTTCTTAATTTTTTTCTACCAGCTTAAAGCATTCTTTCCCCAAATCTCCTTTTACCCAAATCCCTAGTTCGCTCCACCAAATTTTCCGATCGTCCGCTTCCTTGTATGGCCACCAATAGATTCCATCTAGCTCCTCCTTGCCCTTGCCTAGCGTCGTTAGTTTCCCCTTCTAAACCCAAGTCTCCACCGTCTACTGTCTTCAGCGCTGAAGCTTGTTCCCCTCATTCAACAAATCGCTCCGCCTTTCAGTTTGCCGCCGCCCAGTCTTCGTCTCCTCCACCGTGCCGCCTCTGTCCATCGAGATCCCAAATACCCAGTCGCAACTACCCATCTCCGAGCGACGGCGCAGCTGCCGCTGTTCCCTCCTCAGGGCCCAGTCTCGTTGTCCGCGCCATCAACGTCTTCAGCAAAGCGGAGCTCTCTACCATCCCTTGTCGTCGCTACTTAAGGTAAGTGTGGTTACGATTAAATTTATTTTAAGATGCCACTTCGCACACGCACGAGATATAATTGTTGGGTTGTAGTTGTTATCTGCTTCTTGTCTGCTTTGGGTATTGCGGTTATTAATTGTTGAGTTAGGAGCTTGTTGTATGTTTGATTTGTTTCTTGCTTGTATTCTCATGGCCGAATCATTCCTGCATGTACTGTCTTTATATATGTACTTGTTGTAGGTAGGTTTGTGCAAAACTTATATAACCTTAATACTTGGAGAAATTGGAACATGTTGTGTCTTAGTAAATAATTTAAACCATGCGTGCCTGTTATTGGATCAAGAGTTCTTGCCTACTTTATTGTTTTGCCCTTATGATTGTTGTAGCATTGCGTTTTACTCCTTAAGAGCCTTATCGTGGAACATATACATTTATCATCCTGTTAAGCTTGGGTTGGTTATTAAGTACAGTTGCATTTATTTAGTTATCTTAGGAAATGCAGAAACAATCAAAATGATTTTTATTATGAACTTAGCATTGGACTTTTGCATACATGTGTATGAGTGAGAATTTGGTTTTATGTATTATCTTAAATTTTGTTAATTGTGAAAATTTAGTTGAGCCATTCATTGAGTAAAGTCGTTAAAATGTCATGTAATGCTGCAATTTAAGTGCCACTACGTTATTGAGTAAGTTATTGAACTTGGTTGAGGTGTCAGCTTTAAAATGTTGTATAATGCGCAGACATTGACCAGAGCTTTATAATCTAGAATTGCAGGACAGGTTTAACATGGATATGTAATTATATACAGTGCATGCACACTAGCCATTTGAGCATTAGTATAATTTTGGGTGCTACATACTTTTTCCTGGTCTTTGCTAGTTAAATGAATCCTTTGGGTTTTTCCGTCTATAATAAAATTCTCTTTACTCTGTTTGAATACATTTGGAACACCAAAGGATCAGATGGAATTTGTAAGCTGTGCTCTGAACAGCAACTAAGTTGTTGTGCTCTGCACAGAAACTAAGTTGTGCTCTGAACATCAACTAAGTAGCTGTGCTCTGAAACTAAGTTATGTTGCTAGGAGATAGTTACCTTTGGATCTTAACTACTATAGTTTGCACTTGTATCCTCTGCTCTACCTAATAATATCTGGTGATATGTGTACAAAAATAGGGAATAAAACAATTAACTTTTTGTACACTCCCAATTTAGTGCAATGCTGTAAGGTTACAGCAATGCAAGACTTAAATGTTGTATAGTAAGTTCTAAATGGTGTATAATAATATATTCGCTCTACATTTGGTATTTTTTTCTTTTTTTGCAGTCACACTGTGCTAGTAACAATATGTAGACTCAAGATCAACAGGCTGTTGGATCTACCTTCGTGTGGCACAAACATTACGTTTCCTTGGTCTAGTGTTGGTACTTACGAAACTAGTTATGTAATTTATGTTAGAACTATGTCGGTATAACATATCTAACCTTTTGGAATGTAAAATTATCTAGTCTTTTGGAGTATAAACTTATCGAACTTTTTGAAATGTGTTGGAATGATATGGTTCTTGCTTCAGTCTTATAGTATGTGTTATTATGTGATTTTGATTGTTGCATTACAGTATTTATTGCATGTTAAAATATTCATTATTATTATGGATGTATATCACAACAGTTATATTTAAATTTGCATTTATTTCGCAAGGGGCAAAAACTGTTGTTATATCATAATTTTACAATGGTCCATGGCCTGTTGTATAATAGGTTTACCAAGTAGTATATTACAACGGTTGACAACCGTTGTAATATACTGTATTACAACGGGCAAAAGCCGCTTGTAATTTATTAGTTATTACAACGGGTTAATAACCATTGTCATAAAGTCATTGCACGTGACAGAGCAAGTTATTACAACGGTCCTTTACAACAGTCATTGCCCGTTGTCAAATAGTCATGAGCTATTACGACAACGCATATTAAGATGGGCATATGCCCGTTGTGAAATGCATATTACAACGGTTTTTGCCCGTTGTAAAAGGACTGTTTTGTTGTAGTGATTTCTTCTATTATTAAACATCTAGGCATTTATTTATTGCACATTTGCCTTAATCTAGATTCCTAATTTGATGTTGTTAATTGAACCAATTCTGGTACTCTTGCATCATCAGTTCCCTAAGATGCATAAATGATTGTTCATGTAGTGAGGGTAACTTGATTGCTGCCATGATGAATGGAATTGGTATGAGGAACAATATTATAGTCCTCAAAATAGATTCAATGCATGTTCTTTTCCAGAACCGATCCTACCTTTGCAGCCTACTGGAACCCAACAACTGCCATATATTTAATTTCATCTAAGTACCGAAATCCCATACCCGTGTGCGCAAGCATATGCAGTCCAGTTATTTCTAGACCAAAGCACTAAGTCTTGTTAGCAAGATCTTTATCCCAACCAAAATTTTCAGCTAGGATCTTTGATTAATTACTTGGATAATCATGAGGTCCAATCAGGATGCACTGCTCTAAGTGGAAAAGCTTCCATGCATGATTCTATTTGTTTGGTGATTTGCTTATTATTATATGGAGTGGCTTCTTAAGAATGATTTCTCTGAAGGAAACCACAAGAGTATAAACATTGACATCCTCCCTACCCATGATATGTTCTTACTCTAAGAGATATTTCTATAAGAAGCTATACTGCTTTTGCAATGATGTGCTCACCACGCTAATCAACTGAGCATAGAACTATACAATCTGATTTAGAAAGGCGCTTCAGGTCTTCAACTAAATTGGGAAGGTCAGAATCAACTCTTTAGTGAACAACCTCATGGAAAACTCAGTTTTTTTTGGGGTATTTGGTTTTAAGGACACACTCCTCAAAAAAATTAGATCAAAGGACAACTAAGTTTGATAATTAAATGAAGGACAAAGACCAAGTTGTATTATATCAACATGAAGTTCACTTTAATTTTATCATTATTACTAAATTAATTAAAAAAAATGATTTACCTTAAAATTGAAAGAAAAAAAAAGTGATTTCAAAATTATTTTAGTTTATTGATGTTATTATAAACATATATAAATATTCAGCTCGGAAAGCTAAGTGAATATAGCTTTATTACTTAAAAATATAGCTTTATATTGTATCACTCAAATACAAAATTAAGTCATTTTAAAGCTAATCTCATTTGCACCAGAAAAAAGCTATATCGTAAATAACGAAGCTATATGCATATAGCTTTCCGTCCTGCATTTTTTTATACTCATTTTCTCCTATATTTATGATACTAAAAACATTTCATAATTAATTTTTATTAGTTTTTAATCTTATAATCACAGAAAAGGGTTTTTGTATTAGTTTTATTATTTGTGAAATGTAATGTGTGTCCTTAGTTTAAAATATTTGGACATTTTTCAATTAAATCATGAAAGTTGTCCTTGATTTACATTACGAAAGTAGCTTGTCCTTAGATCTAATTTTATTTTAAAATGTGTCCTTGAAACAAATATCCACTTTTTTTTTGTGTTATGGCGCATTATCTTTACGGAAATTATGTCTAATGTTATATACTTTTGACATTCTGATATGTTAGTCATTCGAGCAGTAAAATTATAGTTCTTCTAAGCTAATTTTATTTATGCTTATGTTTTATAATTTCACTAAGCTAATTTTAAATGTATTTTCATGTTAGATTAATGAAACAATAGAAAATGTATACTTTGAATAAACGGTATGTCGAAGGTTCAATAGAAGAATCATATACTTTGAATAAAAGGTATACTTTGTATTTTTTCTGTTCTTATGGGTGTAACTGTCAGGGCACTAGGGTTCTTCTATCTATTCTTTGTTTAGAGAACACTGTATTTTGATACTGTTAAGGTGTATGAATGGGACATCCTTTAAACAACATTATATATCTGGATTAAATCAACTGCACAACATTACAACCAAAAGCAGGCTCACAAAAGTTTTCCTCCTTGCCGCCTCTACTTCAATTTATTTCATAACATTGATAAGCTACTGTGTAAATCTTAATGTATATGAAGTGTATATGTTTGCATGCAGGTTCGGTATTTGATAGAGAGGTGTTTAATTCTTCAAATGAAACAGCATGGCTGTATCAAGGCCTTACATGAACATTCCTCCATCCACCTCCTTGTTACCCTCACTGGTATTTCTTCTTATCATTTCTCCTCAAAAATATCTGAGTTTGTTGGAAATGTTTACAAACATTATGTGAATTATTAAAAATGATTGAATAAGTGTATGAATGGCTCCTATGTTTGAGTAGTCCCACATCATGGGATTATAGGGAAGAGGCAAGGATTTATACTTGTTTCTAAGAAGTCATGTTGGGGCCTTGGGCTCCCAATACATGCATTGTTGTGAGGAGGGAGACCATGCATCATGACCACCACACACGCGCGTGCGACCGACCGACTCGACTCGACCCGACCCGGCCCGGTTCGGGTTTGGGCTTGGGCTTTGTGGTGTAGGCACTTATATTTTTGGACCATAAAACTTAGTTGTTTTCGAACCGTTTTTTTTTATGGAAAAATTATTTTGCGCACCGATATTTATTCTGCAACAGAAAAGTTTTGCAACGGTAAAATAATTAATCCCCCCGAAATTTTAGCAGATCCGATATTTTCTCCCAAAACCTAATTCTCGTTCTATATATACTATTTTATTTGAGACGAGAAAAATACCGAATTTTATATTCTCTTCTTCTCAGCCGCCATTAAAACTTCTAAGAAATTTCGAGCAGTATTTTTCCCGAAAGTGCAAATCTGCACTGATTTGTTTGTGCAAGCAAATCGGTTACTATTTTAGAGGCTGTTTTATCCTAGAGGCGGCGGCGAAGGAACGAATTGGTTTGCACCTCTGACCAAATCGCCGAATCGTCTTCAAGAAAGCGACCTAGTCCGTGACTCAGCCATTGTTTTCCAACAATTTGAAGACGAACTGAAACAATGGCCTCCAACTCAACCATGGACGATTCTGCTCCTCCCTCTGCTTTTCACGGCCCTCTGGTGACTGCTGCTCCTTTCAAGTTCGAAGGTTTGCATTTCAAGCGCTGACGTCAGAAGATGGAGTTCTTCCTCACGATCAGGAAGGTGGTGGCTGCTCTGACTGCTGAAAAACCGCAGCTACCAGACAAGCCTGACGAGACTGATGCAGCAAAGATGGCATCATGGACTGAACAGTCAAAGCAACTGCAGACCTGGACTGAACAGGATTACTTATGCAAGAATTTCATACTGAATGGACTGAGCGATGATCTGTATGATTATTATAACTCAGATGAAAAGACGGCAAAGGAGATCTGGGAAGCACTAAAGAAGAAATATGACACAGAGGAGGCAGGGGCAAAGAAATACGCTGTAAGTCGCTACCTAAAGTATCAGATGACTGATGATAGATCGGTAGAGATGCAGTCTCATGAGCTTCAGAAAATAGCTCATGAGATCATCTCCGAAGGTATGGTCTTGGACGAACAATTTCAAATTGCTGTTATCATTGACAAATTACCCCCTAGCTGGAAAGATTTTAAGAACACTTTGCGACATAAGACTAAGGAATTTTCCTTAGAGAGCTTGATTACACGCCTCCGTATTGAGGAGGAAGCACGCAAGCAAGACCAGAAAGAAGAGGTGCTGATTGTGAATAACAGCAGTACTAAGAAGACCACTCCCGCTGTTCTGAAACCAAATCAGAAATCTTTTAAGAATCAGAACAGGCGCAACAAACAGAATGGGAATCCGCAAGGAAACCCAAAAGGACAGCAGAAACCAGCCCAAAAGAATGACTCTGGACAGTTGTTTCTTTGTTACAACTGTGGAAAACCAGGGCATATGGCACGAAAGTGCCGGAACAGGCCAAGCTCTGCACCGCAGGCTAACCTGACCGAGGAGCCTCTTACGGCTATGATTACTGAGATTCACCTTGTTGGTGGATCAGAGGGTTGGTGGGTAGACACTGGTGCTTCTCGCCATGTCTGCTATGATCGTGGCATGTTCTCTACATACACGGCTGCTGAAAATCAGAAAGTGCTGTTGGGAGACTCTCACACCACTACAGTTGCGGGGATTGGAAACGTGGAACTCAAGTTCACCTCTGGAAAAACTGTAATTCTGAAAGATGTTATGCACACTCCAGAGATAAGAAAGAATCTGGTCTCTGGCTTCCTCCTTAATAAGGCTGGTTTCACTCAAGTTATTGGGGCTGATTTGTACACTCTTACTTATAAGGGAACTTTTGTGGGAAAGGGTTATGCTTGTGAGGGTATGTTTAAACTGAATGTTGAATCTAATAAAGTGACTTCTTCTGCTTATATGCTTTGTGATTTTAATATTTGGCATTCTAGATTGTGTCATGTTAATAAACGAATAATTCAAAACATGAGCACCCTAGATATGATACCTAAAATGACAGAATCTGAATCTGATAAATGTGAATTCTGTACACAAGCTAAAATCACAAAGAAACCTCACAAATCTGTTGATAGAGTTTCTGAACCCTTAGACTTGATTCATTCTGACATATGTGAACTTGATGGCACTTTAACTAGACAGGGACATCGTTATTTTATCACTTTTATTGATGACTGCTCTGATTTCACATATGTATATCTTATGAAAAATAAAAGTGATGCTTTTGACATGTTTAAAACATTCAAAACTGAGATTGAGAATCAAGCAAATAGAAAAATTAAGAGATTTCGTAGTGATAGAGGAACAGAATATGAATCTAATTCTATTCTGGATTTCTATAAACAACATGGTATAGTACATGAGAGAACTGCACCCTATTCACCTGAAATGAATGGTAAAGCAGAAAGGAAAAATAGGACCTTTACCGAGCTAGTAGTTGCCATATTATTAAATTCTGGTGCAGCAAAACATTGGTGGGGGGATATTTTACTGACTGTATGCTACGTTCTGAATAGAATCCCTAAATCTAAGAATAAAATTTCACCTTATGAAATTTTAAAGAATCATAAACCCAATGTATCATACTTTAGAACTTGGGGTTGTTTAGCATATGTTCGCATTCCAGACCCTAAGAGAATAAAATTGGCAAGTAGAGCATATGAATGTGCATTTATAGGCTATGCTATTAATAGCAAAGCATATAGATTTTATGACCTTAATGCACATAATATAATTGAATCAAATGATGCCGACTTTTATGAAACTAAATTTCCTTTCAAATTAAGGAATAGTGGGGGCACTTCAAATATGCCTATTAGAACAGAACTTAATGAAAATTCTGAAGCTGAACCTAGAAGAAGTAAAAGAGCAAGAACCATAAAAGACTTTGGTTCAGATTTTTGTGCTTTTACTATTGAGGAGGATCCTATAAACCTCCAAGAAGCCTTATCTTCTTTAGATGCCGATTTCTGGCAAGAGGCTATAAACGATGAGATGGATTCTTTAGAATCCAATAAGACTTGGCACTTGGTAGATTTACCCCCTGGTTGTAAGTCTATAGGCTGTAAATGGGTACTTAAAAAGAAATTAAAACCTGATGGCACTATAGATAAATATAAAGCACGACTAGTAGCTAAAGGTTTTAAACAAAAGGAAAATATAGACTTCTTTGACACTTTTTCACCTGTAACTAGAATAACATCCATTCGGGTATTAATCTCACTTGCTTCCATTCATAATTTACTTATACACCAAATGGATGTTAAAACTGCTTTTTTGAACGGTGAATTAGACGAAGAAATTTATATGGACCAGCCTGAAGGATTTGTAGTACATGGTCAAGAACATAAAGTATGTAAATTGGATAAATCATTATATGGTTTAAAACAAGCACCTAAACAATGGCATGAAAAATTTGATAACTTAATCATTTCAAATGGTTTTAAAGTTAATGAAAGTGACAAATGCATATATTACAAATCTGAGAATGACATTTGCACTATTATATGCCTTTATGTAGATGACCTACTCATTTTTGGGTCAAATATTCATGCCATAAACTCAGTCAAATCCTTATTAAGTGTCAATTTTGATATGAAAGATCTAGGTGAAGCGAGTGTAATCCTTGGTATTAAGATTACTAGGTCAGAAAAGGGAATTTCTTTGGACCAATCTCATTACATTGAGAAGATACTAAAGAAATATAATTACTTTGACTGTAAACCTGCAAGTACGCCATATGATCACAGTGTAAAATTATTTAAGAACACTGGTGAAGGTGTAAGACAGTCTGATTATGCGAGCATCATTGGCAGCCTTCGGTATGCCACTGATTGTACTAGACCCGACATTGCCTATGTCGTGGGATTATTGTGCAGGTTTACCAGTAGACCTAGTATAGAGCACTGGCAAGCTATTGAAAGGGTAATGAGATACCTTAAACGAACCATGAACCTTGGATTACATTATGAAAGGTTTCCAGCTGTACTTGAAGGATATTCTGATGCAGACTGGAATACCTTATCCGATGATTCTAAAGCGACCAGTGGCTACATATTTAGCATCGCTGGAGGAGCTGTTTCTTGGAAATCCAAGAAACAGACTATTTTGGCTCAGTCTACTATGGAGTCTGAGATGATAGCACTAGCTACAGCTAGTGAAGAGGCAGAATATTTGAGAAATCTGCTAGCTGAGATTCCCTTATGGGAAAAACCGATACCAGCAGTGTTGATACATTGCGATAGTACCGCGGCTATTGCAAAAGTTCAGAACCGTTACTATAACGGTAAGAGACGACAAATACGTCGTAAGCACAGCACTGTTAGAGAACTACTTTCCACAGGTACCGTTAGAGTGGATTACGTACGTAGTGAGGAAAATTTGGCAGATCCTTTGACGAAAGGACTGTCCAGAGAGAAAGTCCATAACTCTTCTAAAAGAATGGGACTATTGCCCTTAGATTGTTGAGTCACGCATAATGGTAACCCGACCTAAATGACTGGAGATCCCAAGAACTAGGTTCAATGGGTAATAACAAGTTGTGTAGTGATATGAGTTGAACATGCTAGTTAATAAACCAAGAAGCATGTATTCCTGAAGTGATTAGAGGATGAGTTAATAGAAACTCTTAATGAGATCTATACTCTATTTGGAGTGGAGTACCTACCTTCAGGAGTGCTCTTGATAGACTCACCTTTGTGAATGTGGAAATGTGGCCGTTTCCTATGGAGTTTGGGCAAAACTTCTAGAGCATTCACTAAACTGGGATAGACGTGCAGGGCCATAAATGCACGGGCTTATCTGATTGCACTATAGAAAAGGTTGTGTGTGGTTTGATGTCAGGAATAAAGTTCAAGACTACGTGTCACTCTAGTAAAAAACTTAATCTTACTCACTATGCAAAGGTTCAAGTCCTTGGACACCTTTGTTTATGCACAATCTTATGTTTTTAAGAAACTGCTCGAAAATATTTTTAAAAATTCAAGTGGGGGATTGTTGGAAATGTTTACAAACATTATGTGAATTATTAAAAATGATTGAATAAGTGTATGAATGGCTCCTATGTTTGAGTAGTCCCACATCATGGGATTATAGGGAAGAGGCAAGGATTTATACTTGTTTCTAAGAAGTCATGTTGGGGCCTTGGGCTCCCAATACATGCATTGTTGTGAGGAGGGAGACCATGCATCATGACCACCACACACGCGCGCGCGACCGACCGACTCGACTCGACCCGACCCGGCCCGGTTCGGGTTTGGGCTTTGTGGTGTAGGCACTTATATTTTTGGACCATAAAACTTAGTTGTTTTCGAACCGTTTTTTTTATGGAAAAATTATTTTGCGCACCGATATTTATTCTGCAACGGAAAAGTTTTGCAACGGTAAAATAATTAATCCCCCCGAAATTTTAGCAGATCCGATATTTTCTCCCAAAACCTAATTCTCGTTCTATATATACTATTTTATCTGAGACGAGAAAAATACCGAATTTTATATTCTCTTCTTCTCAGCCGCCATTAAAACTTCTAAGAAATTTCGAGCAGTATTTTTCCCGAAAGTGCAAATCTGCACTGATTTGTTTGTGCAAGCAAATCGGTTACTATTTTAGAGGCTGTTTTATCCTAGAGGCGGCGGCGAAGGAACGAATTGGTTTGCACCTCTGACCAAATCGCCGAATCGTCTTCAAGAAAGCGACCTAGTCCGCGACTCAGCCATTGTTTTCCAACAGAGTTTTTAGCTATTTTACTAAATAGAAGCAACAGTTAAATGATGGATAAATCCTGCAGTTTGGAGAGGGCTGATGAAGGAGAACTTCTTTCGAACTTATTTATGTCAACACCTATCATCTGGGCCACATTGTAGTAAGTATTTAACAAACCATACTCCTAAAAAAATAACTTGAGTATGCTCTTTGAACTCCATGTTTTAATGAGAAAAGAAAACTAATATTTACATTCAACATTGTCATAGGTTGATTTGTATGTAATGAAGTGATATATACCTTTTTTTCTTTTTTGAAGATGTGTTCTTGGGAAATGCTGGGATATCCATATGTAAAAAAAGAGCTTGGCGAACATAAGAAATTCATTTTTCTGATGTTACATTTGTAAGGCAGTTGTCCAGTAGCTGGCTAGTTTATTCAGTCAGGTTTTCATGTTTTGTCATATGCATTATATGGGATAGCAACAGTTGTGTTAGTCATAAGATTCTACTTTGTTTGTCCATTTTGTTGATTTCGTTGCAAAGTTTCTTCAACCTTCCATTGATGTATGCATAAAATAGAACTATGTTCTAGTTAAAATGTCAAACACACTAGTGGAATATATGCCTTTATGTTGATATTTATTGTCTCATGAAGCTATTCATAACGGTCAAGTCATATATCTTGAAATAAACATACGCCTTTGTGTTAATATTTATTGTCTCTGTTAGTGTTTACAATTCATTTTAAACTTAGACTTTAATTTCAGCTCAATATTTGTTTATTTCTAATGCAACTTATATAATACCTTGAGCTTTATGTTGGTACCAACTTATTATCTCCGTGATCGTTCAGACCTGCACACGACCTGGCATCTTAGATTGTTAAGGCTTCATGATCGTCCAAGCCTTTGTGAGTATATTTAAAACTGTTTAGACTTTTGGGAACTAATGAAGATTTCAAACCCCTTTGCTTTAGATGTGGAATTACTAACCATAAAGATAGTGTTTGTCGTGAACCATTTCGATGTTTCATTTGTGGTGATTTAGGTTAGGGCTGTCAACGGATGCAATCGGATACGGATAGTGCTGTATCCGTATCTGTATCCGAAAAAATAATCTACATCCGTATCCGATATCCGCGGATATTGACTTAAACATATCCGCATCCATATCCGCGGATATTTTCGGATATCCGAAAATATCCGTATCTGCCTTAACGAATACAGATATTTTTAAATATCCGAAAATATCTGAAAATATCCGAAAATTAAACAATAAAAATTTACAAATCCATCATTTAAATGAAAATTTGTTAATTCTAATAAAAAATTATGAACAATTCATCAATCACACAAATTCCACACTACAAACACTTGCAAAATGTTCAACATACTAAATGCACAATTTTTAGCCTAAAATAAAACATAAATATAATAATCACGTGACTTAATAATACCTAATACAAACACAAATATAACATTGTTTAATAATACAAAATACAAACACAAATACATAGGGATTAAAAGAGTTCATCCTTAAGAACGCTTGATTCCCTTCTGCTTTAACCTGAAACAAACAAAATTATTATGGATAAGGGGATAAACAAATAAACAAGGATTTTTTTTGATTTGGCCACATTTAGAAAACTTATTACTGAAATAACCTAATTTTAAAACTTATTGCGACCATAGCCTGGTATTGGTCACATCAGCCAAAACGGTTATTTTTATTTGCTCCATTTCAAATGCTGCAATGTGCTCCATTTCAAATGCTGCACAAAATAAAGAAATTGTGCTCCATTTGAAATGCCGCAGTGTTCTCCATTTGAAATGGAGCAAATATAAATAACCGTTTTGGCTGATGTGACTAAAACCAGACTACGACCGTAATAAGTTTTAAAACTAGGCCATTTCAGTAATAAGTTTTCTAAATGTGGCCAAATCGAAAAAAAATCCAATAAACAATGGAACTGACTAGCTAGCATTGAAGTAACAAACATTTTTCAATGACCAAAAAAAAAATGTATCTGCAGTAAAGCTTTGCACTGGAAAGCTTGCCGCAGCAAGTGTAGATTGCCGGTGCAAGCTATGCAGTGCAAAGCTTGCAATGCAACTGCAAAGCTTTGCCGCGGCAAACCTTTGCCGGTGCAAGCTTTGTTGCGGCAAAGCTTTGCAGTGCATGGCTATGCACTGCATAGCTTGCACCAGCAAGCTTTGCCGCAGCAAAGCTATGCAGTGCAAAATTGCACTGCAAAGCTTTGCCGCATGTGTTTATCCATACCTGATCATGTTAATTTATCGCAATATATTGGTTACCTGACCACATTTTATTTATTGGACAACTATATTTGCTTACGGGTTCATGCCCAGTTCTATTTATGATTGATATGTTTTGACCTTTTTATGATAACCTGAACTTGCATCTTTCTAATTAAATGCATGAAATGCATCTTTGTGGTAAATTTCAGTCCTTACTAAGTTATGAAATCTATATGTACATCTAGAATTATATTATTGTTCCTATATGCATGAATAGATTTATCTTACACTGGGTTCACATTTTACTTCAATACTCATTTTAGTTATCAGTACACTAATAAATCTCAAAGCAGTGCAGTGTATAGCTATGCATTGCAAAGCTTTGCTGCCGCAAAGCTTTACAGTGCATAGCTTGCTGGTGCAAGCTATAATAGCAATAATATCTACATTGTAGCAATAATATCCATATAAATAATAAGTTAAATCTGATATTAGTTTTTGCATCCTATATTCTCCACAGTTTTAACTACCAAAATTAATTATAACTAAAATGAAGATGGCTGTCATATATTCTCCACAGTTTTGACTACCAAAAATAATTATGACTAAAATGAATTGTTCCCTTCTTCCTTTTTTTTGCATCGTGTATTCTCCACAGCTTTGACTATAATAAAAAGTTGCCTTCAATGGTATGTTCATTTAGCTTTTTTTATGCTAACAACTCAATGTATTGATATTAGTTTTTTTAAAAGAATTTTTCATAAAAAACCGTATCTAAAACTCTTTCTCTCTCTTTCATAATCCATTGGTTGACATAGTTTGAGTGAAAAGAAAACTTATTTTTGCAGGAATAAACATTTGTAGCAATGAATCAAAAATTACTAATAAATTTGATATTAGACATCATTGGTTGACATGTACATTCATATTTCATAGAAGCTGCACTTTATGCACAAACATATCTTTTTAATTTAATTAAAGAGCAAAGTAGATGTTTTAATTTTTCTAACACGTAAGATTGAGCTTTCAGTTTCGGTGGTGACGGTCTCAGTCTTTGTGTTTCCATATTTGTAACATTACTCATACTTCTTGATGAGTAGTCTAGAAGTCCACCAAGCATGGCAGTATCATTGACAAGCGATATTCCGGTTTATTCATCACATTCGGATTAGGCATCAAGTTTGCATCCAAAGTACTTGACGTCCACCATGTTCACGATGGTTTTTGATGTCCACCATGTTCACGATGCTAGTTATGTCTCCATATCCACGGGCTTCAAGTTTAGTAATGATTCTAGTTCATCTTGTATTTATAGAAGACACCATCACCAGTGGCAGCACCAATATTTTGTGATGCGGTCATTGCTTGAACGGGTGATGCGATCATTTCGAAATAATGACTCATTTTGCAATTTAATTTACGGATGTGATAATTTGGTGAGCCTTGTTAATATTTATTCCCTTAAATACCAATTCTTGCTGCAATTATGGAAAAATTAATGCTTAAATTGCTACATATATCAAGTAATTTAGTCAAATTTGATCAACGGTAAGCTATACAATATATTTTAACAATTAGCTAATTATAAAATTGTTTATGCGCTTTAGTTAAGTAAAGAACAGTAAAGTTTGTGACCCATATATTAGAGCTAACCGTTAAATCTCATATTTATTACACATATCATTTTTTGTGGCAAGATTTAGAATACATTGCATACTCAGTAATTAATCTCTCTATTTTCTGCCATTGTATTTTAGGAAATATTCAGATCTACAATTTAGTGTTTATTTAGTAATTTGTCTCTCTATTTTGGTTTGGCTAATTCCTTGATAATTCTGTTGTACTAATGCTGCAAAGTACAAAGAAATTACTCCTCCAATCACTATCTTCAGTTCTTGCCATCTAAATAAGATACCTGCTTTATTTGTTTTGTTTCCAGATTTGTTTAGAACCATGCCGCCACCCTTTATAGATAGTATGACACTTAATATGGTTAAGTGCTATACTTTAATTAGGATACTTAGACATATTAAATCATATTAAGTTCAATAAATAGGAAGTTAACAACAGTTTATTGTTAAATTTATTAATCATATTATACTTTAGTAACAATAGTTTTTAACTCTAAGAAGTTTACATTAGTATTCTTGTCTTACCATGTACTGTGATATGATGTGTATGTAGTGTATTTATGTTTATACCTGTATATAGCTTCTAAGTTGATAAAAAATTTAGTTGTTCATCGGGGATAAAATATTATGTATCCAGGTCAAACATGAATGAAATATAAACCAAGTTTGATGGTGTAGGCTACTCAGCAGTTGTATTATTGAATGTGAACTGATATTCCTATAGTAATACTAACCTTTGCAGGTGTATTTATTGGCTGCATGATAATTGAAGATAGTAACTTGATCATCAAGCCTAGAAGTACTCGAGAAAAGTCACATAAGTCATGTTCTCTGCTATTGATTCTTTTGATCCATCTTTTCTAGTGGCTACTTCCTCCTACAGGTAAGCTAATTGATCAATTGAGTACTGGCACTTTTGAGTACTACAACTCAGAATTAAGCCTTTAAGCCAATTTTCAGCTTTTTTTTCCGTCGTTGGGAAAGATTCTTATGTAGTATTGTAGTTTATCTAATATTTTTTTTATTTCTTTGGGTTTATCATGAATTTATTAATGTGTCTTTTTGGAACCAGGTGATTGCATAGTATCCATGGACTATTTGATGGAAAAAAAATGGCGTTGCGCAGTTGACATTCTTAGTGATGCATGTGGTACTTGTAAACTTTAAATATGAACTATGTTTTGTCTTCTTTGTACTTAAATTGACATCAATATGGAATTGAAAACATATGTATTGAATTTGGTTACTCATGGATTGAAATTATTTTTTGTTAGTCGATACTTTGTTTTGTTATCATGAATATGTGTTATATTTGTTGATTATTGTATTTTTTTCGTTCTTACTTTGCTCTTTAAATTGTTTTGAAGATTTATTTTGATTGCTATTATTAAAATGTAATATATATGCATAGCTCTATGAATTTTATAGCGGCATATATGAGCTGTAAAAGGATTTAGCAATGCTATACATGTTAACTTAATAGCGGCTAAAATGTGTTATAAAAGGTTCCCACTTTCATTGAGATTCAAATGTTTAATAGCGCTGAGGATGAGCTATTGTTTTTAAGTAACATAACGACAAATTTGTGTTATAAAACCATGCTCTTTTATAGCGGCAAATAAAGTGTTATAAATATTTAGCAGTTTTTTATAACATGTTCATATACAGCAGTTATGAAACCACTATAGTTCTTATTCATAGCGGCTATAGACCGCTATAAAATACCAGTTCTGTTGTAGTGATATTATGTAATTAAAGACACTAAGTGGTATACATAACGGGTAGATAAAATAATAAAGGCTATGTAATTAAAGATCATCCTTTTAGGGTATACATAGTCAGTGGAAAACCTAGTGGGGATACAAGATAAAGGGGAGAGCTTGTATCATATTGTGTGGGAGTTATATAATTAAAGATCACCCTTTAGGGTATACATAACTAGTATAGGGATATGTAATTAAAGATCACCCTTTTAGGGTATACATAGTCAGTGGAAAACCTAGTGGGGATACAAGACAAAGGGGAGAGCTTGTATCATATTGTCGGACCCATTTCAGGCAGTAACCCGTAGTTGGTATCATAGTAGAGAACTCCGTACTAAGCGGAGAAGGGGCACGCTTACTGATTAATTATAAGAGATCCAAAATGTGATGGGTGATGTAGACGGCGCAAACCGACTAGGGACATGTGCGTGCATGGGCTGGGCAGAGGGGGACAAGACGACCGTGACACCAGTAGGTATCCCCGTGCACATCTTGGGTTTCCACTTTAGGAAAGTGATACCCCCTATGGTGGGGCCAACACAGGATATCTACAGAGTAGGGAGCCGATCGATTAGGGTAGTGGTTAGGGTATACTTGGACGTATGACCTAAGCCTACCTGCTTATAGTAAAAGGGATCATTTCATTTCAGTTATACTAGTAATAGTGCAGAGTAGTCATTAGTGAAGCATGTATATGCCTCACCTTATCTGCCTTGTCACACCTGCCGTTTGTATAGCGATCTCTCTTATCCATTTTATGCCTATCATGTTCACCTTTATTTATTTACTGGCTAAAAGTCATTAGACTCGCCAGACTTTATGTCTGACCCTTTTTTGTTTTTCCTTCTGTCTTCCGTTTCCCCTAGGTTCTCAGGGAGGAAACACCCAGGCTTAGCCAGGATTTCGATATCATCTTGCTAGGAGTTACTGTTGAAGTATGGCTCGAGTCTTTGTCTCTGCTATGGCTTACTCTTTTTTTAGGGACTAATGCTTTCTTTTAATTCCTATGTAATCTGATTATGCAAGACAAGAGTATTTTGTTGTAATGGTTTTATGAATTATGGTATTATAAACCATGGGATTATGATTTATGTCTGAAACAAAATTTTTGAAACTTCCGTGATATCTTTATTATATCTATCTTGTAATTATTCTGTGTCTGTTTACCTACAATGCTTCACGGAACTTAATGCATTCCCTTAGTGAGTGACATTAACGGACGTGGGGTGTTTCAGAGTTCATCGGATTTTACATCTCTCACATGGATTCAATGAAGTATATAAGTGGTTGATTATGTTTTTCATCATGTTCAAGTGTTTAACCATTGATCTATACCGTAATAAGTCCATTTTCGTATGAAACACCTTATGATCCATTTAGCAAGTTTTAACTGGTAATTATATGCCATTTCATATGCTTATGTGTATTAGATCCATCGTTTTGATCATATGTCCATTTTGATGGTTGTGGTGAAATTTACATCATTTTAGTAATAATCATCATATTCATGTTGTTAGCAACCTTATGACATGTTTATGATTGTATTTGGTGAATTAGTTGAGTTAGTTTCGTCAATTGTATCGATTGGCGAAGTTTTGGTCGAAATTGGAGTTGCATTAGAGTGGTGCAGGTTTTGGGTCGCACGTATAGGGTCGGTCGCACCAAGTGTAGTTTCTTGGGGAACAAGACAGGAAGGAACGAGAGAGCCAATGGGTTGAGTGTTGGATCAGTCGAGCGAGGCAAGGGGTGGAGTGTTGGGTCGGTCGAGCGAGCCAATGGGTGAAGTGATGGATCGGTCGAGCCTTTGAAACTGGGTCGGTCGAACTTATGGATTGGGTCGGTCGGTCCAACATTTGGATTTGGTTCTGGTCAGTTCGCATAGAGGCAGAAGTGGGTCAGTCTTGTACAAGGGTGGGTCGGGTCGGTCATTGGAGTGTGGTCGGTAGGTATCGACCCAAGGGTCGGTCGGTCGACTGGCATGTATTGTAGAGTTTTGATAGCACATTCAAACGCTATGGTGGATGGCACAAGTGTTGTAGTTTGTTTCCTTTAACAAATCAAATGTGATGCTGTGGATTGTGTCAGACCTCATGATTTATGTTTCTTTGGTTCGAGGTTGGTGATAACTTCGAGGAGAATTCAAGTGGGAATATTTGAAGTGTTGAATGTGTTCGTTGATCGGTGTAGAACAACGAAGAAGGTGACAATTCAAAGGTCGTGAGTTGGCGGACAATGGTTGCTTGAGAAGGTTGCTTGAGCTATGAAAAGTCGTCGGGTTTGATGACTAGAGATGCGAAGCCGAGAGATTATCATTGTCGTAAGTTCTAGCAGGCTCAAAGCAGGGATACGATGGGGGCACCCAAAAGACCGATTGTAGGTTGAGTACCCTGGGTATCGTTGAAAGGCCTAGTTGTCAAGGTTGGACATACATACATATCGTTGAAAGGCGTATGGAGTTTATGCTAGAACCGGGGTTACATTAGCCCTTGACATATGGCAAGGTTGTCCATCATACGATTAACGATGGTTTCAAAGCAGGATTGGCGGTGATAGCCAGAGTCTGTCATGGTTGATTAGTTGCCTTGTTTGAACCGTCTCATGTAGATTGTCCAATGTCGAAGGAGATGCTCCTTGGGTGCTTGTCCGATGTTGGTTTATGCCTCTGGGGCTTGTGCTTAAGGGGTGTTGAATTCGATTAGGATGGTTTACATGAGATATATATAATCTGGATGTTATGGGTGCTTTACCATGATTGCATGGGTGTTCTGGTTTCCATGGATGAATGGTTGAATTGTTTATTGTAAAGGCTATCACTGTCCGATGTGGGGAAGATATGGTTGAGTTCTTCTCTGGTGTTGTGGGTAGATTAGTTTGTTTATCTATCCATTCTCATATACTTTATTGTTGAAGTTTGTTAGCTGTTTTATCGCTCACTAAGACAGTTGTCTGACTCAAGGTTTTATGTTTCCTATTATTACCTTAGGTTGTTCATCCGGTTGTGGATGGGTAGACTAAGTAGCAGGTGACAGGTGATTAGTGAGGATTGTGCTGCTGTTCAAAGGCGAGCAGGAGGCTGGCGTATTATTTTTACTACTATATAGTATTTTTGTTTCCGTTGTTTGATTTGCTCTGTGAGTGTTGTAGTGAGTCCTTGTGTACTTACTTAATATTTCCTATGATGTTGGGATAATCTTTCAGGATGTTGTGAAAGTTTGAAAAGTTTGTTATATGATGCTTCACTACTATTACCTGTTGCATATGTTCTATTATATTTTATCCTTGTGCTGTGAGTTTTACAACAGGTTCCGATTGTGTTTACCTACCTATGATGATCGTCCACAGCTGCCCGGCACACCTTTCAGCGCATTATTCATCTTGTTTAGTGCAGGGGTTGTGGGCAGTCGTCACATTGGAGCTATCGATGAAATCATTAAAATCCGCCACCACCCTACGATTAATGGTAATACCACCCCGTTTCTCAGCCTGTGAGGCGACTACATTAAAGGCGCCTCCCACAACCGCTGTAGAGAAACCCAAGTCCGAGAGTCCGATGATGTCAGCCCAAAGGGCTAGACGCTCATTTCTACCACACTTAGCATAAATCATGGAGAACAGAAAAGGCGAGGAGAAAGATGGGAGAGAACAAGCTACCGAGAGAAGTTGTACACCATCGAAAATGGGGTGAATAACAACATCTTTGGACCAAAGAATCCAAATCTTGTCCTAAACATTGGCTAAGGCACCGCTAAAGCAAATAGATAAGACGAGCTTGGTGATCGCCTCTGGCCCCACTAATGATTCCAGAAGCGCCACCAAGCTTATAGAGTGCTTCTTAACGATGCGCCTGAGGTGAGCCACTGACGCATCGTTACCTATACCACGGACATTCCAGAAGAGGAAGTTCGCCACCAAAATCAGAAAACAAAAACCACAGTCGATCAGACGTGATAAAGCGTATGTCGAGTAGATCTAACAATCTACTCAGACGCCGCTATAGAGCATGTACGGATGGTACAGGGAGTGCGAGGCGCAACTCGTTGACGACGGCGAGAAGAGCTTGGACATTCCAGAAGAGAAAGTTCACCACCAAAATCAGAAAACAAAAACCACAGTCGATCAGACGTGATAAAGCGTATGTCGAGTAGATCTAACGATCTACTCAGACGCCGCTATAGAGCGTGTACAGATGGTACGGGGAGTGCGAGGCGCAACTCGCTGACGACGGTGAGAAGAGCTTGCAGTCGAACTAGTAGACACCTCACAACCATTAGAAAACCCCAAAGATACTCCACCTACCCCTCCCGGAGCCCTGAAGGCCTTAGCTTTAGAACAGGACAGGCAAGAGTTCACTTTGATGTTAGTAATTTTATCTACTATTTCAATATTTTAATTTTGAATCTTTTGATTTGTCACTTTACATTTGATTGATTCTCTGGAAGACATAGGAAGAATGGTAAACTTTATTAAAAAAACAATCTAAATCAATTATTATTATTTTTGCTAAGCGACATAATGCTAGTTATAACTAGTATTATTTTAAATTTTTATACTATATAAATTTCCAGTTATAAGCAATGTTATATTAATTCAGTTTATACTATAAAAGAATGTTAGTTATACTTAGCAATGTCCTACAACCCAAAAAACACATCATTCTTCAATCTGATTTTTTATATAGTCTGTTATTATGCCTTTACAACTTTTGTAACAACCAAAATGATAACATTAATTTTTTATTCAACAATAAAGATGTATAAATCAAATCAAATAGTAATAAAAATAATAACTATAGTTTTGTTTATTTCAATAACTTTACCCTACATTTCATTATAAGTCATACTTAAACTTCACATACCTATTTAAAATTATCACGATATTTATAAAATCTTCACATATTTAATCAGGCGATCTCGCTCTCTCATATCTCCCTTAATTCTCTCTCCCTCTCTCTTTCGTTGTCATTCATCTATCTTAAAGAAGAAGTGTGAAGTTTCCATCTTCTTGCCTTCGAATGCCCTTCGAGTCTGACTGGTTCTCCGGTATGTATACAAAGCTCCAATAAGATCGACTCGTTCTTTGTTTCCTCCTAAGACTTACCTAGGCTCAACTGACGACTTTCTTAATCTTCCTAATGTAAAGTCTATGTACAGACACTGAAGTCTCAATAACTGTGAACCACGTTCCCGCATCTGGTGTGGTAACTACTGGGGTTGTGTTGCCCGATATCGGAGCAAGGTGGCCTTAAAATGATAAGATGATGGTTATGGATTGTAAAGTGCTTGGTACTTATGTGCACGAGAATTTTGGTCTTGGCAGATCTGGTGTTCGTGAAAATGCATCTATGTCTCATGATTTTCCTAGTGTTCATTTAGATTGTGTCTACATTGTTGTCACTTCCCGCTCGGTGGATACTCCTTGGCCACCAAAGCCTTGGACCTCCCTCTTCAGAATCTTGACTTGAAATGTTGACGATCATGCGCTATTAAACTTTGAAATCAAAATAAACAATGGTTATTATGTGCTCCTCATTTAGTGATACAAGTAGGGTACGGTTTTGGCTATGATACAATGGATTTTTTCCAGACCGAAAGTAAATAAAAAGTTAGAAGGTGCAAGAAATCCATGTAAGCTCTATGGGAATTCAGAGGTGATCTCCATGTTAAGTATGTTCACTCCGTCCACAACTTCTAGTTTTTTTAACAATGATGAGTGACGACAATCACTTTTCATCCTCAGATTTCCGCAATGGGTGAAAAGCAATTGCTAATGAATTTACCAACTTAAACTTTTGAAATCGCAACATTCACTAACTTAAACATGAAGCACAAAATCTACATAGTTCACTAACCCTAATCAACATTCATTAACTTCCGAAATCGCAACCGTCTAAAAATCAAATAAAATCGCAACCATCTAGAAATCAATTGAAATCAACATTCACTAACCCTAATTTACCGTTTTCGAATTGAGTTGACACAGCTGCTGCCTTGCGCGGACAAGAAGCTGAGATGTAGAGTCAATTTAGACTGGGGGAAGACAGAGATTCAATAGCCATAGCTGCCATCAGAACTATCTATTTTTTATTTTTTATTTTTTCTCTAAGTGAAAAAAACCTAAAGGCAAGTAACGTGAGTTAGGTTCGGCGGGAAAATGAAAATTTGGAGGGCAAAGGAGATTAGGCTGCAAAAGAAAATCAAATTGACGCGGATTGAAAACGTAGACCGTTAGATCGTGTTCATGCAGATTGCTAATTTTATCAATTAGAATATATCTAAAGCTACTGCAACACAATTTGATATCTATGCTAACACCTTGAAGCGTGCGTTGCAATAGACAATAAATCAACATAGCTATGTTTACATTGCAGCTAGCAACACCTTGGATTTTCATTGCAGTATGTCATCTATGGCGTAGTGTGGGGAGTATAAGAGAAATGAAAGAAGTGTATACTTTAAAACTGGCATGGAAAGCTATCTCCTCTAATGGCATGCGGGCACGATGGATGCGGAGATGATACATTAGAGAAAAATATTGGACCATGGCTAATGACTCCAATGCATCATCAACCTGGAAAGCGATTCTCAGAGTTCGAGATACACTAGCAAAAAACTGTGAAAGACAAATTGCAGATGGTTGCACCACGAACCTATGGCAATATCCTTGGATCAATGGAAAATCTATCATTGACTATGTTGGTTGGGAAACGTATTCAGACTATGGTTGTCCTAATATGCCTGTCTCTCAAATTATTGAAATCAATGCTTGGTACTTGAATGATCTACCTCTAATTGACAATCAAAGAAGATACATTGAATTCTCTCCAATTTATCCTGATAGAGAAAGGGACATATGGGCATGGAAACATGATGAAGATTTCACAATCAGTTCAGCATACAAAAGCATCAGGCAACAGGGGACTATTTGTGATTGGGCTAAAATAATTTGGGACAAATGCAACTTTCCTAAACTGGCGTTTACAACTTACAAAGCAATTAAAGGAAGATTACCTACTAAAGATCGTCTAAGTAACTGGGGTATCACTAATTCCACTACTAGTGTTTTATATGAAGATTTTACAGAATCTCATAAACATCTATATTTTGGTTGTCTTTTTCTCAACAAATTGTTTGCGCATGTTTTCAGAAAATCAACAGATCACTCCATAGTACTGATTTATGCCAACTCGTAAATTACCTGGCTAGTTTTTGGAATCCCAAAGACATGAAAGCCAAGATAGATTGCGTCACTCTCATATCTTGTGTTTGGTGGATTTGGAAAGAGCGAAACCGAAGAATATTCTAAGAAAAATTAAGAACGAAAGAGGAGATTAGCCATTTAATCTTGAATGAAGTGGGTATTAAAGTAAAATTGATGCTCAATCGACGAGTTACCTCCACCTAGGAAGATAGCAAAGCTCGTATTGTAGCCGCAGATCTTGAGGCGATGTTTTATCGAACCTAAAATACTGCACTTGTTCCTCCTGATCCGCCGCTGCCGCGATAGATAGGGTTTATTTTGGGAATGTTTTATTTGAACTGATTTTATGATATGTGTTAGCTTTTGAACTGGTTGCATTTCTAGTTAATTGTAATTATCGCCTTTGGGCTGAAAGCATAATAAAGAATATACCCACTTAAAAAAACATATTATCATGAATTTCCGTCTTAAATCCAAAACCAAGAAAAGGCTATCGATTGGAACTACCAAACGAAACCAAGAACCATAAATTGTGACTATCTTAGTAGTAGGTAGCTTTTTGTCCAGTCATCAAGCTCAAATCCATGGGATTCACGATATGCCATCCTTATGCTCTTCAAGGAAAATTGCCAAACGCACCTAAGTTGGGGTTGTCCAGAAACTCAAACTCAGAATACTTCTAAATCCTAGTTGTTTTAAGCCCATTTTTAATATATAGGTTCTAACTATCTTATCGTCTAAATTATTTAGAAACAAGCACTAAAGACTAAAGAAAATAGAAAAGAAATTCGAATACATTCTTTCACTAATACAAATTTATTAATTTCTCGAATCGTCTAGACCTAAGCTTTGATACCAAATGCAACACCTCATACTTTTCTAAGCCTAAATTTCAAAAAAATTGAAACTCAAACTCATCAAGGCACAAAGAGTATAATGCTAGTACCTGCAAATAAGGAGCATGAAAATAATCAAAGTATAATAAAACTAACTCATGACAGAAACAAGATAGGATAACAAGTTCGACTAAGGAAACTACCTTGAAAGCAAATTGCCAGGTCAATACCGAGCATGAGAGAACAAGAACAGAAAACCAAACTTGAATACTTGCAAAGACCTGTCTTCCCCTAGATAAACCTGAGAATTGTTATAAGGAGGGGGTCAAAACAACAATTCCTCGTGAGTAGAAAATGTATAACACTGTCTACAATAAACAAATGTATCCCGTTTAGTTCCACTCAAATCATATGTCTAACAAGGCTAGTAATTCTAACATAACCTTGAAAAGATTTCGCACGATGATTAACTACCATTCCCAAGATAGCCTTTCCTAAAGATAACATTATCGTAATTCTGAGATAGAATTGAATCCTTTAAACCACCATTCAAATATACACCGACACAATGGGGCGGGTCCTCCAATTACTCAACCCCTAGTAAAAGAGTTGGGTTATTTTTATATAGCTACTTATGGCCTAACTCATAATATAACATAAAGGCGGATCCTTACAATCACATAAGGCCCAAGGCAGATCCTGTTGACCTACTTTTTGGTAAAAGCTGTCACGACTCAACAGATCATAGCCCAACACCAAAAGGCTTTCCATCCAATACCGACCGATCCCAATGGCCGGCCTTCTATTCTAGAAAGTCCAAATAAGGATCAGTCTGAACCAATTTTCCTTCAAATGGTGGGATATCTCCTCCTTGCATAATCGCCTTCCTGGCTGATTGAGTCAACTCGTTCCGTAACAGTCAAATCAATCGGATTTACTTAGAAATATCTAGAAAAGCCATCCAATTCCCAATGGAGACATATTCTCAAGGCATTAAGGCAGTCAAACGCTTCCGGCCAAAACGCTTCTTTTGATGCACCATACTTCAAATGTCATGCAAGCCGCAATTCTCGAGAGAACTATTACTCAGCAGTAGACCGGGTCCCACCGCCACAACAATTCCAATGGATCGAGCTCCACGTGTCCAAGCACCGAAAAAGAGGCAAGCCACGTGGCCCGCAGGTCATCCTACTAATCCGACTATAAATACCCCGTTACTAAAAATGGAAAGGCATGTTGAATTCTCCACTTCCAACCCACGCTCTGTACACTGGAAAACATCCAACTGTGCACTTCAAATATTACAAAGATATTGTAATCTTTTCTTCTCTTCTACCAAGAAAAAATCAATTGTACTTTGTAGTCCTAAAAAATCAGTACATATAAAGAGGACGCAGACACCGATTTTGCCGAACCGCTATAAATATACCGTGTGTTCCCTATTTTTACTTACTTTTCCGTACTTTGTGATTGTTATTCGTGTTCTCTACGCACGATTGGGGGTTGACTGTCACTAGTGACCAACTTTTGACGTCAACAGATCCATTGATCACTTAATACGTTATTAGGTGGTTTATTTCTTACTAATATAAATCAGAGGACACTAGCTACTTACTCCTACTAATTTAAGGCTTTCGTCATTCACGCATATTCCCAATCCCGCATAAGGCGAGAGATAGTAAGTAGTTACTTATTACCTACAGGCTAGGTAGACCACTAATCGTCATTTATGACTTCCCCCGGCGGACCCCTATGTTACTATCTGGATGACCTTACAAGGTAATCCCATAGTCACTTAATACTTCCCGAAGGATAGGCAGGCCTATGGACATTTAATACCTTATCCAAAGGCAAGCTTTGACCAAGTCACTTAGTACCTAAAGGAAGCAGACTGTTATGGAGATTATCGATCTCACACCCAATTATCCATTTAATACTTCTTATATATGGAGTGGTGAGCTATCCGATCATCTAATACCTTTTAATGGCGGACCCTATGACTTTATCCTTAAGGGAAGGGAGTCCAATCACTTAATACCTAATAGGCATATCCCACTACTTAATACCTCTAATCCCGAAGCAGGCTATGCTATGGATTTCGGAAGAGAGCCGGGCCTTACAACCATTCAATACCTCAATACTTGAAGTAAACCTTTAAGGAATAATTCTCGTTACATAATTAATTATCCTAATGGATTTCTATGGCTAATGATATCTAAAATCAGTTGAACCTATATCTAACTACTGGAAAGTGCAGACTACTGTCGAATATGGCAAAGGACCTCTCATCATTAACCTACTAAGTCCAATCCTTATTAAATTAATTAAGGATAATGTTTCTAGAATTAAACTAGAATTGGGTAAGGATGGTTTCCTAAGACTCCCAAGGATATCAATATTTCCTTATTAGCCTTAGCATTTACTTTGGCTATGAATGCCCAAATTCCCATTAAATACTCTTTATTTCAATTAATTACTATGACGGTCATATGCCATTAATGACCCTAATTGTGACGATCCCAAAATCCGAGGGGCGGTATTAAGGATAATCATTGGAATATAACACATTAATCATCATAGCAGGGTACAGATAATAGCAAAAACAATAAATAGAATAATTTTACATGGATATGACAGCGGAATCACAACATGTAGGAACATCAGAATAGCATAACGTGGGATATAACTTAGTAAATAAAAAGGAAAGTGATCAGTCATCATCGCCAGAGGCGGAATACATACATGCAGTGAGACATAATAAGGGTATCAGTCTACATCGCCGAAGGCGGAATACATATACATATAGTAAGAAGTACGGAAAGTAAATCAGTCTTCATCGCCAGTGGCGGAATCATAATATAAGTACAGTAATGGCGGAAAATGTCAAAGTCATCTCTGAGAAGTCAGCCTCGCCATGAGCCAAAAATGCACTCTATGCAGCAGTGCAGAGCCAAAAACAACCTGTCACCTGTGTACTAGGCTGCCCGTGTGAAAATAAGGGCACCCGCGTTTGCAAAGTGAAACAAACAACGAGTCAGTCATGGGGATTGGTATGAGGAATCTATTTAACAGTTTAACAATAGTAATAAGCAAATCATAAAACCACGCCACTTTCGCGGAACGGGTTTACTCCAGTGATTGCTGGTGCATTTAAAACAAAGTAAATTCTTTTAAAACAACGCAATGCTTTTTGAAAGAATGAAGCCATTATAAGACTCAGGTCCCATCACACAATGCAACGCAAGCCGGAGGATAGAGTTTTACCTTATAATGGCCAAATATGCTTGATACGTATAAAGCAAAATCAATTGATATTATTACTAGTGCATATATGTTTCAAAAACGAATAGCATCATAAATATCAATCATAGGCGGCATAGCTACCATCTACTATGTCGCCATACTAGTTCTACAATCAAGTCCGTTATTTCGTATTGGAAATTGGATTTCCGTCATGAGTCGAGGCAAGGGGCAAGCTCCTCTCCGCTTCGAGACACTCTAGCAAATGCCTCGGGACTACACACTCTGGGTAACCCCTGGATGCTTCAGGGCCGGTCCTCTCTTACGTTTGAGGATTGGCAATTCCTCAACACACGTTTCCCGGTCCTTACAGACCTATAATCGAGGCGCCTTGCATTCCAACAACCACAAAGGTGAAAAGTAGATATATATGTCAGGGTTGGTAAGTCACTGACACCACCATAGCTAGAAAGAAACGTCGTGCTCTCCCTGCAGTCCGTATCCCGTTTTTAACTCATACCGGGGTGTGAGGCTCGCGAATCTACGAAATACACAAAGCTAGGCTACGTAGACCTTGCTTTGATCATCATCCACAAGACTTTGCTTTGCAACAGAAGCCTTGATCACAGCATCTTGGCATGCCACATAGGCAGTCCACTCCATACGATTGATTTCCATCGATATATAACCTCTGAGCTCGTAGGTCTCAGAGAAGGGCGTTAAGCAAAAGAATAAATTCTCCGCCGCCAAACAGATATATATTTAACAGAGATCAATCAGTATAGAACAAAATCCAATGCCAGACACACATTCCATTTACAAGTCCGTTCTGGGTCTGAACGAAACCGGAGGCGTCAAATCCCTCGCAAATCCGTACAATCAACACATACGTTCAGACGACTACTACTTCCGTCCCCTTCCGGTAGCTACTCCGGTTAGGAACCTCAGTAGCGCCCATCCAACCGATTCGAAGATCGTCGGTCTTGAATCGTCTTTGCATTTTCCAATTCGAATCGCTCGATAAACTATTTGAAATGAGGGTTAGCTCGGCCTTTTCAAATAATTCACGTCATTAGAATTTAAATCGATTCATTATATGGTTATATTATTCGACATCCATCTTTCAGTTCTTTAGTGTTATTTTCGTGTCAAACACATACAACCATCAAATATCAAACAATTCAAGCCCAATTGGTTTATTTTCAATCCATATTGCTTATAATATTTTATAACGATCCTTCGCCATTTTTATTTATTTAAAAATGGCCATATTTAATTAAACGACGTTTCAGGTCGTGTCGTGGCGCTGGCTCTGTTTTTCCCTTAATTTGTTTTACACATATCGGGAAATCTAACCGTTGGATTTTTTACAAGATCTATATCAGTGGGAAGATATTCCCAAAGCGAACCCAACGGTTCCAGTTTCGTGAGAATCCGACGGTCGGATCTTCCACACTAATCGTTTGAAGTTACGGTTTTAAAATTCGAACTGCAGTGTCGTTATTCGATTTAATTTAATTATATTTATATTTATATATAAATATAAACGATTCTGGCGCTGTTTTTCTTCAGATTTGAATTAAACATTCCGGACAATCCAACCGTTGGATTTTTTCAAGGTTGGTGCCGTTGGAAAGATATTTCCAAGGCGAACCCAGCGGTTGCGGTTTCGGGAAAATCCGATGGTCGGATTTCTCGTACTAATCGTTTCAAATTATGATTCCGAAACGCGAACTGCACGGCCTCTATTCCTTTTAATTATATTTATATTTATATATATAAATATAGTTCATTCTATAATTTCAACTATAGTTCATTTTATATTTTCGACTTCGTTTTCACTACAAATATTTCACTAACGCCTTAATATTTCGAAAAATTTCGCCATAACCTCCTTTGTACGGGGAGGGGTTTGGAAATTTATTGGGCCGTATTAGGTACCCAATAAATCCTAAAAAGCATTCACATATTTATAGTGATATATTCTGGTGTTTACGGGGGAGCATGTACTGATAATCACTCCAGAGAATAAATTCCCGTCACCCCGTTTCCGTGTGGAAATAAATAGTCCATGTGTCGTATCTAATAACTAGAGCGACGTGATTTTTGTCCACTCCAGACCCGTGTGGGGTTTTTATTAATCTGGCAATTTATCGTTATAATTTATATAGTCCATATCAGTCATCAGTTCAACCTGTAGTATATAGTCATCGCCATACAAGCCTCTTGCTTGTATGGTAAATCTTCCACCTCGTCACACAAGCTCCAATTGCTTATGTGGAATATGATGAAGTATGCCTATCGTCAAGAAGTATGCCATGTAGTGTAGTTCAAAATTAATTGTTACTATCCTATGGCGACGTTTATTATTTCACATAGAAAAACCAGCACTCCGCATCCAATGGCATTCACAGGAGTTGATATATAAATAAAATTGCGCAGCCAACTCATCAAGGTTTACCTATTTGTCGGGCACGCAAATAATTTCTTTACTCTACAGCTAATCCATTTTTCCTGTTCAACACATGTATATATATGCAGAACAAAGCTAATAATAATATTTCTAGCAAACTATTATTTATTTCAACACATGTGTATTTTTAACTAAGCGTATACATGATAAAAGAAATATTTTTATCATCAAAAATATTTATTCGACACATATGTATTTTTAACACTTCATATACATGATAAAAGGAATATTTTTATCATCAAAATTATTTATTCGACACATATGTATTTTTAACACTTCATATACATGATAAAAGGAATATTTTTCATTGTCGATTCATTTTATTTTTAAAAGATGATAACATTCAACACATGAACTTCAACTCAACGAATGAATTGCAATTCAACACATGAATATTCTATATAGTTTGTATATATATAAAAATGTGATTTTTATCGCTAAAGCCATTTGTTTAAATTCAAATTATATTCAACACATGAATTTCAACTCAACGAATGAATTGCAATTCAACACATGAATATTCTATATAGTTTGTATATATATAAAAATGTGATTTTTATCGCTAAAGCCATTTGTTTAAATTCAAATTATATTCAACACATGAATTTCAACTCAACGAATGAATTGCAATTCAACACATGAATATTCTATATAGTTTGTATATATATAAAAATGTGATTTTTATCGCTAAAGCCATTTGTTTAAATTCAAATTATATTCAACACATGAATTTCAACTCAACGAATGAATTGCAATTCAACACATGAATATTCTATATAGTTTGTATATATATATAAAAATGTGATTTTTATCGCTAAAGCCATTTGTTTAAATTCAAATTATATTCAACACATGAATTTCAACTCAACGAATGAATTGCAATTCAACACATGAATATTCTATATAGTTTGTATAATTTATTTCAACGAATGAAAATTATTCTAACACATAGATATTTCAGAAAATTTCGGCAGCATAACGGCAGGGTAGTTAAAACCGGGACCGTCCCTAGTACGGCTCCTCGCTCTACCTTAAAACCTCGCGGTTTTTGACAATGGGGATCATGCATCTAGTTCGCACGCAGGCGACATGTTTTATTTTCAATTCCACAATCTTATTCTATTTTGTTTCAACCACAAGAGGGTATTTTTTTCAACCACAAAGGTATTTTTCAACCATAATATCAACCACAAACAATTATTTCCAACCATTCATCATACTATATAATATCACGTCAATCACAAGCAGTAAATATCGTCCATGGTCTGTGGACGAGGGGAGTGTATATATATATATAAAATATAATAATTCACTTGCATTTCATCACAATTCAAAGCATACATGTTTCATTCAACGCTTGTATAATTTATACATCGCTAATATAACTTATACAACACATGTACATGAGGTATACAATGCGTATATAATTTACACTTCGCTTATATAATTTATACAACGCGATTTCATTCACACAAATAGTTTAGATTCCTCACATTGGTTATTGCAGTGCTAAAAATCGTAGGAAGGTCAGAAAAATCCGCGGCTTCTTCTAGAATGTAGAGAGCCTCCTTGCGGTCACGGTGTCTCCTGTTTCATCAAATTTCGTTAAAGAACGAAAAAGATATTATTTTTCAAAGTTTTGCAACACTTAAAAGTGTTATTTTCATTTCAGAAATTTACATCAGAAAGGTTTTAAAAACTTCGAAACTAGGTCACGATTTTTCAGCCAATCCGTACCTCGATGCTTCGATCAGACCACGCTGCGTCAAAGAGCTACGAACCACCTCCAGATCGGCGGTGGTGGCGAAGGGTTCGGTGGCCTGTGCGCGTCGCGGCGGCGCTCTGAAGGTCGCGACTTCCTGGTCGATTTCTGTAACACCCCACCTCTGCCAGGGTGGCTCTTGCAAGCACTCTGACTTTGGAGGGGCGTTTGAATCAGGTAAACATGCATAATGATATATCAAGGCAGAACAAGAACATATGTATATATGTAAACAGAATAAATAAGATAAATAAAACAGCGGAAGATTTCAACTATTTCAAAACAAGTCTGGTACAACATAATGTCAACTTTCCAAATACACAAGTCTAGATAAAAACAACATTACTGAAAAACTGAAATACATAAGTACTATCCCCAAAATAAGTGATAACCATAGCTAGCTTCATGTCAAGACCGTACATGAGCTAAAATCCCACAAGCAAGCGATCAGAAATCCAAGCTAAGCTCCAATATTCCCACCCTGAGAACCTGGGGGGGGGGGGGGGGAAACGGAAGAAAAGAGGCGAAAGGAAAACAGGTCAGTCAAAAAGACCGAGTAAGCCCTACTACAATCAATGTAAACTGATAAAGTTAACTGACATGAGAAGAAGGTATGATCATAAGGATAACAACATACTAGCATGATGATTAACTAACAAGGTAGATAAAGGTGTCATCGCATAATCAGGTTTAAGGTTTTTGCACCACAGGTGTACTAGCAAACTAACATGACTTGAATGAACAAGTATTGATCCCTTGGCCCAAGCTTTGGCCCAATAACATGAAGTGACCCTAACACGAGGTCCAATAACATGAAGTGACCCTAACACGAGGTCCAATAACATGAAGTGACCCTAACACGAGGTCCAACCAAACGGTCTAGTCGATCGGCTCCCCAAGCCTAACTCGTCACGTGTTGGTGTCAATGCGGCCCAAACATAATTGTAGTCAGACTGTGCCGGGTCTCCCGTCGGGTGTATCAAGCCCTAGGGTGTCAACCCCTGGACACCATAAACATAAGTGCACAGTCTCGATCTACTGGTACCCGTGCATGTTTTCCCCGGCTTCGGACTGTGTGCATGACCATAGTCCGCCCGGAACTACACCGGCGTACCACTCTGCCGTCGCTTTTGGTCACTTACCTCCAGTCCAGTAATCGTGCCCCCTCCCTAGCCTAGTCCCTAGGGCCTTAATGATACAAACTTGGGATTACTGCTGGAGTGGACCCCCATTGCTAGGATTTTTCTAGTGGGTTAAGTACGGTTTAACCCTCTTGCTAATCATGGATTAACTTGGTTAAGTGTAACGATGAGTTCACGACTTAACCCTGATTAATCTACCAAGCCCAAATTGGTTAAGTATTAAGTGGACCATGACTTAACCCTAATCATGAGGCATTAATTGATTTCACATGCCTTAACCTCTCACATTAGACCTTGTTGTGGTTACTAGTTAAGCCGGACGGGTCCGGGTAGCTTTACACCACAACTTGGTCTAACCTCGGGTTCAAGGTACCACATGGCCAACTTCTCACATTGGGTCCTATTGTTTGTAGCAACTAGTTAGGCCGGTCGGTTCCGGGTAGGTTTACGCTACAAACTCAACCCAACCTCGAGTTGGTCACACTTATATTTTCTAAGTGTCATGTCCATCATGTTTCCAAAACATATTACAAGTTTTCAAGCAATTGGGTAGACCTAACTTAATAGGTAAATTCCCAATGGGTAGACCTAACTTAATAGGTAAATTCCCAATCTTATGTTTTTATGTCTTTTAAGTTTACCCAACCCCAAACTCAATCCCATCGCTTACATATCGCAATAGCGCATAAAGGATAGAAAGAGGGAACTTGGCATAATCATGACATAAAGGTGTTGAAGCCACAAGTTCAACATGGTGGCATATGAAATGTACACATGTTCATATACTTGCATATTACATTTTTAGGCCTCAAAAGCATGCATAAAACCAAACTTAGCATATTGGTGATACATGGTGATAAATGACATGTAGAAATGGCCATAAGTTCGCATTTATCCTCACATGCAAGTTATCATAAGAGATATGATAACCTACATGTTGCCAAAATGCAACCTTTAGCATAAAGCTTGAAGCTTTATGTTCATATACTCAAGATAAGCTTGCATAACATGATAACATGAACAAAATGATCATCCCAAACTTGCATAACATACATGGCAAACTTGCATATCATAACATAGCAAACTTGCATAACATAACATGGCAAACTTGCATATAAACTTGCATATCATAACATGATAAACTTGCATATCATAACATGGCAAACTTGCATAACATAACATGATTAACTTGCATATCATAACATGGCAAACTTGCATAGCATAACATGGTAAACTTGCATATCATAACATGGCATACTTGCATAACATAACATGATAAACTTGCATACCATAACATATCAAACTTGCATAGCATGACATAGTAAACTTGCATATCATGGCAAACTTGCATATCATACATTTAACTTTAGAGTTTAAGTATGAAAGTAGAATAGGGCTTACAATGCTTATGAAGACACAAAAATATGACAAAGCCCTTATGCAATCAATTAAACCCAAAATGCAAGCTCCAATAGAAAAATCCTTGAGCAAAAATGATCAAAACCCTTGCTTTATGATGTAAATATGGAAACTTGACTTGAATGCAAGCTAATGATGCTCATACAAGCTTGAAAACACTTGTATGCATTGAAAATCTCTCATAGAAATGACTTAGGAATTTTATGAAGAGAGTGGAGGCCATGAGAGGAATGATTTTGCCATAGTTTAGTTACTTGAATGAATAATGATGATTTAGGGTTAGGTTAGGGGCTTATTTATAGAGATTAGGATTAGTTCTAGCCTTAGGATTAAACCCTAGTTCCAATCTCAGCCCTTAAAACCGAATCTGGCCCCCAAACTCAACACAAACCCAAAATGGTGCACCAGGCAAAACTGCCCGGCTGGACCAAGTCGACAGCCAAGTCGACAGGGCTGTCGACTTGGGTCCAACCAAGTCGACTCCCAAGTCGACAGGGCTGTCGACTTGGGTGCTCAGGCGGGGATTTTCCCCCTGGCCCAATCTGACCTAATTTCCAAATTCAAACTTGAATTTGAAATCTGTTTTTACTTTGAATTTTTCTGAAAACTTCGTTGGGCCTTAATCGGGTCATACGGACTCCGATTTTCGAAAACTCGGACTCTATTTCGCGTATTTTTCCGAGACGAACGCAATGGCATAGCCCGTTTCCCTTGATTCAGATTTTAGAATTAAATTCTGCCTCGATTTACGTTATAACAAGTTATTGAAAATACGGGTTGTTACATTCTCCCCTCCTTAAAGGATTTCGTCCCCGAAATCTTCAAGTTAGGAAGAACGTATCCTACCATCCAACATCCATCTACTCAAAACATCATCCACGAGCAATCATTGTCCTTACAAGATTCTAAATGTTGTATGAACATATGCAAAGGTGTGTGTATATGTACTTATCTAATGCAAATATCATCAATGCAAATTATGTTAGTGAAATGAATCCATATGTATGCAATTCCTAACATAATGTATAACATCTATATGCGTGCACATAACATACATCCATATGCAACATCCATGTGATAACACAAAAATTTTCATCCATGAATACGCGTAAACACTCATGCATATGCAATATGAGGAGTGTGTGAGCCGATCTAGTGCCTAACGTGTATAATGCATCCACGAGTAACCACTTGCAAACACTTGCAACCACTTGCAAACATCAAGCATAACATGTTTCAAACACATGTTTCATCCAAAGGGTTTCTACCTAAGGTTCTCACGACAAGATTAACACGATATAGATAGCAAAAGAAAGATATGCTACAAAGAGATCGGGAAGATAAGCAGGATATACTCCTTTCGGATTACAAGAAATCCCTTCCTAACCCAACCCCATATTCTATAAAAGCCCAAAAGGTTTAGTCAACCTAACGGACCCCTTCAAACCCTGACATGTATTACTAACCGATGAGTCATACCCCCTTATGGAGTTTACAACAGAAATGGGATCGAGAATGGGACCGAGAGGATATATGTAAAAGATAACATGTAAGTAAGTTCCACAGGAAAACAAGGATCAAGAATATACTCTTAAAAAGAGATATGATGCACGTATCTAGCCTTCAGTCTTCTAAGTCACGTTTCCTTGAGCTTAACTCCATTGTGCTTTGACCGTCTTTTACTTCATGATTTCTTAGCTTCTTAACTCTTATTTCCAAATATGAGTTGGAACCCATTTCATTGTCGCCTCTCGTCTTCCTCTTTCACTTACTCTTCTATCATTCTTGGCTTAAACATAACTATGACCTCATGGTTTCATGCAAGCTCTCCAAAATTCACCAGTGAATCCTGGATCTCGTTTACTTACTATAAAGTATTCCACGCAGCAGAGCTTTTCTTGAAAATACCAATCCACGTTGCCAATCCCGGACCCAACAAAAGTGGTTTCGTCGAATTCCGAGGTCGTATGCAAAATATCAATTTTCAAGGGCTATATATGCTATATAGCGACCTTTCTGAAAATTCATTTGGCCATAACTTTTGATTTCCGTTATGAAATTTCGATTTTTCAGATTCGTTAGAAAGGTATTCATAAACAGATTTAAATATTTTCAGTTTCGCTAAAATCCGTTATATTTTCCACCCGGTACAGTCAGACAAAGTTTGTATTCAAAATTTCAAACTACCATACCATACCCAATTCTATATTTTATTGAAATATTCTATTTCAACTATTCAAATTTCTTGGTAATAACCTGATTTAAAAATTTTAAACTGGTTCACATTTTCCGGGTTATTACACTAATGGCCCTACTCCCTAAGGCAATAAACATCCTATTAAATGTCATTTATATCATGCTCATATTATATTATTCCTGTTGTAACTCCCAAAATCTTACTATCATTATTTAATTTTATCAGTTCTTACATAAATATATATTGATTTCCCTAATTGGAGTCACAACATTTATTCCTATCCATTTTCAATTGTAACCATATGACATTTATTACCTATTCATTCATTTCCTCACAAAATTTATGGTTAAAATATTAATTTCCTTTTTAGCTTATTTGTAATCTTTCAATTATAGCAATTAACTCCATATTTATGTCTAACTACATAACAATTACAAATATTTATTTCCACTTATTATGGGAATTATTACCATATGTATTCCCATCCAAAGTGGAAACCATTCATAACTCAAACACGTAACATAAGTTATTAATAATATTAATAGGGTCAATTCCATAAGTTTGGACGGATAAGATTATAATAATGATATATATATATATTGTAGCGTGATATGTACATAATTACTAGTTATGTTATTATTATTATTATTATTATTATTATTTCCTATTGCAGTCCACATTAATGACTAGAACAACCCTTTTTATGTTTAATCTTGTTGAGATTCAAAATCTCTTTAAAAAATGTTATTTACTATAACTATTGTAAATTTCTACCTAAAATTAGTTAAAGGAGGGATGTTGACATACATCAAATCATAAGAAATAAGTATTATTTTATTTGGAATAGATGATGTAAACTACGCACAAAATACATGAATTTACGCATCTCTTCCGATATGCTTTGTTAATTTCTTCTAGATTTAAATAATGACTTTTTATTTAAAAAGAGTAAAAAAGGCTTATTTACAATAATCTAGTAAAAATCCCAAACAATATTAAACACAAATACATTTATAATTCTAAAGAAGCAAGTGCACAATTTATATGTTTTCACCCAAATCTTATAAATCTAGAATAATAACTTCACAAATCTAAAAATGTTTAGGGACTAATTTCTGGATTTAGGGTGTATAAAATAACCATAAACATATTAACAAATTGTTGGCAAGATAAGATATTGTAACCCAAAGGCCTGCAAATTTATATCAGATTCATATGTATACAAATTTCACATTTGACATAAACAAGATGGATCTGATACTTTTAGGCATACAAATTTAAATTTGACACAAAACGATATATATATATATGATATTCTTAACAACAAATATATTTCCCACTCACTTGATAGTCATTCCAAATTCAAATCCGAATATAAATTTTAGGCCTATAATTCCAAATTCTACAAATTCTACAAATCTATGATTTTGTATAAAAAGGGGATTCATATATACATGTTAAGATTTGTCGATCTAAAAGAAGAATTGGGTAAAGGAGAACGAAATTTATTAATAAAGATTACCTATTTGCAGAACCAACCCTTTTTGCACAAATCTAGATTTTATATCTCTGGTTCTTGTAAATCTGATTTGTTTATGTTTATATTTTAGAGCTTTAGAAGAGATTGAAGAATTTGGAATGGCAGCTCTTCGCTGTTGCCTCCAGATAATGTGAGCAAAAGAGTGGGGGTCTAGCTATTTATTTATAGGCGTATAAATGACCCTAAACCATTAGATTTAATTCTAGAAAAATCCGTTCATCGATATATATATATATTGAAAATTGGTTCACTTTATTTCTATGAAAGACAGTACAGACGACCGGTTAGCATACTAACTGTTACAAAGATAAAAGAAAACAAGAAAATACAAGTAACTATTAAAAAAACAATGCAAAAGGATCCAACCCACTTTAATGCGAACTTGATGCATTATCCCCAAGCATGACTGCCCTTGTTAGTCTTCAAGCAAATTGAAACCAAAAATAATCCCCATTCCTTGATCAGAGACAGCTCATACATCCATACTAAGTTGTAACTCCAACCATCCCTTACATAAATATAGATAACACCAAAAATCTGCTAGAAGTCCATGTTGATGAAATCCCATAAGATATACAATTCGAATCACTAGGTCTGGTTGATGATTCACAAACAACCATGAATCAATTCTAGGACGGAAGTCAACAAGTAGATATATAGATTTGATAAGATCTATGAAGTTTTCGGTGCCACCAAACTAATTATAATGCAACTGCACTGAATAAAACTATGAATACTCCAGTCATAACATGCTGCGAATTCAGCAGAGTTGGATGTAGTGATTTTTAATTTTTTGATGTCCAACGCAAACTTAAACCACTATAAACTATGAATACTCCAGTCATAACATGCTGCTCATAAAATTTTCGCCAAATCCATCTATAAAAATCAAAGCAGTATTCAAACACAATCATTCAATCTCATAAAAGGATTCACATGAGATTGAATAGCGTGCCAAATATTGATTAAAATTGATGAATTGGATTGTATTAAATGACCATCTTACACAAATACATATGGAACCAGTTTTCTCCTCGCTGATCTCCAATATCTTAATGTCTATAAACCCATATTTATCTTCTAATCATCTCATTGACGGAATTTGGAACTACCATGAATCTGAGGATAATATCGTTAAGAAGACAACTGCTTCTTTAGATCAATGAAGCATATCTTTTGTAAAACTAAAAGAAATATTCCAAAAGAGTATAACTATAATCGGTAGAGTTTTTAACTTCTTAACAAAATCTAAATGAAAGGCCAAAAAACACAGAATCCATTTCCCCAAGACCACAACAACAGTAATCTTACCCAATAAAAATCGAACTCGATCTAGCTTAACAATGGAAATTCGGTTGGAAAACTTGGAACTGAAGCTATTCAGTTGCGTTGGCCATGTCGAAACCCAAGTTAGCGATGTCTTGAAGATCCATACTCAAACTACACAAATCCGTAACTATTGGGTAAATAGAAATCGAAATAGTTCTCGAGGTTAAATAGATCTGGAATTTTGCAGAGGATTAGGGTTATAAGGTGAAATAAGAAGATGCCTTATCAACGATTCAAAAATCGTTGAAGGTTGGTGAAAATCGCAAAGCGATTTGGTTCATTAGGAATTCAGATAGTAAATAGGATATGAAACGAAATAGAGAGAGGATTTACGCACAGCGAAAGTAGGCAGAATATCCACATGTCGCCATTAATAAACCCCCTTCTCTAATTTATCTTTATAAATTTAATGACATTATATATATGTATATGTATATACACCCAGCCACCAATGGGAAGCGGCGACCGGGGGTCGACCGCTCTGGTTGTCCTGGTCCAGTGGAGCCAGGTAATAAATGGTAATATATATTTATATATATTGTTTATTTATTTTTCCATCCGTTTTCATATTTCGTCCGTAAGTTTTTCAAACAGACTCCGTTTACGAAGTTCTAAACATAAAAGTTGACCAGAATTCCGTCACAAATGCAACGGTGCAAGTTTCATAATCAAATTCAATCTTTTGTAAAAAAAAATCCATTTTTGGAATATAACTAAATAACTAATTTAATTATCCCCAAATTATGGGGTGTTATGTATATTCACATTTTTAGAGGAAGAGGTGCGCATTATCAGAGAGTCGAGCCCAGCTGATTGAACGACAATGGAAAAACATTTAAATGTTAGATAGGAAGAAAATACAAGCAAAGGCACCTTTGACCACAAAATACTACTGTTCACAATAATAAGGAAGAAGGCAAGTAAAAAGAGATTGCCCACATGTAGCTTCCAAGACTATCATTGGTCAGGATTCAACTCATCCAGACAGCTCATTCACATTGAAGGGAAAGGAAGAGAGGAGGGAAATTGGCTACATGTCCTAGCGAGGATGAAAGGGGCTAAGGAAGAAGATAGTCTTTGTCATTTGTCTTGTATCAAAGTCATTGAGATTGTATCTTCGAGTCTGTATTTTTTCTTAAGTCCATATCAATCTGTGGTTGTGTGGGGATCGACTTGTGCATTTTGATCATGTACATAAATACAATAAGTAATGAATATTAGCATTTCCATTGTAGTCTTTGCTTTGTATTTTCTTACATGCTATATATGATGCCTACTTGTGACGTCCCGCCCCGCACTAGCCGGCATTTCCCATGAAAGTGCGCTGTGCCAATGTCCAACCAGCACGGGACGATCGCCAAAGAAAGGAAAAAGAAGAGAACTTACTGGTGAACTAACAAAGAACCTGGAAGAATATCTCAGAGCGCATGGAATAAAATATAATAATAACATACTTTGACATAAAACAGGTGAGATAGTGCATAAGCTGAAAACTGAACATCATACCAGCGGAAAATCCAAATACAGCTTATATTCCACATCATCATTATTACAACTTTTGAAAACTGCCTCTAAAGCAAAAGAAAGGAAAGGTACACTACTAATGCCCAAAGCAGTGACCAGCAGCAACACAGGAAGAATATCTGTATATATCATACGTGGGAGCCTCCTGCCCGTCTCCGGTACAGCTACCCGTGCATACCACCTAACCTGTCTCTAGTCTTCCCGTTTAAGAGCACCCAGAGTAATAAGAAGAGACATAAAACTCTGGGTCAGACAAAAGTCTAGTATGAGCGGTAAGCATCAAAACAGAACAATAACAGGTATACTAAACCATACCTAGACCTGCAACCAAAGAGTTAGCACAACATACCGCTCAATACTTTAAGGTGCCACTAACATATGGTGTAAAGAGTATGGGGGTGGGGGTGTGCATGTCATAGTGAAAGCAAACAATCAAACATAGCAACCATTCTTATATCTCTCACTCAGTGCGTAAAGCATACGACATCCACCGCTCTGACCACCCATTCCTTGCTATGATCACTTTGCCCCATGGAGTCATGATGACACCACTGCATTGATCCATAGCCACTAGTCCTTACTATGTCCACTTTGCCCCATGAAGTCATAACAACTCCACTGCACTGGCTCATAGCCATGCTACGATCACTCTGCCCCATGGAGTAATAACTACCCCACTGCACTGATACGTAGCCTAACATCCGTCTCGGTGGTGAATCAAAGTCATGGACGTCGATAACCCCTTTGCACACGTCCCGCAGCAAAGTCCAATTCATGAAGTTAACCCGTTGGTTCCCATCTAGATCCTGAGTTCTACTTCCTATTTGGACTTCCTTTGCATCACGGATTTTGGTTGAATTGGAGTTGGTCTTCAAAATAGTCGTCACGTAGAAGTAAGAGTATACATATGGTTCAGTTCAGTACTCCTAACCCGGTTCGGTGGTCCTAGCCCACGCCTTGATTTGGTTTAGGTATGTGCAGTGCTCCATTCCTCCTTGGTTCGGTCCAGTCACACTTACTTGGTTCGGGTCGGTGGTCACCTCCATCCGGTTCGGTTTGGTTATGACGAACAGATCCCATCCGTTGCTCCAGCTCCTCTTCTCCGATCCGATCCAAAGCCCCTTCCTTGCTCCCTATCCAAACCCAACTCCAACTCTTATGCAAATGGCCTTCCTTCTTGCCTAGCTTCCTTTAGTGCCAAGTTTCGATCTGAAACGAATCCCCCTTGCCCAGTTCTCTTATCCGATCCGAGCCCCATATCCGACCCGATCCGATCCGAAACCCTGCACATTTCCTACAACTTTTCCAATGACCGTTTTACGACACACGACGGCGTTTTCGACATTCTAACTGTTCTAATCAATCACAAAGCATACCATATAGTCATAGAAACATATAGAATTGACCACAAACACCAAAACAACAATTTGATATGTCAAAACGGATCAAACATACCTAAAACCCATATTTTCCCCTTAAGCATGTTTAAGCAAATCTAATGATAGGATTAGCAAAACTTAACCAAATTAATCCAAACTTCTAACAGAGGCTTAAAATAATATTTAAGAATTTCTAAATATTTTTCCAGATTTTTAACATGCATAATTTCGTTAATTAACACTAATCACCCTAATTAACTGTAATTAGTGTAAAAACAATGCTAATCACTCACCTTTGCCACAAATAGAATATCAAATCTGAAATGATTCTCTGTTTGGGTGCGAATACCAAGGCTATACAGCAGTTCTACCTCGATTCTTGTGCTAATCCACTTTGATTTGATGTAGGTTTGGCTTAATTAGCGATTAGAAGGTGATTTGGTGTGTTTTAGAAAGTGGAGGCCATGGCTAAACTTGAAGGAACAAAAAGTGGCGGTTGGAAAATGATAGAAACTGAATTTCCTAACCCTATCAGCCTTCCCATAACCCTAATCCCGAAATGGGTTATGGGCCCACTCGCTAATCACCCAAATTAGGCCCTGTTAAGCTGTTTTTTCACCACCTGAAACTTGTTTCAGCCATATCTCCCAAACGGTGAGTCCGTTTGGCTAATGTGACCACTTACGGAAAGGTAAACCATTACCCGGATCTAATGGAAGTGGTCTCAGGTCAAAACTCCTTTCCAATCAAAAGTTATGGCCAAAACAAGATCAGCTAGGGGCAAAACGGTCATTTAAAAATTGGCAAAAATCATGAATAGGGGAAATGGCCCCAATAGTCGTCCCCCAAAGTTACATGACCATACGACTTCACATGTGAAAGAAATAAATATTCTACGATCCTTCGATATGTAGAATGCGGGTCGTTACATTCTCCCCCCCTTAGGAAATTTCGTCCCCGAAATTCCTTAACCCAAAACATACAAAGGACCCCGCATGCCTACCAGCCACATACAACAATCAAACATGCAAAACAAACAAAACAAGCCTATCCTAGCATGCAGAAAGACTAAATCGAAACTGAAATCTTACCAGGCGAAGAGTTCAGGATACGTCTTCCTAATGCTCTCCTCTGTCTCCCGAGTACAGTCATTCTCATTCTCGCCCGACTGAACTTTAACTAATTTCACCGCCTTCCTTCGAAGTTGCTTCGTATCGTTCCCAACAATACGCATAGGCTTGCGGTTCCCAACCGCCTCGGGTTCAACCTCGATATCGTCCAACTGATCGGGTGAAATAGTCATATCGGGGTCATGCACGAATTTCCTTAACTGGGAAACATGAAATATGTTATGAACTCCTGCCATCTTCTCTGGTAATTCCACTTTATATGCCAAATTCCCAGTTTGCTCAAGAACTGGGAATGGACCAACAAATCTTGGTGTAAACTTGCCTCTCCTGCCAAATCATATCACGCTCTTCAACGGAGAAATCTTGACAAACACCAAGTCGTCAACGGAGAACTTTAATTCTCTCCTCCTCTTATCAGCATAACTTTTCTGCCTATCTTGGGCAGCCTTCATTTGTTGTTGAATAATCTTGATCTTGTCTGAAGTTTCCCTTATCACATCTGGTCGAATCACAAACTTCTCACCGGTTTCTAACCAACATGACGGTGAGTTGCACGATCTTCTATACAAAGCTTCAAATGGAGCCATACCGATATTGGATTGATAACTGTTATTATATGTGAACTCCACTAGATGTAAATGGTCATCCCATGATCCACCAAAGTCCAATACACAAGCTCGCAAAAGATCATCTAACACTCGATTCACCCTCTCTGTCTGTCCGTCGGTTTGAGGATGATACGCGGTACTGAGATGTAATTCTGATCCTAACGCCTCTTGTAAGCTTTTCCAAAATCTACTAGTAAACAACGGATCTCGGTCGCTCACAATGCCTTTGGGTATTCCATGAAATCTCACTACCCACTTCACATATAGTTCAGCTAACTTAGCTGCCGTTCTATTCGTCTTGACGGGTATAAATCTTGCACTTTTGGCCAATCAGTCCACAATCACCCAAATGCTATCATGGCCTGATCTAGTCCTTGGTAACCTATCAATGAAATCCATTGAGACTTGTTCCCATTTCCATTCTGGGATCTTTAACGGTTGCAACAAACCACTAGGCTTCTTTTGCTCAGCTTTAACTAGCTGGCAATTCATGCATTTGGATATAAACTTCCCAGCGTCTCTTTTCATCCCTTCCCAGTAGTAGGTCTGCTTCATGTCTCGATACATTTTATTACCACCGGGATGTATAGTCAGTTTTGAGTGATGACATTCTCTAAGCACTTCATCTCTCAATCCATTGACATTGGGCACAACTAGTCATCCATTCTTTCTGAGCCATCCATCTCGATCAAGACCATACTTGTTCATCTCTTTGTCGATTCCCATCTCTAACTTTGAGATGATTTCCAATAGGTTAGGATCGTCCCTCTGACTGGAACCAATCCGCTCAATCAAAGTGGGTCTGATCGTCAAACTTGCTAACATTTCTGGATCCAATTCGCACTTTGGTCTGAAATCACACCCAGCAATGTACTCCAGTTGCTTCCACTCAAGAAACATAGCCCCTAAACTGGCATGTCTTCTGCTCAATGCATCAGCTACCGCATTGCCCTTTCCTGGTGTGTATGTGATATCGAAATCATAGGAAGCCAAGAATTCTAACCATCTTTGCTGTCGGAGATTTAGATCCTTTTGAGAGAAAAGATACTTTACCAATTTATGATCGGTAAACAACTCGAATCTTTCTCCCAAGAGATAATGTCTCCACATCTTCAACGCGAATACGATCGCTGTTAATTCCAAGTCATGGGTAGGGTATCTTTTCTCGTGCGGTTTCAATTGCCGACTTGCATAAGCTACAACCCTACCTCCCTGCATCAATACAACACCTAGTTTGATACCACATGCATCCGTATATACTGTCATCTCGTCATCCCCCTTAGGAATGACTAACACTGGTGCATATGTCAGCTTTTCCTTTAGACTCTTGAATGCATTCTCGCATTTTTCGTCCCAGACGAAAGCTTGATTCTTCTTGGTCAACTAAGTCAACGGTGCTGCTATCTTGGAGAAGTCTTGGATAAACTTACGATAATATCCAGCTAATTCCAAGAAACTTCTTATGTCCGTTGCATTCTTGAGCGTAGACCAATCTTATACCATAGCCACCTTCGTAGGGTCCACAGCGATACCATTCTCTGAAACAACATGGCCCAAGAATCTCATCTCCCTCCTCCAGAAGTGGCACTTATAAAACTTTGCTTTCAATTGGTGTTTTCTTAACACCTCCATCACTATCCTCAAGTGTTCCTTGTGTTCTTCCTCTATCCTTGAATAAACAAGTATATTGTAACAACCCGGAAAATCAGTGCCAATTTAAAATTTTTATTTTAAAGAATTTTGTTGGAAAATGTGCCAGAATTTAAAATTTTCAATTTTAAATAATATTAGAGCCACTGAAAATAGTCAATTTTCAAACGACCTCTGTTTTCGACGAAACCACTTTTGTTGGAACCGGAATGTCAAATTATTGCAAGGTTTCAATTTTTTAGAATTTTCCGAGCTAATATGTGAGCGTGGCAAAAGAAACTGTGTTTTTTCAATTTCGGTCAAATTTAATCAGCTTAAAAATAGCCATTTTTCAGACAGTCTCAGAATTCGACGAAATTAGTCTCGTTAGAACCGTATCGTCAAAACGTAGCCAAATATAATTTTTCTGTAATTTTTAGAGGCAGTATGTGGGCCGGGTAAATTTAATTGTGCGTCAGAATTAAATAATTAAAAGATCTATATTTTAATTTAAATAAAACATGTCGTAACAATGGAATTGGGTTACGAGACCTGTTCCATTGCGTCCGGAACGGGGGTATTTGCCTAGGAACATTTTTCGTTGAATTTAATTTGGAGTTCGTATCGAGAAATTGGATTTTTCCTTAGAATTAACAAATTAAATAAATAAAAATACGGTACACTATACGGTATAAATACAGGTAAATACGTAACCCTAGCTTCATCTTCTACAGCCGCCTTGTACAAATTCAATGGTCAGGCTTCTCCCAAATTGAATCCCCATTTTCTTCGAATCCACCGCGAATTAGACCATCAACCAAAAGCAAAATGGAAGAGTGATCCAAGGTCTTCAATTTCGTATGGTCTGATCAACCCCTGGAGGCACGATTTCCGAGGACCGCGACCGTGAACCGGCGTCAAACCCACCGTCGTCGTGCTCGCCTGAAGCGATCGAGTTGGGCCCTACCACCCTCGTCGGAGGCGTCGCTCGTAGCTCTCTGGCGTGGCGTGTGCTGATCGTCGAGGAGTGGAGCGGTTTGATCAGAAAACCCAACCCTAGGTTGGAAGCAATTTTGAAACTGACGGCTTGAACAACAGAGCGATGGAAGAAGGTTGAGAACCTTAATTAGTGAAGTAATTATTTATTTAATCATGTTAATAAAGTAATTAACACTTTAAACTGCCGTAACTTGTGCAAGCTGAATCAGAATCAAACGAAACTACTTGCGTTGGATTTGCCTTGCCGGGATCTGCAACATAGGACAAACCAGATCTAAAACAGAACAGATCAAATTTTGACCAAATCTCAGATGCGAACTATTCTGAGTTGAAAGATCGGTGAGAATCTCTGATTTCTACAATTTAAATAATTTATTAAATTAATCATTCAGTTAAATATCTGTCTGTATGTGATTTAATCTATGCTGTGATGTGGTAAAATTTTGGTGCTTGATCTGTTTGTATTGTACTGTAATGTATGATCGATTGTTATTTGTAATACCTGCGATGCTATGATAAAACCATGTGCTTCTAGATCTGTAAATTCTGATGAATCTCTATAAATCCTCATCTTTATTTCCTTTATTATTATTATTTTTATTTTATTTTTGTTTTCATTTTTATTTCTCTCTAAAAACCAAAAGAATGCTGAATCTTGTTTTTGTAAAACAAAACAAAAGAAAAGTTAAAATCTTTATTTGTTTCACAAGATCAAGGACAAAAGTTTAACATATATTTTGTTTACAAAATAAAAGTGAAATTGTTAATATAAATTTTGCTTACAAAATAAATGACAAGTTTTTAATATAAATTTTGTTAATAAAATAAAGGACAAGTTTTTAGCATTACTTTTGTTTACAAATAAAAAGACAAATCTTTATGTAATTTTTGTTTACATAATAAGGAGACAAATTTTTGTTTACAAAATAAAAGAAAAGTCCACATCTTTGATTTACCAAATAAAAGTGTAAAGGAAGAGAAGAATATTTTGACTCACAAATAAAAGAAAGTTAAATCTTTTGATTCACAAATAAAGGAAAGTTTGATTTTTATTTTAATTGTCAAAATAAAAAGGATTATTTCTTGTTTATTTTGTAAAAATAATAAAAAGAATTATTTTATGTTATTTTGTTTACATGATAAAAAGGCAAATTTTGTTTATAAGATAAAAAGACAAGTGTGTTGACAAAATAAATAACAAAGTTTTACTTTGATTTTATTCTCATTCTTTTTCTTTTTCTTAAATAAAAATTAAAACATTTATTCTTGTTTTGTTTATCTTGTTTACAAGTAAAATAAAAGACATCTTTAACATGTAATTTTTGTTACATAACAAAAAGGACAAAATTTTGTTAACACAATTAAGAAGACATTTTATTTACAATTGTCTTTCTAAATAAAAGTTAAAGAGTAAAAGACATTTTGTTGTTAAATAAAAGGACAAGGTTTAAAAGAACATTTTTTTTTATTTAACATTGTTTTGTCAAATAAAAAGACAAGTTTTGTTTACAAAATATAATACCAATTCTATCCTTTATTTTGATTTCAAAATAAAATATCAATTTTTATCCTTTATTTTTGTTAACATAATAAAAGGGATAAAATTTTATGTCAATTTGTTAACAGATAAAAAGAGACAATTTCTATGTTTACAAAGTAAAAAGGGCAAATTTCATGCTAATTTGGTTACCATAATAAAAGAACAAATTTTTGCGTTCATTTTGTTACATAATAAAAGAACAAATTTTTGTGCTCAATTTGTTTACAAAACAAAGGGACAATTTTTGTATTCATTTTGTCAACATAAGTAGAAGGACAAATTTTTATTTTTGTCATGTCTACAAACTAAAATACCAATTTTTACCTTTATTTATGAACATTTTATTGAAAACTTTATTTCTACTTATATATATGAAAATGTAAGTTTAAAAATCTTTATTTTCATTTACAATAAAATAAATAAAGGTGAGGCCTTTGTGTTGGTTCATGGGAATTCCACTCCCAATCATAACCTCATTGTGACGACATAAATTTATCTGTTGTGTTAACCTCATTGTGACTACACGAATTTGTCTGTTATGTTAACCTTATTGTGATGACACCAATTCATATGTTGCGTTAACATTTTTGTGATGACGCAAATTTACATCATCTTATTAATATTGTAGTAATAACACAAATTTGCATTGTGTGATAATTTAGTTGAGATGACGTCAAATTTCACCGTCATATTATATAATGGATCTAATATATGCATTAGGAAATATAGTTCTCTTTTGGAATATAGACTTTGTAAAAAAAAAAAAAAAAAAGAATGAATTAAGGAAAAAGGTACATTTTTATGTATTAAGAATGAAAAGGATAAAAGATAAAATAGACATTTTGTTAAAGTAGAAAAAGACAAAATATATTTTGTTGAATAAGAAATAATATGTGTAACCCGAGGTTGGATTGAGTTGTGATGTAAACCTGCCCGGACCCGCCCGGCTGTCCAGTAATCACAACAATACCTATCCAATGTGAGAGGTTAAAGCATATGTAAATTACTTCAAAATATTTAGGGAAAATAAATAAAACATATATATTTACATTAGATAAATAAGAGATTATTTAAATTACATTTTTATATGTAATTAAAAGAATATGTTTGACACTGTAAAGAAAATTACATTTATATGTAATTAAGATTATAAGAAATAAAATTACATTTTTTTTGTAATTAAGATTATAAGGAAGAAAATTACATTTTATGTAATTAAGAATAAATAGATTAGAAGAACAAATATGTGAATAAGGATTATTTACATTTTCTTATGTAAATAAAAAGGATTAAAAGAATAATTATGTGAATAATATTTATTTACATTTTTTTTTATGTAAATAAATAAGATAAAAGGAAAAGGTACATTTATTTATAATTAGTGTAAATAAATATAGTAAAAGTAAAGGTAAACATTTAGTTACAAATAGTGTAAATAAATAAGAAAAGAAATTAGAAACATTTATTTATAAATAATGTAAATAAATAAGATAAAAGAAGTAGAGAAATATTTATTTACATTTAGGTAAATAAATAAGGAAAAGAATAGAAAAACATTTATTTACATTTAGGTAAATAAATAGGAAAAAGGATAAGAATATATTTATTTACATTTAGGTAAATAAATAGGATAAGAAAATGAATATAATTGATTTACAGTTAGTGTAAATGAATTGAAATATAGGAGGAATATAATTTATTTACGTATTGGCAAATAAAACAAAATGTAGAAAAGTATGATTTATTTACATTTGGTGTAAATAAAACAGAGAAAAATAAAAGCGATATTTTTATCGTCATTTTAGATGCGATAAAAGTATAGACGATAATAGTTGAAATCGCCAAACGATTTATATTTAAATATATAAATATAAATTATATCTTAAACGAAACGCGCGCGACAGTTCGCGTATCGGCATTCTTAACTTCAAACGGTTATACCGAAAGATCCGACCGTCGGATTTTCCCAAAACTGGAACCGTTAGGACCGCTTTGGGAAGATCTTTCCAACGATATAGACTTCGTCAAAACTCAACTGTTAGATTTCAAGACAAGTGTAAATCAAATTTGGTTGAAAACAGCGCCAGGGTCGCCCATTGACCCGAAGCGTCGTTATATCAATTTAAGCCATTTTTATTTAAATAAAAATAGAAATATGTCGTCATCAATTACCAATAACGATATGAAATGATTTTAAATTTTATATACACGCGAGGATCATTTGAAAAGACCGAGTTCAATCCCATTTCAAATGATTTATACGACGTTCTAAGTCGAAGATTTGAAGACGGTGATTGAAGACCGACGATCTTCACATCGAATGGATGCGTTGCTACTGAGACCCATGAGAGGAGTAGCTACCTTGAAAGGGCCTCAGTGGTGGCCGTTCAGACGTAGTGTTGATTTGTACGGATTTGACTTTCGCTCAGACCCAGAGCATAAGTTTATAAATGGAATGTATGTCTGACGTTGTAGTCCTTTATACTACATTCGTTGATCTCTGTTAATATATATCTGTTTGGTGGTTAACACCCTTCTCTGAGACGTACGAGCTTAGGGGTTATATATTGGTAGAAATCAATGGTATAGTATGGACTGACAATGTGGCATGCTAAGATGCATTGATCAAGGCTTTTGTTGAAAAGCAGGCCTTGTGGTTGATGATCAAAGCACGGCCTGTTTAGGCATAGCTTTGTGTATAGCGTGACTTCGCGAGCCTCACACCCCGGTATGAGTCAAAAACGGGATATGGACTGCAGGGAGTGCACATGTTTCTTTCTAGCTAGAGTGGTGTCAGTGACCTACCAGCCCTGACATTTTACTTATGTGGATGATGGATTTTGAGGCGCCTCGTTATTTTTATAGGCCGTTGGTGGTCATACTATAGGTCCAAAGGGACCGGGAAGCGTGTGTTCAGGCATAACTAATCCACTGCCCATAGGCGGGGACCGGCCCTGAAGATCCAAGGGTTCACTGCGGGGGATCCTGAGGCATTTGCTAGAGTGTCTCGAATCGGAGAGGAGCTTGCCCCTAGCCTCGACTCATGATGGAAATCCAAATCTCCAATACGACCTTGCGGTTTTGATTGTAGAACTAGTATTGGCGACATGCTATATGGTAACCATGCCGTCTAGGATTGATACTTATGATTCAAATCTTTTTATTAAAACATATATACACTAATAATAATATCAAATCCGTTTTATACGTATCAAGCATCTTTTGACCATTATAAGGTAAAACCCTATCCTCTGGTGTGCGTTGCATTGTGTGATGGGACCTGGGTCTTATAATGGTTTCATTTTTCCAAAAAGACATTGCGTTATTTCTCGATTCACTTTGGTTTATGCACTGGCAATCCATAGGAGTAAACCCGTTCCGCGAAAGTGGCGTGGTCCTTGGATTTGTCTTATTAGTTATATTAGTTTAGAATTCTCACACCAGTCCCATGACTGACTCGTAGTTTGTTTCACTTTGCAAACTCGGGTGCCCTCTTTTCTACACGGGCAGTCGAGTAGCTTTTTGCAGATATCTCTCTCTTTAGCAGGATCCTGGATCGAAGCCTAGAGCTGTGTCCAGAGCTTAGTAGTCTTCCGCTGTTTGTTTGTATTATGTTTTATGTAAATTTATCTTCCGCTATAATTTAAATTCGTTGTACTCTGATATATTCTGTACTCTGATGTAACATTATTGTAATGTAATAAAAGTCTGCTGTTATTGTTCTGATGTATTGTATTCCCAAAGTTAACGTATTCGAAGATTTCCATCCTTTGGGTCAGACCTGTGTGGTTTATGGTCGATTCAAAGAGCGGGAATTTTCGGGTCGTTACAGGTGGTATCAGAGCTCTGGTTCGCTCAAATCTTTGGGGTACAACTCGTTAGAACTGAACAAAAGACTCATCAGAGAATTGGATTAGTAATGTCCAATAAGAATACTCATTAGAGATAGGATCAGCAGTATCCTAGAATGAGAAAACTCATTAGAGATGGGGTTAGTAATGCCCTAGAATGAGTACAGAGTGATAAGCTTATGATTAGCGTATTTTTTTGATTATATAATCTATTTCTGAAAATATGATTTTTAAATATATAAAAGAGTATGTATATTTGATAAGTTAGTCAACAAATGAAATTAATAAGAGAAATTAAAATTTAGTTAGTTAATTAAACAACTTTTACCTTAGTTCCTTTTCGAGGACGAAAAGATTTTAAGTGGGGGAGATTGTAACAACCCGGAAAATCAGTGCCAATTTAAAATTTTTATTTTAAAGAATTTTGTTGGAAAATGTGCCAGAATTTAAAATTTTCAATTTTAAATAATATTAGAGCCACTGAAAATAGTCAATTTTCAAACGACCTCTGTTTTCGACGAAACCACTTTTGTTGGAACTGGAATGTCAAATTATTGCAAGGTTTCAATTTTTTAGAATTTTCCGAGCTAATATGTGAGCGTGGCAAAAGAAACTGTGTTTTGTCAATTTCGGTCAAATTTAATCAGCTTAAAAATAGCCATTTTTCAGACAGTCTCAGAATTCGACGAAATTATTCTCGTTAGAACCGTATCGTCAAAACGTAGCCAAATATAATTTTTCTGTAATTTTTAGAGGCAGTATGTGGGCCGGGTAAATTTAATTGTGCGTCAGAATTAAATAATTAAAAGATCTATATTTTAATTTAAATAAAACATGTCGTAACAATGGAATTGGGTTACGAGACCTGTTCCATTGCGTCCGGAACGGGGGTATTTGCCTAGGAACATTTTTCGTTGAATTTAATTTGGAGTTCGTATCGAGAAATTGGATTTTTCCTTAGAATTAACAAATTAAATAAATAAAAATACGGTACACTATACGGTATAAATACAGGTAAATACGTAACCCTAGCTTCATCTTCTACAGCCGCCTTGTACAAATTCAATGGTCAGGCTTCTCCCAAATTGAATCCCCATTTTCTTCGAATCCACCGCGAATTAGACCATCAACCAAAAGCAAAATGGAAGAGTGATCCAAGGTCTTCAATTTCGTATGGTCTGATCAACCCCTGGAGGCACGATTTCCGAGGACCGCGACCGTGAACCGGCGTCAAACCCACCGTCGTCGTGCTCGCCTGAAGCGATCGAGTTGGGCCCTACCACCCTCGTCGGAGGCGTCGCTCGTAGCTCTCTGGCGTGGCGTGTGCTGATCGTCGAGGAGTGGAGCGGTTTGATCAGAAAACCCAACCCTAGGTTGGAAGCAATTTTGAAACTGACGGCTTGAACAACAGAGCGATGGAAGAAGGTTGAGAACCTTAATTAGTGAAGTAATTATTTATTTAATCATGTTAATAAAGTAATTAACACTTTAAACTGCCGTAACTTGTGCAAGCTGAATCAGAATCAAACGAAACTACTTGCGTTGGATTTGCCTTGCCGGGATCTGCAACATAGGACAAACCAGATCTAAAACAGAACAGATCAAATTTTGACCAAATCTCAGATGCGAACTATTCTGAGTTGAAAGATCGGTGAGAATCTCTGATTTCTACAATTTAAATAATTTATTAAATTAATCATTCAGTTAAATATCTGTCTGTATGTGATTTAATCTATGCTGTGATGTGGTAAAATTTTGGTGCTTGATCTGTTTGTATTGTACTGTAATGTATGATCGATTGTTATTTGTAATACCTGCGATGCTATGATAAAACCATGTGCTTCTAGATCTGTAAATTCTGATGAATCTCTATAAATCCTCATCTTTATTTCCTTTATTATTATTATTTTTATTTTATTTTTGTTTTCATTTTTATTTCTCTCTAAAAACCAAAAGAATGCTGAATCTTGTTTTTGTAAAACAAAACAAAACAAAAGTTAAAATCTTTATTTGTTTCACAAGATCAAGGACAAAAGTTTAACATATATTTTGTTTACAAAATAAAAGTGAAATTGTTAATATAAATTTTGCTTACAAAATAAATGACAAGTTTTTAATATAAATTTTGTTAATAAAATAAAGGACAAGTTTTTAGCATTACTTTTGTTTACAAATAAAAAGACAAATCTTTATGTAATTTTTGTTTACATAATAAGGAGACAAATTTTTGTTTACAAAATAAAAGAAAAGTCCACATCTTTGATTTACCAAATAAAAGTGTAAAGGAAGAGAAGAATATTTTGACTCACAAATAAAAGAAAGTTAAATCTTTTGATTCACAAATAAAGGAAAGTTTGATTTTTATTTTAATTGTCAAAATAAAAAGGATTATTTCTTGTTTATTTTGTAAAAATAATAAAAAGAATTATTTTATGTTATTTTGTTTACATGATAAAAAGGCAAATTTTGTTTATAAGATAAAAAGACAAGTGTGTTGACAAAATAAATAACAAAGTTTTACTTTGATTTTATTCTCATTCTTTTTCTTTTTCTTAAATAAAAATTAAAACATTTATTCTTGTTTTGTTTATCTTGTTTACAAGTAAAATAAAAGACATCTTTAACATGTAATTTTTGTTACATAACAAAAAGGACAAAATTTTGTTAACACAATTAAGAAGACATTTTATTTACAATTGTCTTTCTAAATAAAAGTTAAAGAGTAAAAGACATTTTGTTGTTAAATAAAAGGACAAGGTTTAAAAGAACTTTTTTTTTTATTTAACATTGTTTTGTCAAATAAAAAGACAAGTTTTGTTTACAAAATATAATACCAATTCTATCCTTTATTTTGATTTCAAAATAAAATATCAATTTTTATCCTTTATTTTTGTTAACATAATAAAAGGGATAAAATTTTATGTCAATTTGTTAACAGATAAAAAGAGACAATTTCTATGTTTACAAAGTAAAAAGGGCAAATTTCATGCTAATTTGGTTACCATAATAAAAGAACAAATTTTTGCGTTCATTTTGTTACATAATAAAAGAACAAATTTTTGTGCTCAATTTGTTTACAAAACAAAGGGACAATTTTTGTATTCATTTTGTCAACATAAGTAGAAGGACAAATTTTTATTTTTGTCATGTCTACAAACTAAAATACCAATTTTTACCTTTATTTATGAACATTTTATTGAAAACTTTATTTCTACTTATATATATGAAAATGTAAGTTTAAAAATCTTTATTTTCATTTACAATAAAATAAATAAAGGTGAGGCCTTTGTGTTGGTTCATGGGAATTCCACTCCCAATCATAACCTCATTGTGACGACATAAATTTATCTGTTGTGTTAACCTCATTGTGACTACACGAATTTGTCTGTTATGTTAACCTTATTGTGATGACACCAATTCATATGTTGCGTTAACATTTTTGTGATGACGCAAATTTACATCATCTTATTAATATTGTAGTAATAACACAAATTTGCATTGTGTGATAATTTAGTTGAGATGACGTCAAATTTCACCGTCATATTATATAATGGATCTAATATATGCATTAGGAAATATAGTTCTCTTTTGGAATATAGACTTTGTAAAAAAAAAAAAAAAAAGAATGAATTAAGGAAAAAGGTACATTTTTATGTATTAAGAATGAAAAGGATAAAAGATAAAATAGACATTTTGTTAAAGTAGAAAAAGAAAAAAAGACAAAATATATTTTGTTGAATAAGAAATAATATGTGTAACCCGAGGTTGGATTGAGTTGTGATGTAAACCTGCCCGGACCCGCCCGGCTGTCCAGTAATCACAACAATACCTATCCAATGTGAGAGGTTAAAGCATATGTAAATTACTTCAAAATATTTAGGGAAAATAAATAAAACATATATATTTACATTAGATAAATAAGAGATTATTTAAATTACATTTTTATATGTAATTAAAAGAATATGTTTGACACTGTAAAGAAAATTACATTTATATGTAATTAAGATTATAAGAAATAAAATTACATTTTTTTTGTAATTAAGATTATAAGGAAGAAAATTACATTTTATGTAATTAAGAATAAATAGATTAGAAGAACAAATATGTGAATAAGGATTATTTACATTTTCTTATGTAAATAAAAAGGATTAAAAGAATAATTATGTGAATAATATTTATTTACATTTTTTTTTATGTAAATAAATAAGATAAAAGGAAAAGGTACATTTATTTATAATTAGTGTAAATAAATATAGTAAAAGTAAAGGTAAACATTTAGTTACAAATAGTGTAAATAAATAAGAAAAGAAATTAGAAACATTTATTTATAAATAATGTAAATAAATAAGATAAAAGAAGTAGAGAAATATTTATTTACATTTAGGTAAATAAATAAGGAAAAGAATAGAAAAACATTTATTTACATTTAGGTAAATAAATAGGAAAAAGGATAAGAATATATTTATTTACATTTAGGTAAATAAATAGGATAAGAAAATGAATATAATTGATTTACAGTTAGTGTAAATGAATTGAAATATAGGAGGAATATAATTTATTTACGTATTGGCAAATAAAACAAAATGTAGAAAAGTATGATTTATTTACATTTGGTGTAAATAAAACAGAGAAAAATAAAAGCGATATTTTTATCGTCATTTTAGATGCGATAAAAGTATAGACGATAATAGTTGAAATCGCCAAACGATTTATATTTAAATATATAAATATAAATTATATCTTAAACGAAACGCGCGCGACAGTTCGCGTATCGGCATTCTTAACTTCAAACGGTTATACCGAAAGATCCGACCGTCGGATTTTCCCAAAACTGGAACCGTTAGGACCGCTTTGGGAAGATCTTTCCAACGATATAGACTTCGTCAAAACTCAACTGTTAGATTTCAAGACAAGTGTAAATCAAATTTGGTTGAAAACAGCGCCAGGGTCGCCCATTGACCCGAAGCGTCGTTATATCAATTTAAGCCATTTTTATTTAAATAAAAATAGAAATATGTCGTCATCAATTACCAATAACGATATGAAATGATTTTAAATTTTATATACACGCGAGGATCATTTGAAAAGACCGAGTTCAATCTCATTTCAAATGATTTATACGACGTTCTAAGTCGAAGATTTGAAGACGGTGATTGAAGACCGACGATCTTCACATCGAATGGATGCGTTGCTACTGAGACCCATGAGAGGAGTAGCTACCTTGAAAGGGCCTCAGTGGTGGCCGTTCAGACGTAGTGTTGATTTGTACGGATTTGACTTTCGCTCAGACCCAGAGCATAAGTTTATAAATGGAATGTATGTCTGACGTTGTAGTCCTTTATACTACATTCGTTGATCTCTGTTAATATATATCTGTTTGGTGGTTAACACCCTTCTCTGAGACGTACGAGCTTAGGGGTTATATATTGGTAGAAATCAATGGTATAGTATGGACTGACAATGTGGCATGCTAAGATGCATTGATCAAGGCTTTTGTTGAAAAGCAGGCCTTGTGGTTGATGATCAAAGCACGGCCTGTTTAGGCATAGATTTGTGTATAGCGTGACTTCGCGAGCCTCACACCCCGGTATGAGTCAAAAACGGGATATGGACTGCAGGGAGTGCACATGTTTCTTTCTAGCTAGAGTGGTGTCAGTGACCTACCAGCCCTGACATTTTACTTATGTGGATGATGGATTTTGAGGCGCCTCGTTATTTTTATAGGCCGTTGGTGGTCATACTATAGGTCCAAAGGGACCGGGAAGCGTGTGTTCAGGCATAACTAATCCACTGCCCATAGGCGGGGACCGGCCCTGAAGATCCAAGGGTTCACTGCGGGGGATCCTGAGGCATTTGCTAGAGTGTCTCGAATCGGAGAGGAGCTTGCCCCTAGCCTCGACTCATGATGGAAATCCAAATCTCCAATACGACCTTGCGGTTTTGATTGTAGAACTAGTATTGGCGACATGCTATATGGTAACCATGCCGTCTAGGATTGATACTTATGATTCAAATCTTTTTATTAAAACATATATACACTAATAATAATATCAAATCCGTTTTATACGTATCAAGCATCTTTTGACCATTATAAGGTAAAACCCTATCCTCTGGTGTGCGTTGCATTGTGTGATGGGACCTGGGTCTTATAATGGTTTCATTTTTCCAAAAAGACATTGCGTTATTTCTCGATTCACTTTGGTTTATGCACTGGCAATCCATAGGAGTAAACCCGTTCCGCGAAAGTGGCGTGGTCCTTGGATTTGTCTTATTAGTTATATTAGTTTAGAATTCTCACACCAGTCCCATGACTGACTTGTAGTTTGTTTCACTTTGCAAACTCGGGTTCCCTCTTTTCTACACGGGCAGTCGAGTAGCTTTTTGCAGATATCTCTCTCTTTAGCAGGATCCTGGATCGAAGCCTAGAGCTGTGTCCAGAGCTTAGTAGTCTTCCGCTGTTTGTTTGTATTATGTTTTATGTAAATTTATCTTCCGCTGTAATTTAAATTCGTTGTACTCTGATATATTCTATACTCTGATGTAACATTATTGTAATGTAATAAAAGTCTGCTGTTATTGTTCTGATGTATTGTATTCCCAAAGTTAACGTATTCGAAGATTTCCATCCTTTGGGTCAGACCTGTGTGGTTTATGGTCGATTCAAAGAGCGGGAATTTTCGGGTCGTTACATATATCGTCCACGAACACAAGAACAAACTTATTCAACTGATCTCTGAATACCCTATTCATAAGATCCACAAAATATGCTGGTGCATTGGTCAACCCGAATGGCATGACCAACCACTCATAAAATCCAGACGGCGTCCGAAAGGCCGTTTTAGCTATACTCTCAGCTTCCACTCTAAGCTGATGAAAACCTGTCGCGAGATCCAACTGGGAGAACACTCTCGTGCCACTCAACTGATCAAACAAATCATCTATCCACGGTAGAGGATACTTATTCTTCCTCGTCACCTTATTCAACTCGCAGTAGTCCACACACAATCAAAGGGAACCATCTGCCTTGATAGCAAACACAACTGGTGCTCCCCACTCAGAAACACTTCTTCTGATAAATCCCTTCTTTAAAAGATCGCTCACTTGCACCCCGAGCTCTCGCTGCTCCCTTGGTGCCGTACGACAAAGTGGCATCACTATAGGTCTGGCATCTCTCACTAAATCAATACGGAACTCAATCTCTCGGTGTGGTGGAAGTCCGGTAACTTCCTCGAAGACGTCCGGATACTGGCCAGCCACGGGCACATCTAACAACTCATCATGCAGGATGTCGAGGGAATTTAGGAAACTAGCCATTACCCCATCATTAGGTAGACCACTAAACACTACCCTCTACCCATCATCTGCTCTAACTATCACCAAAAAGCCCTCACAGTCTACCACCACCCCGTATCTTTGGAGCCAATCGACTCCCAAAATAATGCCAAACCCAGTAAAGCCCAAAACAAAGCAATCATAAACAAACATGCATCCATGACTCAATAAGACCACATTACGGCAAATCATACTAAGGCTAGTCGAACCACCAATCGGGTTCGTCACTATTAAAGGTCTATCGACAATCTCGGACTCCAATCCCAACCTATCTACCAGGACACTAGATATGAAGAAACTTGAAGCTCCGGTATCAAACAATACTATAACTGGAACATCATAAATGGAAAGCATACCTTGGATAACGACATTCTTTCCTTTCTCTACCACAGTTGGGGCATTCGACGAAGAAGGAACAACATTGATAACATATGCTTTCACAATCTGCTTTTCTTTAGGGGGTTGCGGACACTTATCCTTGTGATGTCCCACTTGGCCACAGTTGAAGCACTTCCTATCCGCTGGCTTGGTCTGACATTCTTTGGCATAGTGGCCCTTCTTACCACAGCTGAAGCACTCAACATCTTTCTTATTCTTTTTCTTCTGGCCATCCTTGGTCTGATTCTGCTTTCTCATATTCTAAGAACCATTCTTGCCTCTACCGCTTACTTCAGCTTTGGCTCTTCCGCAGTTGCAACCTCAGCCTTTGACTTGGGGTATAGACTCTCCAATCTCAAAGCTTTCCCCATAATCGATTCAAATGTCTCATCGATGTGGTTAATAAGCCTTTCCCCCAAGTACTGATCCAATCCTGTTATGAACTTCTCATTCTTCTTCTCGGGAGTGTCAATGAGAGATAATCCATACTTCAATAAAGTGTCAAACTCAGCAATGTACTCCGAGACTGCCCTACCATTCTGCCTAAGCTCAAGAAATTTTCTAAACAACTATGATTTCTGAGCAGTTGGGATAAACTTTTCACCGAATCGGGCCTTAAACTGATCCCATGTAACTTGGTCCTCTGGGGTAGCTGCCTTAATAGCATTCCACCAATTCATCGCCCGTCCTTGCAGCTGATGGGACACTAGCTTTCTCTTCATCGCATCCTCGATACCTAAGTCTTCGAAAATACGCTCACAGCTATCCATCCAATCCTGAACATCCGTGGCTGATTCCATTCCGTGGAACGGCTTTCCACCAAGACTAGTGTAATCCTTGCATAGCTTGGCGAAATCGGCCCTAGGCGCCTGCACCGCTACACCACCACCATTTTAAACTTTGGGAGTTGCTCCTTGCATGTTTCTAAGCATCTCTCTCATGAAATCATTAAACATAGCCCTCATGTCAGGAGCATTCCCATTGTTGGCTCCTCTACCAGCACCTCTCGTATATCGGCTCATCGTTCAATCTGTAAAGAGAAACGATTAACCATCCTCTTTGTGGTGTCAGTGTAGTGCGACTTCATCCTTAACTATACTAATAGTATATATATAGCTTTTGAAAACCAAAATAATCACAAATACGCGCTCTCATATACGTATTATCTCTCCCTGGTGTCTTTCCCTAGGTTAACTACGCAACCTAGAGCTTTGATACCAAAGGTGACGTCCCGCCCCGCACCAGCCGGCATTTCCCATGAAAGTACGCTGTGCCAATGTCCAACCAGCATGGGACGGTCACCAAAGAAAGGGAAAAGAAGAGAACTTACTGGTGAACTAACAAGGAACCTGTAAGAATATCTCACAGCGCATGGAATAAAATATAATAATAACATACTTTGACATAAAACAGGCGAGACAGTGCATAAGCTGAAAACTAAACATTATAGCAGCGGAAAATCCAAATACAGCTTATGTTCCACATCATCATTATTACAACTTTTGAAAACTGCCTCTAAAGCAAAAGAAAGGAAAGGTACACTACTAATGCCCAAAGCAGTGACCAGCAGCGACACAAGGAGAATATCTATATATATCATATGTGGGAGCCGCCTGCTCGTCTCCGGTACAGCTACCCGTGCATACCACCTAATCTGTCTCTAGTCTGCCCGTTTAAGAGCACCCAGAGTAATAAGAAGAGACATAAAACTCTGGGTCAAACAAAAGTCTGGTATGAGCGATAAGCATCAAAACAGAACAATAACAGGTTTACTAAACCATACCTGAACCTGGACCTGCAACCAAAGAGTTAGCACAACATACCGCTCAATACTCTAAGGTGTCGCTAACATATGGTGTAAAGAGTATGGGGTGGGGGTGTGCATGTCATAGTGAAAGCAAATAATCAAACATAGCAACCATTCTCACATCTCTCACTCAGTGCGTAAAGCATACGACATCCACCGCTCTGACCACCCATTCCTTGCTATGTTCACTTTGCCCCATGAAGTCATAATGACACCACTGCACCGATCCATAGCCACTAGTCCTTGCTATGTCCACTCTGCCCCCATGAAGTCATAACAACTCCACTACACTGACTCATAGCCATGCTACGATCACTCTACCCATGGAGTAATAACTACCCCACTGCACTGATACGTAGCCTAACATCTGTCTCGGTGGTGCATCAAAGCAATGGACGTCGATAACCCCTTTGCACACGTCCCGCAGCAAAGTCCAATTCATGAAGTTAACCCGTTGGTTCCCACCTAGATCCTGAGTTCTACTTCCTATTTGGACTTCCTTTGCATCTCGGGTTTTGGTCGAATTGGAGTTGGTCTTCAAAAGAGTCGTCGTGTAGAAGAGTATACATCTGGTTCGATTCGGTACTCCTAACTCGGTTCGGTTCGGTGGACCTAGCCCACGCCTTGATTTGGTTTAGGTATGTGCAGTGCTCCATTCCTCCTTGGTTCGGTCCAGTCACACTTACTTGGTTCGGGTCGGTGGTCACCTCCATCCGGTTCGGTTTGGTTATGACGAACATATCCCATCCGTTGCTCCAGCTCCTCTTCTCCGATCCGATCCAAAGCCCCTTCCTTGCTCCCTATCCAAACCCAACTCCAACTCTTATGCAAATGGCCTTCCTTCTTGCCTAGTTTCCTTTAGTGCCAAGTTTCGATCTGAAACGAATCCCCCTTGCCCAGTTCTCTTATCCGATCCGAGCCCCATATCCGACCCGATCCGATCCGAAACCCTGCACATTTCCTACAACTTTTCCAATGACCGTTTTACGACACACGACGGCGTTTTCGACCATTCTAACTGTTCTAATCAATCACAAAGCATACCATATAGTCATAGAAACATATAGAATTGACCACAAACACCAAAACAACATTTTGATATGTCAAAACGGATCAAACATACCTAAAACTCATATTTTCCCCTTAAGCATGTTTAAGCAAATCTAATGATAGGATTAGCAAAACTTAACCAAATTAGTCCAAACTTCTAACAGAGGCTTAAAATAATATTTAAGAATTTCTAAATATTTTTCCAGATTTTTAACATGCATAATTTCGTTAATTAACACTAATCACCCTAATTAACTGTAATTAGTGTAAAAACAATGCTAATCACTCACCTTTGCCACAAATAGAATATCAAATCTGAAATGATTCTCTATTGGGTGCGAATACCAAGGCTATACAGTAGTTCTACCTCGATTCTTGTGCTAATCCACTTTGATTTGATGTAGGTTTGGCTTAATTAGCGATTAGAAGGTGATTTGGGGTGTTTTAGAAAGTGGAGGCCATGGCTAAACTTGAAGGAACAAAAAGTAGCGGTTGGAAAATGATAGAAACTGAATTTCCTAACCCTATCAGCCTTCCCATAACCCTAATCCCGAAATAGGTTATGGGCTCACTCACTAATCACCTAAATTAGGTCCGGTTAAGCTGTTTTTTCACCACCTGAAACTTGTTTCAGCCATATCTCCCAAACGGTGAGTCCGTTTGGCTAATGTGACCACTCCACGGAAAGGTAAATCATCATCCAGATCTAATGGAAGTGGTTTCAGGTCAAAACTCCTTTCCAATCAAAAGTCATGGCCGAAACAAGATCAGCTATGGGCAAAATGGTTATTTAAAAATTGGCAAAAATCGTGAATAGGGGAAATGGCCCCAATAGTCGTCCCCCAAAGTTATATGACCATACGACTTCACATGTGAAAGAAATAAATATTCTACGATCCTTTGATACGTAGAATGCGGGTCGTTACACTACTTATATATAAATGCATTATATATGTCACTGTTTATACGTTCTTTGTTACTTACCATAACTTGATGCATGTAAATTGTACTCCTACAATTATTTAGTACATAATATTACTTAGCTCTTTTGTGATTGATGAGATACTTGATTTGGCATAATTGAACTATTATAGGACATGATTTAGCCAAATCCTAATCGAGATCATTTCAACCACTGTTTAGTGCCCTCACTCTATGAGGTTCTTTAGTCGATTGTTAAGAGCTAGGTATTTGAGTTACTTGTTAGTTTTCCTTAGATTAATTTGTGTGATATCTCCTATCTCTAGGAATATGTAGATTTTCCACTTGATCTAAGTAGTTCCTTAGCTACGATAGCTCTTTCAAGGTTTATGTCATAATCTCGATCTTGCCTCAGTTTCTATCTTAATAAACAATGACATAAACTTCCTGATTCCGTGGGTTTCCATTGTTATTGCCTATCTCCAAGAAATGCTCAAGTTCATAGTTATATGAACATATTTTGATATAAGCCTTCATGGCATTGCTGGGACAATGTCATTTTTCTGAAGGAATGGGCCAATTTTCCTCATACATTCAATAGTTTTATGTTAGTTTTACATGTGTACTTAGCGTTCAAAGGTTTGGGCTCGTCTAGATGTGATTTGATAATTTCAAAAGTAAAGTAATTTTGAATCGATTTTCCTCATCGATCTAGTAGTATTGAGTTAATTTCCCCATCGACTCGGTAGCTTAGGCTAGTTGGAATGTTATTTCTTCGATTTCTGCATCGAAGGGATTTATGGATCGATTTTCCTCATTGATCCAACAATTTTGAGTTTATTTTCCCAATTAATCGTTGGCTTTGGCTTGTCAGAATATTGTTCTAACGGTTTCCAAAGTAGTAGGAGCTTTAGATAAATTGTCCTAATTGATTCGGTTGTTTCTAATTGATTTTTACCTTTAACATGGCAGGTCATACTTATTAGAACTAATTTTCATCAGTTTTGGAAACAAAAGGGTTTTTGAATCCATTTTCCTTATCAATCTGACTATTTCGAGTTCATCAAAACATGTATCCACTATTGATGAGAGATAAAGATATTTTAGATTTGCTATCCATATTGAACTGATTGTTTGGGCTTACAGAAAGAGATTCCATTGGTTCCTGAACCAATAAGTGGTTGGAGTTGACTTTCACCATCGATCCGGTGAAATAATTTTCTAGTGTATTGTTCGGCTAGTTTCGAGGGTTAAGTGGTTTGGATTGATTGCAGTTCTGAGTTCATCGAAATGCACTTCTATTGGTTTTGAGATATTAAATATTTTTAGATCGATTTTTCCCATCAAGTGATGGTTTGGACTCGAAGGAACATGGTTCCATAGGTTTAAGGAGCACAGAGAAGTTTGGACTGATTTATCCAGACGATCCTACATTTAAATTTCCATGACCCTTATCTCATTTGAGGAACGAGGACTAGTTTCTCTATTGCGTAACTGTTTGTGCAACATGGGACTTTTTTTCTTACAAGAACACAGCTCCATTTATTTAGAAGCTAATGTTGCTAACAAACAAATAAATTGCAACTATTGTCGTTTGACTACTCGTATATGTACCAATGAAGAACATTTAGAAAAAGGAAAAAAATAAAGATAAATGAAGGAGAACTACTTTAGATTTACACTTCATGTCTCATTGGTTGGCTAAACAGCTTGACAGAGAACCGCCTTTTGTCAATTTGTCGGGGCCTTTCTCCGCAAGGTCCTGACAGCCTTCTTTAGACATTCAAACCTTGAGTCATGGTTAGTTGATCCAAATTACGCGAATTTTTTGCTTATTGTTGGAGGTAGTTATTCCTAATCAGTTCCTTAGATACTATAAACATTCATGTCATGACCATATGTCTTATGAAGTCATAGAACTACTTCGAAGCTTTCTTTTTTTTGATTTTTTTGGGGTACATATTTTAAAATATTTATCCCCCTAAGTTGATAAATATATGTTCTCCAAACTATCATATAACAATGCATAGTCCTCCAATCTTATATTGCTAGGAAGATTCCAACGTACATCACATATTCTGCCATTTTAATTTCCTTTTATCTAATTTTTGGGCCTTCCCCACACTACTAACAACGCTTTTAGAAACTTCTTTTTGCTTCACTGCAAGGTTACTTTGAATCACTTCCTTTGATTTCTTGATGCTTGGTTTATCTTCAACCAAAAGTGTTTCTTTTAGCCTCAAAGACTTATTTGCTTTTCATTCCTCCATGGTAGTAGGTTATTTTGTATGAATCCATTCATCGAAATTTATGTCCGCATGAATGGTTAAACCAAAGCCATTAAACCAATTTCATCTTTCAGGTCACCAACCTTGATCATATCTACATAAAAATGTCTAAAGAACCCTTTCATAGAATTCTAAATCCCTTGAGACTATTTGATAATGGCATAACATCATTTAATTGTGTGGTGCGTGGCTCAAATTGCTCCAAAATTTTCTTATCCATATCGTTAAACTTTAATGTAGAACTAAGTGCAAGCCTGATGGACCATTTTAAGATTATTCCTGCCAAAAAGTTCGAAAAACATCTACAGGAGGGTACGTCTATAGACCGAAATCCATCCATGTACCACTAATAATTTTATAAATGCAAATTAAGGTCAACCGCCCTTTTGTAGGAGGGCATAGTTGGCATTGTGAGTTTTCACGGGAACACTTCCTTTGGAATTTCAAATGGAGTTCGGTTCACCATGTTGTACGGAATGTTTGACTCCATAACCAATCCTGGTTTGTTATCAAAAAGGTAGGCCCTCCATTCTCAATGAGAACCAATATTATATAATTTTGTAGGGCCAAAGTACATTGCAAAGCTTGTACTTCGATCCAGGAGTTTGCTCCGTTAATGCTGCTATCAGATCCATAATTGCCATTTTTGAGATTCAAGTCCTCCTCATCATCTACAAAGGGACTATATAAAAATTCTATGCATTGTCTAATTAGAGATTTGAATCTATACCTGGATAATTCCAAGATTGGGTTTTAGTTCAATTTCCTACAGCTCAATTTTCAGCATGTCTAGATGTTTATATCCTTTGCCTTCAATTTATTTTATCTGAAGATAAGCAAGGGAATTCTTCTATTATTTAATGAAAAGATTCACTCTCTTATCACCATCAACATTCCTACACTGTAGATTGAGCAATAGGCATCAAACCCTCAGATAATTTTGATCTTTTGGTTCAAATCACTAACAATCCTATCAAATTCTTTTCTAGTTACAATTTGCTATTGAGAAGAGGATCTATTCATAGATGCAAAGGATCTTCTAAATTTGCTTGAAGCCATCAATTCAAGCAAACAAATCTTATAAGTACTTAAAATAGGATATTTCTTCAAGTAGAGTTTCTAAATCCAAGTTCCATACCTAACTGATCTAAAAGTTATGGCTACATTTGAACATGGATTCACTTTTCTAAGTAAAACGGTACCAAAAATTTAATGCAAAAAGTGGATAAACACCCAAAGTAAGATTATAAGGATGAGATCAAACAATATTTAGTAAAAGAAAAAGAATTTAACAAGAAGACAATATAACAAGTTTTATAGCGGTTTGGCTAAGCTCGGACTACGTCCACTTTATACTATTTGATGGATGACTATCTATAAGGATTACATGAATTGATTGAGTTACAAGTGAAACAATGAAGTTATTAAGACTAGATTTATGTTAGGAATGCCAATAATAACTTCATATGTTAATATTGAATGGATTAAAATGATGAAAAATCAATCCGATAGAGTAATGAAAGACAATCTCTACAAAATCATTTTCCAATTGCATAGAGTTTTGTATTTATCGGGGTAGAAAGGCCATTGGACTACAAGATTACTATTAATAGGTTTAAAAGTCAGCCTAGTGCCATATATGATAGCCCAAGTTGACCTGATTTAACATCATAATTTAGGTCTAACCTATAGCCTAGAAGTCAGCACTAAGCTATGGTGTTCGATGCAAATTGCACCACTTTACTTAAGTCACTTTCCTTCCATATTCCTGAGTTGTTTAGAAGTCTTTCTCCATGTTGACCCACACACATTATATCACTTGGATTATCTTGTATTACCTAACGCCATATTGTATATCTTGAATTTGGTTACTAAAATTTACTTTATTATAGGTCAATAGAAGTGTGAAGGAGTAATGTAAAAGTTAGAGGCATTGAATGGGATATGATAACTCAAGGTCGAATTATACTCAAAACTCAGGGATGAATTATAGTGTTAACTCCAATGTTGATGAACATTTTTCTATCCATTTCTCTTCATAAGCATATTTGCTAAGTTTCAAGTCATTCCTTCTTCATTTCAAAGTTTAAACTTCTCAGGATATCTTCTTGCTAAAAACCTGGTAAATTTGAACATTTTTCCTTTTCCTGGGATACACTGAATGTCGAAATTATCGGATGCAAGGAACTCAAGCCAATGCTAGTTTCGAATGTTAAGCTTTTTTGAGTGAATAAGTGCTTAAGTATTTTGTTATCAATGTAGAGGATGAGATGCTTACCCAATAAATAATGGTGCCATATCTTCAATGCAAAGACGATTATAGCAAGCTCAAGATCATGGATTGTGTACTGAACCTTATTTGGACGTAATTGCCTTGAAGCATAGGCAACTACCCAATCAGAGATAATATTTTGGTTGGTGGTCGGCCTACTTGAACTATATGATCGGCTATTTACAAACTGCTTGCTATGACCATTGGAATACATTCGGCTTGTTAGGTGTGGGTCGCATTGGAATGGAGTGGGTGCGTGGATTGGTGTGACGGCATGGAATTTCGCTCGGTCCGAACCAGTCGCTAAACCGATCCAGGCCGTTCGAAACGCCCTATCGTTTGAGAACAAGCCACAACAGAACGCATATAAAAGAACATTTCATTTTATATTACAACAATGCATCAGATTACAAGAATATACAGAATATAAATGAATATTACACAGAAATATCAGAGATTTAAATTACATTTAAATACATAGCAGCGGAAAATAATACAATACACAACTAGAAGTAGATATACGGATACAAAGCTTTCCGGATATCGTTCCAGCTGTAAACCAGGATCCTGTGAATATAAATCTGCAAAACCAAAACTACTAGCTGCCCGTGTCAAAATAAGGGCACCCAGAGTTTAGGTTAAAACAATAAACTCCAGGTCAGTCATGGGACTGGTGTGAGAACTAAAACAGTTTTAATCTTTATTTTAAAACATTAGGTAAATCAAGGGACCACGCCGTATAACACGGAACGGGTTTCCTCCCAAGAATACCAGTGCATAAAACAAACAGCGCAATGCTAAATAAAGAAAAATGAAGCTGTTATAAGACCCAGGTCCCATCACACAATGCAACGCAGCCGAGGATAGGGTTTTCCCTTATAACAGCCAAAGAATGCTTGATACGGTTAAAACAAATCATTTGATACCATAATAAGTGCTTAGTGTATAAAACAACTTCAAATCATAAGTATCAATCATAGGCGGCATAAGCGCCCCATCCCACTATGTCGCCATATATAGGATTACAACTAAAACCGCAAATGTCACGTATTTGGAAATTGGATTCCCATCTATGAACCGAGGCAAAAGATAGTCCTCAACCGATTCGAGACTGTCTAGCCCGAGCCTCAGGACCCAGACTCAGGTGGGCCCTTGGATCCTCAGGGCCGGTCCACCGATGTGGATTAAAATGCCTGAACATGCGTCTCCCCACCCTATGGGGTGTAAGTCTGGTCCGTCAGCCGACCAGAATGCATTCGGCCGAAACCGATATAACCGAGGCGCCTCGCAACAACCACATAAGTCAAACTCGTCAGGGCGTGTAAAACCACTGACGCCACTTCTAGCTAGAAAGAAACGCATGCCCTCCCTGACGTCCTCTCCCGTTTTTGGTTCATACCGGGTGCGAAACTCGCGAAGCAAACGTTACACAAAGCTACGCCACAAAGGCCTTGCTTTGATCATCACCACAAGACTTTGCTTTTCAACAGAAGCCTCGATCAATTGCCACTTTGGCATGCCACACAGGCAATTCACTCCATGCGTTTGATATCCATCAATATATAACCCCTGAGCTCGTACGTCTCAGAGAAGGGCGTTAAGCAAGAGAATAAATTCTCCGCCGCCAAACAGATATATATTTAATAGAAATCAATCACACAGACTAAAATCCAATGTCAGACACACAGTCCATTTACAAGTCCGTTCTGGGTCTGAACGAAACCGGAGGCACCTAGTACCCCGCATATCCATCGATCTCCAAGTACGTCTGGACGATCACTAACTGTTTCCATCTTCTTGGGTGTACAGCCCAATCAAGATCATCAGTAATTACCCAAACGACGTGAAGACCTCCGGTCTTCGACCATCGTCTTCATCTTCGACTTATCGTCGTATCAGTTATTCAGAATGGGATAAACCCGGTCTTTCCGAATAACTCGCGTATATATTATAAAAGTGTTACACAAACACAACATACGCCTCATTCCAATTCATCAGTCACTAACCGCAAATTAATCAAGAGAATAGTTCCCCAAATATTAACCCCGAAGGCCGAAACCAACATCAGATCAATATCCAGAAAACCATTCTGCTTGGTTAACCGACAGTTAGTTTCTAAATTTCACATTCATAGGGAAAGATTCCCATAAATTTTATCAAAGATAAATTCCTTGAATTTATTCTTTAATCTACTTTTGAATATCAATTCAAAACTAGTCGGGATTAACAAACCTTACCGAAGTAATCATTTGTTTTAATTTCCTAATCCCAACCTATTCATCCCATGAAGTAAAACTGGTCATACTTCATATCTAACACCACGGTGTTATCGGTAAATTCAATTACCATTTCACGTTCAAATCTAATTAAAGATTTAACTATCGCCTGGAGCAAAACTGGTGATACTCCATTTTCGATCATTTCAATCTAATTAAAGATTCATTAAAACTCCACTTAGTTTTAATCGTTAACTGGGTTAAAGAATCCGTGTCATTTAAAACACGGTTCACGATAAACCCTAAGTCACATTCATTAATCATCGGGTTAAAGAACGAGTGTTATTTAAAACACTGTTCACGATAAACCCAAAAATCAATATCAATTCAATTCCAATTAAATATTATTTAATTGGTACCCTTCATTAAATCTAAATAAAAAGATTTAATCTTTTCTCAACTGGGTTCAAGAACAGTGTTAGTGAAGACACCATTCACGACAAACCCAAATCACATTCGATATTCAATACAAGGCTCTGAATAGAAAATATATCGGCTTATATTCAATATCAAATTCTACGATTAACAAATGTCGTATTGGAAATAACGATATAAATATATATCTTTCAAATTTCCATAACAACACCTGTATAATCACGAATTCCAACATCGAAATATTCCGAAGACAATTTCGATTCAAATCCACTCCAATGCAATCATTGGAAGTTTTGGTTATTTTTAAAACCCTTTTCTAATTCAATTTATTTATTTAAAAATAAATAGAATTATAATTCTAGTTCAAAACTAGTTCATTTCGATAAAAATCTATTTTTATCTTTTCAAATATGGAGTTTTTCATCCCAATTCTTCTCAAATCATTTCTTATGATTTTACACAAATTATTACTATTTTTAATAATTTTATCAAGGCCCGTACAGTCGATTTCCATCAATGGCCATCGAACTGCACTTACAACGACCTTTTTTGAATTTGATTTGGACATAATTCCAAATCCAACCGTTAGATTTCAAATTTATAATATTCGTTAGAAAGCTCTTTTCGATACGAACCCAACGGTTCCGGTTTTAGGAGAATCCGACGGTCGGATCTCCCGTAATGTCCGTTTGAAATAAATGGTCGAAATTCACGAACTGCCGCGGCGCGGCGCGTTCTATTCAGGCCATTATATTATATATATAATATATATATAATATATACTTCGTCGATTTATATTTAAAACGAATTATATAAATAGTTTTGAATTCGTTTCAAAAGCAATTTCAACTTCCTTTTCAATTCAAATCAAAATTGAATTCTCCTTTATAAATTCATTTAAAATTCATTTCTATTCAATTCAAATTTCAATTCAATTTGAATTCATTTCAATTCGCTTTCAATTCAATTCATTTCGAAATCGTTTTCAATTCAATTTATTTCGAAATCGTTTTCAATTCATTTCATTTCGAAATCGTTTTCAATTCAATTCATTTCGAAATCGTTTTCAATTCATTTCGAAATCGTTTTCAATTCATTTTATTTCGAAATCGTTTTCAATTCAATTCATTTCGAAATCGTTTTCAATTCATTTCGAAATCGTTTTCAATTCATTTCATTTCGAAATCGTTTTCAATTCAATTTATTTCGAAATCGTTTTCAATTCAATTCATTTCGAAATCGTTTAAAATCGATATAAATATCGTTCACGTCAAAATGGCGTCAATCTAATCAACACGGCTTCATATATTCCTATTTTCAAATATTCTATTTCAATTTTTTTTTTCAAAATCGTTGTTATTATCAAAATATTTCGTTCAACACATGACCAATCTCAATGAATGAGTACTGTCAACACATGAACTTTTATTTTATAATATTCTTTATTTTTCAAATTGGAATGAGGCCCAATCAATCACCATATAAAATTAATTATATGGATTTTCATACAACACATGTATATAATAGCATTGAAAATAATCAACCATCAACCAAAGTGCACTACACTGTATAAGCATCAAATATAGATATTCAACGCTTATAACAGCCTGTCAATCAATCGATCGACATTTTTAATCAATCAGGATGAGTGAACTTCAAATTTCATCCCAACCCCCGTGTGGGGTTTCAAACAATCAAACACATATTTTATTTGTGCTGTTGGGCGATGTGTGAAATTTATCGACCCAATCAATGTCCTTCAAATAGGTGTACATAAACAAACCGTCTGGTTTGTGAATGAATATTTATTTATTCACTTCACGTTAAAAATTATATTTTTAACGATAAAACATTTTATTCCAACCTATGAATTTCTATTCAATTCATTTATTCAATAAAATGATATTTTTATTTTTCTAACTTATTTTAGAAAATTTCGGTGGCATAACTGCACGATACTAGAAACGGGACGAGGCCTAGCCTTATCCCCGGTCTAGTGAAGGCCCACGCCATTCACACATCAATCAAATCAATTTCGTTATGCAAACCACAAAATTTGGAGTAAGAGTCTAACCTAGCCTTACCCCTTCGCCTTATAACGGCGCACGTCTAATCCTAACCAATTTATCGATTCGATTTTTCACACCACAAACCACATTCAAACCAATATCGCAATCAATAACCAAACAGCCAAACAAACAAGTCCATGGTCTGTGGACAATTGTGTCGGGTGCTACTAAGCACCGTCTGCATCCTAGTATATATATATATAACTAGAAAATAAATTGAAAGGTGAGAAATTCTCACAGATTAGCTATCCTAGCTCCACGGCACTTCTAATGCAGGAAATCTTCGCCAACTCGCCTTTTGTCGCTTTCGTTGTCCGCTTTCACTACATATGTAAAAATCGAATTTTACTTCGCTACTCATATATAAAAATCATATTTTTATTTCGAAGTTCAATAGATAAAAACCACATTTTTAATTCGAAGTCTAACATATAAAAATCACATTTTTAATTCATAGATTTCGCCTTTTCTAATATAAAAATCTAATCTATTTCATTTTCAAAATCTAATCTTTTTAACATATGAATTTCTATTTTTACTTCAAAGTTCAATATATAAAAATCGAATTTTTACTTCTAAGTTCAATATATAAAAATCGAATTTTTACTTCAAAGTTCAATATATAAAAATCGAATTTTTACTTCAAAGTTCAATATATAAAAATCATATTTTTCTATCGAAGTTCAATATATAAAAATCCTATTTTTCTATCGAAGTTCAATATATAAAAATCCTATTTTCCTATCGAAGTTCAATACATAAAAATCCTATTTTCCTATCGAAGTTCAATACATAAAAATCCTATTTTCCTATCGAAGTTCAATACATAAAAATTCTATTTTTCTATCGACTTTCGATATATAAAGATATGATTTTTCTTTTTAAAGAAATCAGTTTTCAGTTTTCTTTCTTTTTTTATAAATCAGGTTTTAACTTTTCTAAAAATCATTTTAGTTTTAAAATCTTTTCTAAAAATTTCAGTTTTAAAATCTTTTCTAAAAATTTCAGTTTTTAAATCTTATAAAAATCAGTTTTTAAATATCCTATTAAATCAGTTTTTATTTTCTCTTTTCAAATCAGCTTTTAAAAACATATAAATCAGTTTTTTGAACGCTTTTAAAAATCAGTTTTTAAATGTTTTGAAAATCATTTTTAAAGTAAACAAACAAAAAATCAATTTTAAAGTAAAATAAAAAATCAATCAGTGAACTTACAGAGGGGTGGGTGAGTTCGACGTTGGAGGGTCGGAGTTGCCCAGGCGCAGGCGGCGCTGTCGGCGTTGGGCCCCCCTAGGGCTGGCGGCGGCGTTCTATTCGGATCTGGGGGGGGGGGGGGCGTCTCGTCTTCGTCGAGGAGGGCAGGGGGTGGGGAGATGTGGCGTCGAGCGACGCCGGAGCTGGGAGGCGGGATGGAGGAGAACGGAGGGGAGGAGTGCGATGGCTAGGGCGCGGCGGCGCCTAGGGCAGAGCGTCCATCGTTTTTTTTTCTTTTCTTTCTGTTAAACGAAAACGGGGGGGGGGGGGGGCAAAGGTTATAGGGAAAGAGAATATTTTTTTTTTCTTTTTAATTATTAAATTTTTGCAAAAGGGTTGACTTTCACATACGACCTCGAAACGAGGCCCACCGCCTGTCGTCCATAGCGTTTTACCCCCATTTCGAACACAATGGGATATGTATCGCAAGTTGATTCGAACGTTACAATCAGTTTTCGTTGAATTAACATTTAAATCACTATATTGAATTTTAAACGTACATTTCAAATTACCAGGGTCACATACTAACTCTAAAAATTCTCGAAAAATATTTTCTAGCTTCATATTGACGATACGGTCCTAACAAAACTAGTTTCGTCGAATTCTGAGACCGTTTGAAAAATGGCCAATTTCCAGTCGATTAAATTCAACTGAAATGGTCAAACGCGTTTTCCTTTGCCACGCTCACATATTGATTCGAAAAATTATGAAATTTGAAACCTAGCGATAACTTTACATCACGGACCCAACAAAACTGGTTTCGTCGAAATCCGAGGTCATTTGCAAAATGTCCATTTTTAAGGGCCTGAATTCCATAGCGACTATTCAGAATTTTCAACTGGACATATCTTTTGATTCCCGCTACGAAATCTTGGATTTTCGGATTCGTTGGAAAGATATTACCAATTAGATCATAATGTTTTTGGTTTCACTAAAATCCGGATTGTTTTGCACCCGGTACATTCAATTGAAATTTGAAATCGAATTATCGAACTACCGCGCCATTTTCAGTTCTATTTATAATTATATATAAATATTTATATTCTAACGACGACGCGTTTAAATATATACGTTCGAATTATATATTCAAAATGAATTTCACGTCGATATTATTTAAAATAATTCATTTTAAATAATCAAAATTCGCTAAAATTGCCGAAATAAAAATTTTAAACTGGCCCAGATTTTCGGGTTGTTACAATTGGACGGGCCAATTGTCCCACATCGCACGAAATAAAGGGAGATCGTGGTATATATATGGTGTTGGTGACATGTAACAATGGGGATTCCTTTTGTTACAATAAGTGCTTGCCAACACCAGATTATATGCTCGATGGGTGGCGATAAGGGATGTTCAATCGGGACGCCGGCATAGGAGACTTCGACCATTGACCCCCACTAGACACGGTGAAGCGCGTACGAGTGGAAGGTATGCAGGTAATGCCGAAACCCAACATGGTATTAGAGCTCCATGGTTCGAGGGGACCGATATGTGCAGCATGACCGAAACATGGCTCTAAAGGGGCTTGAGCATGGGATGCTCGTCAAGGTGGAGATACAATGGTACAAGCAGCCTGACACCACTGCTTATGAGAACTTGGGTAGCATCCTTGCCAACTGTGAAGAGGACTCAAGGTGTAACTCCAAGGTGACTTGAGCAATGCTCGCCAAGGTGGAGATCGTTAGGTGTGGTTCGCATTGGAATGGAGTGGGTCCGTGGATTGGACGGGCCAATTGTCCCACTTCTCACGAAATAAAGGGAGATCGTGGTATATATATATGGTGTTGGTGGCATGTAACAATGTGGATTCCTTTTATTACAATAAGTGCTTGCCAATACCAGATTATATGCTCGATGGGTGGCAATAAGGGTTGTTCAATCGGGATGCCAGCATAGGAGACTTCGACCGTTGACCCCCACTAGACACGGTGAAGCGCGTACGAGCAGAAGGTACGCAGGGAATGCCGAAACTCAACACGGCTCAATTGATAAATTATATCCTTTCTGTGCTTCAATGGCCATGGTGTTTCTTCACTGAATAAAAATTAGGGCTTGTGAATTCTTCCATGTCAGTTGTTCGAATATATGCTCTAAGAAGAATTTTTGATTGTTGCCGGTTCTCGATGCATGTACCCTGATCCTTTGATATCAATTTCAAGATTTTGGTTGCTAGTTAATTGACAAAGAGAATGATCAATTGCTGGTATGAATTTATCTGGTTTTCTAATTTACTGCTTACTTGAATTTCCTATTGCACTCGATGAATCAGCCAATGATGATTTTAGGAATATTTATAGGGTTTTCGAATCCTATATTGTCTCTAATTTCAGGAAAATTTGAATTCTTCAACTTGATAAAAATAAATGACTTTGTATATATTCTGATTTCTAGAAATTTTGATTTATCCTCCTTGCCCAAAATAAAAAAAATCGAATCTCGTATACTTGACTTTTGACTTTGTGGATAATATGCTTTGAATGTTTCCAAGTACATTTTGAAAGTGACAATTTCCTTTATTCTTTGCTTCCAGCGTATTGCTTGTTCGAAAAAATATTCTCAACTCCCTCTGGTTCCTTTTTCACTTCACTGATTAGAACAGATACGATATATGTATGACTTTAATCCAAAAATTTGAACAAACACTTCAACTTGATCTTAGCTTTGTGTAGTTGTCACTGCTTGCTTGTATTTGAATCTAATGATGCACTTCTATTGTGCTGTATGCTTCACTTGTTGTTTAACTTATACCATGGCCACTTTATTGTGGGCTGTGAGTTGTTTGCACCACTTGTGATCATGTGCACTTGCATTGTTCTGCTTTGATTACTTGTTGGACTTGTGCCATGCTTTGAAGTTTGCCAAGCCTAACAATGTATTTGTGTAGTTGCACCACTCTTCACCCCTTTACTGATCTGAAATGCTTTTGTGCACTTGAGTGTGCACTGCCAATTTTACTTGCGTGAAACGGATCTTGAATGTTTATGTTAGTGCCATGACCTGCCGCCTGAGTTGATTTCAATGCCATGTATTTGTGTTGTGACATGCACTTTTTGAGTTTCACCTCTGTTGCATCAATGTGTTTTTTTGAAAGGCAGCATAAAATCTTATTAACACTAAAACTTACAAGAGTTCAAATTACAACAATAGTGACTACAACATAGAGAAAAATAAACACTGACATATACAAGAAAACCAGAAAAAAACTCTATAAAATATCAACTATACTAATTACAAACAAGCACTACAGTCTTCAAGCATAAACTTCCTCAAACTGCTTCAATACCAAGCCTCAAAGCACATATGTATCCAAACTTTGAAAATCATCTGGACATGAACAGATCTCAAACAAGCACAATACTTTCTAAACTTCATCTACAGATCTCAAACAAGAACAATAGTATCCAAACTTCAAAAATTCCTATATAGCAATCACCACAGAATTCATTTTCCTCATCACTGCACCTTTGATGAACAAAAACATATCATCCAATGGCAAAGTAATCATATTAAACACCCTTCTATTCCTCTCCTGCTACACCTCATATACAAAAATCTTCAAAATTTTCAATAACATCATCCCCTGAGATGATTTCCATCTCGTAGCTTTGAATAATAGAAACCATTCATCTCGACTTACTCCTAAAGGACTGTGCAAATTGAAATAATGCAAAATTCTCCTCCATAGTTCAAATGTAAATGCACATTCAAAATAAAGATGAGTATTACTTTCAGGTTGAACTCCACAAAAGTCATAAGAATCCTCACTAATTATACCAAACTTAAATAGCTTGTCCGTTGTATTCAAAGCATTTGCCATCAGTTTCCACAAAAGGAAATTCTGTTTAGCATTATTCATACAATTCCACACCCTTTTATTCCAAGGAAAAATTGGTTTATCTCCATTCAACAAATCATAAACTAAACCAATAGAATGCCTCTTATCCATCCAAAACAGCCCATTATCTTTTTTAAAACTAATTGAAATGTCAGTCCATAATTCTCTAAGAGAAGAAGCAGAAACATTAGGCAAAATCAAAGTACCATCTATAATCAAGTCCTCCACTAAAACAAATTCTGAAATGCCACTATTTGATCTTAAATTGAAATGAATTGCATTACTCAATAAAGTACCTTTACTTGACCAAGGAGAATGCCAGAATGAAGTCTTTTGATTACCACCAACACAACATTGAATAAATGGAAGAAAAACCTCTCTAAGTTTCAAAATCTACCTCCAGCTCCAGCTACAATCATCAGGAATATTCATTGTCCAAAAATCCTTTCTACCAATTAAATTGCTCCTTACAAACTTTGTCCACAAGGATTTATCATCAGAAAAAAGTCTGTAAATGTATGTAGAGATAGCTGCCTTATTCAAGAGACGCAGATTAATAATACCAAGCCCTCCATTGCTCTTCTTCTCACACAGTTTTGAAAATGCAATAGGAACCAGCTTCTTCGCAAACGGATCTCCATGCCACAGAAATTTATTCATAGCATTTATGACCATATTGATCAGCTTAACTGGTAGTACATAATGCCTAGTATAAAAGTAGTCATAGCAAAGACAATTGATTGAACAATTACCAACCTACCAGCTTGTGACAAACTACAGGATGGCCACTGCTTCAATTTTCCAATAATTTTCTCATACAAAGGCATGCACTTGTCCTTAGTAATCCTACCAGTAAAAAGAGGTAGTCCCAAATAAGATGAATTATCAGGTAGTACCTTTAGACCAGAAAAATCAATCAGAGCTTTAGTTCCATCAACATTTAACCCTGCAACCTTAATTTGAGACTTGGCCAAATTAATCCTCAACCCTGTAATCTCATAAAAATTTTCCAGAATATTTAAAATACACTGAATATTATCCTTAGTTGGCTTAGTGAATATGATGAGATCATCTGCAAAGCATAGATGAGTTATAAGAGGATCTTTGCATCTGGGATGTAATTGAAGTTTACCTGCCTTAACTTGATTAAGAATCACTGAGTTTAGAATCTCCATAGTCATAATAAATAGATAAGAACTTATGGGATCTCCCTGCCTAACCCCTCTTTTACTCTTAAAAGACCCATGTAGCATACCATTCCTCGAAATTGAAAACATAGGAGTAGATATACATGTATAGATCCAGGCTAAAAAAGGAAGTGGAAAGTTCATTCTTGACATAACAACAACTATAGAAGACCATGACACACTATCAAAAGCTTTCCCAATGTCCAATTTCAACATACAGCGAGGAGATATTTTTTTTTCTATCATAACCATGTAATAGTTCCTGAGTAATGAGAATGTTATCACTAATGTTCCTACCAGGCACAAATGCAGATTGGTTACAAGAGATTAAAGAAGGTAGAACAACTTGAATTCTGATAGCCAAGATCTTAGAGATGATTTTATAAAACACACTACAACAAGAGATGGGGCTAAATTCAGAAACACATGTAGGATTATCTAAATTAGGAACCAGGGCAATTGATGTAGCAGTAAACAATGATGGCAACTTATTTTCCATGAAAAACATTGAACAGCCTTAATAACATCAGAACCAATAATCCCCCAACTTTTTTGTAAAAAACAGGCATTAAACCCATCAGGTCCACCTGAACTAGAAGCATCTAAACTACAAACAGCTGACTTAATCTCATCACCAGACACTAACTTAATTAGCTCCAAAGATTGTTGATCAGAAATAACAGGAACATCCAAATGAAAAAGAGGCTCAAGGTTACACAAAGGTAATGAGCTAGGAGCTAAGATGGAAGAAAAATAATCAACAAATGCCTTATCAATAGAAGACTGTAATGTTAAATTTTTACCCTCTGGATCCTTAATCATATGAACAGTCTCTTTTATCCTGTTGACTTTTAATGAATTATGATAGTACTTCGAATTCCTATCTGCCTCCATTTCCGTCTTAGAATTAGAACACTGCTTTAAAGATTGATATTCCATATGCAAATAGTACTTCAACTTCTCCTTTAGATCCTTTTCCTCCAATTGGAGCTGAAAATCAAAAGGATTCCCCACTAATTGATTTTGGACTCTAATAAGATCAGATCTCACCATAGCTGATTGCTTCATAGCATCACCATAAATTTGACTTGACCAGGCTTTTAAATGAATCTTCAGCAATTTCAATTTGAAAAGCAAGTTATCCATTGAGTTCAAACCCTGACAATGATTCCAAACCTGCATTAAAATAACTGAGTAATCCTTATTAGCACACCAAAATTTAAAAAATTTAAATGAAGACTTCCCTTTATTAGTAGCACCATCCATCCCCGAATATAAAAGAAGAGGAGAGTGATCAAAAATGGTAGGTGGAAGAACTTGATAAAAGGAGTTTGGCCAAAGCTGAATAAAAGAGGAATTAACAAAGATATGATCAAGCCTACAGAGAGTAGGAGAACCAGAATGACTACTGTTGGACCATGTAAAAACTGAACCAAAACTGTTAAGAGAAATTGATTTTGAGGAGATAAGAGCTTGATTCAAAGGTGCAATATCCTTAACAGTTAAAGAACAGCCTCCAAGCTTATGAGCAGATGAAAACATACAATTAAAATCACCACCCAGTAACCAGGGATCAGATGCAGAATGAATATTGCTAAGATCATGAAGAAAAGTATTTCTCAAAGACAATGCATTGTGTGCATAAACTGAGGTAAGATAAAAAGATGAATTGGAAGGAAGATAAATGCACTTGTAATGAATGTATTGATCAGAGGAGCTAATTTTAGAAAGCTTAAATATAGAAGGATTCCATAATGTAAGCAATCTACCAAAACTAGCCTGATCTAAATTATGATCAAACCTCCAAGACGAAGAAATATAATTGGCAGCTTTTTCTGTAGAAACCTTATCAAGCTTGGTCTCAGAAATACAAAGCAGATGAATATTATTATTCTTCAAAAAGAATTTAATCTCACTTTGCTTTGATGGAAGGTTCATCCCCCTTATATTCCAAAAAGACACTCTGTGCATCATTGAAAATTTGAAGTAATAGAAGGAGCAGGATTACTCCTAGTATACCTTTTGGGAATTTGATTCAGACTGCCAAAAGGAAGAACTTCATCCTTATTATACTCAATTCCTTCATCAATGTCTTCCATATTCACTGACTTTACTACAATCTTTTTTTTCCTGCCTTTTTTCTTCGAATTAGGAGGAGTTTTAAAAGCTGCATCAACATAATCACTCACTTTAGCCTTAACAGATTTAGGAGCAGATCCTTTACCTGCCATCTCAAAAGGAGGATATTTTAAGGAATTTTTAGATGGAGGAGGAGGATTTTTAGATTTATTAGATTGAGGAGGAGGATTTTTAGATTGAGGAGGAGAATTATTAGATGGAGGAGGAGGAAGAATCAAATCCTTAGGAGGGACAAGATGAGAATAGGGAGATGATTCATGATCAAAGAATTTCCTACTGAAATTAGAATTCAGAGGAATATTTAAGTTCAAAGAATGAATATCATCTGAGAACAATGCTGAATTTGATGTAGAGGGCATACAAGAATTCTCACTCAAGATGGAGAAAGGATTGAAATCAATCTGAAATTCATCTACTTCATTATCTCCAACTTTTTGCTTGCCTTTAATTTTAGAATCTTCATGATAAAAAACTAAATTCTCCTTCTTATGAACTACACTATTACCTTTCTCATCCACAATCAAAATGTGATTATCATTTCTCCTAATAGCATAGCAAATACTTTCCTATAACATATCTTTTTCCTTGGCTGCTTGTTTCATTGATTCACCTTTGCCATTAGTATTACCCACTTTCACCTTCTGATTCTCCCCATCTACCTTCTCAAGAGTCTCTTCTTTACCTAATTCCCTTTTCCACATTTGCTTCCTCTTATTAGTTACTTTAGCCCAACCATTGTTTTTATCATTAGTAGCAATGTTGACTCTAACAGTTGCTCCCTTATCTTGAGGAGCATTTTTGAGCTGTTTAACTTCATCTTTATGACATTCTACATAGGGCTCTCTCTTGTTGAAAACATCACAATTGATAGTTTCATGACCAAAAGCTTTGCAACTCACACATATGCTCGGCCTCCAATCATAATTGACTATAACAGGGGGACAATTATCACCTAGATCACCCAGTTCAATGCATTCAGGCAATTCTAATTCAGCATCAATTTCAACTAGAACCTTAGCATACCTTATCCTCTTCATACTTTTAGTATTTGTATCAAAACAAATGAGCTTACCAATCTGACATGCTAACCAATTTATCCCCATTAAAGTCCAAAGAATAACAGGTATTCTATGAAGGTGAACCCATATTGGAATTTTCTTAATTTGAGATTGAGCACTTCCTATAGATGGATCCCATTTAGTGATTATGAACATTCTACCTCTTATAAACACATGATCAACTCTTAAAACCTTATCCTTATCAGCATCATTAGAGAATTTGAAGTAGAAATTAAGTCCATCAGATTTTATATCTACCTCACCATAGAGCTTCCAACGATTTAAAAGAAAATTAACCACTGTCAAGTATGATAAGGATCCATCCAAGAAAAATCTACCAAGTATTGATTCCAGTATTTTACCCCTTCTGCTTTCACTACTTCAGGAGGACATTTCTTTTGGCTCTTGATAGCTTCAAATTCCAGTGGTTTATATGTTCCAGCATTACGCGGTAAGGAGTTGAAAAGAGAAAGATAGTCAGATTTAGATCCAACCTCAGATATAGTTCCAACCTTGGATGCCAATGAGGAATTTGAAGTTATTTTTGTAAGAGGATTGGAAGAATTATGATCAGTTACAATCGAAGAAGGATTTATTGTTTGAGTATTTACAGATTGAGGATTGACAGTATCAAGAGATGGATTATGAACAGAAGAATTAATATCATTCGAAGTTTTATCACCAGCCAGATCTAAATTCAGATCCAAAATATCAATACTATTAACAAACAAAGCATCCAAATCTACATCATGAAATCTAGTATTATTCACTTTTTGAAAATCAGTAGAATCACCATGAGGATCACAATCCAAAGAAATGTAAGATTGAGCAGAAGATGATTTAACTAGATCAGAATCAACCAAAACAGAGATAAGCTTGTCAGGAGGATCAGGAGGTGGAGGGGGATGTTGAGGAGGAGGAGGAGCAGAAGAGAGGGGAGAGGACGAAACGAGATCAGGGGTGGATGTTGCATCAATGTGTTACTATCTTGAAACTTTGATTTATGAGCTTTCTGCCTTCTTGTGCGCTTGAATTTGTGCTCTACCACCCTATGCCTACACAATTTCACTGCATCCACTTTCATGTTGGTCTTAAGTGTTCGATTGGTACTGGCCTTATTCAATTACTTGACCATGTTTGTTGTGAACTTTGTCTCTTTACATGCCATATTTCTCAGTTTTTTATTTGTGTGCTTGTTCACTTCTCTTGTTATGCTTGTCACTTTATTTGCACTGCCTTAGGCATAATGTCTTGGATTTTGTGATTTTTGAGCCACGAGCATTGATGTGATCACTTGAAACTTATGTACTTGTGCATGAATACATATATTTCTATTTTGTTAAAACAAATTAGCTACTAGTTGTGTTGAGGCTCATTTTCAAAAACTTGAACAAGTCGTCCAGAACCAAGTATACACACACATACACACACATACACCTGATCCTGCCTGAAAATGATGAGAAAAATCCCAAAACTGAGGAAAATAAAAATTTAAAAATAAATTCATATTTGCATACATATAAATCTATTTTTGTTCCAATTTACTGTGTTAAATTCTATGACAAGTATACAGGTGGTTGAACTGGATGCTAGACCATATGAAGACTCAATGTGCGTATGTACATTTATATGAAAGTGTATATATAACTGAGTATACTGAGTGATCAGTCTGCAGTGAGGACTGTATGTATGTGTGACTGACTACATTATATAACAGTGAGTTGTTAAATTATGGAGTCAGAAAGTTGTACTATTTCAAAAATTGAAATAAAATATTTAATTGAATAAAATAATTGTTTGAATATCAAATTCTATGCAATAGCCTTTTATTCAATATAAATATTTATTTCTATATAAGATGTAATGTAGAATAGTACAATTATATATACATTTACATAATAGTATGTATGTTTGTTATCATAACACAAAAATCATATTGTTATACTCAACGGTCGCCCTCTTTTAATGATGACAAATATATAGTAAGATTTTGAATGTGATAAATGTATTTTACTGTGAAATGTAGTACTCTCCCTATTTATATGCTGACAAAATGATTCACCTAGATGAGGGTAAGATGATAACTGAACTGAATGGAGCCAGGGAATAGCTTTTGCGACTAAAGACACTACTACAAAATAGGTCAGTTGCATCGGTTTTTTACCCCCTGTTGCACCAGTTCAGCAACCGATGCAAGAAAGAGTAAAAAATCCAATGTTATGAAGACTATCATAAGTTGGCTTCTATTTATTCTATTTTGAGCATATATATGATAAGTAGAATAAATGATGAAATTTACTCAAAAAAATAATGAAAAGTGACATCCAAATAGGAATAATATCTACTTATTAACCCTTTAAAAATCATGTCATGACTTCAAGCATAAATATATATATTTATTTATATGTACCACAACTAAGGATTTTAAATATTTATCATTTGGCTATCATTTCTTTTGGCTTTCATAACCATAGACATTCTAAGAATGATATGTATCCACAAAAATTTGCAAAATTTATTCAAAATAATTATAATCAATTAGAGTAATTTTGTTTATAGGTAGATGCAGGCGCAAATATTTAGTAGACTATGTCGGATCCGAAATTCTTTTAGAACGAGTATATCAGATCCGACATACTTTGTACAAATTTGTCCATCTAAACCTTTTCCATAGACATTATAAGATTGTTGTATCCGCAAAAGTTTGATAAATTTATTCAAAATAATTATAATCAATTAGAGTTAATTAAGTTTTGAATTTCATGTACTTCGATGGAAGGTTGTTCAAAAAAGAAAGCAACTCACTTACTTAATAGGGGTACTTTGACTTGTAGAGATTTGTGGAATAACAGAAATTATGAAGGAAATAATCCATGGACTACCCAGAAATCAGAGGATGTAAATGGACCAGATGGAAATAGTCAATGGTGGAAGTCCATAAGTAGTTAGGGCCGAGGAAGAGAAAGAGGAGGAAGGGAATGAAATGATTCGCCTAAACCATGGCAAGATGGTAACTGAACTAAATGGAGCAAAACAATAGTTTTTGCGAATCAAGACACTACTACAAAATAGATCAGTTACATCGTTTTTAACCCCTCTGTTGCATCGGTTCAGCAACCGATGCAAGAAAGAGTAGAAAACCAATGTTACAAAGACTATCATATGTTAGCTTCTATTCATTCTATTTTTTGCGTTTATATGATATGTAAAATAAATGATGAAATTTACCCAAAACAACAATGAAAAGTGACATCTAAATAGGAATAATATCTACTTATTAACCATTTGAAAATCATGTCATGGCTTCAAGCATAAAGATATTTATTTAGATGTACCATAGCTAAAGATTTTAAATACTTATCAATTGGTTATCATTTCTTTTGACTTTCATAACCATAGACATTCTAAGAATGATGGATCCGCAAAAATTTGCTAAATTTATTCAAAATGATTATAATCAATTAAAGTTAATTAAATTTATAGGAAAATAAAAAGCGTACACAATTATTTTATAGACCATGTCAGATCCAACATTATATAATAAAAAGTATATCGGATCCGACATACTTTTTACAAATTTGTCCATCTAAATCTTTTCCATAAACATTCTAAAAATGATGTATCCTAAAAAATTTGCTAAATTTATTCAAAAAATTATATTCAATTAGAGTTAATTAAGTTTTAAATTTCATTTACTTCGATGGATGGTTGTTCAAAAAAAGAATGCATCTCACTTACTTAATAAGGGTACTCTGACTAGTAGCGATTCATGGAATAACAGAAATAATGAAGTGAATAATCCATGGACCACCTAGAAATCGGAGGATGTAAACGGGGCAGATGGAAATAGTCAATAGTGGAAGTCCAGAAGTAGTTAGGGCTGAGGAAGAGAAAGAGGAGGAAGGGTACAAATGATTCACCTAGTGCGAGGCAAGATGGTAACTGAAACGAATGGAGCCAGACAATAGCTTTTGTAACTCAAGACACTACTACAAAATAGGTCAGTTGCATCGGGTTTTTACCCTTTGTTGCATTAGTTTAGCAACCGATGCAAGAAAGAGTATAAAATCCTATGTTTTGAAGACTATCATAAGTCGGCTTCAATTTATCTAATTTTGAGCACATATATGATAAGTAGAATAAAAGATGAAATTTACTCAGAACAACAATGAAAAGTGACTTCTAAATAGGAATAATATCTACTTATTAACCATTTAAAAATCATGTCATGGCTTCAAGCATAAAAATATATATTTATTTAGATGTACCATAGGTAAAGGTTTTAAATATTTATCAGTTGGTTATCATTTCTTTCGACTTTCATAACCATAGACATTCTAAGAATGATGTATCCACAAAAATTTAGCAAATTTATTCAAAATAATTATAATCAGTTAGAGTTAATTAAGTTAATAAGCCAATGAAAAGAGGGAGCAATTATTTACTAGACTATGTCGGATCCGACATACTTTGAGTATATCGGATCCAACATACTTTGTACAAATTTGTCGATCTAAACCTTTTCCATAGACATTATAAAATTGTTGTATCCACAATAATTTGCTAAATTTATTCAAAATAATTATAATCAATTAGAGTTATTTAAGTTTTGAATTTCATGTACTTTGATGGACGGTTGTTCAAAAAAGAAAGCAACTCACTTACTTAATAGGGGTACTCTGACTAGTTGAGATTCATGGAATAACGGAAATAATGAAGTTAGTAATCCATGGACTACCCAGAAATCAGAGGATGTGAATGTAGCAGATGGAAATAGTCAACGGTGGAAGTCCATAAGTAGTTAGGGATGATGAAGAGAAAGAGGGGAAAAAGGAGGAAGGGGACGAAATGATTCACCTAGACTGTGGCAAGAAGGTAACAAAACTAAATGAAGCATGACAATAACTTTTGTGACTCAAGATACTACTACAAAATAGGTCAGTTGCATCGGTGTTTTAACCCCATGTAGCATCAGTTCTGCAACTGATGCCAAAAAGAGTAGAAAATCCAATGTTATGAAGACTGTCAAAAGTTGGCTTATATTTATTTTATTTTGAGCATATATATGATAAGTAGAATAAATGATGAAATTTACTCAAAACGACAATGAAAAGTGACATCTAAATTGGAGTAATATCCACTTATTAACCATTTATAAATCATTTAGTGGCTTCAAGCATAAAGATATATATATTTATCTAGATGTATTACAACTAAAGATTCTAAATATTTATCAATTGGTTATCATTTCTTTTGACTTACATAACCATAGACATTCTAAGAATGATGTATCCACAAAATTTTGATAAATTTATTCAAAATAATTGTAATCAATTAGAGTTAATCAATTTTTGAATTTCATTTGCTTTGATGGAAGGTTGTTCAAAAAAAGAATGCATCTCACTTACTTAATATGGGTACTTTGACTAGTAGAGATTCATGGAATAACAAAAATAATGAAGGAAGCAATCCATGGACTACTAGAAATCAGAGGATGTAAATCGAGAAAATTGAAATAGTTAACGGCGGAAGTCCAGAAGCAGTTAGGGTCGAGGAAGAGAAAGGGGAGAAAGAGGAGGAATGGGACGAAATGATTCACCTATACCGTGGCAAGATGGTAACTGAACTGAATGGAGCCAGACAAAAGCTTTTGCAACTCAAGACACTACTACAAAATAGGTCAGTTATATTGGTTTTTTACCCCTTGTTGAATCAGTTTAGCAACCGATACAAGAAAGAGTAGCAATGTTACGAAGACTATTATAAGTTGGCTTTCATTTATTCTATTTTGAGCACGTATATGATAAGTAGAACAAATGATGAAATTTAATCAGAATAATGATGGCAGTATTCCATGGACTATCCGGAAATCATAGGATGTGAATGTACCAGATGGAAATAGTCAATGATGGAAGTCTAGAAGTAGTTAGGGCTGAGGAACAAAAAATGAGGAAAGAGGAGGAAGGGGACAAAATGATTCACCTAGACCATGGCAATATGGTAACAAAACTGAATGAATCCACACAATAGCTTTTGTGACTCAAGACACTACTACAAAAAAGGTCAGTTGCATTGTTTTTTACCCCTTGTTGCATCATTTCAGCAACCGGTACAAGAAAGAGTAGACAATCCAATGTTATGAAGACTATCATAAGTTGGCTTCCATTTATTCTATTTTGAGCACGTATCTGAAAGTAGAACAAATGATGAAATTTAATCAAAATAACAATGAAAAGTGACATGTGACGACCACCCATAACCCCCGCACTGTACAAGAGGAATAATGCGCTGACGGGTGTGCCAGGCAGTCATTGGCGATCATCAGAGTAGGTAAACACAAGCGGAACCTATCGTAAACTCACAGCGCAAGGATAAAATATAATAGAACATATACAACAGGTAGTAATAGTGAAGCAGAAACACAAGACTTTCATACAACCAGAAAGTAATATCCACAACTTGGAAATAGTGTTTGTACAAAGTTGCCTCACTACATCACTCAGAAAAGCAAACAGCGGAAACCCAATTATTAGATAGTAGTAAAACTGGTAAGTGAGCCTCCTACATGCCATCGATCTGCATCGTCGTCCTCACTAAAGCATTACCTGTCACCTGTTACTTAGTCTGCCCATCCACAACCGGATGAACAACCCAAGGTAATAAGTGGAAACATAAAACCTTGAGTCATACAACAGTCTTAGTGAGCGATAAAACAGCTAACAAACTTCAACAATAAAGTGTATGAGAAGGGATAGACAAACATACCAATCTACCCACGACACCAGAGAAGAACTCAACCTTATCTTCCCCACATCGGACAGTGATAGCCTTTACTATAAACAATTCAACCATTTATCCATGGAAACCAGAACACTCATTCAAACATGGAAAACACTCATAACATCCAGATTAAATAAGTCTCACACAGACAACCCTAATCGAGTTTAACATCCCCTAAGTACTCTCCCAAGAGGCCTAAACCAAAATCAGTTAGTACTCAAAGAACATCTCCCTCGCCTTTGGATAATCTATGTGAGATAGTACAAGCAGAACAACCAATCATCCATGACTGACTCTGGCTATCACCACCAATCCTGCTTTGAAACCATCATTAATCGTATGACGGCCAACCTTGCCATATGTCAAGGGCTAATGGTAACCCCAGTTCTAGCATAAACTCCATATGTCCAACCTTGACAATGTCCAACCTTGACAACTAGGCCTTTCCCCAAGGCCCAGGGTACTCGACCTACAACCTGTCTTTTAGACGTCTCTAGTGTACCCCTGCTTCGAGCCTGCTAGAACTTACGACAACGATAATTTCTCGGCCTTCACATCTCTAGTCACCCAACCTGATGAATTTTCATGGCTCAAGCAACCTTCTCGAGCAACCATTATTCACGAACTCACGACCTTTGAGTTGTCACCTCATTCGTTGTTCTACACCGATCAACGAGCACCTTCCAACACTTCGAACCTTCCTACTTGAACCACTTCGAAGTTACACCATCACCGAGCCATATTACACCACTGCGCTGCGGCACGGGTTCAGACACCGCTGTCTGAAAAAAATAAATTAAAACACCTTTTTATTAAAATCAGAACCGTACCCAAAAAATAAAATTTTTAGAAAATCAACACCGGTCGATCGGTTCTCCCAAAACATCACTGGTCAGTCCTACCAAAACATATCGGTCGGTCCTCCCAAACATACCCTTGGTCGGTCCTTCCAAACACCACTGGTCGGTCACCACCAGTCGGTCCTCCCTAGTCACCACCGGTCGGTCCTCCCTAGTCACCACCGGTCGGTCTCATAGTCCCTTCTGGAATCACCAAAACCTGTTACCCTGATTGGTCGGTCCTTCTTTGAACTCCATTGGTAAGTTATCCAGTCACTACATCGATCGGTCTGGAAAGCAACTGCGCCGGCCGGTCAATCTTCTGCTTCTTCCACCGATCAGTCGGTCTTCCGTCTGACTTGCTTTCCAAGCCATGAGTTTTCCGACCGATCGGTCCCCTGTACAGGCCTATACCAAATTTCGACCAAAACTTCGCCAATCGATCGAATTGATGAAATATACTCGTCTAACTCATTCAATACAATCATAAGCATGTCATGAACATATTAACAACATGAATATGACGATTTCACCAAAAATTATACCAATTCACTCAAAACTAGTGATAAATGAACATATGAACAAAAATGATGGACCTATATGCAAAATCATATGAAAATATATGGAATTTATCAATTTAATCTTGCTAAATTAGGTCCATTGGTGTTCATATGAAAATAGACACATAATGGTGTAAATCTATGGTAAAACATTCCAGTTTGATGAAAAAACATGCACAAATACTCATATACTTCATTGCATTCATGTGAGAGATGTAAATCACTCACCGATTCTCCAAAACAAACTAAAATGATAGAATTATGAATCCGGACAGCGAGAAATTCAACCCAAACTTCTCGATCCGATGAATCCTCCCTTGAAATGATGTAGATCTAGCTTCCAATGGTGTAGATCTATGATTTCCCTCCTTAGATTTGGATTTTTAATGGTGGAAAAGTGTTAGAGGAAGAAGGAGATCAATGCCTCCAAATAAGAGAATGGGAAAGTAAATTTTTTTCCTCCACTCTCACCCCCTATTTATAGGATTCCACCATCCCACTAATGAGCCTCTCCAATTCAGTCCATTAGGCTCTCCAAACCTGAACAACCAACTGAAAAACCTTAAAACAACGATTTCTCCCAAACCGCTGAGCCAGATCTTTAATGTAACCACTCTACGAAAAGGCAATCATCAATTTCTTTCCAATGGCACAGGTCTCACCCTTTGATTCGACCTGAGTCAAAAGTTATTCCCTATACAAGACTGACAGGGGCAAAATGGTCACAAACAAAATCGATAAAAATTATGGACATGTCTCACATCCCCATAAGCAGCATATTAAAAGATGAGAATGATCCAGCCGTCAAAGAATAAAATAAAAATATTTTACGATCTTCCGATACGTAAAATACGGGCTGTTACATGACATCTAAATAGGAATAATATCTACTTATTAACCCTTTAAAAATCATGTCATGGCTTCAAGCATAAAGATATATAATTATCAAGATATACCACAACCAAGGATTTTAAACATTTATCAATTGGTTATAATTTCTTTTGACTTTCATAACCTTAAACATCCTAAGAATGATGTATCCACAAAAATTTGAAGAATGATATTTCAAAAAAAAAGCTAAATTTATTCAAAATAATTATAATCAATTAGAGTTAATTAAGTTTGTGGACAGATGAAAAGCGGGCGCAATTATTTAATAGATTATGTCGAATCCGACATTCTTTAATAAATAGTATATTGGATCCGACATACTTTGTACAAATTTGTCCATCTAAATCTATTCCATAGACAATGATGTATCCGCAAAAATTTGCTAAATTTATTCAAAATAATTATAATCAATTCAAGTTAACTAAGTTATGTATTTCATTTACTTCGATGGAAGGTTATTCAAAAGAAAGCATCTCATTTACTAAATAGGGGTACTCTGACTAGTAGAGATTCATGGAATAACAGAAATAATGAAGGAAGTAATCTATGGATTACCCAGAAATTAGAGGATGTTAATGGAGAATATTGAAATAGTCAACAGTGGAAGTCCAGAAGTAGTTAGGGCTGAGGAAGAGAAAAAGGGGAAAGGGAAGGAAGGGACGAAATGGCTCACCTAGACCATGGCAAGATGTAACTGAACTGAATGGAACCAGACAATAGCTTTTGCGACTTAAGACACTATTACAAAATAGGTCAGTTGCATCGGTTTTTCTACCCCAGTTACATCAGTTCAGTAGTCGATGCCAGAAAGAGTAGAAAATCCAATGTTATGAAGACTATCATAAGTTGGATTCTATTTATTCTATTTTGAGCATATATATGATACAGAATTAATGATGAAATTTACTCAAAACAAAAATGAAAAGTGACTTCTAAGTAGGTATAATATCAACTTATTAACCATTAAAATCATGTCATGGCTTCAAGTATAAAGACATAAATTTATCTAGATGTACTGAAGCTAAAAATTTTAAAATTTATAAGTTGGTTATCATTTCTTTTGACTTTCATAACCATAAACCTTCTAAGATTGTTGATCCACAAAAATTTGCTAAATTTATTCAAAATTATTATAATCAATTAGAGTTAGTTAAGTTTATGGGCAGATGAAAAGCGGTCGTAATTATTTAGTAGACTATGTCGGATCTGACATACTTTAATAAATAGTATATCAGATCCGATATACTTTGTACAAATTTGTCCATCTAAATCTTTTCCATAGACGTTCTAAGAATGATGTATACATAAAAATTTGCTAAATTTATTCAAAATAATTTTAATCGATTAGAATTAATTAAGATTTGAATTTCATTTACTTCGATGAAAGTATGTTCAAACAAAGAAAGCATCTCACTTACTTAATAGGGGTACTCTAACTAGTAGAGATTCATGAAATAACAGAAATAATGAAGGCAGTAATCCATGGACTACCCAGAAATCATAGGATGTGAATGGAGAAGATGGAAATAGTCAATGGTGGAAGTCTAGAAGTAGTTAGGGCCGAGGAAGAGAAAGAGGAGGAAGGGGATGAAATGGTTCAGCTAAACCTTGGCAAGATGGTAATTAAATTGAATAGAGCCAGACAATAGCTTTGCCTACACAAGACACTATTACAAAATAGGTCAATTGCATCGGTTTTTAACCCCTGTTGCATCAGTTCAGCAACCAATGCAAGAAAGAGTAATAAATCCAATGTTATGAACACTATCATAAGACGACATCCATTTATTCTATTTTAAGCGCATGTATGATAATTAGAATAAATGATAAAATTTACTCAAACAACAATAAAAAGAGAAATCTAAATAGGAATAATATCTACTTATTAACCCTTTAAAAATAAAGTCATTGCTTCAAGCATAAAGATATATATATATCTAGATGTACCACATCTAAGGATTTTAATTATTTATCAGTTGGTTATCACTTCTTTTGACTTTCATAACCATAGACATCCTATGAATGATATACCCACAAAAATTTGCTAAATTTATTCAAAATAATTATAATCAAATAGAATTTATTAAGTTTATGGGCAAATGAAAAGCGGGCACAATTATTTAGTAGGCTATGTCGGATCTGACATTCTTTAATAAAGATTATATTGGATCCGACATACTTTGTAAAAATTTGTCCATCTAAATATTTTCCATAGACATTCTAAGAATGATGTATCCTCAAAAATTTGCTAAATTTATTTAAAATAATTATAATCAATTAGAGTTAATTAAATCTGAATTTCATTTACTTTAATGGAAGATTGTTCAAAAGAAAGCATCTCACTTACTTAATAGGGGAACTCTGACTAGTAGAGATTCATGGAATAACAGAAATAGTGACGGCGGTAATCCATGGACTACCCAAAAATCAGAGGATGTGAATGGAGCAGATGGGAATAGTCAATGGTGGAAGTCTAGAAGTATTTAGGGCTGAGGAAGAGAAAGAGGGGAAAGAGAGGAAGAGGACGAAATGATTCACCTAGACCATGGCAAGATGGTAACTGAACTGAATGGAGCCAGACAATAGCTTTTCCGAGACAAGACACTACTACAAAAAAGGTCAGTTGCATCGGTTTTTTTACCCTCCCCCCCGTTGCATCTGTTCAGCAACCGATGCAAGAAAGAGCAGAAAATCCAATGTTATGAAAACTATCATAAGTTGGCTTCTATTTATTCTATTTTGAGCAAATACATGACAAGTATAATAAATGATGAAATTAAATCAATACAACAATGAAAAGTGACATCTAAATTGGAACTACTTGTTATCCATTTAATAATCATATCATGGCTTCAAGCATAAAGATATATACATTTATCTAGATGTACCATAGCTAAGGATTCTAAATATTTGTCAATTGGTTATCATCTAATTTTGACTTCCATAACCACAGACATTCTAAGAATGATGTATCCACAAAAATTTGGTAAATTCATTCAAAATAATTATAATCAGTTAGAGTAAATTAAGTTAATAGGCAGATGAAAAGCAGGAGCAATTATTTAGTAGACTATGTCGGATCCGATATTCTTTAATAACGAGTATATCAGATCTGACATACTTTGTACCAATTTGTCCATCTAAACCTTTTCCATAGATATTATAAGATTATTGTATCCGCAAAAATTTGATAAATTTATTCAAAACAATTATAATCAAGTAGAGTTAATTAAGTTTTGAATTTCATGTACTTCGATGGAAGGTTTTTCAAAAAAAGATAGCAACTCATTTACTTAATAGGGTTACTCTGACTGGTAGAGATTCATGGAATAACAGAAATAATGAAGGTAGTAATCCATGGACTACCCAGAAATTAGAGGATGTAAACAGAGCAGATGGAAATAGTCAATGGTGAAGTCCAGAAGTAGTTAGTGTTGTAGAAAAGAAAGCGGAGGAGGCGGACGAAATGATTCGCCTAGACCGTGGCAAGATGGTAACTGAACTGAATGGAGCCAGATAATAGCTTTTGCGATTCAAGAAACTACTACAAAATAGGTTAGTTACGTCAGTTTTTTTCCCTCCTATTGCATCAGTTCATCAACCGATGCAAGAAAGAGTTGAAAATCCAATGTTATGAAGACTATCATAAGTTGGCTTCTATTTATTCTATTTTGTGCATATATTTGATAATTAGAATAAATGATGAAATTTACTCAAAACAATAATGAAAAGTTACATCTAAATAGGAATAATATCTACTTACTGACCCTTTAGAAGTCTTGTCATGGCTTCAAGCATAAAGATATATACTTACCATAAGTTGGCTTCTATTTTACTAGTATGAAATTGGGCAAAATTTAAATCTAAACCGATCTGTAATTTGAACTCGAACTGAGCTCAAACAAGAAAATTTTGAGCAAACGGACTCGAAATTTGACGAAATTAGTTTCCTCGGAACCGTATCTGAAAAACGTAGCCGAATTTCAAATTTCGTCGAAAACGGAATCAGTATGTGATCACACGAGTAAATAACTTGATGATGGACTACCCGTATCATAAGTTCGTTTTCACACTTGGAACTGGTTATCTACTATTTATGCTTTTATTGAGTTATCAAGCTATGACAATGCCGAAGTGTGTCTTCTCCCCTTTCATAGATGCATGACACCTCCATGATCTATGTGAACCATTTTTTCCTATACAAGCACCCTTTCTACCATTTATCACCTTACTTCTCATTCTCCACTTCTTCTCTCCCTCCCCTTTTCCTTTCTAGCTCCACTGACCCCCCTCACTACACTAGCACCCCACACGTCACCAGCCCCCTCCAATGTCAGCAACCCCTTATCGTGGGGCCCGCCTCCTCCACAAAGCTCCACCACCCTTAAAACTCCACCATAACACCATTTTCTCCCCTTTAAACCACAAAACTGCCCTCCCCTCCACCAAAACAGCCACCACCCACCTCCTTCCAACACCCCCTGGACCACCTGCGCACGCAACAGCCAACCCAGGGCCCTACCTTCCAAACCTATGACCCATTGGCCTCGAAACCCTCTCCTTTCGCTCCAAAAACTAAAAATAGCTCCATCTTATTCGCCCATATTATATAAAACCTCAGAGCATCGAACCCCTGCCCAATTTTCTTCAGAAATATTTCGGTGACGCTGGAAGGTTGCTGAAATCATTCGGAATCTCTAGGATATCCTACGACTAAAAATAAAAGGAGTGGAAACCAATGGTGAGAACACTTTCTGTTGGCTAGCTTTTTGACCAAGCCACCCAGGATCATTCATAAGAAGAAAGCACGAAACCGCATTCTCTAAGAACATGAATGAATGGATCGCATCATCGGATCGCCCGATTTTGGATCGCACCATCGTCTCGCCCGATATCGGATCGCACACTATCGACTCGCCCATTCCATCAGCGGAACGAGACCTCTATACGGCTCGATCCGATCCGAACTTATATTGTTGCCCAGAGCGAACCGATCCGATCCCCTGATGCATGGCGAACCCTCTGACCCGTTCAAGCGTGAGCTAGTCTTCAGCGATCCGAGTCGCACGGATCTAGCGACACGTGTCCCTAACCGTCATTTAGACCGATTCTTCCCATCTGTCACGATCCGATTTTCAAGCAGATCGCGACACCTGTCCACAACGGCTAATTTGACTATTTCCTCAACGGTGGCGATGCGATCCGATGTTCTCGGGATTCGTGCCACGTGTTACCACGACCCGCCTGACAAAATCAGCTATAAATAGCCCGGAGCTTGGCATTTTTTGGGATCTTTTTGGCAATATTGAGTACTGAATCCGCCATTGTTGTCAAAATACTAGAGTATTGAGAGAAATCCTTGATTGTATTAGCTTTCAAAGTATAATCAATAATATATAAAGTGGACGTAGGCTTGTTAACGCCGAACCACTATAAATTCTGTGTGTTATTTCCTTTTTTCTCATTCTTCAGTTGAAACTCTATAAGCTTCAGAACAATTTGGGTGTTAGGTCCAAATTTTGATCTAACATTTTGGTGCTTTCACTGAGAAAACAATCCTAAAGTTTCACTATTCGGTTCTTTGAAGATTCCAGCGATTCAGATATCATGGCTGGAAAAAGATCTAAGGAAGCACGAGCTTCACAGACCAACGAAACAATTGAAGAGAGTGTGCACGAGCTGGGCAACGAAGAAACTCTGGATCGCGGGGCGCATGGGGCGAACCGATCCGACGAAGACACCACGCTCCGAGTCGACGAACACGGAGCGATCCGGACTGCTGAAGGGGTTGTTACTCGATCCCGAGGGAACGCCTCGCACCCTCCGCACACTGCGACCGTGAATCGACCTCAAGGGGGCGCTGCGAGCCGCCACCCACGAACCGCAGCGATCCGAATTGATGATCAGACCACAACTCGACCTGGAAAGGAGCCTATGGCTCGCTCCTACCGTCCTGGCCCCTCCGCTCGACCCGGCTCAAGCTCTTTGCGCATAAGAGAAGATGATGACGATCAATATGATCCTGCTGCTCCCGTTACTGAGGGGGATCTCTCTCGCTTTTCTGAAATGTGGGAGAGGTTGTTTGATGAATTGGCTGCCCAAAGGCAGGAAATCTCCGTCCTGCGACAAAATTTGACTGCTATGGATAGAAGACATGATGAGCTTGCGAGGCAAAGAACACCGCCGGTTCGTCCACCCACTCCAGGGTATTCTTCTTCGTCTGAGGAATCGCCGAGACCTCCGCGACGACCGTATGAGAGAGCCGAAAACATAGAACAACTTCGGTTCGGAACCCTGCCATCACAGGAAGAAGAAGCGCTGGGGGCGGGGCCCTCAAACCGTGATGTGAATGATCAAGCCACACCTCCCAGGGCTCGAGATGTGGATAGTCCTGTGCATAACAGACTGCCTCAGCCCCGTCGCCGCGCACATGCTCATGGTAACAGGGGGCAACGGAGCCCTGTCCGAGCCCCGGATTTTGTGACTGCTCCCAGAAGAGAGATCAGAGAACCCCGCCGAACCAGAGGCACTGACCCTAAACCTCCTTTGACCAGCGCAAATGTTGCAGCCATGATCCACCAGATCCTGGCAGATAGCCGTGGACAACGGAATGAAGATTGGGGGATCGACCGCAGTCACACCCCTTTCACTGATGATATTTTGGATGCGACTTTTCCAAGGCGTTTCAACATGCCACAAATGAACCGATATGCGGGTAGGTCTGATCCTGTCCAGCATCTGATGAGATACTCTTGGTCAATGACCGCTGCCGCAGCCTCTGACGCTGTTAAGTGCAAAGCGTTTCCCATATTCCTGGAGGATGTGGCTTTGTTATGGTTTACTCGCTTGCCGGCGAGATCGATTTCTAACTTCAGGGAGTTGAGTGAGAAGTTCGTAGAACAATTCCGTATCTACGCACAGAAGACAAAAAGTGTGATCGATTTGTTCCTTGTCAAGCAGCGACCAGGCGAGAGTTTAAGGGTGTACCTGGATCGTTTCAATTTGGCCGCTACTGAGGTTAAAGATCCCCATGAACCAACCGTTGTCGCAGCACTGATTGACGGAGTAGATAAGGACACTGAATTTGGGAGGTACCTGGCAGGTAAACCGCCCCACACTAGAGAGTTATTCTACGAGAAAGCCAACGTACATTTACGCCGGGAAGAGGTATATGCTATCCGAAAGGCTAAAACAACTGATAAGGAGGAAATCCAGAGCAATGTCGCCATCAAACAGACGGGAGACAGCTCGGGGAAAGTTGAAGTTAATGTTGGGAATCAGAATCAGGGTGGTCGTCAGCCAGGTAACAACAATAATAATGGTAACGACAATAACCGGAAGAGGAACCGAGGGAACGACTCCCAGAGAAGGACTCGTCCCAGGGCCTTTGAAAGTTATACGCCAATAAATGATACTCTGGAAAATATCTTCATGGATGCGTATGAAGTCCTCCAGAATAAGAGGCCACCTCCCAGAGAGTCGACGGAGAAAGAGCGTGAAACAGGGAAGTTTTGTCTCTTTCATCAGATTCACGGCCATTCGACAAATGAATGCCGTCACCTAAGAGATGTAGTCGAAAGGCTGCTTCGAGAAGGAAAGCTAGATGAATACAGAGTGACGCCCAGAGACAGGGGGCAAGCAGTGCAGGCCCCAAATCAGAACCAGAATCAACTTGCTGCTAGGCCGACTGCCCAGCAAAAGGGAAAGAACATTGTTATCAATACCGTAATCGGAGGACTTTATCTCGCCGGGCATAGTTCCAAGGCATTGGATCAATACGTCAATGCAGCCAAACAACACCTCGAGGTAGGGGAGTGTAGCAACCCCGAGGACAGTATCCCGGTGAAGCAACAAAAGATGATGACCGACGATGTCGTCTTCCGAGAACGAGAAAGCATTGGAATCCATGCTCCGACAGAAGATCCATTTGTAATTACAGTACCTATTGGTCCAGCCACTGTTCATAAGGTTTTAGTGGACAACGGGAGTTCTGTCAACATTCTTTTCAAAAGGACATTTGACCAGATGAACCTCGAAATAAAAGACTTGAAGCCTTGTCAAGGATGGATCCGTGGATTCAACGGAGCCTCTACCGCTCCAATGGGTTATGTAGAGTTACCGGTTACGCTTGGGGAAGGAGAACGCCAGAGAGTGAGAATCCTTCCCTTCGTGGTTTTGGACGTTGAATCGCCCTACAACGCCTTCTTGGGCCGACCGGCCCTCGCAAAGTTTAGAGCCTGTATAGCTCCCTGGTGCTTGTTGTTGAAATTCCCCACAGAAGCTGGCATTGGTATCGTCAGAGGGGATCAGGTTGCTGCGCGAGCATGTTATGTTGCCGAACTAAAGTTACTCCGCAATGGAGGGGATATTGAAACTAAAGGCGCTTCTCCCCCTACGGGGGCGGAGACCTTATAGCAACTAAAGAGGATAGTCGTTGAAGAGTCGACCAGAGAGATGCCCGAGGATATAGATCCCAGAGAGGATCAAGAACCCGGGGGCAGAATGGCGACTCCTAACGAGACGACTGTGGATGTACCGATCGATGACAGTGACCCGGAGAAGGTCCTTAAGATTGGGTCCCAGTTAAACCCGAATCTTGCTAAAGAATTGACGGATTTCTTAAAAAATAACTTGGATGTATTTGCTTGGACTCATGCAGACATGTGCGGGATATCCCCATCAATCATGAACCATTCATTAAGCATTAACCCTAAACATCCTCCTGTAAAGCAAAAAAGGCGAATGTTGGGCCCGGAGAGGTCTGCTGCCTTGAAAGAAGAGGTCGGAAAACTAAAGAGTAATGGATTCATCAGAGATTCAACCTACCCAGACTGGATTTCGAATCCAGTCCTAGTAAAGAAGGCCAACGGGAAGTGGCGAACGTGTATCGACTTCTCGGATTTGAACAAAGCCTGTCCAAAAGATAGTTTCCCGTTACCTCGGATTGACCAGTTGGTAGACTCGACGGCAGGTCATGAGCTTCTCTCATTTATGGATGCTTATTCAGGATATAACCAGATTCCGATGCATGTTCCAGATCAAGAACACACTAGTTTTATCACAGATCTGGGATTATATATTGTTATGTGGTGATGCCCTTTGGCTTGAAGAATGCGGGCGCTACATATCAACGTTTGGTCAACAGAATGTTTTATAACCAGATCGGGAAAACCATGGAAGTATATGTCGACGATATGTTGGTTAAGTCCAGGCAATCTTCTCAACACACTACTGACTTGGCAGAGATGTTCGGCATTCTTCGAAAGTACGGAATGAAACTCAACCCAACCAAATGTTCATTCGGTGTTGCCTCCGGAAAATTCTTGGGATTCATCGTCAGTTCCCGTGGTATTGAGATTAATCCAGACCAGATCGCGGCAATCAGAGACATTCAGGAACCTAGGCAAATTAGGGATGTGCAAAGCCTTGCCGGAAAAGTGGCCGCATTAAGCAGATTTATCTCCAGGGCTACGGATAAGTGTATCCCATTCTTCGAATTAATAAAGCGAGGAAAATGCCACTTCAAATGGACACCCGACTGCGTAGAAGCGTTTCAGAATTTACTCAGGCACCTGGAGAAACCTCCGATATTATCTAAGCCAATAGATCACGAGGACTTATTCGTGTATTTGGCAGTGTCCTCCCATGCGATCAGCTCAGCGTTGGTAAGGGAAGAGGATAAGGTCCAAAGACCTGTGTATTATGTGAGCAAAAAATTGACAGCAGCAGAGCGTAATTATCCACGGATAGAAAAGTTGGCGTATAGTTTGCTGATCGCCTCTAGGAAGCTTCGACATTATTTTCAGGCGCATCCTATCACCATATACACCGATCATCCACTCAAGCAAGTCCTACAGAGACCGGAGGCATCTGGAAGGTTACTCAAATGGAATATTGAGTTAAGTCAATTTGATTTGAACTTTCAGCCCAGACGGTCAATTCGGGGGCAAGTGATAGCCGACTTCATAGCAGAGTTCACTGTCCCTGAGGAAGATATAGCAAACGAAGAAGTTGATCCTTCAAAGTTACTTTTCGATCCCAATGCCTGGAGATTGTATACTGATGGCGCTAGGAACGACGAAAGATCCGGCGCTGGAATAGTGCTTGAAACCCCCGAGAAACGATTGATAACCTATGCAATCCGAATGGAGTTTCATGCCACTAACAACGATTCCGAATATGAAGCTCTGATAGCCGGATTAAAGATTGCAAAGGAACTAGAAGTCACAAAGCTGAAAATCTTCTGCGACTCCAAGTTAGTTGTGAACCAAGTCACTGGAAGATTCCAAGCTAAAAGTGCAAGATTGATTTTATACTTAAAGAAAGTGAAAGAACTGCTGAACGATTTTGATCACTATAGCATATCTCACATTCCGCGGTCAGAGAATCAGCAGGCAGATAAGTTGGCAAAGATGGCTAGTTCCGACGATCCTGAAGTGACTGGCCTAGCCCCCGTTGAAGTACTTCGGTCCCCTACCATAGATCAAATGGAAAACGACCTAGTACTAGAGACGGAACCAGAAAGGGAGTCCTGGATGACCCCTCTAAAGAATTTCCTGATGAATGGAACGCTTCCGACCAAGAAAAGCGAGAGGCGTAAAGTAATTCGTAAAGCCGCCCGATATGTTCTGCAAGGCGGAGTTCTTTACAGACAAGGGTTTTCAATGCCCCTCCTTCGGTGTGTAGCCCACGATGACATCAAACGTGTGCTGCAAGAAGTCCACGAAGGCGAATGTGGCGACCACACTGGAGGGCAAACTTTGGCAAAGAAGGTGTTGCGGCATGGTTATTTCTGGCCTACCATAAACAAGGATGCAGCAAGATACGCACGACGGTGTGATGCGTGCCAGAGATTTTCAAAGATACCTAGAGCACCTCCTAATCAGTTAAAAACGATGATGAGTCCATGGCCTTTCGCTATGTGGGGAATTGATATCATTGGAAGTCTCCCCATAGCAAGGGGCGGAGTAAAGTTCGCTATTGTGGCTGTAGATTATTTCACTAAGTGGGTCGAGGCTGAACCACTAACTACAATCACAACCAAACGAGTGATCAACTTTATCGTGAGAAATATCATCTGTCGATTTGGGATTCCAAAGATTGTAATAACAGATAACGGAACTCAGTTCGATAGTGCTGAATTCAGAAACTTCTGCCAAAAATACCACATCGAGAATCGATACACCTCTGTGGCGCACCCGCAATCGAACGGACAAGTCGAAGCGGCAAATAAGGTAATTAAGTCCATTCTGAAAAGAAGAATGAAGCGGGCTAGAGCCATGTGGGCTGATGAATTGCCCTTGGCACTATGGGCCTACAGGACAACATATAAATCGGCAATAGGACATACCCCGTTCTCCCTTGCTTTTGGAACAGAAGCAGTCATCCCGGTTGAGATAAAGGTACCTTCTCACCGGGTGACTTATTATGATCCAATGACCAATAATGAATTGCTCCTTGAGTCCCTGGATATGATCGAAGAAAAAAGGGATGAAGCAGACCTGCGTGCCTTAAGATACAAACAACAGGTCGCCCGATATTACAACAAAAAGGTTCGAGCCCGAACCTGGGAACCCGGAGACTTGGTTCTGAAACGTGTCTTTCCACCCCCAACTCATATGGGAGCGAAGTGGGAAGGACCATACTCCATTCTGAGCAAGCTTGATAATGGAACCTTCAAGCTGGCAACCGTAGATGGAAAGGAAATCCCCAGAGTGTGGAATGCCCAACATTTACGGCCATATTTAACATGAAAGTTTCAAATTTATTCTTTTGCTTTGTTAAAAAAACCATGTACAAGGCATGACTTGCCTAGAATAGTCTGATTCCTTAAAGCAAAAGATTATAAAGTGGACGTAGGTCATGATTCGACCGAACCACTATAAAATATTGTGTGTCATTTACCTTTATTGCATCTTTATTTATCTGCCTATTTATTTTTATGGAAATCAAAAGAATAATGCAGGTACCCGAAGTCTGTTGCCAACCGTTCCTCCCGTAGACTGTTTGGGGGAACTCAAAGCCTTGGCAAGAGCTCCAACTGCTTGTCCGACTGGTTTCAATCCTTGGAGCTTGGATTAAAATATACACCTAGGACGAGTTTGATGAACATACATGATTGCAGACTGCTTGATCCGTGACTCTAACTCTCCAGAGTAGAGAGAGAGAGTATAAAAGCGTCTCCGATTGAGCGCTGAGAAAGAGCTCCTTCCCCGTCGAAGGATCGGGGAGCGAATGAATCGCTGAGCTCGAACTCTAACTCTCCAGAAAGAGAGAGAGAGTATAAAAGCGTCTCCGATTGAGCGCTGAGAAAGAGCTCCTTCCCCGCTGAAGGATCGGGGAGCGAATGAATCGCTGAGCTCGAAATCTAACTCTCTAGAGAGAGAGAGAGAGTATAAAAGCGTCTCCGATTGAGCGCTGAGAAAGAGCTCCTTCCCCGCTGAAGGATCGGGGGAGCGAATGAATCGCTGAGCTCAAACTCTAACTCTCCAGAGAGAGAGAGAGAGTATAAAAGCGTCTCCGATTGAGCGCTGAGAAAGAACTTTTTCCCTGCTAAAGGATCGGGGACCGACTGAACTACTGAATTCAAACTCTAACCTTGGCAACCGTCAGGAGAGTATAAAGAAGTCTGTAATTAAGCACTGAGAAAGGTGTCAGAAATTCGGTACCACAAGAACAATTATCCTATGAAATCTTCTAAGTCCCCCATATTCAGAAATAGGGGGCAACCTGCCGACAAGGCTAACCAATTCTTAGTAAAACCCCGTCAGACGCTATGATAACAACTGATTGGGGGCAACGTGCGAATAATGTTAATCGATTTTTAACAAGCCCTAGTTAAGCGTTACGCCAATGACTGATTATGGGCCATATACATATACTGAACTTTAATACAGCAACGCAGCATGAAAATTTTCACTTGGCTATCTGTTGTTTGACTGATTTGTAATTATTATTAGATGGCCTATGACTAAACTTGGAAAGTTTATTTGAATACAGGTACATAAGGATGCAAAAAGAGATAAACTTTCATTTATATACTGCGAACCAACAAAGTGAAAAACAACCTAGAAAGGAAAGCGAGGGCCAGTCTCACAATTACACTTTCTGGCCAGTGGAACACCTAAAGACAAAATATCAACAAACAACAAACATCTTATTTATGCTTTGGCCTCTTCTCTTGCTACTGCCTCTCCAGCCTCGCCTTGTCGGCATCAGATGGATCCCCTTTCTTCCTCTTCCTTTTGTCTATGAGGGGAACATCCGACTCCTCTAAAGATTCCTCTTCCACCTCTTTTCTCTTCCTTCTATCAGAAAGGGAAGCCGGGAAGTCATCGGGGTTTGCAAAGTGAAGCTGTCGGCTGATGGATTTGGGCTGAATCTTCACAATCATCCCAGTTTTGGGATCGAATTCTGCAAGAGGGACTACGTCCAAAGCCTCATCTCCCACCTTCTTCGAAGCCAACTCTTTCTCCTGCCTGGCTTTTCAGCTGGCCAAGGTTTCGTCATCATCATCATCGGCCTTTTTGGTGCCGATAGTGTCTTCTTCGTCATCAACATGGCGCCCATCCATGTCTTTCAAAACTTCGATGGTCTCAGCATCTTTGGGAACATCAGCGCTAGGTGCCGGGATGCTTCTTTCTGTTGTTGTGACCTCGGCCTGCTTTGATACATCAATACCAGCACCTGGCAAGACAGCCTCCTTCTCCACTTCTTTCTCTTTTTCAGCACCCTTGTCGACGGGCTCACCACCTGTATTACGAGGAACACACGTTATTAATTCAATTGGTTGTTCTACCAAACGACGACAATTCACAATTGCTTTGACAAATTGAGGAGAAAGAAAGGAGATACCTTCTGTAGACCCTCCTTCTTGAATAGTTGCAGGAGCTCCAACAACTACGGGAGTTAAGCCCAAAGGGATTAGCGGATCATCAGGATGGTACTCCTCAACTCCGGAGGTTTTGGGCTCCACGACAGAACTTGAACCTTCGTCAATTTTGCCCTTGCCCTTGGCCAGGGCCCTCTCCTTTTCCATCTCCGCTAGAATCAGACGACGACCCTCTGCTAGGTCCTCAGGCTCATTGTCCCTTAAGATGCTCTTCATCAATTCATCCTCATCAATTTCTTCGACCCCCAATCTATGTTTTTCACCCTCCACAATGGCATCCCATAAATTGGCCAAAGTAACATGGTAATCCGGGATCCACGAGATGTTGCGAGTTTTGAGAACCTGGCCAAGGAAATCGAAAATCATCTCTTCAAACCCCTCGATCTCTTTCTCTCTTTCGAGGAGCTTGTTGTTAGAAGCAGTGGCCAATTCAATGGCACTTTCAACATTCTTTTCAGCAAGGGCTGCCCGTCTCTCCGCGTCCGCGACCTGGTCATTCAAAATCACCTTTTCTGCTTTAGCCAAAGCCAAACCTTCTTTTAAACTCGCTTTTTCTGCCTCCCAAGCAGCCCTCTCAGCTTCAAAATGGCCCTGTGTTGTTTTCAACTCGATGTTGGCCATTTTGAGATCTTCAACCTCCTTCTTTAAGGCCATTTTCTCTTGGCTATTGGAGTCCAGTTCCGAATGAAAGCGCTGCTTAGCATTCTCTAATTCAATCTTATAATTTTCAGCGTCCCTCCGTGCTAAAGCAAGCTGGGATTGAGCATCTTCTAGGTCCTTCTCCAGCTTTGTCCTGGCCCTCTCGTTGTTTTCAAGTTTCGCCTTAGACCTATGTGCTTCTATTTCGAGCGTTCGAATGACTTCCGAAAGGTTAACTGCGTGCTTTTTCATCATCTCATATTGCCTGGCCACGTGGCGGATGTGCCCGATAACTTCATTATCCCAATTTTTAGGGACCGGTTCCAAGGCAGGAACAAACACTATCCTGTCGAAGAATATGTCTGGGAATTGTTCCCGCAGCTTTTCCAGCCTACCTTGGATCTCGGGACCATGGACGTAATCCCGTGACCCGGGGGCAGCCAACTCTAGCTGGCTGGAAGGGACGATGTCACTCCTCTCCTTCTCAGATCCTCTAATTGGGTCCTTGCCTTTGTCTTTAGATTCGTGATGCCTTTTGGACGATCGACTGTGGGAAGGTGCACTCTTTGGAGGAGTTAACTCTTTGGGAAGTTTCTTTCCCCCTGTAGGAACTACCAGATAACTAGAAGGCTTGGTAGAGGTCGATTTTGGTGGAGACCGAGGTTGCGAGGAAGTCGGCCTGTGAGAAGGGCCACGAGAGCGCTCAGTATCCGGACGAAGGCTGGGTGTGCCCTCACGAAGAGAACGATACGAGTAAGGTTTCCTGCGGGACATCGTTCCTGCAAAAAATAAAAGAGCATATTAAAACTTTGAATACCCACGATATAAGAGTGCAGGGTCAGATAGTGTGTGTGATGTGTGCATCCCATATAATTCCCCCTAACAGACCCGGGCCTGAAGACAGGCTCATCTGACCAGTTTCTCGTCCTCTAGTGGGAGCGATGGTCTCTTCAGAAGCAGGGAAGAAAGGCCCCTCTCCAAAGTCCTTCTCTGTATATACATCATCGGGTAGAGGAATTTTATTCAGCTCGTCAAATAACTGCTCTTCCGTCAAATCATCGGGAGCGGCGTTTCAATTGGAGTAGAAATCGGGATTTCGTTGGACATGTCACCGCAGACCTCATCCCCTCTGTATATGTTCAGGTCCTCATCGTCTTGGATGACTATCGGAGAAGGACTCTTGCGAAATTTAGTTGTTTCTACCGCTTGCGAAGTTCCCTCTCCCTCCGTTGGGGGCACGTACTTATAAGGTTTGCCGCCAGTGCCAAGTCCAAATCTTCTATCCAGAAGACGATGTTTATGAAGATTGTCATCAGTAATGCATTTTTTGATCCTTAGAAAGTCGGATCTGCTTTGTAAAAGAATGGACAATCGATTGTTGTGTAGTGTACCCTCTGTTTTCGGGAAGACATGATCTGTTTAAGACAAAGAAAAAGAGGAAGAATGTTAACGCCTAGACTTCTTGAACAAGATATTCGATTAGAAGCTCAAAGTGTACTTGATTTGAGCCATCTTCGTGAGCATCCAGCCTGTTTCCTTATATAAAACCAATCAGACTTAGGGTCCCCTATATTGCTATATCCATCGTACAGGACCTTCCTATTCGCCACCGATTCAAAGAAAGAGAAATTTGGAGTTGCCGAAGAACGGTGCTTGAAAAGAAAGAAGAATGTCAAATCTCTGAATTTAAGTTCGGCGTGTAGGATCTCCGCGTATGCAACATATAGGGTGTATAAAGATGCGTAGGCATTCGGATGAAGTTGCATCGGAGCAATGCCCAGTCTTCTTAAAGTTTCGATAGCAATCGGAGGGAACGGAGGAATAGCTCCTACCAAGCACATGGTCCGGCTGATTGCCATATATCCTTCCGGAGCTAGGTGGGGTCTATCTTCGCTTCCGGGTGTCAAGACATCATCCCAAGGAATCCCGTGTCTCAAGCAAATTCTTTTAAGCTTTATATCGTCGAGCCTAGATGCTAAAGAATCAGAGAATTTATCTATCCCGAGCGCGCCTGGAATCTCGTCAGGAGCTCGCCCATCTATCTCAGAATCAACGCTAGATGAAGTACTTTCAGACGGATCTGATTCCGTGGCCTCGTACTCAGATCCAGAATCTTCACCTCCTGGATTAATTGGAGGAGTCTTGGGATTGTGTTGCTTAGGAACCTCGGATTCCGCTTCTGTTGCGGATCTTGAAGAAAAGTGATCATTCGACATTACTGCTAGGACGAGAAAACATGAACAATGAGATTAATACTACCCATCCCCCGTGTGTGCAAATGCCGGTGTGTGTGCTTGTGTGTGCATTGAAAATAAAATGTGAAAGCTGTCAAGATTATCAAAGTATTAGTCGTCATATGCAGTTAAAGTTATGTGGTTATTCAGTCCAGAAGGTCCAACATCAGGGCCCTAGCCTAACTGTTCAGAATTTTATGGTGACAAGGCGTCGATTAAAGTTTGAAATTTCTTCGCATCGTCAGCTATGAGTTGGATCGCAAGGCAGAGGGATCACCCCCTTTCGGATCGCAAGGCAGAGGGATCGCCCCCTGTCGGATCGCAAGGCAGAGGGATCGCCCCCTTTCGGATCGCAAGGCAGAGGGATCGCCCCCTTTCGGATCGCAAGGCAAAGGGATCGCTCCTTCACGAATCGTTGCAGCCCCCCACGATACGCGCCTTTGCTGTCACCACGATCTTCCGTCTCGCCACTCGCCTTCATCCTCTCCCATTCCTCTCCTTGCCCACGATCCGAACCGGCCTTCCCTCTTCTCCTTCATCCTTCGTCTTCCTCTTCTCCTTCCCATCCTCGAACTCCGACCCGTACGCCCATCAGCCATGGCGTCTCCATGGATTCCCCAGAAGATCGCAAATTTCCATCGTTTTTCCCTCGAATTATTTGAAAAAGTTCGTGAAACAACAGCGTTTACGAATAAGAATGCTCTCGGTGGAATTACCTTTCTAAAAGTTGGGAAAGTGATCGGATTTTTGAAGGATTGAAATACTAGGGTTCGTTCTTCGACAGTACTGGCGAAACGATACGGCAGAAAAAAGAAGGAAGAAAGTGTAAGGGGGGGTCGGCTTATATAGGCAAAAAGGGCGACCGTTTGTCTCCCCTTCTTTGTCCTATTCGATCCACGAAAGACCGGCGGGCCGCGGACCAAAAGCCCACCACGACTCGAGGAGGAGCCCGTTTAGTTCCGAGGCACAAGTGCACACCAAAGAAACGAAGCGAATGGCTTGATAACGGACCGCGACTCGAGCACGCGATCCGAATCGATAAATTTGATGATGAATACTGAAAAATCTCAGAAAGAGAATTGTTCACTGATTCACGACTCGCTGAGAAAAGACGATTCTATAGCTTCGAAGCATGTTCCATCATCGATAAAACATACTTCGAGGGGGCAAAATGTTGGCTAGCTTTTTGACCAAGCCACCCAGGATCATTCATAAGAAGAAAGCACGAAACCGCATTCTCTAAGAACATGAAGGAATGGATCGCATCATCGGATCGCGCGATTTTGGATCGCACCATCGTCTCACCCGATATCGGATCGCACACTATCGACTCGCCCATTCCATCAGCGGAACGAGACCTCTATGCGGCTCGATCCGATCCGAACTTATATTGTTGCCCAGAGCGAACCGATCCGATCCCCTGATGCATGGCGAACCCTCTGACCCGTTCAAGCGTGAGCTAGTCTTCAGCGATCCGAGTCGCACGGATCTAGCGACACGTGTCCCTAACCGTCATTTAGACCGATTCTTCCCATCTGTCACGATCCGATTTTCAAGCAGATCGCGACACCTGTCCACAACGGCTAATTTGACTATTTCCTCAACGGTGGCGATGCGATCCGATGTTCTCGGGATTCGTGCCACGTGTTACCACGAGCCGCCTGACAAAATCAGCTATAAATAGCCCGGAGCTTGGCATTTTTGGGATCTTTTTGGCAATATTGAGTACTGAATCCGCCATTGTTGTCAAAATACTAGAGTATTGAGAGAAATCCTTGATTGTATTAGCTTTCAAAGTATAATCAATAATATATAAAGTGGACGTAGGCTCGTTAACGCCGAACCACTATAAATTCTGTGTGTTATTTCCTTTTTTATCATTCTTCAGTTGAAAGTCTATAAGCTTCAGAACAATTTGGGTGTTAGGTCCAAATTTTGATCTAACACTTTCCTTTGTTTGTAAATATGTGAGGGCACTTAACTCACATTTGTTGACTAGTTTGGTTAGAAATAGTTAATGAAGTTTATGTGGTTTGAAATAGTTGATAATGCTTATGTGGTTATAAATAGTTATACGATGGATTGCGTGATGTTAAATGTGAGAAACATTGAACTGAAATAGTCTAGTAAACTATTAACTATATATTGGTCAATGTTTTTGATCTTGTATGAGTTGTATAATGATCTATAATGGATGTTATGAGTTCATAGTATGATTAAATGATGTGTAGTATAGAAAAGATTTGATTTTTATGTGAAGAACACATAATCCTTTACATATATGACCCCAAGAACTAAATTTGTGGACATTGAAATAGTATGAACCTTAAATGGTCATTGAAATGGATATTAACTTGATGTTGATTATTGGATATGGTTATGAACCCCATTGATGTTGAATACATATGTTAGATGATAGTTGATTGTGTATATATTGCTGTTAATCTTTTGATTGACAAAACCATATAAGTGTTAAATAGTTCAAGGCTCGTATAGTATGAACTATATCACAATAGTTGTGATTAAAGGGTATCATGGTTATTGATAATATGGTATGTGATTACCATAGTATGGCCAAAAATTATAATTATTGGCTCACTGGTTAAGTTTCCATTTATTAAAATGATTTTTAATGAATATTTTAGTAATATAATAATAGGTGAAAAATAAAAGTCATAATTTTTTGGATGGACAAAAAGTTTAATTTATTACAATGAACATTTGCAAAAGATAGATATAGTTTTGGAGAAATTAAAAGCATGTTATAGCATGTCGAAGTTTTTATTTTAAATGAATAATAACTAGAAAAAGTGAAGTTCGGTTTGGGTATCTAGGTTAGGTTTTAAAAGAATTTTCTTTTCAATACTTTCTTATTTATTTTTATAAGTGATACAAGGAAAATTTAGGTTTAAAATATTGAATTTGTAAATATTATTTTTTTGATAATAGAATAATGTTATAATAGCCATTTAATCTAGATACTGATTTTGAAATGAAAAATAGAATATATATAGTTTTCGAAAATTATTTTAAACTATTCTAGAAGTGATTCGAGGTAGTTTATAATATACGTCGAAATATAGTCGGAAATGGAATATAACTCGTCGCGCAACAGATATTCGCGAATTTTGACCTGTAAATTCAAACTGACATACCGGGAGATCCGTCCGTCGGATTTTCCCAAAACTGGAAACATTGGGTTAGAAATGAAAATAGCTTTCCAATGATATATAGAGTTTTGAAATCCAACGGTTAGATTTTGGATAATTCCAAATCAATTTTGAATAGAAACAACACCAGTACAGCTTAATGACCTGAAATGGGATTAAACTGAAATGACCTACTTTTAAATAAATAAAAATAGGGAAAATTATACTAAAGAATTACAAATTTAAAACCAAATATATATGGTTCTAAATGATAAAAACCTATTAACCAGAAATAGGCTGTTTTGCAATGCCTTTTATAGCAATTTTTTAAGAAATATTTAGATACAAGGGTTTTTAATTTACAAATTGAATACAAACCTTGGGTAAACCTTTTCATAATGTTAATAGAATAGTAAAGATGATCTTGGAAGCCTAACAGCTCAACCAAATTTAATAGAATAGTAAAGATGATTTTTGGAATCCTAATAGCTTAACCAAATTTAATAGAATAGAAAAGATAATTGTTGGAAGCCTAACAGCTTAACCAAATTTAATAGAATAGTAAAGATGATTTTGGAAGCCTATCAGCTTAACCAAATTTAATAGAATAGTAAAGAAGATTTTTGGAAGCCTAATAGCTTAACCAAATTTAATAGAATAGTAAAGATGATTTTTGGAAGCCTAACACAGCTCAACCAAATTTAATAGAATAGTGAATAAATGATTTCGGAAGCCTAAATAGCTTAACCAAATGTGAAATAAGATCTAATCTTATTAAATGACTTATTTGGTTGGTTAATAATTCGAAAAGGATTTAGTTTTAGATGATAATTATTTCGAAAAGACCTAGTTTAACCCATTTTGAATAGTTATACGACGATTAAAAGTCGAAGATGGTGGAAGACCGGAAATCTTCACATCGAAAGGACTGCTTGTTGATGCCTTGGATATAGGTAGCTCCCATTAAGGGGTTAAAGTGGCAATAGTCCGGACGTATTTGTTGATTGTCCAGATATGCAAGGGCCTCTCTCCTTAGTTGGACGAGCAATAAGGTGCCTTCGGTTTCGTTCAAACACAGAACAGACTAGTAAATGGAGTGCGTGTCTGATGTTGTATTTTACAATGTAATCGATTGGTTTCTACTGATGTTATATCAGTTGGTTGTGGAGGATTTATTCTCTTAGCTTAAAACCATCCTTTGAGATTTATGTATTTGAAGGGATATTTTTTAATAGACACCAATCATATGTTGTGCATTGACAATGTGGCATGCTAAGTGCTGCTGGTAGATAGATCAAAGCTTCTGTTGAAAAGCAAAGCTTTGCGGACATTGACTCTAGAGCCTTACACCTTAGAATGAGCCGAAAACAGGATAGTGGACAGCAGAAATACGGGCTAACATTCCCTTCTAACTGAATAGTGTTACCATAGTATGGAGCCCAGACAAGTTTACTTATGTGGATGATAGTTAAGGCACCTCATTTGACAGTCAAATACGACCGGGGGAACGTTATGTTCAAGTAAGATTCTAATCAGCCGCGTTTAGTGTTGACTAGCTCTGTCGATCCGAGGGATCAATAGTTGACTCCTAGGACATTTGCTAGAGTGTTCCGACGGTTAAGCAAGGTCCTTTGCCTTGGTTCATAGTCGGAATCCAATTTCCAATATGAGGCCTCGTGTTTTTAGTTGTATACTATATAGCCAACATAATGGGATGGGGCATTATGCGAGCTAAGATTCATACATTTATTTTTCAAAGTGATTTCCATACCTAGACATTAATAATAATATCAAAATATTTGTTTTAAATAATACCAAGCATGTTTGGCTATTATAAGGTAAAAATCTATCCTCTGGTTTGCGTTGCATTATGTAATAGGACTTGAGTCTTATAATAGCTTCATTTTTCAAAAGCTTGAGTTTCAAAGTTTGAATCTTGGTTGATGATTGTATGGATATGGGTTATGGTTTTTATCTAGTTATTTGGTTTATAAATCTAAATTTGATGATGAAACCATTTTAGTCTAGAGTTTGGTACACCGGTATTCGTGAGGAGGAAACCAATTTCGTGTTATACGGCGTGGTCATGTCATACGCCTAACTTAAATAAGTTAAGAATAAATGATTATTGTTCTCATACCAGTCCCATGACTGACTCGTAGTTTATTTTTCCCTTGCAAACTCGGGTGCCCTTATTTCCACATGGGAAGTCGGATAGTCTTTGTTTTACAGATTTATTGAGTGGCATTCTAGATTGAAGCTAAAACTGTGTCCAAAGCATTATAAGTCTTCCGCTAAGAGTTATGTATATATATTTTCGATGTGCAATATATTTTATTAATTAATGTACTCTGATATATATTCTTATACTCTGATGTAAAATTTTAATGATGATAACGAAAAGTATTTTGTTTTTGTCTGATGTGTTGTATGCCCAAAGTTAATGTCTCGGGGAGTTTTGTCGTTTGGATCAGACTTGTGTGGTTCATATTCAATTCGAAGGTCGGGAATTTTCGGGCCATAACACACGGAGTAAACAACCCAAATATACGTTTTTACAATTGTATATGGGTCGATCTATATCTGAAGTGGGTCAACCCAGGGGTTGACGTACTTCCTATATGTGCTACATCATGGGCCGACCCATTCAGGCCAGATTCAACGCATTTTATATTTTCATGTGGTTTGGATTTAATTCTTTTGAATCAGACAAACACGATTCTTTTAGGCAGCAATAATAAACAGGCAAGACCTAGCTTCTAACTCATATTTTCTGAGAGGGCGACAGAGCTTTGTCGTTTCTTTTCTCCTCCAAGCTCTTCAGAAATAAATTATATTTTAGATTTAGGATTTTTGATTCAAGAATTGGAGGAAAACATAATAGATTCAAGGTGTAGATTCCTAGATCTCACTGATCTGCAAATCCGAATTGAAAAATAGAGGCAGCTCTGAAATATAGAACGCAAATCCTATATGAGTGAATTTATATTATATTTTCTTAAAATAATATATATATATATATATCATTTTATACTGGTAAGAATTTATAACATGTTATCTTCTTCCTCTTTTCCACTTTCTACATAAGAATATATAGTTTTTTTATTGAATTTTGGTAATGCGCAAAATATACATAAATCTAAAATGTTGAATTATGCGCCTAATTTATAGGATCTATTATAAACCTTTTTGTTTATGTGCATTTGAAAACATGATTTAATTGGAATTATGAACAAAAGGGGATTTGGTAATTGTCGATGCAGCTAATTAATATTATGGATAGTAAACTTGTATATAAATGGTAAAACTAAGAATTTCTATGTTATTTGAAAAGATTATCTTCCAAATTTAGAATGGAATGAATAAAGAAATTGTTGGGATTGGAAAAAGGGGTAAAAACCAGTTGTATCCAAATTTACTGTAATTTTGTAAAAAGGAGAAAAATAAGTTAAAATAAGAATTAATGTATACCAATTAAAATAGGAAATCAGAAATACCCTAGATTGATTGGTTAGGAAAAAAAGGGAATATATTTCCATAGCTTGATTTGAAAATGAAATGAAAATAATAATTGCAAGCTTAAAATAAATAAATGTATGGATTAGTACGAAATAGAGATTTAGTTGTATTGTGCATTATTCAATAGCCTGAAAATAATTGAAAGAGACTTCTTACAATTATGGAGTAATTACCTTAAAGTATGGAAATATATTTTTATACAGCTTTAGTAATCAATCAACCAGGATTAGATCTAATTTCTTAAAAAATAAATTCTAAGGATGAGAAAAAAAATATATATAACATAACTAAAAGAGGTTATGAAAAGAAAAAAGGAATATGAAAGGCTTATTGTAAACTTATAACTGTAATATAATAAGCATAATTTAGTGGAAGTAGAACGCAAGAAAGGTAATAACATAAAGATTATAATTTGGAAAAGTGGAAAGAAACAAATGAAGCTTATTACAAATAAATAGCAAATTAGAAATTAAGTTTATTAAGCCTAAAGATATCCCGTATTGGCCTTGTAATTATATATTCTATGGTAGTGAAGTTGATTTATGAATGAATAATATTTGATTAAATATATTAACGAATATTGTAAATCAATGAAAATAAAAGTAGGTAACATGCATAATGGGTAAATTAGACGTAGGGTCTAATGAATATAATGATATGCGTTTAGACCCATGGGGATGAAGAGCCCAACAGGAAAATCATCAAAGGTGTCAAGATACATGGTAGAAGCAAGTATAACTTATTCGACTTGACTGAAAGGAAGTGCAAGACTTCGGCGGGAAATAAGGATACTCTGCGATGACCCTCTTTGGTAGGCCTAACGAAGCTGTACCCATAGATGGTATTTATGGTCCATCAGGTGAGTATGCTTTGGCTGCATCTATGGTTGTGGTCAATCTAAAGACTGATTGGGATAATTTCTAGGATGATTCGGTGGCTGCCTCATGGTGGGACGTTTCATGGTCAGGACCCAACAAAGGGTTGTAGGTCATCGGATACCTGCCATCTTCAATCAGAGCGAGTATAGGAAAGACTGGAGCTAAACCAAGAGGCCAATGATATTTTACTATCTGGTCATTGGATGAGGGACCACATGGATAATTAGATTAGTTGTTAGGGCGATAACTTAGCTCTTTGAATTGTCTTACATTAGTTGGGGTGGGTAAGGCCATAGTCACTGATAGAGACAAACCCATATTTGATATCTGTATTGTGGACCTAACGAAGCCATCTATTACTTATACTGGATAAGAGAAACCAAAGCATTTATAGGCTGACATATGTCCCTCTTTTTAAATTCGATAAATGGTTAAACATTAAACCGTACACACGCGTCTTCTTCCCACTTCAAAGTAAGATCTCCATTCCTCTTCCAAATTTTTTAATAATGGCGAAACCGTCTTATGACAACGTTTGTTTCCCAACCGATCTCTTTCCCAAATACACTGTCTTCTCCAAGAAAACGACCTCGCTTCCTCCTCTTTCAATTTTCCACCAATTTGGGAAAATCTGCCGAATGTAGAACTATATTTCCTCCCAAATTTGGGAAAATCTATCAATTTTATATCTATCTTTCATCCTGAAATTCACTGCCTTGGTTTTGCATCACAACCTTGAAATCACATCTTCCCTTCAGCGAATCCTTCCGACAGTTCTAAAATGATGAAGTAATCTACGCTGTACAACCAGTTTTGCCTTTCATCTTAGATCTTTCCTCCTTAGCCTACAGCAGCTGATACCAAATCGATTATTGAAGATACCTGCAGAGGTAAATAATTTCAGCGCACCCTTTTTTTTCTTGCAAATTAATTCAACGATTTTTTACGCACTTTCAACTCTGATCGCTGCATATTTCTTCCTGTACCTTAATTCGTATTGCCAGATTTTTATTCGCCTACAGTCAAAAAATAAGCGGGATGTATAATTGTTATTTCCATTACGCCTATTGAATTAGTCAAATTGTGCTTGGGGAATGAGAGATATAAATAGTGGCATACTTTCTCACCATTACGCCTTATTTTTCTCAACTGTATAATTGTTATTTCCAGCGACTTATTTTGCTCAACTGTATAATTGTTATTTCCAGCAACTTATTTTGTACTCTATGCTCATTTATCATCTCAGTAGTTATATTACACATTTTTATTGCGCCCACGACATATGGAATAAGGTGCCCGTCACATTTTTTCTTGATGCTGCATGCTTTGGTTGTGGAATTCACTGTTGTTAAAGAAACATGTTATTCCCCTCTTTTGAATCTTATGCAGAAGTCGTCATCATTATTTATTAACTATGTTGTGCCATGCTTTAATAACATAGAAGATATGAAATCCAACTATCACTGCAAACTCAGAACTATAGAGTTTCCTTATTGCAAAAAGAAATATTGTGCATTACCCACATGAACATGGGATCTTGAGTAAAATTTTCTTTTGATCGCTATCCGTTAGTTTTTTTTTAATATTACAGTGATTTCCAATTAAAACATGCTATCTAAGTGTGGCTTACAATTGCACATTGTTATGAATCTTTCTAACAATTATAGTACTCTAACGATAATCCCTAAACATTGATTTGTGTAGGAGTTTCAAAAAAGGGTTTATGAGGACTCTATTCTGTGCTTTTTTTTACTATTTTCTAAAACAAATGAATTGTTCGATCTGCTTTTCAATAAATTTGCTACGACCAGATTAACTTAATTCAAGTTAAATGTTAAATTATAATTTCATCGGTAATTGATAATTTGAATTAGCTTATTCCTTTTCATTAACCGTAACAGTTTCTGAGTTAGTACTTCTCTGAATATAACAACGTGCAGTTTGTGTAAATATTCCTGTTTACCAACATATGCTACTGATTTGAATTGATGTTGCAATTTAAACCATTTTAATTCATTTAGAAAGGTGAATTAAGTTTATTATGTCTCCCTTATATTTTGACTTCTACAACCGGTTGAGTTTGTGAAAGTTGTTCTTTTATATTCCCAACCATGTTTCTTATACTATCAACATTTTGAAGAAACAAACCGTATTATTTTAGTTTTTCTTTACTTTTACAAAGCTTTGTTTATAATTTGATGTGTAGGCTGATAGGCATATTTTATGAGTTGACTATTGAAATATTATGTCATCTCAATTTGATTTGCATTGTGATAAATCCCGTCTCTTATCCAGACAATTTTGGAAATGCATAGACATTAATCAGCTATGTATGTGTTATAACACAATTACAAAATTATCAAATTGAGATTGGCTAACCTTTTGGGATAATAGCTCTGCTGTAGTACTGTCATAATTTCCTTACAGTTATAATGGAGAATTTTTTTTCCAACTTATTAGTCAACATTCACTTAGCCAGTTATAATGAGTTTTTCTGTCAGCTAATGGTTTATTTTGTTTATTTAAAATTATATTAATCACTAAGACTATTTTACCCCTGTTTTTTGCGTCCTAATTATATTAACTAGCCAATTTATTTTATAGACCTACTTCTTATGTGGACAATCGTAAAATGATATTTGTTATTTTCTTTTTTTTGGGCATTGTGCCCTTTGCCTCATTGCATACGAAGATCGGTTTAGCCCTAAGCCTGCAAAATATCATAAGTTGGATATTATGAAATATTATTTTGCATATTGTTACGCAATGGTCATTAGTTTTTAATTAAATGAAACACTCTGCAGTTACAGTGAATAGTATTACATATTATGATGCAGTATAGTCTTAACAATCTATCTATTGTTTATATTGGGAAGAAAAACTCATCTCCTATTTCCGTGACTTATGGAAAAAAAAAGATAACCCGTCACCATTGATTTCTCTACCATTAGGATTAAAGGGGCAACATTTATAGGTTATTGCTTTCATTCTAACTCCAAGCCCTATCTCCAAAAAAAATATTTTTCTAATTTTATTTCAGTTTCTGAAAATCTTCTCCGATGATCTTAGTTCATTCTATCTCACAATTGACTAATCAGTACTCATGTTTACCTTCGTTATCATTACATGCTTGCCTCTCCTTTTCAAATCACAACTCTTTTCAGTCTTATAGTAGACTGAATGATCTAGATGAGGGATTCATTAACATTGTTGAGATGTTATCTATGCAACTTCTTCCAGAATTCAAATTCGGTTGGTTTGGTACATTCGTTAAATTATATAATTTACCTGAGGTGCACTTATAATTGTATTTGGATTATGTATCTTTCATTCAATCTTTGAATAAGTAAATTTTGATAAATGCAACATCATGTTGACTTTTATTTCGGTTATGTATAATTTTTGATAGATGTCTGAAATTCCAATATATGTCTTAAAATATTTCATTGGTACTTTTGATATTTATCATGGTATGTAGTATTGGTGAATGGATCTTAGTATTTGGAGTACATTAGTTTGACTGTAAATATATACCTGCTAACAATGCTAACTAAAATTCTATTTATAGGTTGGTCCTTTGTGATAACACTACAGATATGCAGATGTTGGACGATGGATTCTTGCTTCATGAGTTTTTTGAGACATCTATGTCGGTAAAGAAATGGGAAGTTTGGATGGCCGTTGAAATACACAGACAGAGGGAACAATTTAATGTATGACTAACCATGGACTTTAAAAACAAATTTGATGAATGAAATTATCTATCCTGGTATTTTACGGATGATTTGTATTTCTAAATTTGTCCATTGCAAATGAGCTTCCTATCCATGCTGGCAGCTTTTCCTAATCTTAACTTCACAAAAGATGTCATTCGAGTTAAATTATATATATATATATATATATATATATATATATATGTGTGTGTGTGTGTGTGTGTGTGTGTGTGCCAATTGGTTTGGGATGTGATGAAAACAAGCAACAAATATAAAATACATGTATTTAACTCTTTGACATAAAGTTAAATATTCATTTTACATTGCATAGCGTACCTTTGTATAGCCTGACATATATTTCTTTTTCGATGTGTCAAATATATTTATACAGGAAATCATTTGTCTTATATAGCACCAACAATTATACATGTTTAATTTTATCAATGGATATTAAGAAGGTTTGTATGTTGATATGAAATATTCTGCTATATCGACGTGTAACATGTTTTTAACAACGATATCTACATGTAATATATATACAATAGGTGCTTCTGCAAATATTTGTTCAATATGATTTCTAATCTACGTTTCTCACCTTAATATTTTTTGTTTTTATTAGTTTTGGCATATAACTTGTCATAATCATTATTTTTCCTTCCTTCCTTACAAATTAAGATGCATTACTTATTGAAGAACTTTTTTGGGCATTAATACCTATGGATGAAGATGAGCTGGCCGTGGTTAATGAAAAACAGAAAGGTAAAGCCAGAGAAAACCTAGCTGGGTACAACCCAAGTTGTGAGATGCTTAACTATGGAAACGACAGTGGTGATGGCACGCATGGCAATAAGGCAGAAAGGGGTTTGGCTCTTCCATAACAGTATCCAAGAAGAATGCTCGGTCTCAAACCGATATGCATGGCAATGCTTAGTGAGTATTGAATTTCCGCTGTGTTACTGTTTAATTAATTTCAAAGATTTAGCTATTTACTTCGAAATATATTATATTGAAGTTTCTTCTGCTCTGTCTGGCTTTTGTTTTATGCTTCTTATTTTGACATAGAAAATATATGCTCTTTTATTAACTTCTGCACAGTAATTCTGGCTATATGTAGTCCATGGTATTTTAATATCACTCGAATGTTACTTTAAATCAGCTTTATTTTGCTCTGGGTAGTTCGACCTTGCCATATTGCTAAACTGCATTACTAGTTGCGAACAAATCCAGTTCTTTATGTCGGCCTTTTGCCTTCCATATATGCATACACTGTACAGAAATATAGCGGATCATGTGTTTAATTTCCAGCAATTTTATTCCCATCCGGCCGGTGGTTACCTGAAATAAACAGTTACAAATCAAGATTGTGGAAGTCCGATGGCCTTTTTTGTATTTTTTCTTTACCTGCATCACTTCTTCTATTTCTCTCTTCTTTAAGTATTTTTTATTTTGCAATTCATTTCAGGAAAACTTGAATCATAGAAATTTTAAATCAAATGAGTTTTAACTTTGATAGTCATGAATCTCCTTCTCCCTCCCCCTCACTCTCTTGATTTCAATATCCTAATTTTATTAATGCGATAACAACAGTTGCAAGTGCACTCAATTCACCGATTACTCATTTCGGTTGGTATTTTCAATTAGTTTTTCCATCAATCCTGTACTGGAATGCGTTTTCTGTGATCTACAAGCTAAATTCCCTTTATCAGGTATGAAAGATACTATTTTATTTAACACCATTCTTTGAATAAAGTTAGAACAAAAGTAGTTTTGGAAATTGTTCTTTCTATCAAACTAACACATACATTGATTAAATTTATTTTGCTCGACTGATTTTGCTTAGATATATAATTTTTGTTGTTGAGATTTTAACTACTATAACAAATGATATTGAAAATTATGATAAAGTTTGACCACAAGTTTTGGATAATGAAGCTAACTACATGCGTTTTTTCTATTCTTGGAATTGGTGGAATTTGGTAGACATTAGTTAAAGCTTATTTTGGCTCATGGGCAAATGGCACCAAATTGGAAAAATGGTCCAACAAATAGTTGTTCCTTAAAACTCTTTACATAATGCAATAGACCAAACGTGTTAGGGCTGTAGTTTTAGTTATTTTGAAACACATGGTGAATCTGAAATTAGAGATCTATAATCAACCCATAACATAATAACCAAAACAAACTGATCATAATGTATTCCTCCAAAAATCAAAATGGAAAGTTTGTTATATGCCATATCATACAGTATATGAAGCGGTAACATCGATTAACAGAATAGTATAGAGATATTATTCCCCATTGATTTTAACAGATTGTTATATTTGAATTTGCATATGTAAGATATCATGTGGTTGATTCCATGCAGTTATTTTAAAATTGATCTGTGTTTTCTTATTGTTTTAGTTGATATATCAATTGTGATAAACTGGTTGATATTTAATTTATAGTCATTCCAGAAATAACGTTTGTTTTATTATCATACTCACTTTTACATCCATTGTGTTGGTCTTATCATAAGTTCAATAAATTCTATCTATTGCTTATATAGGAAAGAAGAAACCAAGTAATGCAAACATTGACACGTGTCACGTAAATATTAAATGTCTTTTAAAAACCACACCACCAAAAAGAAATTTTAGTTACCGTACCACCAGTTGCCATCTATCCACTTTCGTCTTCGAAATTGTCATACCGTCTAACATCGATCCTCTTCCTGTTATTTAGTCCTTTCCGAATAAACTTGAAATATCCATTGAAAATCTTCGCTTTCCCATTCGTCGGCTATTATTCGAGGGGTGAGGTTTCTTCACATTTTGTGGACTCCTAGATCTTCAGAGATGATAATTTTTAACTTTTCGTTTTTTTCCCGTTATCATCCATTTTAAACTAAGTTTCTCCCATGCAATTGTACTTCATAATGGTTCTCATGCAAATGTAGATTAAATCGCTTTCTAATTTTTTTTGCTATTTGGAATGGATTTGGTATACACTGTTGAATCAATTCACTCAGTAAAGTTCTTCTTCTGTGTTCCAGTTTCAATTTCTATTGGCGCTTCATATGTATGATTTCCATTTGTGTTGCGAGAATTTTTATATGGTTTATACATACACGTTGTCTGAGGTTTTTTACTTCCATGAGTATTGCACAAATTAGTCCGGCGATGAATATGTTTAAAAAAAAGTTGTTTTTTATGCTTACTTTCTGTGACTGCTTGAAGTTAATAACTGGATTCAATGATCAAACGAAGAATATTCGACATCTGTTAGTTTAGGTAAAAAAATTATCGATTCAAGAAGCTAACTCATTTATAAAATTCTAATCTTTATTTCAAAAAAAATTGTGTTTTGCAAACTCTCATTATCCATTATTCCATTCCCTTTGCTGATAACATCTTTTTATATTTATTATGGTTAAAAGCAATGGTTTTATTAGGCTTATTTCTATTGAATACTGGTATTCTAATTAGCTATAACAATGTTCTTACAAAGGCAATGCGTTCTTTTGAAATACTGTAAGAAGCACATGGAAGAATAGTAAGATTAGGACATGAATACAAACCTGCCCTCTTTTGAAATTTTTTCTGACTTAAATTTAAACTATAGCAAGTTTAATGAACATAATTATGACAGGCTATATAAGGAACAAAGCAACTACAAACATCCTTCCATTTGATACATGTACACTAGAAGAGGTATTGTTGAATTTTAAGCTAAAAAAGCACGATTTCAATTGACAATATAAGCACTTATAAAATATCAAGGTTTAGCAATGAAACATTGTCGGTTTTTACACATACGGGAGCATCCCAATCTTCACTACGCATGACTGCCTTTTTCTAGAACATTATAACAAAATCTTAATTTTTGCTTTATTCACTTTTAAGGCAGACATTTGCTGCTATTGAAAAAAAGTTATAATTTTTATTGTCTAAGGTAATTAATTAATTACTATTTTTATTTGGAAATATGATTGTTTAGTAATTCGGCTAATGTTTCCTACACTAAGTGGAATACTGCCTGTAGTATTAGTAGGTAAATCAAAATACATAAATTGTTCCAGCGTACAAAGTCTACAAGCCATGTTTAAAATGTGGTTAACTAACTTTGAATGGGTCAGTTCCTGTCAATCACTGCCTTTAACGACTAAATTCGATTACGTTGCGGACAAGTTGGTAGCTGATTAATTGGACCATTAAGATTATTGAAGGTTGAGAAAGCAAAGCGAAGAAAAATCAGAAAAATCAAACATATCGAGCTATCACTTTATATTCATGTTATTTAAATTTATTTTGGTGGCTGCATGGATTAAATTATTGTAGAAGGTTCCTGTCGTGTTGCAAATATTTGTAGGTAAGCTCCATGAACTGATGTTCCCTTGCTTTATAAAGATGAGCTCCATTAAAGAAGGGACTGTTTTGTTTCAGATGTTGATGTAATAACAAAAAAAGTGAATGAGATGATTAGCAAGATAAGAGGCATGTTTTTTTCTTTTCGTTTCATTCTTCTACTTCATAACTTTATAAGGTGGCACAAACTAAACTTATATATGTTGTAGTCCTCTTTGACCATAATGAAAACAACCTTACTGTTGAATTCTTTTGAAGAAATACCTTTATCTAGAACTGCATTTTTCTAAATCAACCATAATAGAAAACCGCCTTTTTCTATAACTTTATAAAAAGATCTAAATTTTTTTCCTCATTCATTTTTAAGATAAACCTTTGTTGCTATTGAAACAAATAGAATTTTTATTGTATAGGGTAATAGATTAATTATTATTATTATTTGGAATATGATGCTTCAGTAAATAAAAAACATTGTGAAATTTAATACTATGTTCGACTATTTGGACAGAAAATATAACATAATCGGTGACAATAAATGTTGACCATTAGATCCCATTGTGTTCAGATATGGAGTTGAACTCAGGGGTCAATTCACTGGTTGAGATCTATTGCATCATCGTTTTGTGTCTCAATAAATTTTACTTTTGCATAGATTTGGCATTCTTTCCAGTTTTTGCTCTTTTCTGAGCTATAGTTACTAAAGGGTCATAAGTAAAGTGATGTGTTAAGAAACACCATGAATACTGTTACAAAATTAATAGTTCATTTGCCTATAATTATCTTCCTTTGTATTAGCTAAGACTAAAAATATAATATATTTGTTGTTTTAATGCATGTGATGTGAAAAACTTTATGATGACAAGATGTGGTCAAATATACGTACCTAATAGGACTGTTTCAAAATTCTATTCGTTTGATTTTTTTTCTTTTTTTATTTATCATCGGGCTTAGGACTATTTAGGTTTAATTTTTCTGTGGTGGTGTGATGATCGATTTTCAGTTTTGATAAAGAGATTTTATTTTTTAAGTGCCCTTTTTTTAATATAAATGAAGGTCTTTTACATGACCAATTTCGATATGATGTAAATAATTGTTTGTGTGGTTAACAATGCAAATGTAGTACTGCCTGTGCCTAAGCCAAAATAACCTGTTTGTTTTATTCTATAAATGTAGTGTTGTACTTGAACCATAACGTCTTATTTCCTAGATCAACTATCCACTATTTACACTCATTGATCTATTAAAGTTCTGATTACGTTCTAGATCCAGTTTCATAATTTAACAAATAGTTTTGTCCATTTTATGCTTATAACCCAATGTTTGGCTTTAATTATTGTAAGGAGAGCATTATCATGAACCTTGCTTTATGAATTAACTTCAGGTAATAGTATATTCTCATGTTGAGCTTCTTATTATTATTGTTAAGAAAGAGGTTCTACATGCGTGAAAAGTTTGTAGAAGAATGTTTGCAAGGTACATCAAATTAACTACTATCATCATCATATTCATTTTATTGATATCTTTTTGTATAATTGATGTGTGTTTTTGTCTTCGTGGCTTATATCTATCTGTTACTTGCAAAAGAAATGAGGATCCGACCCACGCCAAGTTGGTCAGTATGACCTGCCAGAATATCAAAATCTTCCTAATTATCCATAGTCTTCTTTCTCCATTTATTTTTCTCGACCAACCGTTCCCCGCACTTCGTGTTTTACGTATTCCTCCACCTCCATATATTTTTTCCCAAAAATGCTATTTTACCCGAATGAAAATAGGGTAGAATACCGAATATGAGATAAAAATGCAGGGACCACCCATGAATTGCTTGAGTGCAACCTTAAAATTAGGATGTAGGGTCCCATATTTTTCTCTCTTATTCGGGTGAAATACCCAAAAGTAGTTCAGGTATTATAGCAAAGTTGTTTTTTTACCCACCGTTAAGTCAAGTCACATTTTACCCGTTTCTTCATCACGTTTCCAATCCACTTTTACCAATTTTATTTCTAGATCTATTTTTTGATCTCAATCGCTTCTGTCCTTGCTTCCTGATACTTATATATCACAAGATGAAAAAAAAGGTACGAAGCAGGCAATAGGCGATTTGCATATCACAGACTAAGCTAAAGTATGACAATTCAGGTATGGCTCATTTTTCTTCTTTTAGTGGTAACTGAAATATTTGGATTTTCTTTAATATTATTGTTGATTTGGATTGGCTTCTTATTTTTCTTGCTAGTACTTTTCAAACATAAGACAAAATATTAAAAACTTACTATGAAGCAGTCGTCAAGCAATTTCCGTGACAGGCCAAGCTAAATTAATTCATTTCATCATAGGTGGCCGTCGCTTTTTTTAACCAGTTCTCTCCCAAACAGACGGATACCTATTACGGAAATCGTTGCACAACATGAACATCAATCACTGGTAAGTTCCTATATACAACAAAAGCTGCTGCTCCAGGTGGTCGCTGACCTTATAAAGGAGACTAGATGTTGAAGAATATCTATTATGATGTGAAGAACAAAATTGAGGCAACCCTCGCTATATTTTGCAAGGAAAGAATCATTATCGATCCTGAGGACCCTGCTCACATGAAGCACTATGCAGGTGTTATAAAGACTAAGAGAAAAGGGGTGGATCTTTCCGGCGAATCTCAAAAGTTCAAATTCACAACTGAAGAACGGACAAATGGATTTCCTGATGCTCAAACTCACTTGGTGGCAGTCAGGATATTTGAATCAAGAGTGGCATTTTTGACTACTTTGGTGCTAAAAGCATAATGATGGAAGCATTACATAAAGTTGAGAGGTAGACTGACAAACCACTTTTGGGATCGAACAAGAAAAATATGGCCCGTCTTGAAGCTGAGTTTGCTGGAGTTTGCAAAAAACTCGGAATTAGAAAGGAAACGTCTCCCTAAGATGTAGGAAGATTTGGAAATGATGATGGCTAAAATAAAGACGCCTTTATTTGTTAGCCTAATTTAATCATTCAACATGCTTACACGTAGTTCGCAGTAGGCACATAGATAGCAGCACAGGATTCTTTTTTCCCTTTCTAAGTCTGTCATTTAAAAGCAAGGAAATAAGATTTAGGTTGTAGGATGCGTTTGTTTATAGTGTACCAGTTTTGTACTCACAACAACCAGTGTAAGACAACCATTTACAGCAAGATGCATGAGAAGCAGCCCAAATAAAAAGTACGACTTAGTTGACTTCTCCACCAGTTTTTTGTTTTGTTTTTATATCTACAAACGAGTTTAAAAAAAATCCATTTATAGAGTAATTAATGTCAATGAGAAACCAAAATTCGTATATGGTATAAATGGACTTCAAAATTTAAATTATTCCCTAAATTGTTTTCAGATTCCCACTTACAAAGTAGCATCTGAAAAAAGAAATCAATATTGAGAGTTGTTCATTGAACGGTTTGATAATCCCATTTATAAACAGTTAATTGTTCTTACAATTACTATATATTAATACGAAATTACAGTGGCATACATGTCTAAACCGATATTGAGTTAAGTCACTGTCATATCTATATCACCATTTATTTGTTTTTTAAATATATCAAATTCATGAACATTTTTATGTTATTATATGCGACAAACCTATGAATAATCAAGTTTGAACAAAACTTTGAATGAAAATTTGAAAAAATAAATTCTTTGAGTACAACAACATATTGAAACTTTTACTTTACAATTATATTTAGACGTATGATATCTTCTGGAGATACTGATTATATGAAATAGAGATTCCCATAAGAAGGGAATACCTCACCATTCAACTGGCTATATGCTGTTGTAAATTGTTTATGAACAATTAAAGAATCATGTACCAATTTAAGAAATGTAATAAACGGTAAAACTAACCATACGTACAAGAAAGAGCACATAAGGTCTATTTGAGATGGAAATCATATGGTTAATTTGAACTAAATGAGCTGAATGAAACCAGGGTGTAGAGCACAAGTTTATCACTAGGAAGTGAAGGAGGTGAGCAAAATTGTTAATGTTAGTTATAATTGCACAGAACATATTTTGGAATTTCATTTCTGTTTTGTGAATTAGAATATCAATCTTCATTAGATGCTTTTTAAATTAAAGTTGTTTGAAGAAAAGAACCATAAACATAATATGACATGTTAGATTCTTATTTATGATGAAATGCACAATATTTATGTATAAAAAAGTTTACAATTACAACCGCTAAAAATATTTACAAAGATGCCTACAAATATAAAGGGGTAGGCATCATGCTTGATAAGAAATATTTACATCCATAAACAATTATCTACTTACCAATTCAACTGTTACACCGTGAAAAAGACTTATTTTCATAGACCAATGAATTTGAACACTTTATGCAATATACATAAGATTTAGCACCTATTTTATAGAATAACATGTAAATGCATCCATTCATATTGTAAATTCTTTTACTTACAATAATCTAATAGCGAGTACAAAATATTACTTACATATACAAAATTTAAACTCATTTTCCATATCCCTTTTTCAACATTCAAAACAAAAATCCATGATTTATCATTCTACGTCAACATATCACAATAGCTTCTTCCAAAGTAAAACCAAATTGAAGTTTCAATAAAATATTTACAATTATTTTCTACACATGGACAATAGCAGGAAGAAATAATAGGGCAGAAAAATATTGCATAGTACAATGTCCACATTTATGTGCTTCGCAATAACCCGTGTGCATAGCACGGGCCACACACTAGTTCTTAACCGATATATAAAGCCCCGACTGAGTTCCGTGGAAGAACACATTTTTGGGAGCCTTCATGAAATAGCGGTAGGAACTCATTCGCTTTCGTAGCACAGCTTTGTACGCTTTTGTGGAAAAATGATGGATACATAGTGCATTTTCATAGCATGATCTAATACGTTTTCGTAGCGAGGTGATGGAGGTCTTGTACGTTTTCATAGTACGGTTATGGGGACCACTCGAGGAGGGTACTATTAGGAGTACCATGATATATTGGGCATATAGCCATATATACATATATGACTTTTTAGGTTAATCTAATTGGGAGTAGATGGGTATAATTTACGCCTGAAATCGGAATTGTATTGTGTAATAAACCCAAAATAACTTAATAAAGACAAACCAGTGATAGAACGATATATGTCGTGTTATTTATAGAAAGTATAATTTGTCCATTCACCAGATTTTTATTCTGACCCCCTCCTCATTACAAACCCATATGTTAGATGGGTGGCAGAGATTATAGCTTAGAGACACTTATTAGACCGTGTCATTATTAGGGTAAGTATTTACTTACTATTTTATTTCACGTCCGCTGTGAGATACTTCATTGTGAGCTCTGATATATTTCATCTTTGCCTTTCTGCAGGATACTTGACAAACCAACTCGAGCTTCGATAGATTTGGATTTGTAGCATTTTGTGAAAAATTCAGGTCTGTCGAAATTTGGGCTATTACACTTCATAAGATCTTTACATTAATTTTGTTTAATATCACTATGAGCGCCTCTAATATTACATATGTCGAGTTTGTGTATCATTGAGCAAACTTCAAGTTTGTGTATTAGTGTGTTGATTTTACTCTTACATTTTTATTATGCTACAATTTTTCTTACCATATGGTCAAACCATATTCTCCTCATGTAGGGTTGACTAAATCCTACAATCTTCACTTATATTTCCATACTTGCTTTCTACTAAAGTCATAGCTATACCAAAGCCCCAAAACTCTAAACTTGAAGACATCGACCTGCTTCACTATAGTACTTATAGGAATCAGATTAACTGTAAACTTGATTATGCCCCTCATTTTTAGATTTAGCATGTGAAAATCCAAAAATATATTTTAAATTAGACTATAATTTTTGGTCCAGTAAAAGAAAGTACACTTTAAAAACTAAACATTAATGGTGTGGTTACACGATCAAGGTAAATTTTGAATTTTTCTAGATCAATGCAAATGCTTGTAATCCGGATAGTATTTTCAATGCACGATCATAATGAACATTATTTTACATGTTTTAATAGAAGTTCCCACAAGAAATGTTTTCAATAGTATAAAATCACATCAACCTGTTCACAACACCATGTTTATTATAATATTATTGCATATAGAGCTGTTTAGTCCATCTGAACATGTAACAACTCAGATTTTTATATAGGAATGTGACACCCCACGTCCGTTATTTTCACTCACTAAGGGAATGCATTAACTTCCGTGAAGCGTTATAGGTAAATGAGAACATAATATCACAAGACAGACATGTAAAATAGCAGCGGAATTAAAAACTTTATCTAAATCATAACATTATGGCCTTAAATAATGAGTTTACATTATAGGTTTGAAATAACCAGTTACATGTTTAATAATCTGTCTTCCAAAAAATATTATAGTACAAAAGCATAAACCATATTTCCCAAGCAAAGGCATAAGAGAGTTGACAATAATTCAAAGCTGTACATCCATATCCAAAACCCAAGCTAAGCTGAAAGAATCTAAATCAACTCTAGGCACTTCCACCTTGAGAACCGGGGGGAGGGGGGGGACGGAAGAGAGAGAAGAGGAAACAAAAAGGGTCAGACAGAAAGTCTGGCGAGTCTAGTTACTTTTAAATATAAATAAATAAAAGTATCATGGCAGGTATATAAAAACTGGAAGAACAAGATAACAATAGCAAGGACAAGTGTGAACTGAACAAGATAAGCTTGGACAGAATATATTGCGCTTCTTGAATACATTTCTCCTCACCGCGCAGATACTAGTACATCGGAAGTAGAATGATCCCTACTAATACCATTCCATTACATTTTCTTGATTATTAGGTAACTTGGGTTAATCGTACTCAAGACTTATACGCGCATCATACCCATTTACTTTCCCAAGGATTCACCTAATACAATATATGTGGCTATCTCTCAATATTAAGATACATCCCATGGTACCCCACTTGCACGGTCTCCACTGTAATGAACGCAGTCCAGCATCCTACGCCGGAGTGACGTACAAATCTCTATATAATAATGTTACGTTCCGCATATATCTGTCATTACTATGCTACGTAAGTGTATGGACGGCCATCATCAATCGAATCAGATTCCATATCGGAATAATTCCCTCTAGTCTATGATACACCACCCAGAGCAGATATGCGTGTATCTAGACTGTCCCACGTATGTACTGTAATTGTAGCTCGATGCCTCAATCCACGTCCTCTAATGTGCACCGAGTTCTGTGGCAGGGCTAAACAAGAAACACGGAACTCAGTCGGGAGCTTATCCATACCTGTACAGGCCCGTCTTTATGTACCTCTATGTACAGATAATCCGAGGGTCTGTTTTTCATGGTGGCTATGGCCTCACCTCGGGCCCTCCCTCAACTAGTAAAGACTACAAGAGCTAAGCGACCGCCCCTAATAACAACCAATCTAAACATCCATGTGGCGTCTCCCCTTAACCCCGTACCTTGATAGTGAAAGGTGAAATGATATCTTGGGGTTAGCTCTAGTCTTTCCACATCTCGCTGGCTGCCGGTGACGAGTATCCGACGGTCTACTATCCTTGTTGGTCCTGACCGATCTACCTCCTCATGAGGCAACCGCCGAATCACCCTGGTTCAACACGTAACAACATTCTGACTGCATAGCTACATTTGCAGTCAAGGCCCACCCACCTAGTAGTTACGCGCAGACCCAACCTCTGCGAGTACAGCCTAAGACATCTGTCACCGCACAGAGGAACTACTAGGAGAACCTTACGTACCTCAGGAAGCTGTTTGCTTCCCCTTTCGGTCCTTTGGAGCCGTCATAACAATCAGATGAATGTGCGCTCCCATCGTGTCTTATAACACCTCGATGATCTACCCCAATGGGTTATTCACCCTCAAACGTATGGACTGGTCCAAGCGCCTTTCTTTAATATGCTGTTAGACCCTATGTCTAAATGTTCTTTACGCGTTTGCCTTACCTCACCGGGTTTCTATTTAACTTGGTTATTCCCATTCATATTGAATTCATATTCAGATTACCAAGTTTCTCCTGCTTGGTTACATCATCACAATAACATGTTTTTACTTAATGTGAAATTAAGTACGTCTCATTTTACATGTTCCATTTTTAACATGTCAGTCACTATTTAAGATTAAATTTAACTTATCTTATAAGTTTTCCTCATTCTTTCCTATTTAATCATAATTCCATTTTTCAGTGTTATCACAACTTATCGTTGTTTACTTATTAACTTAGTTCAATTAACTAAGGTCCGTTAATAAGTTTCTCTACAGGAAAATATTGTGAAGGACAAAAAGACCAAAAAAATTGCCCAAAATGACAAGGGGCAAATAACTTGCTCAAAAGGACAAGTTTTAGTGCAAAGTGGAAAAACATGGGACCCTCCTGAATTCCACCATTTGCACTAAAACTTGTCCTTTTGGGCAAGTTTTTGGGCTCTTGTCCTTTTGGGCAAGTTTTTGGGCTCTTGTCCTTTTGGGCAAGTTTTTGGATGAGTTTGTCCTTGTGGGAAAAATCCCCTTTATTATAACCTATGTTATAATTTCCTCTTGTCCCTAGGACAAGCCTAAACATGTTATTTACATTAGCGGGTTCCAGACTTCTAGATTACTTAATTTATAATTAAGTACCTCTTATCTTATTACAAAGGTTGTCTCATTTCCTTTCAAGTTATGCTTACCCTAAGAGGTGTATTTTAATTACATAACTTTATTCTTTCTACCAGTTATGTATACCACTAGGTGTCTTTAATTACATAACCTTATCGGGTTAAGTTTATGGGTCTATATGCAAATATTACCCATCCCCTCCAATTTACTTAATCCACCCACTATCCATCCAATTTTACTTAACCCTAACTTAAGTTCATAATCATACAATCCTTACAGATTAAATTAGGTTATGTAGTTCAATTCATTACCATGTCCAATTATGGTAATAATGAGCTAGACCTCCCATATTAGGCCTACAACGTGTGGATGTTGGATATGCCGGTCGGGTCCGGGTAGTCTTATTCCACAGTTGGGTCTAACCTCGTGTCTTAGCCCGATTCTTATTTACACACTTAGACCTCTCACATTAGGTTCAACATTAGTGGCTGCTGGATATGTCGGTCAGGTCCGGGCAGACTTCCACCACTAATGTAACCTAACCTCGTGTCATAAGTGCAATTACAATTCCTAATTGTAATTACTAGGCATTCCATTTTTATCCAAATCAACCTATGTCATTATAGGTGATTTTTTTTCATATTTAATTATGTGCCCAATTCACTATTTTAAATTGTAGACTTTTACGTCCCCTTTTTAATTCACCTTTTAATTATGCACCATATACTTTTTTCCTTGTCATAAATTAAGACATATATATATATATATATGTATATATATGTATATATTGCACAAACCCAAATCCACATATTTTTTTCCTGTTTATGACCCAAGTCCATATTCACCCATTTTGATACAAGTTATACCCAAATCAACATTCGCATACATTCCAATTTATGCCTAAAATTCATATTCATATATGTTCTAATTTATGTCCCAAATCAATATTTAGACATGTCCCATTTCATACCCAATTCGATATTTGCATTTATTCCAATGAGTGCCTAAATTCATATTATCCAACAAGACATATGCCCCCAAACCCATATTCGTATATTTCCAAGTTTATGCCCAAATTTAGATCCATAGTTTCCAATATCAATTATGCCCCAAATTATGCCTTTCCCCATTATTCCCAATTTCGCACTTCGTATTTTTCAGCATTAGGCCTAGGCTCGAAGGTAGCCTGACTATATAAAAATAAAAAGGAAAAAGGAAGAGAATAGAATCAGAATGGGTCGACCCCCCTTTGAATCTTGCTCAGAAAGGTGTCCAGATACAAAGCGAAGTATTTCGCCCAAATTTGTTCACGGGTGGGTCGACCCCCCTTTGAGTGGGTAGACCCACCCGGGCGGGAAATCTGTCGCCTTCCCAAATTTTGAATTTTGAACCGAATTTCGAATTTCTGGAACCATTTTGAATTTCTGGACCTATTATATATATATATATATATATATATATATTCTTCCTGTGCATATAGAAACTTCAAACCTTAATAACTTCTTCGTACGATGCCCGATTTATGCAAACCAGGTGTCTATCTTGACCAGAATTTCGAGACGGACACAATGGCGTAGTCCGTTTTACTTAATTTGGATTATTTAATTAAATTTTCCTTAATTCATCGTTAATAGTGTATTACACATTAATTATTCTTTAATACACCATCTTTAGTATCGTTAAAATTCTGAGGTGTTACATTCTCCCTTACTCAAAGGATTTCGTCCCCGAAATCTCTAAGTTAAGAAGAATGTATATCCTAACATCCAACAACCATACATCCATCTAGCAATCACAAGCATCCATTGTCCTTAAGGAATTTCTAATGCTTTTATGAACATACGCAATAGCGTGTGTATATGTCCGTAAACTAATGCGAAAGATCAGGCGGTCTACTGATTCAGTTGACCTCCTTAATGCAATGTATGTTTGTGCCATGTAACCAAAATGTATGCAAATCATCCTAATACATGTAAGTTCTACATGTATGCACAATCATTCATCCAAATGCAGCATCAATGTAACAAAAATCCATAAAAATTTAAAATGTACACACATCAATATGCAATATGTAAGTGATTGAGCCGATCTAGTGCTTATTGTGTGTGTATATGCATCCACGAGAAATCACTAGCAAATACATGCATCCATCAAACATAACATGTCTCAAAAACATGTTTTCATTCATTAGTTTTCTACCTAAAGACTCGATCGATAGGAGATAGATACAAGTATTAATTCGAAGCTTGGAAAAGAAGTTAAGAACATGTTCTCGAAAAGGAAAGGTATGAAGCACGAATCTTGTCTTCAGCCTCCCAAGTAGCGTTCTTGCAGCCCTTTCCCCATTGCACTCTTACTAGCTTCACTTCTTTGTTGCATGATTTCTTAACCTCCGATCCAAGTATGCAAGTTGGAACTCGTCCAATCATTGCTTCCTTCTCTACTTTCACTTCCTCTTGCAAGTTTGGCTCCACTATCTCGAACTCTATACTTTTTATTGCCTCTTGGATGAATAGTCATCTTAGTATGATGGGCTTCCTCAAGGACTGTCTTCAATAGATTTCTCATCCCGATATAATTCACATATCAAACCTCTTCTCAAGTTGCTCCCCTACTTGCTTATCAAGTTCCCTCTTTTCTTTTAAGAGTCACATGTCGCAAATCATCAATAACTATATCAAGAGGTTCTAGGAGACTAAGGTTGATAGACCCTTTTGGGGTCATAAGAAATATCGAGAGTCTTTCTATGGCAAGTCCGAAGTCTAACGACCCTCCTCTCACAATCTAGAATGGCTCCATATATGGTTAACCTATCCATCCTAGAATCAAACCGTATCTTATGAAATCTAGAACATATGCGTCGCAATCAAACTCGACACCAAACACAAAGATTCTCAAACCCCAACAAATCATCGATAAATGAGTTGTACTTCCACTGGGGTTTGAGGCAATAATGGGATCCAAAACCATACTAATATATAGGTGCAGAGACTTAACTAGAGGATCATATATTATAGAATGTGAAGCGCCAGGAAAAGAATCCTAATAGGATGATCAAAAATAGAAATCAATCCTTCGATGGAAACTTTCCTACCCCTATCCTGTCCCCCATCTATGAGAACATTTGCTTGCCCCCTAGAAGTTCCTGCCCTCTGGCCTTGTCTTTGTCCCTTTGGGCACTCCTCAATGAGGTGTCATGCCTTACCAAAGTGGTAACAAACGCCTTTTTCCTTTCTACAATCCTTTTTCTAGATGAATCACCATCCCGAAATTATGGTATTTCCTTTTTTCTTCTTTGGACTGTGCTCCTTAGCCCCAACTCCCTTATTCTCCTTTTTCCCATCCTCGTGCAACATGCTAGCAAGTCTCTTGAAAGCTGCCTCCATCGCACGGAAATCCTTACGAGACTTGAGAGAAAATAAGTCACAGGTGAAACTACTGCGACTACAGATGGAGGTTGGGCACTTCTTCACCCTTCGACATGTACCGTGGTTTTAACATACCTATGGAACCATACCAAAATAGGGATACTCTTTCAGGAAGAAACGGTTCCCTAAACAAAAAGGAAAAGGAACCAAGCAGAGAATCGAGAGACATTTATGACTTTGGGAAATATGCTTTTCGAAAACAGACTTTTTATTTTAAAATACTTTGTTTTTGAGACCTTTTTGAAAACCATTTTCAAAATACTTTATCCGATCTTATAACCATATGCTCTGATACCAAATGTGACACCCCACGCCCGTTAATGTCACTCACTAAGGGAATGCATTAACTTTCGTGAAGCGTTATAGGTAAATAAGAACATAATATCACAAGACAGACATGTAAAATAGCAACGGAATTAAAAACTTTGTTTAAATCATAACATTATGGTCTCAAATACTGAGTTTACATAATAGCTTTGAAATAACCAGTTACATGTTGAATAATCTATCTTGCCAAAAAATATCAGAGTACAAAAGCATAAACCATATTTTCCAAGCAAAGCCACGAGAGAGTTGACAATAAGTCAAAACTGTACATCCATATCCAAAACCCAAGCTAAGATGAAAGAATCCAAATCTACTCTAGGCACTTCCACCCTGAGAACCTGGGGGGGGGGGGGGGAGGGGGCAACGGAAGAGAGAGAAGGGGAAACAAAAAAGGTTAGACATAAAGTCTGGCAAGTCCAGTTACTTTTAAATATAAATAAATAAAAGTATCATGGCAGGTATATAAAAACTGGAAGAACAAGATAACAATAGCAAGGATAAGTGTGAACTGAACAAGATAAGCTTGGACAGAATATATTGCGCTTCTTGAATACATTTCTCTGCACCACGCAGATACTAGTATATTAGAAGTAGAATGATCCCTACTAATACTGTTCCATTACATTTTCTTGATTATTAAGTTACTTGGGTTAATCGCACTCAAGACTTATACGCGCATCATACCCATTTACTTTCCCTAGGATTCACCTAATACAATATATGTAGCTATCTCTCAATATTGAGATACATCCCATGGTACCCTACTCGCACGGTCTCCACTATAATGAACGCAGCCCCTTATCCTACGTCGGAGTGACGTACGAATTTTTATATAATGCTACGTTCCACATATATCTGTCATTACTATGCTACATAAGCGTATGGACTGCCACCATCGATTGAATCAGATTCCATATAAGAATAATGCCCTCCAGTCTACGATACACCACCCAGAGCAGATATGCGTGTATCTAGACTATCTCACGTATGTACTGTATTTGTAGCTCGATGCCTCAATCGCATGTCCTCTAATGTGCACCGAGTTCCGTGGCAGGGGTAAACAAGAAACACAGAACTCGGTCGGGAGCTTATCCATACCTGTACGGGACCGTCTTTATGAACCTCTCTATGTAAAGATAATCCTAGGGTCTGTTTTTCATGGTGGCTATGGCCCCACCTCGACCCCTCCCTCAACTAGGAAAGACTATAAGAGATAAGTGACTGCCCTTAATAACAACCAATCTAAACATCCTTGTGGCGTCTCCCCTCAACCCCGTACCTCGATAGTGAAAGGTGAAATGATATCATAGGGTTAGCTTTAATCTTTCCGCATCCCGCTGGCTGCCGGTGACGAGTATATGATGGTCTACTATCCTTGTTGGTCTTGACCCATCTACCTCCTCGTGAGGAAACCGCTGAATCACCCTAGTGTCACCACGTAACAGTATTCTGACTGCATAGCTACATCTGCAGTCAAGGCCCACCCACCTAGTAGTTACGCGCAAACCCAACCTCTGTGAGTACAGCCTAAGACATCTGTCATCGCATAGAGGAACTACTAGGAGCACCTTACGTACCTCAGGAAGCCGCGTGCTTCCCCTTCCAGTCCTTTAGGGCCGTCATAACAATCAGATGAATGTGCGCTCCCCTCGTGTCTTATAATACCCTGATGATCTACCCATTGGGTTATTCACCCTCAAACATACGGACTGATCCAAGCGCCTTCCTTTAATATGTTGTTAGACCCTATGTCTAAACATTCTTTGCGTGCTTGCCATATCTCACCGGGTTTCCATTTAACTTCGTTACTCCCATTCATATTGATTTCTTATTCAAATTACCAAGTTTCTCCTGCTTGGTTACATCATCAAAATAACATGTTTATACTTAATGTGAAATTAAGTACGTCTCATTTTACATGTTCCCTTTTTAACATGTCAGTCATTATTTATGGTTAAATATAACTTACCTTTTAAGTTTTCCTCATTCTTTCCCATTTAATCATAATTCCATTTTTCATTGTTATCACAACTTATCGTTGTTTATTTATTAACTTAGTTCTGTTAACTAAGGATTGTTAATAAGTTTCTCTACCCATTTACTATGACCTATGTTATAATTTCCTCTTGTCCCTAGGACAAGCCTAAACATGTTATTTACATCAGCGGGTTCCAGACTTCCATATTACTGAATTTATAATCAAGTACCTCTTATCTTATTACACAGGTTGTCTCATTTCCTTACAAGTTATACTTACCCTAAGCGGTGTCTTTTAATTACATAACTTTATTATTTCTACCGGTTATGTATGCCACTAGGTGTCTTTAATTACATAACCTTATCGGGTTAAGTTTATGGGTCTATATGTAAATATTACTCATCCCCTCCAATTTACTTAACCCACCCACTGCCCATCCAATTTTACTTAACCCTAACTTAAGTTCACAATCATACAATCCTTACGGATTAAATTAGGTTAAGTAGTCCAATTTATTATCATGTCCAATTATGGTTATAATGGGCTAGACCTCCCACATTAGGCCTACAACGCGTGGATGCTAGATATGCTGGTCGGGTTCGGGCAGTCTTGTTCCACAGTTGGGTCTAACCTCGTGTCTTAGCCCGATTCTTATTTACACACATAGACCTCTCACATCAGGTTCAACATTAGTGGCTGCTGGACATGCCGATCGCGTCCGGGCAGACTTCCATCACTAATGTAACCCAACCTCGTGTCATAAGTGCAATTACAATTCCTAACTGTAATTACTAAGCATTCCATTTTTATCCAAATCTACCTATGTCATTATAGGTGATTATTTCTCATTTTTTCCCATTTTTAATTATATGCCCAATTCACTATTTCAAATTGTAGACTTTTATGTCCCCCTTTTAATTCACCTTTTAATTATGCACCATATATATTTTTTCCTTGTCATAAATTAAGGCATATATATGTGTGTGTGTGTGTGTATATATATATATATATATATATATATATATTGCACAAACCCAAATCCACATATTTTTTTTCCGTTTATGATCCAAGTCCATATTCATCCATTTTGATATAAGTTATACCCAAATCAACATTCACATACTTTCTAATTTATGCCTAAAATTCATATTCACATATGTTCTAACTTATATCCCAAATCGATATTTAGACATGTCCCATTTCATACCCAATTCCATATTTACATTTATTCCAATGAGTGCCTAAATTCATATTATCCAACAAGCCATATGCCCCCAAACCCATATTCGTATATTTCCAAGTTTACACCTCAAATTTAGATCCATAATTTCCAATATCAATTATGCCCTAAATTAAGTCTTTCCCCATTATTCCCAATTTCGCACGTTCGCATTTTTCAGCATTAGGCCTAGGCTCGAAGGTAGTCTGGCTATATAAAGATAAAAAGGAAAAGAGGGAGAGAATAGAATCAGAACAGGCATAATAACGAATTAACAATAAACAGATAGAAATAGGCATAAACTGAATAGGCATATTATGACAAGATTTAACATGGCAACGGTATGAACATATAAAAGCAGATCTGATAGTTATGTCATAATATAACTGATTAGGCACCGATTCAAGATCCAATTTTCACATACATGTCACGATTACTATTTAAATGTTTAGATCTAAAAGCAACATGAACTCATAGTGAAAAGATCTGAGGAAACGGATCCAAACTACTGTAAAGAACACGTTGAATTTTTTGTAGCCATCGCTATAGCAATTGTTGAATTTGAATAATGTTTGCTGAATTAGATTTAGAGTAGATTAGGCCATTCAATCTTCATTGCAGCAGAACTTCGCCGTCGCCATTGTTTTTAGATGAATAAAACCTAGGTCTAGGGTCCTTTATATAGCCTTAGGATCAATGAATCTTGCTCAGAAAGGTGTCCAGATACTAAACAAAGTATTTCACCCAAATTTGTTCACGGGTGGGTCGACCCCCCTTTGAGTGGGTCGACCCACCTGGACGGGAAATCTGCCGCCTTCCCAAATTTTGAATTTTGAACTGAATTTCGAATTTCTGGACCTGTTTATATATATATATATACTTCATGTGCATATATAAAATTCAAACCTTAATAACTTCTTCATACGATGACCGATTTACGCAAACCAGGTGTCTATCTTTACCAGAATTTCGAGACAGATGCAATGGCGTAGTTCGTTTTACTTAATTTTGATTATTTAATTAAGTTTTCCTTAATTCACCGTTAACAATGTATTCCACATTAATTACTCTTTAATACATCATCTTTAGTATCGTTGAAATTCCGGGGTGTTACAAGGAATATTTAATTTACTTAAATATTTAAAATGATCAATCTTAAGATTTAATGACTTGGATTATTTTTAATCAAGAATTTGGATGTCGATTCAACTTGAATTTGGAACTATTGAGATTAGGTCCAGATTAAGTTTATTTTGGAGCTATGTAAAATTCTATTCGAATATAATTGATAATGATAATTATAATCAATGAATTTAAGTGTTTGAAAATTGATTTATCATAAATGATTTTTGATTAACATCTAAAGGCAGTTATTTTTCAAATAGTCATGGAATTCGATGAAATTAGTTACATCGGGTCCGGAATAATAAACTATTATAGGATTTCAAGTTTTGTGTCAATTCGATTTGTTATGTTATGGTGCAAGTTGTGAATGTCGAACAATAAAAACATGTGAACAAATTATAATAAAACTTAGCCTATAAATAATCTTTAAGTTCTAAACCTAAACTACTCCTCCCTTTCTCTCCTATTCACTTTCACAGTGAAAAGAAAACAAGTTGCACTAGTAGTAACCCACCACCTTTTAAATTAAAAATCAAATCTAATAAAATTCATAAATATATGAAGCCTTCGTCTTTGAGCTTATTTCAAGGTTCTCTACATTTTCATACATATTAGAAGAGGTATGCAGCTTGTTTGGGAATTCGACAATGAATGTCGATGGTTGTAACCGAATTAGGGTTAGGATTTTTGAGTTTATGGTGTTTGATTTGTGGTTTGAAGCTTAGATTTGAGTTCCTCAACACATTTAGCACCATGGTGATGAGATTGGGATACAACGGGGGAGCAACGAAGGTCGTAACCTAGGGTTGTTTCATGTTGGAAGGAGCAGGTCACAATTCTTCTTGCGGGCGCGAATTGATAGTGGTAAGTATAGAATGATTGATATTTTGGGGGAGAGTTGAGTGGTGAGGTCAGATTGGATGATTGATGGATGTGGAGTGCGAGGGGAGCTTAGGGAGGTTATGCAGTTTTGGATTTCATATAGGGGAGGGAAACCGTGAATTTTGAATGGGGAATATGTATTGAGGAGGGATTAGGGAAATTAATTATTAACTTATTTAGTTGATGATGTTTTAATACGTTAAAAACTTGTAATGTGTGTATTTTTCTCATATAATGTCACATTGGGATGAAAAAAATTGCATTGGGGTCGTGTTCGCGATGTTTATTCGTACGACTTGGATTAGAGTGATTTGGAGCTGTTTGGCATTTGTCTAATTTCAAATGCGTGTTTGAAATTAAATAAAATAATGTGAAATCGTCGATGGAATGGATGATGAATTAACTATCATACTTTCTGGAATATTGTTATACCATAGAATAATATTTATTGTTGGTTGTACCTATTTAATTGTGTGTTTGGATGATTGGACGATTTATTGCTTAGTTGGTTGGTTGTGGTTGTATATTCCCGTCTGTGAACGGATGGCCTTTGACATTACCCGCTAATAAGCGGAAGATTCATCTTATATGAATTAGATTTTATTATCTGATTATTATTTTTTAGCAAAGCTATGCTAGTTTTTATATTGCTTGCAACCACTTTCATTATAACCGATAATGAGTTCATAAAGAACTAGAGTTAGAAAATTTGTCTAACTGCTACAAGACTGGTTTAAAGTGCCAGAACATGAAGAAAAATAAGAGAGAATCAGAGCGCTTCAGCTACTAACATTGACAAACACTGTTAGGAACAAAACACATGTTAAGACTATGAAATTTGTAATCCCGATCCCATGTATTATTATAGAACAGTGACCTCTACATCTCACCTAGCTCACCATCTCGATGAGCTCAAAACCCCACCCACAATATAACACCCCATATCCATTAATGTCACTCACTAAGGGAATGCATTAACTTTCATGGAGTATTATAAGAGTATAGAACAGAATATCACAAGACAGATATATAAAATGGTACTTAAGAAAATTCAAAATTTATTCATTGCAGCGGAAAAGCAAAACATGTCTAGTTACAACATCAAAACCATATACTAAAGCCAAGTACACAAATATCCATCTTGTACAAAATTATTATCAGAGTACATAAAAGTAAAACCATAATCCCACTCCAAATAGGCATAATGGAAAAGAGATAAAGCTGATCCTTACTTTCAACACTTCCAAGCACTTCAAGAAGAAAGAAATTCAAGTCAAGCTCCACTAGTCCCACCCTGAGGACATGTGGGGGGGGGGGGAGGGAGAAAAGAGGTGAAATAAAAAGGGATCCGACATAAGTCTGGCGAGTCTAGTGACTTTAACAATATAATCAGTAAAGTAACAGGATAAGAACATAAACTGGATATAAGAGATGACTGTAACATAAGAAGATATGACAAGGTAAACAAGATGAACAAGATATAATGTTGATTGTGCGTCTAATCACTATAAGTTAATTTCTACACCGCACCAACACTAGTTCCATACTGAAAGTTGATCCCTCTTACTAAACATAATAATAACAATAATGATGGTAGTTTCGTGTACTCCTAGCTGCTGTCATAGGTGTCGCCTGCTCCTTTCTCCACTAGTTGTACCCACTACCCTCCCCATTCAATCGGCTCCCTAACTCGTAGATACCCATGCTGGTCCCACAGTAGGGTGTATCACTCCCTAAAGTGGCAACTCGATACTACTAAAATGCACGGCTTATACCTACACGATGCAACAACGTCTTACCTACCAGCTCGGACCCACTCACGCACATGACTCCGTTGGACTTGCACTTCCATCGCTAACTCTTTATTGACGTCTTAAAATCAACCCCAGTAAGCGTGTCCTATCCTCGACCTAGTTCGAGCTCATATAGATACTAAAATGGGTTAGTGGTTGAAAAGGGTCCGCCCACTTGACACAAGCTTTCCTCCTAAGCTTGGTCCCCACTAGGAATTCCCACTTAACCCCTCTTTATCCCCATGTCTAATCACATGTCTCCTCTTGGTTAAGTGTTTTAATTATGTTTCGCATGCTACCCATGTTACCTACTTAACCCTTTTATCCTTCCCATGTCTTACCACATGTCTTATCTTGGTTAAGTGTTCATTAATTCATTATAATCGTAATCTTGCAAGACCTCCCACATTAGATTGCCGTTTTGCGATTGCTGGATATGCCGGGCAGTTCCGGGCAGTCTTATACTGTAATCTGAATCTAACTTCGTGTCTTTGCATTATTACATGTCTAATTTTTGCCTTTGACCTCTCACATTAGATTACCAAATTGCGGTTGCTGGATGTGCTGGGCGGTTTCGGGCGGTCTTATACCACAATTCGAATCTAACCTCATGTCTGAGGCGTTCATTATCACTTTCTTGATTCAAGTCCCAATTTTAAATCTTGTATTAAAATATATTCCAATTACCCATAATTTACAATCTAAATTATGTTTATAATTTTAATCCAAATTAGGCATATAATCTTATGTATACATGTTATGCCAAATTACGCCCAAATTAATTTGCGTTCATTGTTATTAACAATTTATGCCAAACCTTATGTATACAAATTATATCCAATTATGCCCAACCCAACATATGCCAAATCCCATGTATACAATTTATACACAATTATGCTCAAATTGATTTATGCCAATAATCTCATTTTATTACAAATTTCCCCAAACTTTTCCCAATTGTTCAAACGTTATTCATACGCAAATCTCAATGCAATATGTTAGGCTCGAAGTTAGCCTAATCTCATAAAAAAAAGGAAAAGAAGAGGACAAGAGAATCAACATCAAAATTGGCTTAAACATAAGAACATGCATATGAAACATAAACATGCATATAACGATAACTGGATCAGAAAGGAATATGGCAGATTTATGGGTATGAATTTAAAAGATAATGATTTACAAACTTGATAAGATTCATCTCGGTCACAGGCATATTCATTAAATCCAATTCACAATCTTATCATAATTACTTTTTAAATTCAATTATATCTGAAAGTGACATATACTCACAGTGATAGGATTCTTAGAAAATTAGGCATGATTGTAGTAATTCGGATCTTGAATAATCCCTACTTGATTGATGTAGATCTGATCTTCTAATTTGATTTTTGAAGAAGAACTATCTCTAAATTTCTACTTTGATTTTGGTTGGAGAAGAAAGGCTAGGTTAATTTAGATTAGAGCAGCATGGAGGCACCATGGATGAATAGCAATGAGATTAAGGTTAGGTTTAGGGGTATTTTATAGATGCTCTTGGTGAATTAGGACCCTTATATTAGATTAGGATCCATCTGAACCATCCAAACCAGAAAAACACGTCATCCAGCCAATCCCAGAAGTCCACGTATCAGTCATGACCAAAAAAACTCGTCAGGCCAGATCTGAGCCGATGGGTTCGACACCCCTATAGGGGGGTCGACACCCCTGTCGACATCCCTATAGGGGGGTCGACACCTATGTCGACTCCCTTAGGGGGGTCGACACCCTAGAGCGGGAGATTTCCCGCTCACCCAGATTTAGCTGATTTTGATTTTTGAATTCATTTTTGATTTGTTATTTAATTATTATTAAATTCTGCTAATTCTTGAATTCTTCTAAGCTTCATAACTTCTTCATGTGATATCCGATTTATGCAAACTCGGACTCTATTCCAAGCAGAATTACGAGTCGAACGCAATGGCGCAACCTGTTTCCCTTAATTCTTCATATAAAAATTAAGTATTCTTAAATTATCCCTTATGTCATGTTTTAAAATTACGGGTTGTTATATTCTCCCCTCCTTAAAGGATTTCGTCCCCGAAATCTTCAAGTTAAGAAGAATGTATCCTACCATCCAATCATCCATCATCCACAAGCATCCATTGTCCTTAAAAGATTTCAACGTTATATGAACATATGCCAAAGTGTGTGTATATGTTCCTTATCTAATGCAAAGATCAGGCAGTCTACTGATTCAGTTGACCTCCTTAATGAAAAACATGATAGTGCCAAGCTTCCATTATGTATGCAAAAGAATCCTAATGATACATATCATTTCTATATGAGTGCACAACCATTCATTCAAATGCAACATCCATATGATAACACATTCAATATACATCCATTAACTTAAATATGCACACTCATTCATATGCAATATGAAAGTGATTGAACTGATTTAGTGCGTAATGTGTGTGTAAATGCATCCACGATCAACCACTAGAAAACACTTACATCCACCAAACATAACATGTCTCAAACACATGTTTACAACCATAGGATTTTCTACCTAAGGGTCGAAGATACAATCGAGAGGATACACCAAACGACAGAACAAGTATAAACAAAGCGGTAGAAAAAGGAGAAGTTAAGAACATACCCTAAAAAAGGAAAGGGTATGATGCGCAAATCTTGTCTTCAGTCTCCCAAGTCGCGTCTTCTAGATCATCTCCCTATTGGACTTTAACCAACTTGACCTCTCTGTTGCGTAACTTCTTGACCTCCGATCCAAGGATGCATGTAGGAGCTCGTCTAATCGTGGCATCTCGCTCCACTCCACTTCTCTAAGCATGCTCGGCTCTACTACTTCCGCGGTATCATGTAAACACTTCCGCAAATGCGACACATGAAATACGTCATGAACACCACTAAGCTTCTCGGGAAACTTCACTCTGTAGGCCATCTATCCAATTCGCTCTGTAATAGGGAATGGCCCTACGAACCTTGGTGCCAATTTACCTACAGACCCAAAACGAACTACATTCCTCAATGGTGATACTTTAATAAAGACCATATCTCCAACACTGAACTCAAGATCGATCCTTCTCTTATCCGCATATGACTTTTGCCAGTCCTGTGCCATCTTCATGCGTCTTCGAATCAAGTCTATCTTCTCTGAAGTTTCCCTAATCATCTCGGTCCCAAGAAAAATGTTATCCGTAGACTCCCACCAACAAATCGGTGATCGGCAAGGTCGTCCATATAGAGCCTCAAAAGGTGCCATGCCAATACTAGTCTAATAGCTGTTGTTGTAGGCGAACTCTACTAATGGAAGATGTTCCTCCCATGTCCCTCCAAAGTCCAAGATGCATAACCTCAAAAGATCTTCTAGAATCTGATTCACTCTTTCTGTTTGGCCGTCCATCTGAAGGTGATAAGCGGTGCTCAAACGTAATTGCGTTCCTACCACCTCTTGCAATATCTTCCAAAACTCACTAGTGAAAATGGGATCACGATCGCTTACGATACTAGAAGGTATGCCGTGTAGACGATCTGTCTCTCGGAGATAAACAAATGCTAACCATGCCGCTGTTCTTTAACTCTTAACGGGAATGAAATGGGTGCTCTTGGTAAGTCTATCTACTACTACCCAAATCCCCATATTACCCTTCCTTGACCTCGGCAACCCATCGACGAAATCCATGGAAACACTTTCCCATTTCCACTGTGGAAGTTCTAAAGGGTGAAGCAAACCACCAGTCTTCTTTTGCTCTGCCTTGACTTGCTGGCACACTAAGCATCTAGAAACGAACTCAGCCACATCCTTCTTCATTCCAGCCCAAAAGAAAACTCGCTTCATGTCCCTATACATCTTGTCACCACCGGGATGTATGATCATTTTAGAATGATGTGCTTCTTCAAAGATTGTTCTCCTCAAACTCTCGTCTCGAGATATGCAAAGTCTCCCATCCCTACACAACCAACCTTTGTCATCGATAGTATACCTTCTAAGATGGCTTGAAGACTCCCCTCTTATGAGCTTGTCTACTATCTCTATCAGTTGTGGGTCATCTCGTTGTGTCACACCTATCTGTCCCAAAAGCGTAGGCCGTACCTCTAATGATGCCAACAAACCGAGTACATAATCGATAGAGGGTCTGAAGTCTAAGGTAGAGATATACTCTAAACTCTACCGCTCGACAAACAAAGGACTCAAAGTTAACTTCTTTCTACTCAAGGCGTCAGCTACAATGTTACCCTTGCTAGAGGTATATGCAATCTCAAAATCATAGGATGCTAAAAACTCCATACACCTTTGTTGCCTTAAGTTTAAATCTTTTTGGGAAAACAAGTACTTTAGTGACTTGTGGTCTGTATACAACTCAAACCTCTCACCAAGCAAATAGTGACGCCAAGACTTAAGTGCAAAAACTATGGCGGCTAACTCTAAGTCGTGGGTAGGGTAATTCTTCTCATGGGCCTTTAACTGCCTTCCACCATAGCATATCACCCTTCCCTCTTGCATCAAAACTGCGCCAACCCCTGTCCCGCAAGCATCGGTATACACTGTGAATGGTTTACTCCAATCAGGAAAAACTAAAACTGGAGCTGTCATCAATGCCCTCTTCAAATGTTGGAAAGCATCGTCACAGTCAACATCCCATGAAAAGGTCAAATTCTTTTTCGTCAACCGTGTAAGTGGGGCTGATATCTTAGCAAAGTCCTTGATGAACTTTCTATAATAGCCCGCCAAACCAAGAAAACTTCTTACTTCTGTAGCGTTCTTAGGAATCTTCCAATCTTGGATTGCTACCACCTTCGCAGGATCCACTGCTATCCCTTCCTTAGAGACCACGTGTCCTAAGAACCTCACTTTCTTCCTCCAAAAATGACATTTGGAGAACTTAGCTTTGATTTGATGTGCCCAAAGGGTCTCTAAGACTTCCCTAAGATGTAGGGTATGCTCTTCCTCGCTTCTAGAGAATATCAAGATATCATCCACAAAGACCACCACGAACTTGTTTAGAAACTCCCTAAACACCCTACTCATCAAGTCTACGAAATATGCGGGTGCATTCGTCAAACCGAAAGGCATGACGAGCCATTCAAAGAAACTGTTGGGAGTCCTAAAAGAAGTCTTATCTATACTATCCTCAGCTATCTTCAACTGATGAAATCCTGTAGCTAAGTCCAACTGCGAGAAAACCGAAGCACCAACCAACTGATCGAACAAATCTTTTATCCTCGGTAATGGGTGTATGTTCTTCTTCATGAGCTTATTCAGTTCCCTATAGTCCATGCACAATCTAAGCGAACCATCAGCCTTTTTAGCAAAAACAACAGGAGCACCCCACTCCGAGATACTTCTTCTTATGAACCCTTTCTCAAGCAACTCTTTCACTTGTTTACTAAGCTCCCTCCTCTCTCTTGGAGCCATGTGGCGCACCGGCAATGCAATTGGCTTTGCATTGTCCACCAAATATATTCGGAAATCTATCTCGCGTTTTGGAGGTAAGGCCCTAACCTCCTCAAATACATCTGCATACTCACGGACTACTCGAACAGATTGCAAATCATCAATAGATGTGTCAAGAGATTCCAGGTAGCTAAGCATAACAGGACCCTTAGGGTCACAAGAAATATCGAGAGTATTACTCAAACTAGTCAACAGTCTAACTACCCACTTTTCACAACCGAGAATAACACCATACCTGGCTAGCCAATCCATTCCTAGAATCAACCCATAGCCCATGAAGCCAATTACATAAGCGTTGCATTCGAACTCAACGCCATACACATATATTCTCAAATCCCGACATAACATAGAAAGATGAGCCGTCCCCCCAATAGGATTTGAGACAGCAACGGGATCCATAACTAGACTAGCATTTAGGTGTAGTGTTTCAACTAACGAAGCAGATATAGACGAATGTGAAGCGCCATAATCAGACAAAGTTCGAATAGGATGATCAAAAAGGAAAATCAAACTTTCAACAGAAATGTTTCTACCTCTCTCCTGTCTTGGTGCCATGAGAACATGAACCTGCCCTCCAGAAGTAGGTCTTATCCTTCGCCTTTGCCCTTGTCCTTGCCTCCTCGAGCAGTCTTTAATCATTTGTCCTGCCTCACCACATTGGAAGCAACCCGTCTTCTTCTTCTTCCTACAGTCCTTGCTTAAGTGGCCCGGTGTTATACAATTAAAACACCTTTTCTTCCCTTGGCCCTTGTTATCCTTACCACCTATCTTTTGTTGTTGCTGTGCTTTCTTTGGATCCACTTTCTTATCCTATGCCTTAACTACACTAGCACCTTTCTCCTCTTCATGTATCAGCGCCTTATCAACAAGATTCTCGAAAGTAGCCCCTATAGGAATGTGGGACATAGCCAACCCGTGTAATGGTTCATTTAGACCCTTGGCAAATCTCAAGGCCTTCTTATGTTGTGTATTAACTAATTCCATCCCAAAACTTGCTAACTGGTTAAACTTGTTAACGTACTCCTTCACAGACAAACTCCCTTGTTTCAAAGCCAAGAACCTCTCCATGTATAAACTCTCCTCTGCTTGTGAAAGAAATTTCAACTCGAACCTTCGTCTAAAGTCCACCCACATCTCCACTGGACGTCCTCCATTAGTTACTTCCCACCAAAAGGAAGCTTCATCCTTCATCAACCAAGCAGCTAGCTGAACCTTCCTTCTATCGTCTATCTCAAATATATCAAGCAAATCCTCCACTTCCTTGAGCCAATTCCGAGCCTCAACAAACGTATCGGTTCCATAAAACGGCTTTCCGCCCATCGCACGGAAGTCTTTGCATATCTTAGAAAAAGCATCTACACGGGGAGGAGGAGGAGGAGCGGCTGCAGCTGGGGGAGGACGAACGTCTGCTGGTCCTGCGGTAGTAGCCCTAACCTCCAGATACCTTCTGAACCAGCCTGGTATCTGAATGCCTTCGGGTATAATGGGTTCCCCAGACATGCTGGAAGGAAAAAAGAAGAGATTCAAAACAGAGAATCAAAAGATAGATATATGGCTTTTGGGGATTTTGTTTTTCCATAATAAACTTTTATCTTGAAAATACCCTCTTTAAAACATGTTTTTGAAAATACTTCTTTCTAAAAATGCTTTTGAAAATGGGTTTTAAAATCTTTTATTTGTTCTGGTAACCTTCAGTTATGATGCCACGTGTAACACCCCCACGTCCATTAATGTCACTCACTAAGGGAATGAATTAAATTTCATGAAGTATTATAAGAGTATAGAATATAATATCACAAGACAGATATATAAAATGGTACTTAAGAAAATTCAAAATTTATTCATTGCAGCGGAAAAGCAAAACATGTCTGGTTACAACATAAAAACCATATACTAAAGCCAAGTACACAAATATCCATCTTGTACAAAATTATTATCAAAGTACATAAAATTAAAACCATAATCCCACTCCAAATAGCCATAATGGAAAAGAGATAAAGCTGAGCCTTACTTTCAACACTTCCAAGCACTCCAAGAAGAAAGAAATCCAAGTCAAGCTCCACTTATCCCACCTTGAGGACCTGGGGGGGGGGAGGGGGGAGGAAAGAAAAGAGGCGAAACAAAAAGGGGTCAGACATAAGTCTGGCGAGTCTAGTGACTTTAACAATATAATCGGTAAAGTAACAGGATAGGAACATAAACTAGATATAAGAGATGACAGTAACATAAGCAGATATGACAATGTAAACAAGATGAACAAGATATAACGTTGATTGCGCTTCTGATCACTATAAGATAATTCCTACACCACACCAACACTAGTTCCATACTGAAAGTTGATTCCTCTTACTAAACATAATAATAACAATAATGATGGTAGTTTCGTGTACTCCTAGCTAGATGCCGCCTGCTCCTATCTCCACTAGTTGTACCCACTACCCTCCCCATTAGATCAGCTCCCTAAATCGTAGATACCCGTGCTGGTCCCACAGTAGGGTGTATCACTCCCTAAAGTGGCAACCCGATACTACTAAAATGCATGGCTTATACCTACACGATGCAACATCGTCTTACCTACCAGCCCGGACCCACGCACGCACATGGCTCCGTTGGACTTGCACTGCCATCGCTAACTCTTTATTGACCTCTTACCAACAACCCCAGTAAGCGTGTCCCATCCTCGACCTAGTTCGAGCTCATATAGATACTAAAATGGGTTACTGGTTGAAAAGGGTCCACCCATTTGACACAAGCTTCTCTCCTAAGCTTGGTCCCCACTAGGAATTCCCACTTAACCCCCCTTTATCCCCATGTCTAACACATGTATCCTCTTGGTTACGTGTTTTAATAATGTTTCTCATGCTACCCATGTTACCCACTTAACCATTTTATCCTTCTCATGTCTTACCACATGTCTTATCTTGGTTAAGTGTTCATTAATTCATTATAATCGTAATCTTGCAAGACCTCCCACATTACATTGTCGTTTTGCGGTTGCTGGATATGCCGGGCAGTTTCAGGTAGTCTTATACCATAATCCGAATCAGAACTCGTGTCTTTGCATTATTACGTATCTAATTTCTGCCTTTGACCTCTTACATTAGAATACCAAATTGCGGTTGCTAGATGTGTCGGGCGGTTCCGTGCAATCTTATACCGCAATTTGAATCTAACCTCGTGTTTTAGGCGTTCATTATCACTTTCTTGATTCAAGTCCCAATTTTAAATCTTGGATTAAAATATATTCCAATTATCCATAATTTCCAATCTAAATTATGTTTATAATTTTAATCCAAATTAGGCCTATAATCTTATGTATACATGTTATGCCAAATTATGCCCAAATTAATTTGTGTTCATTGTTATTAACAATTTATGCCAAACCTCAGTATACAAATTATATCCAATTATGCCCAACCTAACTTATGCCAAATCTCATGTATACAATTTATACACAATTATGCTCAAATTGATTTATGCCAATAATCTCATTTTATTACAAATTTCCCCAAACTTTTCCCAATCGTTCAAACTTTATTCGTACGCAAATCTCAACGCAATATGTTAGGATCGAAGTTAGCCTAATCTCATAAAAAAAAGGAAAAGAAGAGGAGAAGAGAATCAACATCAAAATTGGCTTAAACATAAGAATAGGCATATAAAACATAAACATGCATATAACGATAACTGGATCAGAAAGGAATATGGCAGATTTATGGGTATGAATTTAAAGGATAATGATTTACAAACTTGATAAGATTCATCTCGGTCACAGGCATATTCATTAAATCCAATTCTCAATCCTATCATAATTACTTTTTAAATTCAATTATATGTGAAAGTGACATATACTCACAGCGATAAGATTCTTAGAAAATTAGGCGTCATTGTAGCAATTCAGATCTTGAATAATCCCTACTTGATTGATGTAGATTTGATCTTCTAATTTGATTATTGAAGAAGAAAAATCTCCAAATTTCTACTTTGATTTTGGTTGGAGAAGAAAGGCTAGGTTAATTTAGATTAAAGGAGCATGGAGGCACCATGGATGAATAGCAATGAGATTAAGGTTAGGTTTAGGGGTATTTTATAGATGCTCTAGGTGAATTAGGACCCTTATATTAGATTAGGATCCATCCGAAGCATCCAAACCAGAAAAACACGTCATCCAGCCAATCCCAGAAGACCACTTATCAGTCCAGACCAAAAAAACTCGTCAGGCCAGATTTGGGCCGATGGGGTCGACACCCCTATAGGGGGGTCAACACCTATGTCGAATCCCCTAAGGGGGTAGACACCCTAGAATGGGAGATTTCCCGCTCACCCAGATTCGGATGATTCTGATTTTTGAATTCATTTTTGATTTGTTATTTAATTATTATTAAATTCTGCTACTTCTTGAATTCTTCTAAGCTTCATAACTTGTTCATATGATATCCGATTTACGCAAACTCGGACTCTATTCGAAGCAGAATTCCGAGACGAACGCAATAGCGCAACCCGTTTCCCTTAATTGTTTTTATAAAAATTAAGTATTCTTAAATTATCCCTTATGTCATGTTTTAAAATTACGGGTTGTTACACACAACCTGGTATTCCAGTCTCCTAAAGTCATCTTCAATATTGGTGACAAATTTATAGTATAAGTTTTCAGAAGGATCATATCTCATTCGAGAACTCTCATGGACCAAGAATGGTCACCCGAGAACCAATACATACCGTTACAATTGGAATCCTAAATAGTTGGTTCATTCTCTTCTTTAAATATTACATCATCACAAGGTGTAGTGTTCTCCTGAATAATATGTCATATATCGATAGGTGGGGGTGACAACACATGAACGATCTTTCTGAAGCCACTTTCCGACAGGAGGTCGTGGAAGTGGAACCCGCTCGGATGGGGGAACGGAAACTATGGCAAAGACATAGGGTTCCAAGTATAAGATGCATGTAAATGACCAAAGGAGTGGCATAAGGTGAAAATGTCGGGCGTTCAAGCATAGCACACTCTCACTTCAACCATAATCATAAGTTATTTTATCTTTTATTGTCTTCGAAAGTGGTCTGTCATAGGTTATTCCAATTAGAGCTTTGGCATAGAAAAAATTGTTTCTAGCCACTATGTTAGCATCAAAACACCTGATCTTTCCAATATAATTGGACAACTAGTTCCGACCTATCAACGATTGCAAAACAAAGGGGATGTGCAAGAAATAAGTCCAGAACGGAATGGAAAGAACATGCTCTCTGGTTTTGTCAACTATCTGATTCCACGAAGTAACGATAAAAAACTTCCCCCTAATAATAGTAGGCTCAGAGATGAGGACTCGAAGATGCTCCTTCGAAAGAGAAAATTTTATGAAAACATCAACCGATCCATCCAACTTAGGAGACTACCACACAATTGCCACACTTTACCACAATGCTCTTTAATGACCAAATACATAGTGTTGAGGAAGAAACTAACCAAAATCATCTTCTGCATGAATCACCTTTGTAGGAAGATTACCAATTCCTTCAATCACTGAATGCTCGAAGAAACCGGGATCATACATACCCATGTTACGTGAAAAGTTCTTAAATAGCAATGTACATTTAGGGACATTAGTATCAGCTCTAACAGATTCACCACAAAGCCAAGTGTTTCAATCCTCAACAGGAAAACCAGCAAGAACATTACATGATATATTGTTAGAAGTTAAATGCGCAGCCTCAACATATACAATTTTCTCAGGAAAAGTCCTATTTTCCTTTATTATACTTTCTCTTCAACAAGCACTTAAATGTTAGGCATAATTTCCATACTAGGATCTGTCACTTTATATTTTTTTCAAACGATCAATATAATTCAAACCATCAGATGTTCTCGTTATAGTATTACTGGCCTTGGCCACCTCAACAACCAAATCTGCATTAGAGTCCAGAGCCACTCCATATCAAACCAACGAGCATCAATTGTAATGGCAGCGAATAAAGGAGAGATAAATATACCTAATTCAATAGAGGAGACAACCGCAATACTCAAAACCCAACCATTCTCCCTTGTCACAACCAAAAATGGAGAAGGAGTGAAACCGTTTCCGAAAGCAAAGAAGTGAATGGATTGGAAGCTATATTCCTCATCGGATATGTAGGGGTTAGGATCTCCGAGGCTGTGGCAGCAGGCTCCGACAAACTACCAATCGCAGTGTAAAAAGTTACTACTTTTGAACATATCTGAAATACTGGGTCTGATGGGATGGCATATACAGTTTTGACAAAAACTTTTCCACTAAAGGCATATGTGGAAGGAGTCAAGGAAGTGACTGCAGCATCACAAATGACGTGGGAAGGAGGAATAGGAGCATAGCGAGTTCTAGATATAGTCGTAGATTCGACATCCAGATCTGAAGGAGAGGGTTTAGGTCTTCTCTTACAGGCCATGGAAGAAGGAAAATGGGAGGTGAGAAGATAGGGATCGGTGAAGTCAGGCTATAAGAGAGGAGGGAAACGGAGGAGGTGGAGAGGTCGGATAAAGAAAAATCGTTATTTGCCAAGTAAAAATTGTTGGTCGCCATTTTTAATTGAAATAAAAAATTGATTTCATGATCTAATTATTATGCATGCATATATTGATATGTGAGCTCTAATGCAGCTGGATAGATGGAAGGATCCAACATGATTCCTTAATGTTTTGGATGTTACTTGCTTTCATATTTTACACATATGAACTGCCTAGCCTAAGTAATATAAAAATCTGATTTGGATGATGATTGTGGAATTAAATTCAACATTGATGTGTTATTACTCAATAAGCAGTGTTTAAGTTATTGATAGTAAACCTGAATTTAATATTTTTTAAGACGTTCATTCGTCTTAAGGTGAATTGACTAAGTTTGAAGATATAAAATTTATTTTTATAACAAAATTAAGATTTGACTCAAATTTTATATAGGTTTTACAAAATAGAAGATTTATAATAAACCAATATATATAAATTGAACTTTATCAAGAAATTATAAGTTGATTAGTGAAGCAAAATTCTTGTTCAATAATTAAGTTTTACAATCACAGATTTCTATCTTTAAACTTAACCAAGTTTTTATAAATAAGTTGATGAAGTTATAAAATCAAGTTTTATAACTAAATGGGGTTATAAGTGATATCAAGCTGTTTTAAACTAGTTTGATAAATAGTTTTGTGAACATATAAGACAACGCAAAAACGATACTGGATTTTAAATAGAATTTTATGGGAAGTTAGATGTTCAAAACGAGATTATAAATGATTTAATTTGATTTCAAGCTAAGTCTTAAGTGATTTGGTTTAAAATCGAATAAGGGTTAATAAGATTTGAAGTTTATAAAGAAAAGGAAATTAAGTCTTGTAATAAGATTTCAAATGAATTTTATAAAGGTGAAACGACCCAAGCTTCCACTTATGGGAAAGCCCAGATTGCTTTGAGAACAAGACTCTTCAGAACACAAACAGCAGAACATTTCATTGTTATTACAACAATTACATCAGAGTACAAGAATATTCCAGAGTATGAATAAATATTACACATCAGAAATACAATATTAGAGATTTAATAAATTACAAAGCAGCGAAAAATATAATACAATGCGTAGCAGATAATACATCACTAGCACAACTGAAAGAAATACACGGATAAAAAGCTTTCCGAATATAGCTCCAACTGTAATCCAGGATCCTGTGAAAAGAAATATCTGCGTAGACCAAAACTACTAGCTGTCTGTGTGGAAAATATAGGAACACAGAGTTCAGGTAAAAACTATAAACTCTGAGTCAGTCATGGGACTGGTGTGAGAACTAAAACAGTTATTAAATCTTTACTTAAAAGTTGGGAAATCATGGGACCATGCTGTATGACACGGAACGGGTTTACTCCACATGAATACTAGTTTAAACCATAAAACAACGCAATGCTTTTTGAAAAAATGAAGCTATTATAAGACTCAGGTCCCATCACACAATGCAACACAAGCCGAAGGATAGAGTTTTCCCTTAGAATGTCTGGACTCCACACCATGACATCACTCCAAGCTAGAAAGAAACGCATGCACTTGCTGCAGTCACTATACCGTTTTTGACTCATATCGGTTGTGAGGCTCGCGAATTAACGCTATACACATAGCTATGCTAGTTAAAGCCGTGCTTTGATCATCATCCACACGACTCTACTTATCAACAAAACCCTTGATCATTTGCATCTCAGCATGCCACATTGACAAGTCACGCCATGCAACTGATGTCGATCTATATATAACCTCTAAGCTCGTACATCTTAGAGAAGGGTGTTAAGCAAGAGAATAAATTCTCCGCCACCAAACAGATATATATTTAATAAAAATCAATCAACACAGAACGAAACCCAATGTCAGACACACATCCATTTACAAGTCCATTTTGGGTTTGAACGAAACCGGAGGCACCTTATTCCTCGTCCCATATTTCCAATATAGAAGAGAGGTCCTCGCATATCCAGTCGATCTCCAAGTACGTCTGGACAGTTACCACTTATTACCTTGTCTTGGGTGTACAGCACAATCAAGACATCAGTAATCATCCAAACGATGTGAAGATCTCCGGTCTTCAACCACCGTCTTCATCATTGACTTTTAGTCGTCGTATTAATTATTCAGAATGGGAACCCGGTCTTTCCGAATAACTCGCATAATTTATAATCAATAATCAAGTGCTATAAAAACACATCATACGCCTCATTCCAATTCAGAATATTCTTTTATTCAAATATTCACATCTTTAAGGAAAGGTTCCCATTAATTTTATTAAAGATAAATTCTTTTAAAATTATTCTTTAATCTTTCTTTGGATATCAATTTCAAAAGATTTTATCCTTTTATAATTCTAAATCCAATTAAGGTTTATAAACTAGTCGGGATTAACGAACCTTACCGAAGTAATCATTTATTAATCCCAATCCCAACCTATTCATCCCATGGAGCAAAAATGGTAGTACTCCATATCTAACACCCACTATGATATCAGTAAATTTAATTACCATTTCACGTTCAAATCTAATTAAAGATTTATCTATCGCCCAGAGTAAAACTGGTGGTACTCCATTCTCGATCATTTCATGAATTTGATAAATTCAATTATCACATTCTCATTCCAATCTAATTAAAGATTTATTAAAACTCTAGTTCAGTTTTAATCCCAAAAACCATTACTTCATGATTATTCAACTTTCTGGAAATTAATCCTACTTTTAACTAGGTTAAAGAATCAATGTCACCTAAAACACAGTTTACGATAAACCCTAAAGTCCTAATCCATCAAAATGGAATCTCTACGGAAATCAGATCAGTCAAAATCAATATGAATTTCCATATCAGACTAATAATATAAATGGAATAACGGCGAAGCCTTTAATATTCCATATATAGTAATGGTCTTCCTTCACAGAAGCTCATCTCGGTTATTACCAAATCAAATTCCATTCGATTCCAATTTAATATATTAAATTGGAAAACTTTACTTTGGAAAATTTCCATTAAATCTTAATAAAAGATTTATAAATTCCAAATCATAACTTCACTGTTAATCGGGTTAAAGAAGAAATGTTATTAAAACACCATTCATAATAAAACCAAAAATCCAATTTCAATTCAATTCCAATTTAATATTAATTAATTGGTAAACTTCTCTAAATCTTAATTAAAAGATTTATTCTTTTCTCAACTGGGTTTAAGAACAGTGTTATTTAAGACACCATTCACGACAAACCCAAAATCCAATTTGATATTAAATACAAGGCTCTGAATAGAAATTATATCGGCTTATATTCAATATCAAATTCTAGAAACAACGGATATCGTATTGGGAATAACGATGTCTGTATCTTTCAAATTCCTCACAATATCCGTATAATCACCGAATCCAATGTCGAAATATTCCGGAGATTATTTCAATTTTCCTTTCCAATTCATATGTTGGAAAATATGGTTATTCTAAAACCCATTTACAAATCCCATTTATTTATTTCTAAAAACATTGGATTATTATTCTAGTTAATAACTAGTTCACTTCGATAAAAATATATTTTTATCTTTCCAAATATGGATTTTTTCATCCAAAATCTTATCAAATCATTTATTATGATTTTACATAATTTTTTCTTATTTTTAATAATTTTATTAAGGCCCTTACAGTCGGTTTCCAATATCGGCCACCGAACTAAATCCATAGCGTCCTTTTCCAAAATTGATTTGGACATATTTTAAAATCTAACCGTTAGATTTCAAATCTATTATATTCGTTGGAAAGCTCTTTTCTATATGAACCCAATGGTTTAAGTTTTAGGAGAATCTGATGATCAGATCTCCCGTTACATCCATTTGAAGTCAATGGTCGAAATTCGCGAACGATCGCTGCGTGGCGCATTCTTTCCAAGCCATTTAATATATATATATATCATCCATTTCCATTCAAAACGTATTTTATAAATCGTTTATAAATTCATTTTAAAACGATTACAACTTCTATTTCAATTTTTAAATCAAAATTGAATATTCCATATATTATAATATTAAAATGATAATATTTTCAAAATATTAGATTTTGAAATCAATTCTTTTTTATATTATTTATAAAATAAATAAAATCAATCGATAAACCCGTTCGGGTTAAAAAATGGCGTTCAACTACTTAACTTGGCTTCATATTCATTTCAGTTTTGAATATTTCAATATTTTCGTGCCCATCCAAAATCGGACATCAAAATAATATCTTGATTCTTCACTGAATATTATTTTAAAATTATACAGAGTATTAATTTAAAACTATATTGAATAATATTTGAAAACTATACTATGTATTATTTTAAAACTATAAGTTATTTCTGAACTGGAATCAGACTCAATCAATTACCATATAAATATATATGGATTTCCATACATCGCATGCATTCACAATAATGATAATTAATCATTAAACATCCACACATCGTCTAGAGTGCATTCTACCACTGTATAAGCATTAAAATAAATAAATAAATAACGCTCATCACAGTCTATCAACCCATCGATTGACATATAATTAAATTCAGAGGAGATGTGAATGAATTACCATTCCCAGACCCGTGTGGGGTTTTCATACAACAACAATCTATTCAAAATAATCGCTGGTTAATTAATTTAACCAGTTCTAATTCGATTTGAATTATTTTTCTGATTTATCAAGTTTCACTATTTAAATTATAAACAAATATTTATAATTTAATAATAATTACCACATTAATGTTAACATTATTATTAATATGTTAATCATCACAACATCACAATACAGTCAATTAAATCGTCCATCGTCTGTGGACGAGGGAGGTGAGCTAACAGGCGTCATATACAATTTATAATAACTAAAACTGATAAAATCTACACTGGCAATTCTACATATTTTTATACATGAATACAATAACATGATAAAATAATTTTGAGTGAGAAGGAGTTCTCATATTGGTTTCCACTCCGTCATTCTTTATTTTACGATTTTTATTTTAGAACTAAATTAAACAGGCGTTTAATTTAGCCCAAAAATAAACTAGCTCCAAATCAGTCCTAGTCAGTTCCATGTTGTAGTGTTCATCGCCACGATCGCAACGCAACTGAAATCGTTCAGTTTGGACCTTGTATGAAAGAGAAATGAATTTTTAAACATTTCATTACATAATTATATGATTAATTATAATTAATTACAAAATTAATGGAATTAACCTTCTTCTCTTTCTTCCTGAAACACGTCGAACTACTCAAACCCATTTCTTCGATCCAAAATTTCCACCAAGCACGCCATTTCAAGCGCTCGGACCACCATCAACTTACGCCCCCACGTCCGCCTTTGTCTGTGCTCCCTACATCGGCCACCTGGTCGAGCTCGAGCTCCATCTCGGCCCTCAATTTCTGTTCGAAATCACACACTTTAAGCCCAAAAATCGAACCAATTTCTCAACGAAAATCGATCTATGCCGTATCAAATTGAAGATCCCAAGAAGCGCTACGATCTGTGTTTTATAAGTTTCAATTGAAATTTCGTGGATTAAGAGATTTTAGATGAAGAAATTATGAAGATTTCGGCCCATGATTAAGCCGACGGTGGGTTTGGAAAATAGATTAGGTTTTCTATTTTTTTGGCCTTATATATATTTTTTTAATAATATTTTATTCATAAAATACTTGTTTAACACAACGAACTCCAAAATAATCCCAACAACTGTCGCCCTAGATAAATACCCCCATTCCCGACACAATAAAATATGTTTCGTAAGCCAATTCTATCATTTTGATCAGTTTTCATCAAAATTAAAATATAAATCAATATATATTGAATTTAAACGTACATTTTAATTTACCAGGATCACATACTAACTCCAAAAATTACAGAACGATAAATCTAGTATGTTTTGATGATACAGTCCTAAAAAAACTAATTTCGTCGAATTTGGGGGCCGTTTGAAAAATGGTCATTTTCCAGTTGATTAAATTCAAACTGAAATTACAAAACACATTTAAATTTACCATGCTCACATATTAATTCCAAAAATTGTAAAATTTGAAACCCAACTATAATTTGACATCCCAGATCCAACAAAATTGGTTTCGTCGAAAATGGAGGTCGTTTGCAAAATGACTATTTTTAAGGGCTATATATTATTAAATATATATATATATATTCCATACAGGCTATTTTAAATTTTAAAACGGTCATAACTTTCACTTTATATTGTGAAATCTGAATTTTTCACACTTGTTAGAAAGATATGATTAAACAGATTCAAATGTTTCTAGTTTTACTGAAATCCGATTTATTTTGAATTATGTACATTCATTTAAAGTTAGAAATCGAATTTTCAAACTACCGTGCCATTTCAAGCTCATTTTATAATTAAAATAAATTTATATGTTCAAGCTTCGAAATAAATAAATTTTTGTCGTTATAATTTAAAATAAACCATTTTAAATATTCAGAATCCATTAAAATAACAAAAATAAAATTTTTAAATTGGTTCAGAAATTCCTGGTTGTTACAATCTCCTCAACTTAAATCTTTTCGTCGCCGAAAGGGAACGGAGCTGAAAGTTGTTTACTTTCATTCTTCAACTTTTCAGTTTCTAAGAATTTTCTAATTTCTCAAAAATTTGGCTAACACCCTAAATTTTCGATTTTTTTTGCCAAATCCTCCTTTGTACGGGTTGATCGGTAAAACCGCAACTTGCCTCAAGGACCCTCATTAGCCAAAAAGAAAAAAAGCCAAGTGGCTTTCCAATCGGCTCATAAAATCATCAAAATCCCAATAAATACAGTAGACATGTACCTATTTGTCGGGCATACAATTTTATTCCTCTTCTTAGCTTCCTTGCTATGACTCGTTCATGTATATACATGTATATGTATGCAATTCCAATAAATTTTCAGTTTAATTCAATATTTGATTCGGTTTGGCTAAATTTACCTTTCATTCTCTTATAGGTTGGAGCATTTCAATATTTTATTTAGTTAAACTAATTATCATACGACACAACCATCAATCAATTAGGTGATTAGCTTTTCAAACATATATAGCTTTTATATATAATCCAAATTATATTTTTAGTGCCAAATCATAAACAATAAATTTTAACTAAGTTTTGGTTCTTACACCAGTCAAATGGAAATATATAGATATCCCACTTTCGAAACTCGAACATAAGCATTGGTAATGTGATCAGAATTACCAGAATCATCTCCGAGTGACTGGAGTGTGATTCTATATCTACCCAGTATATTTGAGACTTTGAATATACGTTCATGACGCGTATATGCAAAATCTTCATATACTTGATTGTCCAAAATAAAATAAAATAATATACTCAAATACGTATAATAAGATAAAATTTTCAAAACTAAATTTGTTTTTAATAAATAATACTCTTCTGACTCATTCTAGGATGCTACTGATCATATCTCTAACAAGTCATTCTTATATGATGTTACTAATCCTATCTCTAATGAATTCTTTCGTTTGGTTCTAATGTGTCTTGTTCTCTAGCTCTTTAAACCAAAGCTCTGATACCACGCTGAAACGACCCAAACTTCCCTTTATGGGAAAGCCGAATTGCTTTGAGAACACGACTTAGCAGAACACAAACAACAAAACATTTCATTGCTATTACAACAATTACATCAGAGTACAAGAATATTCAAGAGTATGAATAAATATTACACATTGGAAATACAATATCAGAGATTTAATAAATTACAAAGCGGCGGAAAATATAATACAATGCGTAGCAGAAATTACATCATTAGCACAACTGAAAGAAATACACGGATAAAAAGCTTTCCAAATATAGCTCCAGCTGTAATCCAGGATCGTATGAAAAGAAATATCTGCACAAACTAAAACTACTAGCTGCCCATGTGGAAAATATGGGCACCCAGAGTTTAGGTTAAAATAATAAACTCTGATCTGTCATGGGACTGGTGTGAGAACTAAAATAGTTATTAAATCTTTACTTTAAAAGTTGGGAAATCATGGGACCACGCCGTATGAAACGGAATGGGTTTACTCCACATGAATACTAGTTTAAAACATAAAACAAAGCAATGATTTTTGAAAAATGAAGCTATTATAAGACTCAGGTCCCATCACACAATGCAACGCAAGCCGAAGGATAGTTTTCCCTTATAATAGCCAAACATGTTTGGTACGTTTAAAACAAATCATTTTGATATTACTATAAGTTCATAGTGTCAAAATCAACATTAAATATAAATGTATCAATCATAAACGACATGAGCGTCCCATGCCACTATGTCGCCATACAGGTTTACAACTAAAACTAAAAAGTCACATATTGGAAATTGGATTCCATTTATGAGTCGAGGCAAGGGATCGTCCTCACCAATTCGCGACACTCTAGCCCGTGCCTCAGGATTCAGCCGCAACTGCACCTGGATCTTCAGGGTCGGTCCACACATACTTTAGTGGATTAGTAATTCCTAAACAATACGTTTCCCTCCCTATGGGGCATAAATCTGGTCAGCATGTTAACCATGTCAAGAGCCACTAGGGACTCAAATCCGAGGTGCCACGCAATCCATCATCCATACAAGTAAAAATGTTTGGGCCTCATACCATGACACCACTCCTAACTAGAAAGAAACGCATGCACTCCCTGCAGTCACTGTCCGGTTTTGACTCATACCGGGTGTGAGGCTCGCGAATTAACGCTATATACAAAGCTATGCTAAGTAAAGTTGTGCTTTGATCATCATCCACAAGGCTTTGCTTTTCAACAAATGCCTTGATCATTTGCTTCTCAGCATGCCACATTGACAATTGACGCCATGCAACTGATGTCTATCAATATATAACCTCTAAGCTCGTACGTCTTAGAGAAGGGTTTTAAGCAAGAGAATGAATTCTCCGCCACCAAACAAATATATATTTAATAAAAATCAGTCAACACAGTATGAAATCCAATGTCAGACACACATCCGTTTACAATTCCATTCTGGGTTTGAATGAAACCAGAGGCACCTTATTCCTCGTCCCATATGTCCAATACAGGAGAGAGGTCCTCGCATATCCGATCGATCTCCAAGTGCGTCTGGATAATTACCACTAATTACCTTGTCTTGGGTGTATAGCCCAATCAAGACATCAGTAATCATCCAAACGATGTGAAGATCTCCGGTCTTCAACCACCGTCTTCATCGTCGACTTTTTGTCGTCGTACTAATTATTCAGAATGGGATAAACCCGGTCTTTCCGAATAACTCGTGTATTTTACAATCAATAATCAAGTGCTATAAAAACACATCATATGCCTCATTCCAATTCAGAATATTCTTTTATTCAAATATTCACATCTTTAAGGAAAAGTTCCCATTAATTTTATCACAGATAAATTCTTTTAAAATTATTCTTTAATCGTCCTTTGGATATCGATTTCAAAAGATTTTATCTTTTTACAATTCTAAATCAAATTAAGGTTTAAAAACTAGTCTGGATTAACGAACCTTACCGAAGTAATCATTTATCAATCCTAATCCCAACCTATTCATCCCGTGGAGCAAAATTGCTAGTACTCCATATCTAACACCTACAGTGATATCGGTAAATTTAATTACCATTTCACGTTCAAATATAATTAAAGATTTAACTATCATCTGGAGTAAAACTGGTGGTACTCCATTCTCGATCATTTCATGAATTTGATAAATTCAATTATCCCATTCTCATTCCAATCTAATTAAATATTTATTAAAACTATAGTTCAGTTTTAATCCTAAAAACCATTACTTAATGATTATTCAACTTTCTGGAAATTAATCTTGCTTTTAACTGAGTTAAATAATCAATGTCACTTAAAATACAGTTCACGATAAACCCCAAAATCCTATTCCATCAAAATGGAATCTCCACGGAAATCAGATCAGTCAAAATCAATATGAATTTACATATCATACTAGTAATATAAATGGAATAGCGGCGAAGCCTTTTAAATTCCATATATAGTAATGGTCTTCCTTCACAGAAGCTCATCTCGATTATTACCAAATCGAATTCCATTCGATTCCAATTTAATATATTAAGTTGGAAAATTTTACTTTGGAAAATTTCCATTAAATCTTAATAAATGATTTATAAATTCCAAATCATAAATTCACTGTTAATTGGGTTAAAGTACAAATGTTATTTAAAACATCGTTCATTGTAAACCCAAAAATCCAAATTTCAATTCAATTCCAATTAAATATTAATTAATTGGTAAACTTCTCTAAATCTTAATTAAAAGATCTATTCTTTTCTCAACTGGGTTTGACAACAGTGTTATTTAAGGCACCATTCACGATAAACCCAAAATCCAATTTGATATTAAATACAAGGCTCTGAATAGAAATTATATCGGCTTATATTCAATATCAAATTCTGAAACCAGTGGATATCGTATTGGGAATAACGATATCTGTATCTTCCAAATTCCTCTCAATATCCGTATAATCACGAAATCCAATATCGGAATATTCCGAAGATTATTTCCATTTAAATCCTTTCCAATTCATATGTTGGAAAATCTGGTTATTGAAAAACCCATTTACAAATCCCATTTATTTATTTCTAAAAACATCGGATTATTCTAGTTAGTAACTAGTTCATTTCGATAAAAATATATTTTTATCTTTCCAAATATGGAATTTTCATCCAGAATCTTTCCAAATCATTTATTATGATTTTACATAATTTTTCCTTATTTTTAATAATTTTATTAAGGCCCTTACAGTCGGTTTCCAATATCGGCCATCGAACTACATCCATAGCGACGTTTTCTGAAATTGATTTGGACATATTTTAAAATCTAACCATTAGATTTCAAATCTCTTATATTCATTGGAAACCTTTTTTTCCATATGAGCCCAAGGGTTCTGGTTTTAAGAGAATTTGACGGTCAGATCTCCCGTTACGTCCATTTGAAGTCAATGGTTGAAATTCGTGAACGGTCGCTGCGCGGCGCGTTCTATTCTAGCCATTTAATATATATAATATGTATATATTGTCGGATTCCATTCAAAATGTATTTTATAAATCATTTATAAATTCGTTTTAAAATGATTACAACTTCTAATTCAATTTTTAAATCAAAATTGAATAATCTATATCATTATAATATTAAAATGATTATATTTTCAAAATATCAGATTTTGAAATTAATTCTTTTCGATATTATTTATAAAATAATTAAAATTGATCGGTAAACCCATTCAGGTTAAAAAATGGCGTTCAACTACATAACTCGGCTTCATATTCATTTCAGTTCTGAATATTTCAATATTTTCGTGCCCATCCAAAATTGAACATCAAAATCATATCTTGGTTCTTCACTGAATATTTTTTTAAAACTATACAGAATATTAATTTAAAATATATCAAATAATATTTGAAAACTATACTATACATTGTTTTAAAACTATTTGTTATTTCTGAATTGGAATCAGACTCAATCAGTTACCATATAAATATATTTATATGGATTTCCATACATCGCATGTATTCACAATAATGATAATTAATCATTAAACATCCGCACATCATCCAGAGTACTTTCTACCATTGTATAAGCGTTTAAATAAATAAATAACGCTCATCACAGTCTGTCAACCCATCGATTGACATATAATTAAATTCAGGGGAGATTGGAATAAATTACCATCCCCAGACCCGTGTGGGGTTTTCAAACAACAACAGTCTATTCAAAATAATCACTGGTTAATTAATTTAACTAGTTCTAATTCGATTTGAATTATTTTTCTAATTTACCAATTTTCACTATTTAAGTTATAAATAAATATTTATAATTTAATTTTAATTACCACATTAATGTTAACATTATTGTTAAAATGTTAATCATCACAACATCACAATCAAACCACAATACAGTTAATTAAATCGTCCATGGTCTATGGACGAGGGAGGTGAGCTAACAGTCGCCGAATACAATTTATGATAATTAAAACTGATAAAAATCTACACTGGCAATTCTATATATTTTCGTACATGAATACAATAACATGATAAAATAATTTTGAGTGAGAAGGAGTTCTCACATTGGTTTCCACTCCGTCACTCTTTATTTGACGATTTTTATTTTTGGAACTAAATTAAACAGCCGTTTAATTTAGCCCAAAAATAAAATAGCTCCAAATCAATCCTAGTCAGTTCCATCTTGTAGTGTTCATCGCCACGATCTCAACGTACCTGAAACCGTTCAGTTTGGACCTCGTATGAAGGAGATATGAATTTTTGAACATTTCATTACATAATTATATGATTATTTATTATTAATTACAAAATTAATGGAATTAACCCTGTTCTCTTTCTTCCTGAAACACGTCGAACTACTCAAACCCATTTCTTCGATCCAAAATTTCCACCACGCACACCATTTCAAGCGCTCGGACCACCATCAACTGACGCCCCCACCTCTGCCTTCGTCTGTGCTCCCTACGTCGGCCACCTGGTCGAGCTCGAGCTCCATCTCGGGCCTCAATTTCTGTTCGAAATCGCACACTTTAAGCCCAAAAATCGAACCAGATTCTCAACGAAAATCGATCTATGCCGTATCAAATTGAAGATCCCAAGAAGCGCCACGATCTGTGTTTTATAAGTTTCGATTGAAATTTCGTGGATTAAGAGATTTTAGATGAAGAAATTATGAAGATTTCAGCCCTTGATTAAGCCGACGGCGGGTTTGGCAAATAGATTAGGGTTTCTATTTTTTTGGCCTTATATATATTTTTAATAATATTTTGTTTGTAAAATACTTGTTTAACACAACGAACTCCAAACGAATCCCAACGACTGTCACCCCTAGTTAAATACCCCTGTTCCGGGACACAATATAATATGTTCCGTAAGCCAATTCTATCATTTTGACCAGTTTTCATCAAAATTAAAATATAAATCAATATATATTGAATTTAAATGCACATTTTAATTTACCGGGGCCACATACTGACTCCAAAGATTACAGAAAGATAAATCTAGCTATGTTTTGACGATATGGTCCTAGCAAAAATAATTTCGTCGAATTTGCAGGCCGTTTGAAAAATGGTCATTTTCCAATCGACAATTCAAACTAAAATTAGGAAACATGTTTAAATTTACAATGCTCACATATTAATTTCTAAAATTATGAAATTTGAAGCCTAACAATAATTTGACATCCCGGATCCAACAAAAGTGGTTTCATCGAAAACGGAGGCTATTTGCAAAATGGCTATTTTTAAGGGCTATATATTATTAAAAAAAGTATAAATTCCATAGCGACTATTTTAAATTTTAAACAGGTTATAACTTTCACTTTATATTATGAAATCTGAATCTTTTCACATTCTTATAGAGATATGATTAAACAGATTCAAATGTTTCTGGTTTTATTGAAATCCGATTTGTTTTGAATTTTGTACATTCAATTAAAGTTAGAAATCAAATTTTCAAACTTCCGAGCCATTTCAGGCTCGTTTTATAATTAAAATAAATTTATTTATTCTAACTTCGAAATAAATAAATTTTTAGTCGTTATTATTTAAAATAAATCATTTTAAATATTCAAAATCCATTAAAATAGCTAAAATAAATTTTTTAAATTGGTTTAGAAATTCCTGGTTGTTACAAAAGGATTGTTAGAAAGACATTTTTATTACTAAATCCAAGTTTTATAAACAAGGTTTTTAAAAGAGATTTAAAGCTAATACAATGTTTTTAAATGAGGGTTTACCTAATAACAAAATCAAGTAAAAATGATAACATAGGAAATGGGTTTTAAACTTTATTTGAAATTGTATAGTAAATGGAACTTATTGTGACATTTAATAAAAGGTTTTGCATTAATAAACTTCTATTTATCTTGAAGATAAGAATTTGTCGAGTTAAGATCTGCAAGATAAAAAAATACCTAACTTGAACGACTTCATTGTTATCCAAGGGACGATACTAGTTGAAAACGAAAGTGATATTGGAAATTAAATTTGTTTCCGTAAGTTATGTTATAAACTTAATTTGTAAAGTTTAGAAGTTAAAAAACTGTTTCATTTTAATGTAGACAATGTATCACATGACATTATTTTACCATGTATATTTTGTAACTATACTTATACTATTTGATTAAGTATATAGCATTATTTTCTATGTACTGAAAATAATAGGATTTGTGAATACATTTATTCCAAAGAGATAATTATGTCTATGGTATTCAAAGTAATAAAAACTAGAAATTTGTAGATATGCTTATTCTGGTTAGATAAGTACATGAAATTGTTTATTAAGAATCGATGAAATGTTTTTAATGAATGATTAAGCTAAAAAGGCATGTGTTGTTGATGTACTTAACTATACAACTATAGATTGATAGTTAAAGAACCGACTATCAATAAATTCCTTTTAACTTATAATGTGTTGTTTCGACAAACCGAGATCAGAATGGGATCCAAAACCACTTTGATCTGACTTTGCGTTCAAATTGGAATTTGCAGCTATGCTTGTGCAAAGACAAAGAATTGAGAGTGCAAGGGTTACTTTCCACTAATCCTATAGATGTAGTAGAGGTAATTACTTTGGTCCGTTCTGTTCCTGAATGACTTGTACAAATGAATGTTACTGGTACATTACCATCGAAGGGCAATGAAAATTCAAAGATGGAAATGTGCCATGTGAGAAAGGTAAACACATAGCCTTAGGCCTCATTAACCGATATTGACAAAAACATGGGCAAAGGTAGCAAGGCTGAATGGGTAGCACCCAAGTAGGGTACTGCCACTACTAATTCTAAATTAAATACTGACCCTTTTATGTATGCTTGGGCGTGGTTGCTAACCCAACTATGGAGGTGAACTATCCGGTACTATCAAGTTTAGTGGTAGGTCGGTCATGTGTCGTCGCGGAGCAATGATTTCTTGTGGTCCTCAGGTACATCTTCTAGAGGTGTATTATTTTGGATGGTACCCCAGTACCTAGTCATTATATGGAAGCCAAGTCCTAAAACGTGCCATGTTTTTGTATGTAGAACCCTTTAGGGTGCAGAATTTAATTATGGGTATCAATTTCTCATATGTTTATTATTTTACTTTAAAATAATTTAATAAACATTATTTAATATCATTTGATTTGATATAGAAGTGTTTTGGTTATCGTAAGGGGAAAACATGTTCCATGTTTATGTGTGGTCGTGTCTTACAAGAGTTCCATTATGTTAAAGGATATCTAAAATTAAGTAAGTTGTTTGTGATGTGAGTTTTCTCAACCTGGTATTCTAGACCAATCTGATTGTTTTTTATTTCTCTCAAATAGGCTTGGGTCGGACAAAGTATACTTTCTAGATTTGCTTTGGATTCGCTTGGCTACAACCAAGGAGCTGGGTTGAGACTTATTCCTATATTTCTCGTATTAACCTATTTCTGTTGTGTGTGTTGTATTTATCAATCATTATACGGATAGATTGTTATGAATACATAGGATGATTTGTTTTTGTACTCTAATTATTTAATGTATATATACAATTTGTCTCTTGTTTAAAGAGTATTGGTATATTAAATTTTTATTCATTCCACTGTGAGCTTCTAATCTTTTTTGATTCTATTGTGTTTGAGTTCTTCTTCTTCCATTTCAACCTTTCTTTCTTCGTTCCTTCTCACTCTCTAACTTCTTTCTTCTAACTATTGGGTTTTCAGTAATTGAGTTTAGGCACATGAATACAAAGGATGTATTAGTGTCAACATTCGAGGATCGAATTTCCTAGGCCATTAAGATTGGTATTTGAGCTGAAGGTTAAGTGATAACCTTGGCTCTGTGGTGTAACATAGTTGTGATAATGTTCGAAATACCCTAGATTGAGTTTTGATAGTGTGTGTATTTATATATATGAAAACATATTTGTTATTGTTATAAAATGTTTTATATTATGTTTTTTTTAATTTGTTGAGTGGTATATAAATTCCAAATTGACGCACTTAGCCAACGTAACCTATAGGGATTTCTAAACACTTGAACAAAGCAAACTGGCGTAGTAATGTTCTAAAAAGTTAGTAAATAAAATAATTGTACTAGTATTTAATATATTTTTATATATAAAGAAAATTTCAAACTTAATATTGTTTTTATGGTGTTAACGATATTTTTCGTCAACACTGGAGATATGCCTAAGTGGACCTAATATAAAAATGGGGTTATTTAGCTTTCACGAGTTTGTGTTAGTTCATCGTTTCCTAGGTATCAAGGTTTAGAGCCCAAAAGATTAGTTATGCTTCCCTTAATGGGTAAGCATCATGCTTAAGCGACTCAAGAACCAACAGTTATCTTGGGACAAGGGTTCCCTAAACACAACCTTCGATAAAGAGGTTAAACGGTTGTAGGAAGGGGTTCTTAAAAAGCTCTGTGGAAGGGTCTAAGCCTAAGTAGGAACTCGTGACCATGTAGAGATCATACAGTGTGTTGTATTAAGATAGCTAAGAAATCACATAAGAAACTCATAAGAAAATATTCCAAGTGTCAATCCGCTCTTTATTGATCTTTGATTTGGAGTACACGAGTGATTACAATAAAAATCCTTAATTGAATTAGAAATTAGGGTTTACACTAAAGAACAGAGTGTGACGGCCCGCCCCACACCAGCCGACATTTCCTCCGAAAGTGCGCTGTACACATGCCCGACTAGCACAGAACGGTCGCCAAAGAAAGGAAAGAAGAGAATGAACTAATCGGAAACCTTGTAGAATGTCTCACAGCGCATGGAACAAAATATAATAATAATGTACTTGACATAAAACAGGTGAGACAGTACATAAGCTGATAACTAAAACCAACATCAACATCAACATCAGAGTAGCGGAAATCCAAACACAGCTTATTACAACTTTCCAAATTACTGTCTCTAAACAAAAGAAAGAAAGGTACACCACTAATGCCCAAAGTAGTGACCGCAGCAACACAGGGAGAATGTCTATATATATCTATCATACGTGGAAGCCTACTGCTCGTCTCCGGTACAGCTACTCGTGCATACCACCTAACCTGTCTCTAGTCTGCTCGAGAGAGCACCTAGAGTAATAAGAAGAGACATAAAACTCTGGGTCAGACAAAAAGTCTGGTATGAGCGATAAGCAGCTAAACAGAACAATAACAGGTATACTAAACCATACCTGAACTTGGACCTGCAACCAAAGAGTTAGCACTACATACCGTACAATACTCTAAGGTGCCACTAACACATGGTATAAAGAATACGGGGGTGGAGGTGTGTATGTCATAATGAAGGAAAACAATCAAACATAGCAACCATTCTCACATCTCTCACTCAGTGCGTAAAGCATACGATGTCCACCACTGTCAATCACTAGACCCATCGAAGTAGTGACATAGTTCGACTTGTACAACTACTGCTACTACCAAGCTTATCCCAAGGAGTCATGACCAAATCTTTACAAATGACCCCACTTCATTGGTCTATAGCTCTTTAGTCGTACCTAGGCCACTGTGGCCCTGAATCCGTTCACGTACCCCCTATACATAGTGATCTAAAGTTACAGACATCGACAACCCCTTAGCACACGTCCCGCAGCAAAGCCAAACTCATGAAGTTCCCTCCTTGGTTCCCATCTGGATCTTGAGGTACAAATCCTCATTTGGACTTCCTTTGCATCTCGGGTTTAGGTCTACTTGGTGTTCGATCCTCCGGTTCGGTTCGGTTCGCCCCCTCCTGCTTGGTTCGGTTCGAATGCTCCTTTCTAGTTCAGTTCGGGTGCTTGGATGCTCTTATTTGGTTCGGGCCGGAGTCCCCTATTCGGTTAGGATCGGATGCCCCTATCCGGTTCGGATCAGATGCCCCTACCTAGATGCTCCTACCCGGATGCTCCAATCCGTATGCTCCTATCCGGATGCTCCTATCCGAATGCTCCTATCCGGTTTGCTGCAAGTTTTTCCAGCAAGCTATTTTCGCCAAACGACGGCGTTTTCAACCATTCTAACTTTTCTATGCAATCACAAAATATACCATACAGTCATAGCAACATGTATAATCATCCACAAACACTAAAACAACAATATGACATGTTTATGTGGATCAAACATACCCAAAAACCCATGTTTTCCCCTTAATCATGTTTAACAACAACTAATGATAGAATTAGCAAAACTTAACCAAACTAACCCAAATTTCTATCAGAGCCCTAGAATATCATTTTAGAATTTTACAAATTTTTCTAGATTTTTATGAGTTATAATTACGCTAATTATCACTAATCACCCCTAATTAGCCGTGATTAGTGAAAAACAATGCAAATCACTCACCTTGGCCACAAATAAAATACCAAATCTGAAATGATTCCCTATTTGGCGCTGTTCCCAATGTAACACAGCAGCTCTAACCTTGCTTCGGTGCTTTCTCTCCTAAATTTGATGAAGTTTAAGCCAAAACTTGATTAATAAGTGATTAGAGGTGTATTTAGATGTTGGAGGCCATTGTTAGGTTGAAGAGAGGGTTTGTAGCGGCTGGAAAACTGAAATGAAAATGAAAACCTAACTCATTTCAGCCTCCCCATAACCCTAATCCCGAAATGGGTTATGGGCCCATTTACTAATCACCTCATTTGACCCGGTTAAGCAGTTTTTCACCTTCTGAAACTTGTTTCAGCCATATCTCCCAAACGGTGAGTCCGTTTGGCTAATGTGACCACTCTACGGAAAGGTAAACCCTCATCCGAAGCCAATGAAAGTGGCTTCAGGTCAAAACTCCTTTTCAATCAAAAGTTATGGCCAAAATAAGATCAGCAAGGGGCAAAACGGTCATTTAAAAATTGGCAAAAATCATGAACATGGGAAATGACCCCAATAGTCGTCTCCCAAAGTTACATGACCATACGACTTCGTATGTGAAAGAAATAAATATTCTACGATCCTTCGGTGCGTAGAATGCAGGTCGTTACACTCTCCCCCCCTTAAGAAATTTCGCCCTCGAAATTCCTTAACCCAAAACATACAAAGGATCCCGCATGCCTACCAGCCACATACAACAATCAAACATGCAAAACAAACAAACAAGCCTATCCTAGCATGCGGAAAGACTAAATCGAAGTTAAAATCTCACCAGGCGAAGAGTTCTGGATACGTCTTCCTAATGCTCTCCTCTGTCTCCCAAGTACAGTCATTCTCATTCTCGCCCCACTGGATTTTGACTAGATTCACCGCTTTCCTTCGAAGTTGCTTCGTATCGTTCCCAACAATACGCATAGGCTTGCGGTTCCCAACCGCCTCGGGTTCAACTTCGATATCATCCAACTGATCAGGTGAAATAGTCACATCTGGGTCGTGCACGAACTTCCTTAACTGGGAAACATGAAATACGTTGTGAACTCCTGCCATCTTCTCTGGTAATTCAACTTTGTATGCCAAATTCCCAATTTGCTCAAGAACTGGGAATGGACCAACAAATCTTGGTGCTAACTTGCCTCTCCTGCCAAATCGTATCACGCTCTTCAACGGAGAAATCTTGATAAACACCAAGTCGCCAGTGAAGAACTTTAATTCTCTTCTCCTTTATCAGCATAACTCTTCTGCCTATCTTGGGCAGCCTTCATTCGCTGTTGGATAACCTTAATCTTGTCTGAAGTTTCTCTTATCACATCGGGTCCAAGCACAAACTTCTCACCAGTTTTTTACCCAACATGACGGTGAGTTGCACGGTCTTTCGTACAAAGCTTCAAACGGAGCCATACCAATACTGGATTGATAACTATTATTATATGCAAACTCTACTAGATGCAAATGGCCATCCCATGATCCACCAAAATCCAATATGCAAGCTCTCAAGAGATCTTCTAACACTCGATTCACCCTCTCCGTCTGTCCGTCGGTTTGAGGATGATACACGGTACTGAGATGTAGTTCTGATCCTAACGCCTCTTGTAAGCTCTTCCAAAATCCACTAGTGAACAACGGATCTCGGTCACTCACAATGCCTTTGGGTATTCCATGAAATCTCACTACCCACTTTATATACAGTTCCGCTAACTTAGCTGCTTTCCTGTTTGACTTGACGGGTATAAACCTTGCACTCTTAGTCAATCGGTCCACAATCACCCAAAAGCTATCATGGCCTGATCTAGTCCTTGGTAACCCATCAATGAAATCCATTGACACTTATTCCCATTTCCATTCTGGAATTTCTAATGGTTGTAGCAAACCACTAGGCTTCTTTTTCTCAGCTTTAACAAGCTGGCAGTTCATGCATTTGGATATAAACTTCCCAATGTATATTTTCATCCCTTCTCAGTAGTAGGTCTGCTTCATGTCTTGGTACATCTTGTTACCACCGGGATGTATAGTCAGTTTTGAGTGATGACATTCTCTAAGTACTTCATCTCTCAATCCGTTGACATTGGGTACAACTAGTTGTAACAACCTGAATTTTAATAACATGTTAAAACTAGAAATCAAGGCAGAATTAAATTTTAAAATCAGAATCAGGGGAAACGGGTTACGCCATTGCGTTCGTCTCGAAATTTTACATGAAATAGAGTCTGAGTTTTCAAAATCGGAGTCCGGATGAAGAAGTTATGGCCGGTACAAGTTTCAGCAGTTTTCAGGCAGCACTGGACCAGGGGGTCGACCTACCCCCCCTCCAGGTCGACCATAGGGTCGACCTACCCCCCAGGTCGACCATAGTGTCGACCTCCCTCCCTTACATGTCTGCCTGGTCGGCCTGTTTTGACCCAGAACTCATTTTTGAAGCCTGAGACTTGTTTTGATGGTCCGGATTGATTCTAGGGTTAATCTAAGGGCCTAAACTAGTTGCTACACCTATAAAAACACCCTTAGACCTAACCTAATTCATATCAAATCATTCTTACACCATTATGCTGCTAAAATACCTCTTGAACCATGGCCGCCGTCTCCAAATCAAAGTACAAACATTCAAACTCAAATCAATTCAAAGAACAAGGCTTCTACAATTATTCAAGACAATAAATCAACAACGCCGCAACATTTTTACAACAAATTTAGTTCCTAATTCACTAGCCATGCTCTGTAAGTTCTAGTTGTTTTTAGATTTAAACATTTAATTATAATGTGGCCATGGAATAAAGTGGAATTGGATTTAAGTATGTTTATCGATTCTGATCTATTTCTGTTGCTCCTTTAATCTTGTGTTTTGGGACTTGTCTATCTTTATGCTCATGACAAGTTTATGATCTATTCAGCAGGTTTCTTGATTTGTAATGACGTTATCATCAAGTTGTAATATTTATGCCTATGATGATGTTTTCCTCTGATCTCATTTTTATTCAATTTCTATCTCCCCCAATTTATTTTCTTTCATGAACCTTGGTCAATTTCGGACCTTGGCCTAAAATCGCGATTTGCGTACGATATGTATACGGGGGAATTATGGGATTATTGCCTATATGAATATGATGTAATAATTGGCAACATGAAATTGGATATTATCATTGTATTTGCAAGTTTGGGCATGATCTGTAAATTTTGGTATAATCTTGTTATGAAAAATTTGCATAAATATTATATACATGGAATTTGGCACAAATAGGATCTATGTAATGTAACATGAGATTTGGTATATATAACATGTAAATAATTTGGCATAAACATGTATTATGAACTTGGGCAACTGACATGTATTGTAATAAAAAGATTATAGTTTGGGATAACTGCATCATGAATCATGATTTGGGTTTATTGGGTATAAAACTTGATACATGTAATTTTTTTGGCTAGAACTTGATATGGTAAAATGGCATAAAATTGGCATACATGTAAAACGACATAAATTGAACATATGTAAATTTGGTATGAATTAGGCATATGTAAAATTTACATGTAATCTAGAACTTGGGCATATGTTAATTATGTAAAATTTGGAGTTGAAACATATATGATAATTTATGACCTAGTAGAGGTTTAATATGAACGCGCCTAAGTTGGGTTTTGGGTAATTGGCATGTATTGTAAATAAGAGGCTATAACTTGGCATAACCTTATAGTGAATTATGATAATAATTTGGGAATACGTTTTGGGGGTAAAAACGTGAATCATGAACATTTCTATATGTTAAACACTTGAACTGATATTGGGGTTTTGGGTGGAATACGACCATTAATGAACCTTTGACACGAGGTTAGACTCAGTTTGTGGTGTAAATCTGCCCGGAACCGCCCGACAAATCCAGTAGCCACAAAGTGTCAGTCTAATGTGAGAGGTCGAAGGCCAAATTGTAGGCGTAACGGTTTATGACACGAGGTTAGACCCAGTTTGTGGTGTAAATCTGCCCGGAACCGCCCGACAAATCCAGTGGCCACAAAATGCACGGTCTAATGTGAGAGGTCATGATTCGTTCGTCATAATGATTAAATTAAGGAATACTAACCATAATAAGACGTGGGTATGGTTAGAGGGTTAGGTGGGATGACATGAAAATTTGACATATAAATGTGGACCTAACCGGTATGAGTTAAGAACATGTAAAACTTATAAGTGTAGGCTCAACCAACAAAACTGTTAATCAGACCAATGGGTGGGTTAAGTAATATGACTAGACTAATGACACTTAACCAATATGATATGAATGGGTGGGTTAAGTAACGTGGCTAGGCTAATGACACTTAACCGTTATAACATGACTAGCGGATGGGTTGGGCTAACTTGAATAGGTTGATAACACCCAATCGATATAACCTGATGCGTGGTAGGGTTAAGTAAACACACGAGGGTAACACTTAACCATTATAATATGACTAGTGGATGGGGTTAAGTTAACATGCACTTAACCAATATAACGTGATGCGTGGTAAGGTTAAGTAACAACAGAGGGTAACACTTAACCATCACAACATGATAAGTAGGTGGGCTAAGTCAATATACACTTAACCAATATGACATGACATGCGGTGGGGTTAAGTCAACACAAGGGAGAACACTTAGCCAGTATAACAAGGCTTGCGGTAGGGTTAAGTAACACAAGGAACAACACCTAACCGATATAACATGATGTGTGGTAGGGTTAAGTAAAACAAGAGAAAACACTTTAACCAACTTAACGTGATGGACGGAGAGGGTTAAGTACATATCGGGTTGGTGGGTAATATTAGTAAATATAGGCCCACAAACTTAACCAGTAGGAAACCCTTGTAACGGGGACCCATTGCAGCAGTAACCCACTAGATGTATCATGGTACCCTGAAACTAGGCTGGGTGGGGCACGATTACTGGGCTGATTGTAAGTAGTCAAAGCGATGGCGGTGGGTGCAGTAGTGTAGGTTCTAACAGAGTGCGAGCGTGCACACACTTCAGAGCAGACAAACAGGGCACTGGGGGCACCAGTAGTATAACCTATCTCTTCTATAATTGCGTCGGGCCACCACCATGGGTCTTGATACACCCCATGGTGGGACCAGCATAGGTATCTACAATCATTGGGGGCCGTATGATACACGTAGGTAGCATAATCCCTAGGTTGGACCTAGGTGGCATAAACCCTAAATCCGGGAAGCGTTCAATAGGTAGCATAATCCCTAGGTTGGACCTAGGTGACATAAATCCTGGTTGAATCTAGGAAGCGCTCGATAGAAAACCCTAGATTAGATCTAGGTAATAAATAATAGACGTACACGTGAAAGCAACCTTAATTTCGGGGATCGTGATCACGTTATGATTTTATCATTTTATATAGATTACTAGTTGGGACACTAGTTAGGTGGTGCAGAGCAAATAGATATCATAGAAATATTTTAATGGTGAAGTAGAGAAATCTTGCGATTCTTGATAGAAATCTTGCAAAACTATACTTAGTTCATCTTGAATGGGAACTTTGCAATGTTATACATGACAGAAATCCTATGATGTTATTCTTAGTTATCGTGCCTGTAGCTTATCTTGTCGTCGTGCTTATGTTTACTTTCAGTTTATTCATGCCATGTTATCTTTACCTGTTTTTATGCTGAAAACCACTAGGACTTACTCAGTCTTTATGACTGACTCAGTTTGTTTCGCCTCCTTTTCTTTCGTCCCCCCCCCCCAGGTTCACAGGGTGGGAATACAGCTTAGTTCGGATCTTTCCAAGCTCCAAGGCTCTTTCATGTACTGCTTGGATTTCTCTTGGTTATGGCTTGCTTTGCTTTATTGGGGAATACTACAATTTATTTTCATGCTTCTTTATTTTTGAGCAAGACAAATATTTTAGCTATGTAATTGGGTATTGGAAGTTGATGGGCTTTTATTGTAAACAATTATATTTAATAAATGATTTGAAGTACTTCTACTTTACCTTCTGTTGTTCTATGCCGGTCTTGTAATATTTCTGTTCCAGTACCCATAATGCTCTATTGAAGTTAAGGCATTCCCTTTGTGAGTGACCTTAATGGATGTGGGGTGTTACATTTGGTATCAGAGCAGAAGGTTACCAGACTGGGCTAAAGCTTTTAAAAACCTTCTGAAATTATTTTTAAAACATTTACAAAGAAGCATTTTTATAAAGGAAAATTTTGTTTTACGAAAGGCATATTCCCCAAAGCCATATGCACTATCTTTTGATTCTCTCCTTGAGTCCCTTATCTCTTTCTTTTTCACCATAGTTTTATGGGCGTACGACACATGTCGGAGGACCAAGGAGTGCCCAACCTCCATCTGTAGCCGCAGTAGTTTCATCTGCGACTAATCTTATTTCAAGCTTTGTAGGGATGTAGTGTGATGGAGATAACTTTCGAGAAACCGGCCAACAAACTATACAAGGATAGTAAGAACAAGGAAAAAGGTGAAAAGAAAGAGGCCAAGCGAGGAAATAATAAAACCCATGACAAGAGGGAGTATCTTTAGTATGGTAAAAAGGGACATGTAGTTAAGTACTATAGGACAAGGACAAGGGCAAAGAACAAGATCGTCGAGAGGGCAATTGTATGCTCTCACTACTAGCATACCTAAGAGAGGTGGTAATGTTTCTGTTAAAAGTTTAGCTTTCCTTTTCTATCATCCCGTTAGAACTTTGTTTTTGTACATCGCATCCTTTTAATTCTGCTTTGATAGTTGAGTCTCTGCACCTTAGTACTAGCATAGTAGAGGATCCCATTTTTGTCTCAAATCCTTTTGGGGAATCGGCTCATTTATTCATGAGTTGTTTGGATTTGAGAATGTCTATGCTAAGTGTTGAGTTTAGAAGTAATTCTTATGTTTTTTTGGGCTATGGGTTGATTCTAGGGATGGAGTGGTTATCCAGTAATGGTGCCATTCTTGAGTATGAAAAGAGGGTAGTTAGACTCGTGACTTGCCTTGGTAATGCCCTCGAAGTCTAGTGTAACCCATAGGGTTCTGCCATGCTTAGTTACCTAGAATCTCTTGACACATTTATTGGTCCGCTCGAGTAATGTTCGCCATTAAGGCGGATGGTTCATCTCACTTATGCATGAATTATAGAAAATCACCTTAGTAAGTACACTTGGCAACATGGTTAGCATTTGTTTATTTTCAAGAGATAATTCATTTATGTGGAATACCTTCTAGTAAGTGAACGAGATCCGAGATTCACTAGTGAATTTTAGAAAGCTTGCATGAAACCATGAGTACACAGTTATGTTTGAACCGAGTATACTAGAAAAAAAATAAGTGAAAGTGGAACGAGAGGCAACAGTGAAATAAGTTCCAACTCATATTTTGGAAACAAGAATTAAGAAGCTACGAAATTGTGAAGTTAAAGACGGTCAAAGCCCAATGGAGTTAAGCTCGAGGAAATGCTGCTTAGAAGATTGAAGACTGGATACGCACATCATATCTCTTTTGAAGAGTATATCCATGATCCCTCTTTTTCTGTAGAGCTTACTTGCATGCTATCTTTTAAGAATATCCTCTCGGTCCTATTCTCAATCCTTTTTCTATTGCGAACCCCATAGGGAGTATGACTCATCTGTTAGTAATACATGTTGGGGGTTTGAGGGTGTCCGTTGGGTTAACTAAACTTTTTGGGTTTTATAGGATATGGGTTGGTCTTAGGAAGGGATTTCTTGTGACCAAAAAGGAGTCCATCATGCTTAGTTTCCTAGAAACATATATATTGGTTGGTTAATTCTTTGGGTATCAGTCTGATATTGATTTCGGTCTTCGGGGCTGGTGCTTAGGGAGTTTTTCTCCTAATCAGTATATATGTGACAAAGATTTCCAATTTTGACATTGCCTAATGGGCACAAGGTTTTTACTTGCTTCTATCGTTCGACTATACCTTTAGGTAGGAACAATTGGGTGTAAACATGTGTTTGAGACATGTTATGATTGATGGTTGCAAGTGGTTGCAAGTGATTGCTAATGGTTGCTCGTGGATGCATATACACGCACCTTAGGCACTAGATCGGCTTAGACACATTTTCATATTGCATATGCATGAGTGTTTATACTTGTTTATGGATGAAATTGAATATGTTATCATATGGATGATGCATATGGATGGATGTTTGTGCACACATATAGTATTTATGTGACTAGGACTATTTTCATACATGTTGGACTCATTGCACTAAGCATATTTTGCATTAAGAAGATCAATCAGGCCTGATCATTTGCATTAGATAAGGAACATATACACACACTTTCTGCATATGTTCATACAGCATTAGAAATCTCTTAAGGACAATGGATGCCTATGATTGATGATTGAGTAGATGGATGATTGGATGGTAGGACACATTCTTCTTAACTTTAAGATTTCGGGGACGAAATCCTTTAAGGAGGGGAGAATGTAACAACCCAAATTTTAATAACATGTTAAAACTAGAAATCAAGGCAGAATTAAATTTTAAAATCAGAATTAGGGGAAACAGGTTACGCCAACGCGTTCGTCTCGAAATTTTACATGAAATAAAGTCCGAGTTTTCGAAAATCGGAGTCCGAATGAAGAAGTTATGGCCTGTACAAGTTTCAGCAGTTTTCAGACGGCACTGGACCAAGGGGTCGACCATAGGGTCGACCTACCCCCCCCCCCCCCCCAGGTCGACCATAAGGTCGACCTACCCCCCAGGTCGACCATAGTGTCGACCTCCCCCCCTACAGGTCGACCTGGTCGGCCTGTTTTGACCCAGAACTCATTTTTGAAGCCTGAGACGTGTTTTGATGGTCCAGATTGATTCTAGGGTTAATCTAAGGGCCTAAACTAGTTGCTACACCTATAAAAACACCCTTAGACCTAACCTAATTCATATCAAATCATTCTTACACCATTATGCTGCTAAAATACCTCTTGAACCATGGCCGCCGTCTCCAAATCAAAGTACAAACATTCAAACTCAAATCAATTCAAAGAACAAGGCTTCTACAATGATTCAAGACAATAAATCAACAACGCCGCAACATTTTTACAACAAATTTAGTTCCTAATTCACTAGCCATGCTCTGTAAGTTCTAGTTGTTTTTAGATTTAAACATTTAATTATAATGTGGCCATGGAATAAAGTGGAATTGGATTTAAGTATGTTTATCGATTCTGATCTATTTCTGTTGCTCCTTTAATCTTGTGTTTTGGGACTTGTCTATCTTTATGCTCATGACAAGTTTATGATCTATTCAGCAGTTTTCTTGATTCGTAATGACGTTATCATCAAGTTGTAATATTTATGCCTATGATTATGTTTTCCTCTGATCTCATTTTTATTCAATTTCTATCTCCCCCAATTTATTTTCTTTCATGAACCTTGGTCAATTTCGGACCTTGGCCTAAAATCGCGATTTGCGTACGATATGTATACGGGGGAATTATGGGATTATTGCCTATATGAATATGATGTAATAATTGGCAACATGAAATTGGATATTATCATTGTATTTGCAAGTTTGGGCGTGATCTGTAAATTTTGGTATAATCTTGTTATGAAAAATTTGCATAAATATTATATACATGGAATTTGGCACAAATAGGATCTATGTAATGTAACATGAGATTTGGTATATATAACATGTAAATAATTTGGCATAAACATGTATTATGAACTTGGGCAACTGACATGTATTGTAATAAAAAGATTATAGTTTGGGATAACTGCATCATGAATCATGATTTGGGTTTATTGGGTATAAAACTTGATACATGTAATTTTTTTGGCTAGAACTTGATATGGTAAAATGGCATAAAATTGGCATACATGTAAAACGGCATAAATTGAACATATGTAAATTTGGTACGAATTGGGCATATGTCAAATTTACATGTAATCTAGAACTTGGGCATATGTTAATTATGTAAAATTTGGAGTTGAAACATATATGATAATTTATGACTTAGTAGAGGTTTAATATGAACGCGCCTAAGTTGGGTTTTGGGTAATTGGAATGTATTGTAAATAAAAGGCTATAACTTGGCATAACCTTATAGTGAATTATGATAACAATTTGGGAATACGTTTTGGGGCAAAAACGTGAATCATGAACATTTCTATATATTAAACACATGAACTGATATTGGGGTTTTGGGTGGAATACGACCATTAATGAACCTTTGACATGAGGTTAGACTCAGTTTGTGGTGTAAATCTGCCCGGAACCGCCCGGCAAATCCAGTAGCCACAAAGTGTCAGTCTAATGTGAGAGGTCGAAGGTCAAATTGTAGGCATAACGGTTTATGACACGAGGTTAGACCCAGTTTGTGGTGTAAATTTTCCCGGAACCGCCCGACAAATCCAGTGGCCACAAAATGCACAGTCTAATGTGAGAGGTCATGATTCGTTCGTCATAATGAATGAATTAAGGAATACTAACCATAATAAGACGTGGGTATGGTTAGAGGGTTAGGTGGGATGACATGGAAATTTGACATATAAATGTGGACCTAACCGGTATGAGTTAAGAACATGTAAAACTTATAAGTGTAGGCTCAACCAACATAACTGTTAATCAGACCAATGGGTGGGTTAAGTAATATGACTAGACTAATGACACTTAACCAATATGATATGAATGGGTGGGTTAAGTAACGTGGCTAGGCTAATGACACTTAACCGTTATAACATGACTAGCGGATGGGTTGGGCTAACTTGAATAGGTTGATAACACCCAATCGATATAACCTGATGCGTGGTAGGGTTAAGTAAACACACGAGGGTAACACTTAACCATTATAATATGACTAGTGGATGGGGTTAAGTTAACATGCACTTAACCAATATAACGTGATGCGTGGTAAGGTTAAGTAACAACAGAGGGTAACACTTAACCATCACAACATGATAAGTAGGTGGGCTAAGTCAATATACACTTAACCAATATGACATGACATGCGGTGGGGTTAAGTCAACACAAGGGAGAACACTTAGCCAGTATAACAAGGCTTGCGGTAGGGTTAAGTAACACAAGGAACAACACCTAACCGATATAACATGATGTGTGGTAGGGTTAAGTAAAACAAGAGAAAACACTTTAACCAACTTAACGTGATGGACGGAGAGGGTTAAGTACATATCGGGTTGGTGGGTAATATTAGTAAATATAGGCCCACAAACTTAACCAGTAGGAAACCCTAGTAACGGGGACCCATTTCAGCAGTAACCCACTAGATGTATCATGGTACCCTGAAACTAGGCAGGGTGGGGCACGATTACTGGGATGATTGTAAGTAGTCAAAGCGACGGCGGTGGGTGCAGTAGTGTAGGTTCTAACAGAGTGCGAGCGTGCACACACTTCAGAGCAGACAAACAGGGCACTGGGGGCACCAGTAGTATAACCTTTCTCTTCTAGAATTGCGTCGGGCCGCCACCATGGGTCTTGATACACCCCATGGTGGGACCAGCATAGGTATCTACAATCATTGGGGGCCGTATGATACACGTAGGTAGCATAATCCCTAGGTTGGACCTAGGTGGCATAAACCCTAAATCCGGGAAGCGTTCAATAGGTAGCATAATCCCTAGGTTGGACCTAAGTGGCATAAATCCTGGTTGAATCTAGGAAGCGCTCGATAGATAACCCTAGATTAGATCTAGGTAATAAATAATAGATGTACACATGAAAGCAACCTTAATTTCGGGGATCAGGATCACATTATGATTTTATCATTTTATATAGATTACTAGTTGGGACACTAGTTAGGTGGTGCAGAGCAAATAGATATCATAGAAATATTTTAATGGTGAAGCAGAGAAATCTTGCGATGCTTGATAGAAATCTTGCGAAACTATACTTAGTTCATCTTGAATGGGAAACTTGCAATGTTATACATGACAGAAATCCTATGATGTTATTCTTAGTTATCGTGCCTGTAGCTTATCTTGTCGTCATGCTTATGTTTACTTTCAGTTTATTCATGCCATGTTATCTTTACCTGTTTTTATGCTGAAAGCCACTAGGACTTACTCAGTCTTTATGACTGACCCTGTTTGTTTCGCCTCCTTTTCTTTCGTTCCCCCCCCAGGTTCACAGGGTGGGAATACAGCTTAGTTCGGATCTTTCCAAGCTCCAAGGCTCTTTCATGTATTGCTTGGATTTCTCTTGGCTATGGCTTGCTTTGCTTTATTGGGGAATACTACAATTTATTTTCATGCTTCTTTGTTTTTAAGCAAGACAGATATTTTAGCTATGTAATTGGGTATTGGAAGTTGATGGGCTTTTATTGTAAACAATTATATTTAATAAATGATTTGAAGTACTTCTACTTTACCTTCCGCTGTTCTATGTCTGTCTTGTAATATTTCTGTTCCAGTACCCTTAATGCTCCATTGAAGTTAAGGCATTCCCTTTGTAAGTGACCTTAACGGATGTGGGGTGTTACACTAGTCTTCCATTCTTTCTAAGCCATCAATCTCGATCAAGCCCATACTTGTTCCTATCTCTATCGATTACCATCTTTAACTTTGAGATGATTTCCAATAGGTTAGGATCGTTCCTCTGACTGGAACCAATCCGCTCAATCAAATTGGGTCTGATCGTCAAACTTGCTAACATTTCTGGATCTAATTCGCACTTTGGTCGGAAATCATACCCAGCGATGTACTCCAGTTACTTCCATTCTAGAAACATAGCCCCTAAACAGGCATGTCTTCTACTCAATGCATCAGCCACCGCATTGCCCTTTCCTGGTGTATATGCGATGTCGAAATCATAGGAGCCAAGAATTCTAACCATCTTTGCTGCCGGAGATTTAGATCTTTCTGAGAGAAGAGATACTTTAACGATTTATGATCAGTAAACAACTCGAATCTTTCTCCCAAGAGATAATGTCTCCACATCTTCAGTGCAAACACGATCGCTGCCAATTCCAAATCATGGGTAGGGTATCTTTTCTCATGCGGTTTCAGTTGCCGACTTGCATAAGCTACAACCTTACCTCCTTGCATCAATACAGCACCTAGTCCGATACCACATGCATCCGTATATACCGTCATTTCTTCATTCCCCTTGGGAATGACTAACACTGGTGCTCATGTCAACTTTTCCTTTAGGCTCTTGAATGCATTCTCGCACCTTTCGTCCCAGATGAAGGCTTGATTCTTCTTGGTCAACTGAGTCAACGGTGCTGCTATCTTGGAGAAGTCTTGGATAAACTTACGATAATATCTAGCTAATCCCAAGAAACTTCTTATGTCCGTTGCATTCTTGGGCGTAGACCAATCTTGTACCGTAGCCACCTTTGCAGGGTCCACGGCAATATCATTCTCTGAAACAACATGGCCCAAGGATCTCACTTCCCTCCTCCAGAAGTGACACTTAGAGAATTTTGCTTTCAACTGGTGTTTTCTCAACACCTCCATCACTATCCTCAAATGTTCCTTGTGTTCTTCCTCTGTCCTCGAATAGACCAAAATATCATCCACGAACACAAGGACAAACTTGTTCAACTGGTCTCTGAATACCCTATTCGTAAGATCCACAAAGTATGCTGGGGCATTTGTCAGCCCGAATGGCATGACCAACCACTCATAAAATCCAGACGGCGTCCGAAATGCCGTTTTAGCTATACTCTCAGCTTCCACTCTAAGCTGATGAAAAACTATCGCGAGATCCAACTGAGAGAATACTCTCGCGCCACTCAACTGATCAAACAAATCATCTATCCGCGGTAGAGGATACTTATTCTTCCTCGTCACTTTATTCAACTCGTGGTAGTCTATACACAAACGAAGGGAACCATCCGCCTTGGTAGCAAACACAACTGGTGCTCCCCATTCAGAAACACTCCTTCTGATAAATCCCTTCTTCAAAAGACCGTTGACTTGCACCCCGAGCTCTTGCTGCTCCCTTGGTGCCATACGACGAAGTGGCATCACTATAGGTCTGACATCTTTCACTAAATCAATACGGAACTCAATCTCTCGGTGTGGTGGAAGCCCGGTCACTTCCTCGAAGACGTCCGGATACTGGCCAACCACGGGCAACCCTGACAACTCACTATGCGGGATGTCGAGGGAATTTAGAAAACTAGCCATTACCCCATCACCGGGTAGACCACCAAACACTACCCTCCGCCCATCATCCGCTCTAGCTGTCACCAAAAAGCCCTCACAGTCTACCACCACCCCGTATCTTTGGAGCCATTCGACTCCCAAAATAATGCCAAACCCAGTAAAGCCCAAAACAATGCAATCACAACCAAATATGCATCCATGACTCGATAAGACCACATTACGACAAATCATGCTAAGGTTAGTTGAACCACCAATCGAGTTCGTCACTACTAAAGGCCTATCGACAATCTCGGGCTCCAATCCCAACCTATCTAGCAGGTCACTAGATATGAAAGAACTGGAAGCCCCAGTATCAAACAAAACTCTAACAGGAACATCATAAACAGAAAGCATACCTTGAATAACAACATTCTTTCCCTTCTCTGCCGCAGTTGGGGCATTCGACGAAGAAGGAATAGCATTAAGGGCATATGCTTTCACCATCTGCTTTTCTTTAGGGGGTTGCGGACACTTGTCCTAGTGATGTCCCACTTGGCCATAGTTGAAGCACTTCCTATCCGCTGGCTTGGCCCGACACTCTTTGGCATAGTGGCCCTTCTTACCACAGCTGAAGCACTCAACATCTTGCTTATTCTTTTTCTTCTGGCCATCCTTGGTCTGATTCTTCTTTCTCTTATTCCGAGAACCATTCCTGCCTCCACCGCTTGCTTGCGGCTTTGGCTCCTCTGCAGATGCGACCTCAGTCTTCGACTTAGGGAAAAGACTCTTTGACCTCAATGCTTTCCCCACAGTCGATTCAAACGTCTCATCGATATGGTTTATAAGCCTTTCCCCCAAGTATCCATCCAAACCAGTTATGAACTTCTCGTTCTTCTTCTCGGCAGTATCAATAAGAGATAACCCATATTTCGACAAAGTGTCGAATTTGGCAATATACTCTGAGACAACTCTACCATTCTGCTTGAGTTCCAAGAATTTCTTAAACAGCACTGACTTCTGAGCAGCTGGAATGAACTTATCGCTAAAGCGAGCCTTAAACTGATCCCAAGTAATCTGATCCTCGGGAGTAGCTTCCTTTATAGCATTCCACCAATTCATTGCCCGTCCTTGCGGCTGACGGGATGCTAGCCTTCTTTTCATCGCATCCTCGATACCCAAATCTTCAAAGATATGCTCGCAGCTATCCAACCAATCCTGAACATCCATAGCCGACTCCGTTCCGTGGAACGGCTTCCCACCAAGACTTGTATAATCCTTATTCAGCTTGGCGAAATCGGCTCTAGGCGCATGCACTATTGGACCACCATCATTTTCAGCATTGGGAGCTGCCCTCTGAACATCTCTAAGCATCTCTCATGAGGTCAGTAAACATCATCCTCATGTCACAAGCATTCCCATTATTGGCTCCTCTACCGGCACCTCTTGCGTATCGGCTCATCGTTCAATCTGTAAAGAGAAAACGATTAACCATCCTCTTTGTGGTGTCAGTGCAGTGCGACTTCATCCTTAGCTATACTAATAGTGTATATATAGCTTTTGAAAACCAAAATAATCACAAATACGCGCTCTCGTATACGTATTATCTCTCCCTGGTGTCTTTCCCTAGGTTAACTATGCAACCTAGAGCTCTGATACCAAGTGTGATGGCCCGCCCTGCACCAGCCGGCATTTCCTCCGAAAGTGCGCTGTACACATGCCCGACTAGCACGGAACGATCGCCAAAGAAAGGAAAGAAGAGAATGAACTAATCGGAAACCCTGTAGAATGTCTCACAGCGCATGGAACAAAATATAATAATAATGTACTTGACATAAAACAGGTGAGACAGTGCATAAGCTGATAACTAAAACCAACATCAACATCATCATCAGAGTAGCGGAAATCCAAGTATAGCTTATTACAACTTTCCAAATTACTGTCTCTAAACAAAAGAAAGAAAGGTACACCACTAATGCCCAAAGTAGTGACCGCAGCAACACAGGGAGAATGTCTATATATATCTATCATACGTGGAAGCCTCCTGCTCATCTCCGGTACAGCAACTCGTGCATACCACCTAACCTGTCTCTAGTCTGCTCGAGGGAGCACCTAGAGTAATAAGAAGAGACATAAAACTCTGGGTCAGACAAAAAGTCTTGTATGAGCGATAAGCAGCTAAACAGAACAATAACAGGTATACTAAACCATACCTGAACCTGGACCTGCAACCAAAGAGTTAGCACTACATACTGTACAATACTCTAAGGTTTCACTAACACATGGTATAAAGAATACGGGGGTGGGGGTGTGTATGTCATAATGAAGGCAAATAATCAAACATAGCAACCATTCTCACATCTTTCACTTAGTGCGTAAAGCATACGATGTCCACCACTGTCAATCACTAGACCCATCGAAGTAGTGACGGAGTTTGACTTGTACAACTACTGCTACTACCAAGCTTGTCCCATGGAGTCATGACCAAATCTTTACAAATAACCCCACTTCATTGGTCTATAGCTCTTTAGTCGTACAGAGGCCACTGTGGCCCTGAATCCGTTCACGTACCCCCTACACATAGTGATCTAAAGTTACAGACATCGACACCCCCTTAGCACACGTCCCGCAGCAAAGCCCAACTCATGAAGTTCCCTCCTTGGTTCCCATCTGGATCCTGAGGTACAACTCCTCATTTGGACTTCCTTTGCATCTCGGGTTTAGGTCTACTTGGTGTTCGATCCTCCGGTTTGGTTCAGTTCTCCCCCTCCTGCTTGGTTCGATTCGAATGCTCCTTTCTAGTTCAGTTCGGGTGCTCGGATGCTCTTATTTGGTTCGGGTCGGAGTCCCCTATCCGGTTCGGATCGGATGCCCCTATCCGGTTCGGATCGGATGCCCCTACCCAGATGCTCCTACCCGGATGCTCCTATCCGAATGCTCCTATCCGGTTTGCTGCAAGTTTTTCCAGCAAGCTATTTTCGCCAAACGATGGCGTTTTCAACCATTCTAACTTTTCTATGCAATCACAAAACATACCATACAGTCATAGCAACATGTATAATCATCCACAAGCACTAAAACAACAATATGACATGTTTATATGGATCAAACATACCCAAAAACCCATGTTTTCCCTTAATCATGTTTAACAACAACTAATGATAGGATTAGAAAAACTTAACCAAACTAACCCAAATTTCTATGAGAGCCCTAGAATATCATTTAGAATTTTACAAATTTTTCTAGATTTTTCTGAGTTATAATTTCGCTAATTATCACAAATCACCCCTAATTAGCCGTGATTAGTGAAAAACAATGCAAATCACTCACCATGACCACAAATAAAATACCAAATCTGAAATGATTCCCTGTTTGGTGTTGTTCCCAATGTAACACAGCAGCTCTAACCTTGCTTCGGTGCTTTCTCTCCTTAATTTGATGTAGTTTAAGCCAAAACTTGATTAAGAAGTGATTAGAGGTGTATTTAGATGTTGGAGGCCATTGTTAGGTTGAAGAGAGGGTTTGTAGCGGCTGGAAAACTGAAATGAAAATGAAAACCTAACTCATTTCAGCCTCCCCATAACCCTAATCCCGTAATGGGTTATGGGCCCATTTACTAATCACCTCATTTGGCCCGGTTAAGCAGTTTTTCACCTTCTGAAACTTGTTTCAGCCATACCTCCTAAACGATGAGTCCGTTTGGCTAATGTGACCACTCTACGGAAAGGTATACCATCATCCGGAGCCAATGGAAGTGGTTTCAGGTCAAAACTCCTTTCCAATCAAAAGTTATGGCCAAAACAAGATCAGCTAGGGGCAAAACGGTCATTTAAAAATCGGCAAAAATCATGAACATGGGAAATGACCCCAATAGTCGTCTCCCAAAGTTACATGACCATACGACTTCATATGTGAAAGAAAGAAATATTCTACGATCCTTCGATGCGTAGAATGTGGGTCGTTACACAGAGTATAAAAATGAGAAACGGGTCATGAAAATGAGACCCCCTAAGGTCTTATTTATAGACAAATCAGGCCCCCTTTTGTCATTGGCCAACAGAAGCCCTTTTCGGCGACTTTTCCCTTCGGTTCTGGACGCTTTAGCTCTCGGTCGCTCTTTCGGCTTTGTTCATTGTCTTTAGGTTATCGGTTTTGGCTCTCGGAAAGAAGGTCTCGGTCCGTGGGGTTTTCGTTTGATGTCATATCCATCTTCTTTGTATCGATACCAAGCTATCGGTACAGATAGCTTTAAAATAGCTTCTGTATATAAGATTTCAGATATACGCTTCCGGTCATGCTATTAATCCTTTGTGAAACTTGTCTTCATGCTTCAAGTGTATGGTTACCAGATCCGCCACCCCTGCCGGTATCAACACTAAGTAGATTAGTGTGGATAGCTTGTCTTCTCGGAGGCTCTGATGTAACAACCCGAAATTTCTGAACCAATTTTAAAATTTTAAATGATTTATTTTAAATAATAACAATTTTTTTATTTAAATCGAAGTTAGAACATATAAATTTATTATAATTATAAAATGAACGAAATGGCGTGGTAGTTTGAAAATTCGATTTTAAATTTCAAACGAATATATAGAATTCAAAATAAATCAGATTTCAGTAAAATAAGAAATATTTGAATCTGTTTAGCTACATCTTTCTAACGAAGTTAAGAAACTGAGATTTCATAATATAAATTAAAAGTTATGTCCAGTTTAAAAATCAAAATAATCGCTATGGAATTCATATATATTTCTAATATAATATATAGCCCTTAAAAATAGTCATTTTGCAAACGACCTTCGTTTTCGACGAAATGACTTTTGTTGGATCTGGAATGTCAAATTATTGCTAGGGTTCAAATTTTATAGTTTTTGGATTTAATATGTGAGGGTGATAAATTTCAACGTGTTTTGACAGTTTCAGTTTGAATCGGATCGACCAAAAGATGGCCATTTTTCAAACGGTCCCCAAATTCGACGAAATTAGTTTTGTTAGGACCGTATCGTCAAAACATAGCTAGATTTATTTTTCGGGAATTATTGGAGTTGGTTTTTGGTCCCGGTGAATTAAAATGTACTTAAATTCAATATATATTGATTTATATTTTAGTTTTGATAAAAACTTATCGAAACAGTCGAATTGGGTTAGGAAACATATCCCATTGTGTCCGGAATGGGGGTATTTAGCTAGGGGCGACAGTCATTGGGTTCGATTTGGAAGTCGAACGCAAAGGAACCAACTAGAGAATTAAAATATTAATTTATATTACATATTATAATATATATAGGCCTAAAATCACTAAACCCTAGGTCTTTCTTTCTTTAGCGCCGACAACTAAAAAACGTATGGATGAAATTATCTATAATTCAACCCTTAGTCCCTTCATACACACTTCGAATTTAATCATGAAATCAAAACGAAATTGAAGAGCCAATTTAGATCTATAAGTCCATACTAATATGATTAAATTCTATGAAGTACTTCGCTCAGAATTGATGCTTGAACATGTCGAGTTTGAGCAGGTTTTTCCATGGATTGGGGGAGCCGAGCGTGAAGCGGCTCTGGCCTGTGGCGGAGCAGGCCAAGGCAGTTGGAAAGGTTGTTGTCGATCTGATTCTGGCGGTCCATAGGCAGTACGATTTGAAGCCCTAAGGCTGATGTTTTTCGAAGTTGCCAGCTCTATTTTTTTAGACGAGGAAGATAAAGGATTAATGAGGGTAATTTAATTGACTGATTTTAATTATAATATTACTAAATTAGTAATGTTTAAATGTATTAAATATTTAAACGATGATATCTCGGTCATATAAACTCAGATTTGTGCGAAACGAAGTGCGTTGGAATCGTCTCAACACGCACTACATTTCAGGACTGACTAGATTAGAAATAGAGCAAGTAAAAATTTGAGGCGAATTTAAAACCGAACAAAACAAAAATGCAGAAATAAAGACTGACGGAGTGGAAACCGACTGTGAGAACTGCACTTTGTTCTGATATTGACATAAGGTCGGTTGTTTGTCGTGTACCGATGTTGACACTATGCTCTCGATTTTTTTCATTTTTTTAACCCGGTGCTTTTGCAATTGCATCGTCTCAATTTCCTGCCATTATTGTTGTTGTTCCTAAGGGTTTTCCACATTTTGATATCCAATTTGTATCCTTTACTTTTTGCTTATGTCATCCAGGGAAGGGGCCATACTTGGGCAAGATGGGGAACATGGCCTAGGTTAATTCTAGGACCAACCTTGCCATTGCTGGCATCAATGCGCCTGCTCCCTAAGCTTTCCCTTGTCTTGTTTCGGTTTTGTTGCTTCAGTCCTTCTATTTTCCACGGCTTCCAAGGTGTTTGCCTTATTATAAGTGACCGCTGCTAATTCCTGGGGTTTGCCTAGTTCCTGCACTTCCTTTCTACAATTCAGGAGATATTAGCCTTATATATCGAAATTATAATGTGAATATGACTATCACGTTTCTTTAGTGTTAAAATCTTAAACCCGGGTTTATGTTCTCCCCATGAACTAATAAAATGACCATTTATGGGCACTTGGGAACTTAGGGATTCTCTGTTTGGTAGCACGAGATTGGTGGATTTAGACACAAGGTTTAAACTCATGTAATAGTGGATTTAGACACAACATTTTAAACTCATGTAATAGTGGTTTTGAAATCTAATCTCTGAAATATAATCATAATAACATAAACTTATGAACAAAATTTTTGGATAGAAAGTCAAGTTCTCTCCAAAGATAATTGAGCCCTTCGAGGTTTGACTTAGGTGTTTTTGAATATCCTTATATAGGATTTTACCATATTATGCCACACATGATTCGATGCATAACCTTTATGCATAAAATGTGTATGGGGACTTAGGTAACCAAAGTGAAATATCCATAGCTTCGCAGATGAATGAACTTTTGATAGGGATAACTAATTGGTTATTTTAGAATAACAATTTTTCATAATGCAAGTTTTTAGAAAAACTCCCTTATGAGGTGTTGCGGCACATGGCTTATACCTAAAGGTTTCTGCTAAAGAGATTTGAAGTTTTTATTCGCGTATTAATTAAGGAATTTACATTGTTTGGAATTTTTATTCCAGAAGAGTTATGGGTCTAGGGTTCCTATCTTTCAGAGAGTGTGGGTCATATAGTTCTGACTGGGATTCGAGATTGTAGTCCTGATATGTGGTGCTTCCATTGTTAGGAACACCATTTTTCCTAGGGTTGTGCCGCACTGCTATATGTGAACTTTGTATGTTGCCTTGTGTTGGCTTCATAAGGCATACGTAGTAGTTTTCGTTCGAAGGCTTCGAACTAGTAGAACTAGGACATCATCCTGAGCATTGGTAGTTAATTCCTTTCTTTAGGATTAAGGACCTTGCGACCCAGCTTAGGGTATTAAAGTTAAGACTCCAGAAATCCCCTTCTAGTGAAAATGGAGTTTTGATCCATACTTTGGATTAGGGTGTTTGAAATAAATTTAATGATCCAACCTTGATTTCGGTAGAAGCTCTGAACCACCTTTGATCTAGGTGTTACAATTGGAAGACCCAAAACTTTTTTCTGTTATTAAGTAAAGGTCCCAGATTCGGGTGTTTGATGGAAGGCCAAAAATCTACTTCTGACAACAATAGAGGTTTCAGATCAACCCTGAGTTAAGTATTTAGTAGTGGGGTGGAGATTCGCCTATAGCTATAATCGAAGTTTTAAACCAATCTAGTTTCAGGTTAATAAGAATTGAAGCCCTCAAATCATCTCTCGGTAACGAAGGAAATCCTAAACTAACCCAGATTCAGGTGTTTGATAGGAGATCAAATATCCACATCTAGGAATAATAGAAGTCCTGAACCATTCCCGCTTCAGGTTTTTGATTTGACGAATCACCTTTTTGCTTTAAATTTGTGGAAATATCCTATTGTTCTTTTTGATTGGATTCAAAGAGCCACTTCGATGAGCTTCAATCGACCGTTTTAGCCTTGTTCCCCAAGCGTTGGTTGTATGTGCCTTCGAATTTTGGTTCCCTTCCATGGGATGATGCATAAGTTGAGATGAGGGGTGTGCTTAGATGGCTCCTCTAGAGATTTGTCTCCTTTGTTAGGATTAGATGTGAGCAGAGGATGTATGTGCTCAGCATGCTGCTCCAGAGCATTTATTCCTTTCTGTGGGAGTTGGCACAAACAGAGGTAGAGCGTACTCGTCTATGAGTAGAAGCAGAATGTGTTTTGCCAAAGCAGAGGCAGAGCGTACTCATCTATGAGCAGAGGAAAAGCATGCTTATTCATTCTCCTCTATGGTAATGAAGGACTTAAGCAGATGTAGGACATGCTCTTCTACGAGCAGAGGTAGGACGTGCTTAGCCCGAGCAGAGGCAGGGAATACTCTTCTACGAGTAGAGGCAGGGCGTGCTCATTTAAATGCTCCGCCACGACCATTTCTGGTGTGGATTGAAGTCTTACGCTTTTGATGCTTTAACCTAGCCCTCTCTAATTTGGGCATGGAGAAAGACTAACACATCACCCCCCCTCCGGTGGGTGCCTTACTCTGGCCATCCTTGGCGATGGCAAAGGATTTTATCCATCTGTGATTTGACCCACCTTGGGTTATTTCGAGCTTTTACAAAGTTTGAGAGGGTTTCCATACCCTTATTTGTATGGATATTCTGGAGAAGGGTCTTCATCATTTGTTTATTATTGAGAAGTGTGGCTTCGAATACTTTGCAATTTATGCCTTGGGCGTTATGGCTACCATTTAGTTTGCATGATTACCATATTTTTAGATATAGTTTTCCGGTGAATAATCCAGGATTCCTCCCAACTTAGGTTCAGCTAACCCTCTGGCGGAATCTTTGTGTTAACCATTTCCTTTTGTGAGACCAAAATTTTTGAGGGTTCTAGTCTTAACCCTTGAATTATAATGTTTGGCGATTTCTCTTTTCAACACTTGGTCATCTTAACGGTTTTCTCATTTCTCATCCCTTGATTTAGGTGTAAGGGCTCTCCTTTTCTCTTTCAATCTTGACTTGCCCCGAACGCATAAGCTATCCTTTTGTAGTGAGGGAACCTCAAACCCAATTAGAAACATGGTTCCTCATCCTTAAGTTGGAAGAAGGTGCACGCCTCCTTGTTGCCTTGATGGAGGTTCTATGATCAGGGAGCTAAGGGTAACTCCCTTACCCAATTTCCTTTAGCTTGTTCCCATCGTTTCTTGTGTTGATGGTTGTTGCTTGCGACCTTAACAATTCCGTTTTCCCCCGGGTGTGCTATGGAAGATAAGATTTTTAAATTTCCCATCTTCATCATAGTGTCATGTGAGTGTTCCTTTTTCATGTTGTATTCCATTGTTTAGTACAAACTTATAGGAGATTCCAAAATTTGATCATATTCTTTATCACAAATTCCTTATGCCTTTTCTCCGACATGACAGAAGGGTTTCTGTTTAAACTCAAATGGGTAAAGTAATTGCTCGCTACCATCATATACTTAGCTCTCCACTAGCCCCATTTATGGTTCACCCAAATTTACTTTTCCTTATGCAGAAAGGTCACAAGTTTGATTTGGTGATTAAGTCTCTTAGGCCTCTCTAAGGTTTCATGGTTTTGTCGACACTTTTCACATTCTTTATCGTGCTCCACTACCTGATTGACAATTGGCAGCTAATAATTCCTTTTTGTTAACTTAATTTTCCCAACCTAGTTTCCATGGATATCTTTATGCGTTTCTTTAACTACCTAAACCTACCTCCCAAAGGTTATATCTTCTAAATAGGAGGCTATGTATTCTTTCCCCTGAATATTTGGCCGTGCTGACCACCAAGGAAGGAATTTAATGCTTATCCCTTAACGTCTCTCATTGGATAATACCCACTTCACAAAATAAATTCACGTTGAGGAGTACCAAGTAACATAATTCTCAGAATAATTTTATTAGGACCACTTGGTTTTCCGTTCATCCATCCAACTAGCTATATTTTACCACCCACTTATCGCGAGGCCAACGCTTAACTCACTTTTGACCTAATGATATGCAAAAATGAATGAGAATATGCGAATGATTGGTGATTTGTGAATGAATGACCATCTTCTAAGGGAGTTACATCAACTCCCTTATTCAGGGAAATGCACTTATTATTATTAGCCCAACTTAGGAGGTACTCCATTTATTGGAGATTAAAATATTGTTAATTTCAAAAGCCCTTCGCGAGGGAATAGGAAAACATGAAATCTCCCATCATGAGTTCTATTTTATTAGCCTTTTTTCCTTCACCTCTCTCATACTTGTAATGATTGTAACGACTCGCCATTTTGACCGTGCCGAATCAACAAAACATGTCAACTCGAAACGTTCAAAATAACAGATTGTTATTAGCTTCTGAGGTAAATAGAATAAGTCACAGAATAGCAGATCACAGGCACAGATACAAAGCAATATAATATCTCACAGCGGAAATAAATAATACAATAGTAGTTCATGAAGCTGCTAAATAAAATTTACATCAGAGTTTACATAAATAATACAGCAGAAGTCTAATACAATAAATAAATGATAACAGTCTCGAATAGAATAACAGAAATAACTGGATGACTAGAACAACAGATCAATAAGTAGATATAGATGAGGAAAAAAATCCAATATAAGCTCCAAACTCCAAAGATGAATCTCAAACAGGAATACTCGATCTTACCCGAGAAACAATGCAATATAAAACAACTTGGATTAGGACTAACATTCTCATGGAAGTAAATCAACTCAAATGAAATGTTCGATGAAATGCAATCAATAACATAAAGGATGCTTGGGATCACCATTCTCTAAGGATCTATCAGACTAATAATATATAGTATAATACACTATATACAATAGTGTTTATCAATAAAGTAAAATTATCAAAATAGCATAAGTGGGATTACCATTATTACCCTTACACCGTTTATATATTCCCATAGTATATACAGTATCGTAATTCCCCCGTAAACTGGAGGGCTATCAGAGGGCACTCCATATAAAACAGTACAAAACAAAGTCATAGTAGGCTCGTATAAGGCAGGGTAGATTCACCGTTTGTAGAGCAGGACTGGTGGTAACGCATAGCAGCTACTACAGCCCACCTCGAGAAACACTCCCATAATCAAAAGGGCCCAAATTGAATCTCAACAATAATAGAATAATATCGAAGAAGTGTGCTCGATAGGAGGAATGACCTCACTTGATTCGTGCATAGCTCATGTTTTAGCCACATCAAGATGACTCAAGGCAGTCAGGGTCTCGTAATTAATATGAAATAGAAAAACGGAGTCATTCGTCAAATCATCCCCTTCATTTTGGAATTCCACCGCGTACACAGTTGTTAAAGTGGTTTTCGGTATTGGCAGAGAGTATGACAACAGCCGATCCCGGTCTCTTTAATAACCAATCGTTTACGTTTTTCACACCTTGGTCATTATTTTATAAATCACTTTATAAAACAATTATACGAATTCTCATATTCGAATTTGAAATCAACATTAAATATCTAACTTCAATTATATTTAAATTTGAAAATAACTCAAGTCGTTTAACCCGAATCGATTTAAAACTATATCGTAAAGATTTCAAATATAGTATAAACTAATACTATAACATTTAACTTTAATTATAATTTGGTTTGGTTTATATTCGCAAAAATTCAAGTTCAAAACAATTCAAATAGTATACCTTTATAAGGAAACATTTCAAATCAATTCACATAAATTCAACATTTTGGTTCGAATTCAAAATGTATAATTCAAGTCAAAACTTATATTTCAATTTTAAACAAACATATCATGGTTTGCAATTCAAGTCATGAAATTTGAAATCGTTATTTATAAATTCAAATAATTTATATAATTTATTTAATATAATTCTAATCAAATCTTACATTTCAATTTCAAAGAATCATATCAAATTTTACAACTCAAGTCGAAAAAAATTCAAATTCATTGCTATAAAGTCAAAACCTTATATTTCAATTCAACCATGCGATTATCAAAATCGATTCCATATATAAAATCCATATATTCAAATTTACATTTGCTTACTTAAAATTGAATTCGTTCCATATCAATTATGAATTCAAATAATTCTCTCTAAAATTTGAAAGATCCAAATTTTGAATTAATTTCACAATTTAAATCTTTCTCTTACAAGTTCAAACCAATTCGAATTCATAACTTAATATGAGTTCATTCGTTATTCAAATATCATTATATAAATTAACATCTTCAAACTTCGAATTTAAATTGCAAAATCTAACTTATCCATCTTCAATTTATTATTAAAGTTTATAATATATATATATATATATAATTAGGTTTGAAAATTGATATGTATATATATATAAGTTTATAAAATTTTAAAATTACTTACAAATAAATTATAAAAATATATAAGTTTAAAATAATATAAAAATAAATTTAAACAAATATTTGTTATAATAAAACAAAATTAAAATACTTATATTAATAAATTATATGGTTTAAAATAATAAAATTGTAAGTAAAATCTTAAATAAACGTTTAATCTATATTTACTCATAAAATCATTTTAAAACATATAATGTAAAATTTATAAAATTTAAGTTTTAAAATCTTTAAAATATAAATATAAAAATATAAAATTTAATTTCTCAAACCAGTTAACTTCGAAAAACATGACCAACGGTGTTTGTATATAGTTTTCTACCCTATGGTCAAATGATACAAATATTTATCATTTCAATCCGTGATTTATAAAATTTCTACGGGTCTATCATTTCAACCCGCGATTCCAAATTCAGTAAAAAATCGTTTAGGTCTATCATTTCAACCCATAACGATTTTTCCTATTCTAATGTCCGTTCGGGTATGTATCATTTCAACCCTTAGTGATTTTTCCTAAACTAAGGTATCGACAACATAACAAAACATTACGTAGCATCAATCACATCATATTCATATAAAATCAATGCACCTACGTGTCATATATGAAAGTGTACATATTAAACAAATAATTTCTACTAGCAGTCCTATACATTTCCTAATAGTTCAAATAGCAGATCTAACATCCATGAAATAAATGTGAGTCAGGTGTGTGATAAACTCACCTGTCGAAGCACGGAAATGGAGACAACAGACGGATTTGATACAGAAAGAGATGATGACATCCAGGCATCACTACTACAAAAGTGGGCATATTCGACACTATTTTTATGTGGCCGTAGATCAAAAAAGCGTTGCCGTAGGCCATTTTTTCAAATAGGCAACACCAGGGGGGCGTGACATCCGCGGCCGTTGCATTAGCCCCCTAAGGCAACACTTTTGCCCATCTACGGCCACGGAAAGAAAGTGTTGCATTATAGCCATAATGCAACACTATTTGCACGTAATGCAACACTATTCAGCGTTGCCTTAAGCATTAGTTAGGGCCCGGCTTCCAGTGCCGCCACGTCAGCTTTCCACGTCAGCTGTCTACGTGTCACACGACACGTCATCTCTCCATGTCAGCACTCCACGTTTCACATGCCACACCAGCTATCCACGTCAGCTGTGGGGTCCACGTGCGACGGGTAAGCAATTATATTTAATGTAATGCAACACCACTACAATATGTAATGCAACACCATTACAATGAAATGCAATATCAAAAAAAGCTAACGCAACAGTAGAAGAAGGAAAATGCAACACTAATTTGATAGAAATACAATGCTTTAATTAAATATTTTGCAATACAGGTTTTGTACAAGAAACTCATCCAAAGCAATTGTTTTAATTATCCAAATATCAAAACTCAAAAATCAGCTACACCGTTTTGTTCATTGTATACAGTAAGCTCGAACTACTTCAAGAATAGGTGCACGGCATAAGGGACATTATCCTGATCCATTCCTGGCCAATTCTTTAGCGAATTCTGAACATGTACACATGTTTCCACACCTGCAAAATGTATTACTCATTTATATATATGAATCATATATATGCAGCAATCCGATTGCAATAGGAAATATATATGTATGTTAGTATGTACCTATATATGAATCATATATATGCAGCAATCCGATCTGCAAAATGTATCCCTCTGCCTTCCAGAATTAAATATGCACCTGATCAAATGATAACAAGTTATTTGATAAGTGGTGGCATCGAATGTCCATTGGCCTTCTTAGTAAAATGTTATGAACACAATTATTACAATTGACTTACTGACCATTGGCGATTGGTCACTCATGCCAGCCAACAAATAAGCAATTTCATATGGCCATTCGTCTTCTGAGCAAAAAGTTTTCAGTTCCCATATTACTGCCATGTACAGTGTGTCACTTCATATCCTGTCAAGCTTCAGAAGCATATCGTCATCTACATCTTCAACTCCTAAACAAAACTCCATCGTCAAAAGTTAAAAAAAAACAATGGAGGACTCTTCACTATGCATCACTGCCACTGTTCTTTCAGGACATTGGACTTACGAATTTGTGCATCTCACGCTTAGGCATACGCTGAAGCTTAATGAGGAGTGGACTATACGGGTTATACCCAAAAACTCTTTTCTAATAACATGCCCATCTTACAGTACGCGTGATCATGCGCTAATGTTGAAACTTTTTACAAAAATTGGAGGTGCTTTTTTATGTGCAACAATGGTCTGCTGAAGAATTTGAGCCTGAACCAGCGTTTGAGGCAGAATCATGGGCCAGAGTTGTTGGCTTTCCCGAGTTCCTGAAGACAAATGTTCCTGCAATAAAAGAATTAATGATGCCAATGGGAAATGTGTGTGAAATTGACGACTGTCATTGGTCTCGAATTGACCACAGATCATTATACCTGAAAATGGAATTTTATGAAGGCATTGGCTTGGAGAATGTTTTTGCTGCTCGATTCGACAACAAGAAATACATCATTAGGGTTGAGCGCACCACACATACTCATCCTTTGACGAGGCCTGAAATTCTGTTTGTGAGCAACAGGGAGGAACCGGTGGTACCATTTTTTTGTGATCATAGGTAAATTTTACTTCCATCCACAGTTTCTTATAGTGAGACACAACCACACATGCACACACTCACATACATACATACAAGGTTATAATGCCCCACCCAAGATTCTGAAATAATAATACAAACTGGTGCTCTGTTAGTTGTACATAGATGTGGTTGTGTGGCTTGAATTTGAGACACTGTTGTTGTATGGCTTGAATTTCCTTCAGATGTGGTTACATGTCAAATTGTTTGATAATTAATGTGTGTTACATGTCAAATTGTTTGATAATTAAGGCATATAAACTCGTAGGTGGATCACATTATTTGAGAATTGAATCATATAATATATTAGGTGGATCACAAAATGTTTACAGAAATAGAAGTTTGATCATATAATATATTAGGTGGATCACAAAATGTTTACAGAAATAGAATTAACATACCTATTGAAGTTTGATCATCCAAAGATTACTTTGCCCTCCACAACAAGAAATTCTGGTTTGGTCGCTGACTATGCTCTATCCTTAACAACCACTCTGACATAGACAATGACTCTGACATGGACAATGACTCTGACATGGATGTTGGTGCTGATGCTGGTGTGGATGCTGGTGATGATGCTGGTGATGACTGGTGATGTTTGTGGATGTTGGTTTTATTCTGCTGGCAATGATTTTTGGCTTGAAATTTTGTGAATATTTGTGAAACTTTGTGTGGTTGTGGAAGTTTGTGATGACTGGTGATGACTGATGATGGATGCTGGTGAATGTTTTTGAATGTTTGTGAATGGTACGTTGTTTTGTTTGTGAATACTGGTGATTTTTTAAAATCTCTGCGTACGTCTCTGGTGTATACTTATGATACTTGTGCGTGTATACTTGTGCGTGCCTTCAGATGGCTGCCTTATGATACTTGTGCGTGCATGTATACTTGTGCGTGTCTACTTGAGCGTGTGTACTTGTGCGTGTATACTTATGATACTTGAGCTTGTATACTTGTGATACTTGTGCGTGTATGCTTATGATACTTGAGCGTGTGTACTTGTGCGTGTATACTTATGATACTTGAGCTTGTATACTTGTGATACTTGTGTGTGTATACTTGTGCGTGTATACTTATGATACTTGTGCGTGTATACTTGTGCGTGCGTGTATACTTGTGAGTGTATATATGCACTGCGTGTATGATGTGTATTGTAATAAAACGAAAATGCTTGAGTGCCCGCTTCAGATTTTGTCAAAATCTGCGGTAAGAGGCTTAAAATTCGGATGTCACCGCAGTGCATACACACCGCAGTGCAAATTAACCTCAAGCATACAAATTAACCGCAGTGTAAGGTATGAACCTCAAGCAGTGCAAATTAACCGCAGTCCCCATTCCTTAACTAGCTCGACCTCTATAATAAACCAATGTCTTTTTCATGCCAGTAGCCCGGTTCTCATGGTTTATTGCTGGGTATAATTTTCGAATAAACCTCAGCATAATCCCAAATCCCAAATCAATAATAAGCACAACTAATTACTCATAAGCGAATGGGTTTTCCAAAATGTAACAAATGAACTGATTACTAATTACTCATAATCCAATCTATAATAAGCGCAACTAATTCACAGTGCAATAGAAACTGAAACTGAGGGAAAAAACTGGCGATGTCAGCGCCCTGAGCAATCAAAACTAGAAAGCGTTTCAAAGCTTCATCCTTTTCGGAATAGAATTTGCTGTCGAGGAGAGGATCGATACTGACGTGAATTTAGGTTTAATTTTTTGTCAATAGTAAAAAGGGGGAAAAACGATTAGATGATAGAGAAGAAAACGATTTCATGAAGGGAGAAGATCGCGCCAAAATTTCGTCAAAAGAATGAAATGACGTGGCTGTCAATGATTGGATGATGGCTAACATTAAGATCATCAGATCCATAGATGGTTTGAACCGTTGGATTAATCTTTCATCTACGGTTGGGGTTTTTATATGTTGATAACGCGGATAGCTGAGCTGGATTATATATACGTAATGCTACGCTTTTAACTGGTGTTGCACATCAGAACACTAAAATTCCCACCGCAACAGTGCATCCACGTATAATGCAACAACATATGAATGCTGTTGCAGAAGCTCGAAGAAATCATAGCTTTCGCCACACTTTTCATGCAACGCACACAAATTAGTGTCGAATATGCCCACTTTTGTAGTAGTGCAAGATTTAGAACGAGTTCAACTTAACGATCTCTCAAAATTATAATTTAATTTATAAGAGGAGGAAGGGGACTGTGTCAATGGATCGGTACAGCTATTAAGTTTTTAAGATGATTTTCCGAAATCTACTGCAAACTTGACTCAAATAAACAAAAAATAAACACAATACTTCTTTTATAAAATATTATATAATATTCCTATATGTAAACACAAAATATATATGTATTAGAAATTCAACGCACACCGCAAATTATAAAATATATACACTATAAAATCAACATGACGCTAATTGCGCGCACACACCACAACATAACCATATAAATTATACATATTTAAAAATTATACACACCCAAAACCGTTTACATATATTATAAAATATACGCATGTGTGTAAACATATATATACCTTTTAAAACAACATGCACAAAACTATCTCATATATATTTTCAAACCAATAAATTTTAAAACAACTCAACATCTAGAACTCACACAACACAAACATACTTTACACAATACACACACATAGTATTACAAATGCACGAACACACCCCACAAAATACACATACACAAAACTCTCACCACACAATATAAGCACACACAACTCAAAAATGGTTCAAACACTTATGCAAATAGTACCAACACAGAATTCATACACAGAGAGGTACACTTAAACACAAAATAAAATATACTCACATAGGGGCTGAATGGTGATCGATTTCCGGTTTGGGAGGTGGTGTCGGTTGGTCATGTGGCGTACAACAGGGGTCATCAAACGATGGGAAAAGAGAATAGCAGGCTCAATGGAGGGAAGGACGCGGACGAGGGGTGAATGCCGGGTAGACCAGTCAAGGCGAGGTGGAGGGCGGCTTTGGACCTGGTTAGGTGGTTCGGCTGGTTTAGGCATGGGGAGACTGGCCAATGAAGGCTGTGGGACTATCGGCGACTACAGGACATCGAGTCGAAGGACGAATGGGTTGACATTGAGCTTCAAGGCGGAGCACAGTATACCAGTGCTGTTCCAGGTCAGGCGGAGGGCCGGCATGGGCGGAGCGGTCTTCGAGTCTAGCGCAGGTGGATGTGACCACTGTTGGAGGCGGAGTGGCTTCAGCGTGGAGATGGGGTACCGCGAGTTGATGAAAAGGAGGGACGGGATGGACATGAGATGCAGCTATAAAGAAATAGAATGGGGAAATGGGTTTTGCGATGGGGAGTTTGGTGAAGAAAGGCTGATGGTGTGGTACAAGGAAAAAAATGAAATGGTAATAAAATGGAACTACTGTTTCACTGTGTCCATTTTATTTATAATATACGAAAACGAAAGGCTTCCTTATTTTCTTGGAAATGAACGAGTGAGCTTTGGGATTCAGCGAGGCTTTTGGGGAATAGAACGCATCGTTTGGAAGATTTGACAAACTATTTAAAATTTGAAATTGAACATTTTATTAGAGATAGACATAACGAACGGTTTTAAATATAGAAACCGAACGAACGGCTTTAATTTGAAAATAACAAACAGGTAACAGAAAGAATAATACTAGAGAACAGACTGATTATGAAAATTTAAATGAACGGTATTGAATTAAAAAGAAGAACGGATGGATAATTGAAATGGAACGAACAGTTCTAATTCAACAGAACGAACATTTTATTTTGAACGAATGGAAAAACAGATTTTGACAAAATATATTTTTGAACAATGTTTACAACCACAGTTGGTCGATATGAATAACAGATCAACAAAAGAATATTTGAAATTAAATCAGTGTTAAAACATTATAAATATCGAAAACAAATATATATAATAACACAAGTTAAATATTTGTATTAAAATCAAAGAATGAATTAAAAATTCAACAAAAACGATTAAAATTTATCAGTGATTAAGATTTGAAATATTAAATTATATTTAAATCAAAATCAAATTTATATAAAACTCAAAATAAATGTAGTTCTAAATCAAATCAAAATAATTATCTAAATAAAATATAAATTAGTTGAGTTTTAAATAAACAAAATAAAATAGAAACCAAAATTCTAAATTAAATAATTAAATAAAAATACACTTAAAATTCGGGTTGTTACAATCTCCCCTACTCAAACCTTTTCGTCCCTGAAAAAGAACGAGGCAAAGAAATAGTAATTAAATAAAGAATATATTTAAACTAATAATTCATATTTATTCACTTACCTTTATTTATAATTTGAAATACATATAAATCAAAAGATAAAATATTTCAAACATATCAAGATAGTTTTAAGAATTCACTCAACGTCTCAACTAGCTATATATATCTATCCCACTTTCGAAACCCGAAAATAGATATCGATGATGCCGGGTCATCACCAGAATCATTTTCAAGCGACTAGAGTGTGACTATATATATCTATCAAGTTCAGATAGGATTTAACATATACGTTGTTCAGACGTATACCCAAATCGCTAGGTACTCGATAGGCCAATTTTAACGTCAAATAAATACTCAAAACATTTATATATATTTAAATAGAATATATACCAAGTTTTTCAAATCATATATTATAAATAATATATGTCAAATCATTAAAATTTTAAGTAGGGAAAATTATATTCCTCCACCACTCATTTATTTATTATAATTCAACTCAATCCTGAATAAATATACAAAGAATATTATTACTAAATCAAAAGACATAACAAATTTATTATATACAATACCTACATAATTTCAAACATATATTATCTATATTTATACTTATAAAACTGGTTAACTTCCATAAGTTTAACACATAAATATATCACAAATAAAAATCTTTATAAGCCAATTTAAATTTATAAAATCCCTATATACTTACATTTATAAACTATATCATTATAAATTCAAACCAAGATAAAATCATTTTCTTACAAAATCTATATCCTTACATCTTATATAAAATATATAATTTATAAAAATATAAACATAAAATATTTTCAAAATATTTTTATTAGCGAACAAAATGTTATTTACAAATATATATATATATATGTATGTATATATGTGTGTATCAGAATTTCAATATTATATCAAGAGAATTATAATACCTATTTCAAACTAATATTTAGATAGGAATGAGCTCGCTGGAAAACTTATACTCTCCTTCAACTTCTTACCTTGTTATGGACAAGGGTAAGTTATAGAATTCGAGTCAAAGCTGAAGAATGAAAGAACCTAATCAAAGGTGACTATGAAGGAAGACAGATTCAAATGGAAAGGAAATTTCAGAAGAGATTTAAATATTAAACAAAATTTTATATTAGAAAATATTTGTTTTAAAACCATTTATACTTTAAAAATATGCTTTCTCTCAAGAAGGATTCTGCGACCAATTATACTCATTCTAGGATATCACTACCCTATCTTTAATGAGCTTTTACCGCATAAGCTAAAAATTTGATCAAACCAAAGCTCTGATACCACATGTAACGACCTACCATTTTGACCGTGCCGAATCAACAAAACATGTCAACTCGAAACATCCAAAATAACATATTGTTATTAACTTCTGAGGTATATAGAATAAATCACAGAATCACAGATCACAAACACAGATACAGTGTAATATAACATCTCACAGCAGAAATAAATAATACAATAGTAGTTCATGAAGCTACTAAATAAAATTTGCATCAGAGTTTACATAAATAATACAGTGGAAGTCTAACAATAAATAAATGATAACAGTCTCGAACAGAATAATAGAAATAACGGATGACTAGAACAACAGATCAACGGGTTGATATAGATGAGCAAAAATCCAATATAAGCTCCAAACTCCAAAGATGAATCTTGAACTGGAATACTCGATCTAACACGAGCAATAATGCAAAATAAAACAACTCGGATCAGAACTAACATTCTTATGGAAGTAAATCAACTCAAATGAAATGTTCGATGAAATGCAATTAAAGGTTGCTTGGGATCACCATCCTCTAAGAATCCGTCAAACTAATACTATATAGTATAATACGCTATATACAATAGTGTCTATCAATAAATTAAAAATATCAAAATAGCGTAAGTGGGATTACCATTATTACCCTTACATCATTTATATATTCCCATAGTATATACAATATCGTAATTCCTCCGTAAACCGGAGGGCTATTAGAGGGCACTCAATATAAACCAGTACAAAACAAAGTCGTAGTGGGCTCGTATACGACATGTGATAAGGAACACAAGTAATGCCAGGGTGGATTCACCGTTTGTAGGGCCGGACTAGTGGTAACGCCTAGTAGCTACTACCGTGCACCTCGAGACACACTCCCATAATCAAAAGTGCCCAAATCGAATCTCAACAGTAATAAAATAATTTCGAAGGAGTGTGCTCGATAGGAGGATTAACGTCACTTGGTCCGTGCATAGCTCCTGTTTTAGCCACATCAAGCTGACTCAAGGCAGTCAGGGTCTCGTAATTAATATAAAATAGAAAAATGGAGTTGTTTGCCAAATCATCCCCTTCATTCCGGAACTCCACCGCATACATAGTTGTTAAAGTGGTTATCGGCTATTATCATACTCTCTGCCAATACCGAAAACCACTTTAACAACTGTTTATGCAATGGAGTTCCATAATGAAGGGGATGATTTGGCGAACGACTCCATTTTTCTATTTCATATTAATTACGAGACCCTGACTGCCTTGAGTCAGCTTGATGTGGCTAAAACAGGAGCTATGCACAGACCAAGTGAGGTCATTCCTCCTATCGAGCACACTTCTTCGATATTATTCTATTACCGTTGAGATTCGATTTTGGCCCTTTTTATTATATGAGCGTGTCTCGAGGTGGGCGGTAGTAGCTGCTATGCGTTACCACCAGTCCGGCTCTACAAACGGTGAATCCACACTGGAATTCCTTGCATGCCTTGTCACATGCCTTATACGAGCCCACTACGACTTTGTTTTGTACTATTTTATATGGAGTGCCCTTTGATAGCCCTCCAGTTTACGGAGGAATTACGGTACTGTATATACTATGGGAATTAATAAACGGTGTAAGGGTAATAATGGTAATACCACTTATGCTATTTTGATATTTTTAATTTATTGATAGACACTATTGTAGATAGCGTATTATACTATATAGTATTAGTTTGAAGGATCCTTATAGAATGGTGATCCCAAGCATCCTTTAAGTTATTGATTGCATTTCATCAAACATTTCATTTGAGTTGATTTACTTCCATGAGAATGTTAGTCCTGATCCAAGTTGTTTTATTTTGTATTATTGCTCGAGTCAGATCGAGTATTCCAGTTCGAGATTCATCTTTGGAATTTGGAGCTTATATTGGAATTTTTCTCATCTATATCTACCTATTGATCTGTTGTTCTAGTCAGCCTGTTTTTTATGTTACTCTATTCGAGACTGTTATCATTTATTTATTGTATTAGACTTCCGCTGTATTATTTATGTAAACTCTAATGTAAATTTTATTTACTAGCTTCATGAACTACTATTGTTTTATTTATTTCCACTATGAGATGTTATATTGCTTTGTATATGTGTATGTGATCTGTGATTCTGTGATTTATTCTATTTACCTCATAAGATAATAACAATATATTATTTTGGTCATTTCGAGTTGACATGTTTTGTTGATTCGACACGGTTAAAATGGCGGGTCGTTACAATGATACTTACACTTATGTTAATATTGGCATACTTACAAATAGAAAGGGGCCAAGCTAGGACATTAATGAGAGAATTTATTTGAGGTAAAAAACTTATCGTTCAAACTTATAGTGATGCGGCGACGTTTCTGATCGTCTTTCCCGGGCCGCCCTTCACCTTTTTCAAATGTGCATTCGTTTTCTTTTGGCTTAGCTTCTTTTTCGTTAAATTACAGCATAGGCTGGTTTTGTGTCCATAAGCCTTATGATAGGAACAGTATCTTTTTTCTCGATCTAGTATCAAAGAATCTTTCATAGAGGGATTGGAACCAAGCTTTTCGACCTTTAGTTCCAGTGTCGAACTTCTCTTTGTGTTGACTATCTTTTCCAAATAAATGAACCTGCTGGCTTTTAGAATAAAAGTCTACTAAGCTTTTGCATTCTTCTAGAGCGAGTTCTTTCCAAAGGGGAGATGGTATAAGCAGCCCCGATTGAGCAACTGTTAACTTTTCTCTATCCGTTGTTACTTGGTTCTAAATCTCTTTAGATAGCTAGCAAGTGATTCTTCTGGCCTCTGTTTGATATTGACCAAATCAAAAATGCTTAATGTTGAGCCTTTTAAATCATGAAACTGTATGTTGAACGCAGTGGACAGCTGTCTCCAGGATGTGACGGTTGGGCCGTGATATTCCCTATACACCTTCCAGCCTCCTCTCGAAGATTTGTTAGGGAAACTCTACATTGAAGTGCTTTAGAAGCGCTATATACATCCATATAACTCTCAAACCTACAAAGGTGGCTTTCTGGATCAGTAGTTCCGCCATACATGAAATAAGGCATTTCTATACTAGTAGAAATCCAGGCCTTCATTATTTCTTTGGGAAGGTCATTCCCAGTGGTTTTCGATCATCTATCAACGGTAGATTCCCGCTTTCTCCCAAGTTAATTACTCTCTTGGTGGCTTGACTGCCTTTTTGCCAATCTACGTTTCCTTGAAGGTTTGGAGGGAATTTAACTTGGCTGTCAAATTCTTGCTGTATTACCGATTTGGCCTTTATTTTGTGGGGTTCCACCTTGGAGGACCTATGAATTATGTCCACTTCAACAACCCTTCTGGTGGAGTCAATTTGTAGGGGTTAGCATTATTCGGTTAAACCAAATCAATCGATTTTGGTCGGTTTGGTTTGGTTTTGAAATTAAATCGGTTTGTAATTGGCCCGAAAAAATATTAAGTTCGGTTATCGGTTTAACCAAATTAACCGAACTTTTACTATATTTTCAAAACTATCGATATTATAATACATATTTTAGGTTAGTTTAGTTATTTAAGTAAATTTTAATCATTACCTATGTGTCAAAATTAATATTAGAAAGCATAAAAATCATAAATAATTATACTCTAATCATATACTTGTAATTTATTTCAAATTATAGTGAATATTTCAAACATAAATTGTAAAATATTTTTAGTTCGGTTTAATCGGATAACCAACTCAACCAAACTTAATTTGGTTGGTTTAGTTTGGTTTTCATTTTTATTGGTTTTAGTTTGGTTTTACAAATTTCGTTATTGGATAAACCAAACCAACCAAATGCTCACCCCTATTGATTTGCATAGCCAACTGTTATATTTCCAACCTAACATTTACTTCCCTTGTTGGGATTCAGGGGCCTTCAACTTCCTAGCTCATCATATCAGGCTTTGATAGTGTTCTATATTTTAGGGAAAGAAACGCATTGGAACCTTGTTCCTTTCCCTTTCCCGCCCTTTTAATTAAGGTCTTGCTTCTTAAGAGCTTAGTCCAATCCGGGACGGAACAACACAGTTAGATATGTGGTAAGGTTAACCACAAGGTCTAGGTTCAATGCCTCCTTCTAGCGCCAAAATATTAACGATATTTTTTGTCAACACCAGAGATAGGCTTACGGAAGCGGACCTATGGGGAAATGGGGTTATTTAGCTTTCACAAGTCTGAGTTAGTTCATCATTTCCTAGATATCAAGGTTTAGAGCCCAAAAGATTAGTTATGCTTCCCTCAATGAGGTGAGCATCACGCTTGAGCGACTCAGGAACCAATGGTTATCTTGGGACAAGGGATCTTTAAACATAACTCTCGATAAAGAGGCTAAATGGCTTGTAGGAAGGGATTCTGTAAAAGCTCTGTGGAAGGGTCTAAGCCTAAGTAGGAACTCGGGACCATGTAGAGAGCATACGGTGTGTTGTATAGGAGATGGCTAAGAAATCACATAAGAAACTCATAAGAAAATAAGCTAAGTGTCAATTCGCTCTTTATCGATCTTTGATTTGGAGTACATGAGTGATTACAATAGAAATCTCCAAATTGATTTAGAGAATAGGGTTTACTCTAGGAAAAAGAGTACAAGAATGAGAATTTGGTCACGAAAATGAGACCCTTAAGGTCTTATTTATAGACAAATCGGGCCCCCTTTTGTCATTGGGCCAGCAGAAGCCCTTGTCGTCTGCTTTTCCCTTTGGTTCTGGATGCTTTAGCTCATGACCGCTCTTTCATCTTTTTTCATTGTCTTTAGGATGTCGGTTTTGGATCTTGGAAAGAAGGTCACGGTCCTTGACGCTTCCGTTTGATGTCATATCCATCTTCTTTGTATTGATACCAAGCATGTTTGTATGAATAGCTTTAGAATAGCTTCCGGATATATGCTTCCAGATATAGGCTTCTGGACATAGGCTTCCGGTCATGCTATTAGTTCTTTGTGAAACTTGTCTTCATTCTTCAAGTGTATGGTTGTCGGATCTGCCAGTATCAACACTAAGTAGATAAGTATAGATAACTTGTCTTTCACAGAGGCTCTGACCTGTCTTTCGGTGGATCTCTAATGCATGCTTCGGCCTTTCGGGAAGGTGCTTCCGGTGCTTTACCGATTGTTTGCTAAAATGGTCTCTTAGTGACCATCCGATTTGGGTCGCGGCAGCTGGCTTTCGGAACGATCTCTTGATGTTCTGGATCCTCATGCCTTTCGCAGCCTTCACCTAATTTTGTATCGGCATTAAGCAAGTTAATGCGGATAGCCCTTTCGTCCTTTTGGGTCTCGGGTTGTAGTGTTCTTGGTATTTCTCTTTATTAGCTGGATGACTTCGTGTTGGTTATCCTTCCTGCCGGTAGTCTTTCTTCCAATCGGATTTGAGGTTCCTTCCTTGTTGATGGTGCCAGTTGCTTACCCTTCCGGATACGTCCTTTAGGCTCTCGGTTTTACAAGTGCTTGGCTTTTACTTGTGGATTACTCTTCTTTGTCTATGACGGTCTGATACCCCTTCACCGTCAGCTTATCTCGGTGTTAATTTTGGTAGTAATATATGGATGATTAGTTTGATAGGAAATGATGATATTTAATAATTATCATTTGTGGTTTGATTAGTCGTGCTGACTTTCGAGCATTGACGGTTGTTGATTAATTTGATGTTGTGCCTGACCAGTTGATGGGTACTAGTTTGTTTTAATGGTATCAATCTTATCACTCTGTTACATAGATTAGGTAGATTTATAATTAGATTTTTTTTGGAAATGAATACCATGTGAATTCAGTTTCACGATTTGTCTATACGGCATTCGATGACGATGTTGGGCAAGACCTCACCCTAAGTAAAGTAGTTTAATATGAACTTAAATAAGGATGAACTTATATGGAGAAATCCTGTGTAGAAATTATAATTATATGACTGTAATTTATAAATGAGGTTTATAAATAGGAAATAGATTTGAGTTGAGAATTGAAGGATTTGAATTTTTGGTAAATTTGGAAGATGATTTTTAAAGGTTTAAAAATTAATATTTAGGTTATTTTGAAGTGTTTATGATTGTAAATAGGTTTAAAGGAAGCATTGATCCAACTTCGCTACTAGAAAATAATTATGATGTTGACTACAACATCATCAGTGTATTTTTTTTTTTGAGTTTTTATGTAAGAACTTGCTACCATGGGAATTGTTTGGATTAAAATGAAATTCTATTTTGAATCCACGATATATGATTTTGTATCTGAAAGTTTGGTTCTGAAATTTTCAACCAAAATATAATATGGATGCATATATTCTAAGTATTAGAGTTGGCTGATTGCGCATTTCACTTTATGTGACGTTTCATAGGTTTGGTCTTAAATGTAATGAAATATTTGACGATTTCGGATAGTCGAGATTTCCAAGTTGAGTTGTAAGAATAAGCTAAGTGTTAAACGTTGAAACAAACTTAAAATTGTTAGAACACTTGGATTAAGTAAATGAAGATGTTATTATTTATAAATTTAAGAAATTAAAGATTACGATGAAGTTGAATCTTAGCTAAGTTTATATGGAAACTTAAGTGAATATGGTTATAAATTATTAATTAAATGAAGTTTGAATGTACAAATTAATAGAATTAAAATGAGCTCGTCGTGCAGCGGCAGTTCATAATTTTACGATTTGAAATTTGAAAGAGTGTATAGGATCAAATATAGGTCATAATTTTTTGAAACAAAATCTTTTGAATCTATTAGATTATAGTTTCTAATGAAAGAGAAAAATCAAGATTTCATCGTGTAGAATTTGAGTTAGGTCAAACTCAAATTTCCAGAAAAATCGCGGTTTGGTAGTATATGAATAAAACTGATATATTTGATAAAATAAAAGGATTTTAGGAAATTAAAGCAGGAATTTCCACTAATAAAATATACCTGCTTGGTATACTGACTTGTGATGGATTTAGGGTAGAATTTTTGAGTTGCTTGAGGTAGCATGAATGTCGATTAAGTAATAACCTGAGGCTGTTGAGCGGATGCTGTCGCTTAACAGGTTGTTTACAATCCTAGTGCAATGTTGATGTTTATATTCTGAATAAACACTGAGTTTATATTATTAGTGTTTTTAGCACTATATGATAATGATATGTGTTGGTTGATTGTGGCGGCATGTAGCGTTATGTTACATTTGTGTTGTTTGTTGATTTGCATAATTAATTTCCAATTGCATCATGTTTGGTTGTTACTATAATAGCTATGTTTGTTTATGCGTATAGTGAGTATTGTTGTGTTACTTGTTTATTTTCTTAACTCTCTTTGGGTTATGTAAGTATATACAGGTACATGGGAACAAAAGCTTGCTAGCTTGCTTATAGCTTTTGATTTCGTGGTAAAGATTTGTTTATCCGACAAAATGGTACATATTTCTGATTGTGTACTATACATGGGTCTTATATATTGCCTCTCCATAGTTTGGGATGTCTTATCACTGATATCATATGTATAGTGTCATATCGTTGTTGTGATTTTTTCTGCACAAACCGTGCTAAGGAGGTGTTGTTGAAATTTTTCGAAAATTCTAATGTTAGAAAATTTTGTAAAATTTTTTAAGAAATATTTTTGAAGTAAAATTAATCGATTTATGACGTACTCTTTATGATTTCGGGGACGAAATTTGTTTAAAGTAGGGAAGAATGTAATAACCTGGATTTTTATACAGGAATTTTTTTTCTAGTATTTAAAATAATTAATCTTGAGATTTAAGGGCTTGGATTATTTTTAGTTGAGAATTTGGATGTCGATTCAACTTAAATTTGAAACTATTGAGTTTAAAATCAAGTTTAGTTTTTTTGGAGCTATGTAAAATTCTATTAAAATATAAATGATAATAATAATTAATTGCAAATTAATTTAACTATTTGAAAAATCGATTTTGATTAACACATAAAGGTAGACATTTTTCAAATAGTCATGGGATTCAACAAAACCAATTACATCGGATTCAGAATAGTAAACTATTGTAGTATTTCAAGTTTTGTATCAATTCGATTTGTTATGTGGTGGTGCAAATTGTAAATGTCGAACGATAAGAACATGTGAATAAAGTAAAATAAAACTTAACCTATAAATAATCTTTAAGTTCTAATCCTAAACTACTAATCCCTTTCTCTCCTATTCATTTTCACAGTAAAAAGAAAACAAATAGTACCCCATTTTTTTTAGGTTTCTTAGAAACCCACCTTCTTTTAAATTCAAAATCAAATCCAATGGAATTCATAAAAAATAATGCCTTCATCTTTGAGCTTATCTTAAGATGCTCTACATTTTCATACGTATTAGAAGAAGTGTGTAGTATTTTTAGGAACTCGACAGTGAATGTTGATGGTTACAACCGAACTAGGATTGGTATTTTTGGGTTTTATGGTGTTAATTTATGGTTTGAAGCTTGGATTTGAGTTCTTCAACATTTTTAGCATCTTGTGATGATATTGGGGTGGTAGAGCAATGAGGGTCGCAACCTGGGGTTGTTTCACGGTGGAAAGAGCAAGTCACCATTCTGTTGGGGGCGCGACCTGATAGTGGTAGATATAGGGTGATAGAGATTTTGGAGGGAAGTTGATTGGTGAAGTCGGATTGGTCAATTGATGGATATGGAGTGTGAGGTGATCTTAGGAAGGTTTGGTAGTTTGGGGTTTTGTATAATGGAGGAAAACTGTGAATTTTGAATGGGGAAGATGTATGAAGGAGGGACTAAGGCAATTATTTATTAATTTATTTAGCTAATGATATTCTAATTCATTAAAAACTTGTAAGACATGTATTTATCCCATGCTATGTCGGATTGGGATAAAAAAAATTCATTGGGTTCATGCTCACGATCTCTACACATACAAGTTGAATTGGAGTGATTTGAAGAAGTTTGGAATTTTATCTAATTTTGAACGCATGTTTGAAATTGGATAAAATGACAGGAAATCGTTAATAAAATGGATGGCGAGTTAATTCTCCCACTTTCTGGAACACTGCTAAATATTGTTATACCATAAAATAATATTCATTGTTGGTTGTACCCATTTTATTGTGTGTTTGGATGATATATTACTTAGTTGGTTGGTTGTGGTTATATATTCTTGTTTGTGAGACCTTTGACACTACCCGCTTGTGAACAGAAGATTCATCTTACATGAATTAGATTCTATTATCAAATTATTATGCATATATATATATACTGATATATGAATTGTGATGCATGGGGATAGGTTGGAGGGATCCAACAGGATCCCTCAATGTTTTGGATTTTACTTGCTTTCATATTCTACACATATGAACTGCCTAACCTAGGTAACATAAAAAACTGATTTGGATGATGATTTTTAAATTAAATTCAACATTGATTTGTTAGTAATCAATAAGCAGTATTGGCTAAGTGATTGGTAGTAGACGACCTGAATTTAGTAGACGACCTGAATTTAGTATCGTAAAAGGAGTTGACTAAGTTTGAAGTTATAAAATTTATTTTTATAACAAAAGTATGATTCGTTTCGAATTTTATATAAGTTATATAAACTAGAAGTTTATAATAAATCAATATTCATAAATTAGACTTTATTAACGAATTATAAGTTAATTTGTGAAATGAAATTCTTGTTTTATAACTAGGTTTTATAATCAAAATTTTCAAGCATTAAACTTAACCAGGTTTTCATAAATAAGTTGATCAATTAATAAACACCAATTTTTATAAATGAATGTGGTTTTAAGTGATATCAAGCTATTTTAAACAAGTTAATAAATAGTTTGGTGAGCTTGTAAAACAATGCAGAAATGATAATGGATTTTAAATAGAAATAAGGAAAGTTATATTTCATAAAGAGCTTATAAATGATATAATTTTATTTCATACTAAGTTTCAACTGATTGATTTAAAATCAAATTAGGGTTGATAAGATTTGAAGTTTATAAAGAATAGGAAATCAAGTCTTGTAATAGGATCGTAAGTGAGTTTTTATAAAGGATTGTTGGAAAGGGGATTTTATTGGTAAATCCAAGTTTTGTAAACAAGGTTTTTAAAAGTGATTTAAAGCTAATACAATGGTTTTTTTTGGCATGGACGACCGGTTTTTTTAGTGATCTGTAACACTTTTTTATCAAATAACAAAAGAAGTTTATTTCAGTAGATAGGCAGACTACTTAGCTACTACATACGGTTTTAAAGTGGACCAACCACTACATCTATCCTACATTACAGAACAGAAGCTAAAACATAACCCTAGATTACTAATAATAAGAACTGAAGTATCATTCCTCAAGAGAGGAGGTGGCTTGTCGATCGACGGAGAGAAAATCACATGCAATGAAATCATTAAAAGTAGTGGTAAGCCCCGGAATGAAACAATCAGACTCACAAGCGTACAAGAAGTATCGACCCTAGGAGGAATCATCCAAAATTCTCCGATTCCAATCACCAAAAGGCCCATCTATAGCCATATAAAACTCACCATCCAAAATCAAGCAATAAAGAGAATGATGCTTTCCAAACTCAATAGAGATAAATTGCAAGTATGCTTTTCGCTGAGGATTGTAGCGAATGTCTAAATGTTCATGTACCTAAGATTTCTCACTCGGAACCCAAATAAGAGGGTTAAGATCTGGGGCCGCCAAACACTAGGAAGGCACAGATCAGAGGAACAGAGGGAGGAGGATGGGGCAAATCCAAGCATGCCACATAAATAGGAGCAGAGGAAGCAACAGAAGACACTATGGTAGGAGGCAGGGAGACCATAAGAGGCACTACCTTCGGGAGCTGTCGGCAAGAGGGAGGTTTTAGGAGAGGAATCTTTGGTGGAGGGGGCAGTGGAAGGAAGCTTGCACGAAGAGGCAATGTGGTCAAAAGAATGACAAGGGGAGCAAATATTCAGGATTCAACAATAACGCCCTCACCTCGGCTATAATGTCAAGAGCCAGCTGGATCTTAATCGAAGAGAAAAGAGGCTTATCCAGAGAAATTTCATTGAGAGCTTTGGCATAATCTAACCTATCTCTGGCGGTCGTCCTAGCACCAAAACATCTTAGTTTACTATTGTGGCAAGCAAGCCAATTCAAACCAATTAACGATAGAAGAACTGGTGGAATTCAGAAGAAATATGTCAAGAAAGGGATTGATAACACTTGTTCTCTAGCATTAGATATCGATGGTTTTGAATGAGGGTTTACTTAATATTTGAATTAAGCAAAAATGATTGTATGTGAATGAGATTTTCAAATGCAAGTAATGGGTTTTAAACCTTATTTGAATTGTATAGCGAATAGAACTTATTATGACATTTAATGAATATCAAGTTTTACGTTAACAAACTTCTATTTATCATGAAGATAAGAATGTTATCGAGTCAAAGTCTGAGAGGTAAATAAAATACTCCAACTTGAACGACGTCATTGTTATCTAAAAGATGATACTAGCTGAAAACGAAATTGATGTTGGAAATAAAATTAGTATTTCCATAACCGATGTTATAAACTTTATTTTGCAGACTTAAAAGTTAAATGAAACTATTGGGTTATATAGTAGACAATGTATCACATGACATTATTTGGCCATGTATAACTTGTGATTATACTTATACCATTTGGTTAAGTATATAATGTTATTCTTTATGTTGTGAATATAATAAGATTTGTGAATATACTTATTCAAAAGAGATAAGTGCATGGCTATGGTTTTCGAAGTAATGAAAACAAGAGATTTGCGAATATGCTTATTCCATTAAGATAAGTATATGGAATCGATTTTTAAGATCGATAAATATTTTTAATGAATAATTTATTAAAAAGGTTCTATGTTGCTAACGTACTTAGTTGTACAACTATAGATTGATAGTTAAAGAACTGACTATCAATAGGTTTCCTTTTCACTTATAACGTGTTGGTTCGAGGAACCTGGATTGGAATAGGATCCAAAACCACTTTGAACAGACCTTGCATTAGAACTGGAATTTGCAGATATGCTTGTGCAAAGGCAAAGTATTGAGTGTGCAAGGGTGACTTGCTACTAATCCTATGGATGTAGCAGAGTTAATGCCTTCGGTTCATTCTGTTCCTGAACAACGTGTATGGATGAATGTTATTAGTACATCGTCATCAAAGGGCGATGAACATTCAAAGATGAAGATGTGTGAAAGTTAAAAACATAGACTGAGGCCTCATCAACTGGTAATGACTAAAACAGGGGCAGACGTAGCATAGCTAAGTGCGTAGCACCCAAGTAGGGTATTGTCATCATCAGTTCGAGATTCGATATTGACCTTTTTATGTATCATTGCAAGAAAATTCATTTTTGGTTGCGCACACAAAAAAGACCATCGAAAGTTGCGGTGGCATTTCGATAAACGCCGCGAGAAAACATGCAACTAAAAATAAATGTTTTTTAGTTGCATTTAATTCAATGCCACTATAAATATATTTTTGGCAGCGTTTTTTTCACGATACGAAAGTTATTTTTTTGCAGCATTTCTAAAACGCCCTAGAAAAGGTGCTCGTTCAGTATGTTACTACTGTATTTTGTGACTTTTTTTAACTCTACTTTATTTTGCAGCGTTTCTAAAACACGATCGAAAATGTACTGGGTTACAAAAAAAAAAAATTTGTAGCATTTTTTTCCACCACTATTTGTTCCGATTTTATTTCATGATATTCCACTTCTACCTCTGATTTCACCTCCAATTCAATTTGTTCAAAAGTTATATAATAGCATAATACATAAACACATACACATTTAAACATAACACACTAAACAACCACAAAAGACATATATGCGTGCTCATTCAAGGAACCATAAAATACATAAACAAAGGCACTAACATTAACACAACTATGTCATAACCTAATAGTAGTGTCAAGAAAAAAATTTGGTCATACATTTAACCAACCGAACTACCATAAACAAAGTCATAATAGTACTACAGCTAAAGTACCATAAGTAGTTGAAATAAGCAAGCATAATAAACAACCAAACAACCTAACAAATACCATAAACTAGTGTTACTATTGCTGATTTCTTCAGAAACATTGATCTACTTGTAAACAATAATAATCAACAATGAGACTCGAGTTATAATCAAGACTAAGAAAATAGTGATATGTAATAGTGACTGTAAACTTACACTCAGTTTTGGTCTATGAATTCATGTTAAGAAATATTTATGAGGTAAAGTTATGGTATCAATCTTATTGTTATTTTATACAGTTTCCTACTATTATTAGAGATTAATTTGATATTTACATGAATATGCATCTTAATATACAACACCCTTCATATAATCCGTGATATTCAACATAAAGTCAACACATATGCTCGTGTTAATATAAAAAATAACAATCAAAGCATGTAGATAATAATATTTAAAGTGCATAATAAAAAAATCTGAGACCGTAAAATTATTATTCATATTTTCTCTCTTGATGTTGAAAATATGTTTCTCAACCACTTTTAAATAGTGATTTACATGTAGAAACGTTTGGACTGTTATAAAAATAAAAAATAATTTGTAAAAAAGAGTTATCAAGTCATGTTCATGATTCATAAGCATGTAAACACTAATCAAGTGTTTACTACCATGCAAAACAACCCTAACAATCAATTTAGTACACTAGATGTAAAAGATAATCTTATATTACTTACACCATATTATTAGTTGGACAAGTAAAGAAAATAAGATAAAAATGTGGTACCTTATGCCAGAAAGTTCAATTCTCCTAACTTTTTCCACTCAGGCTCAAAATATATGATGGATGACCCATATATTGTGTTGATAAAATTCAATACTCTACCTTTGTGTTGAACTTTAGCTCTTTTAAAGCGTTTTTTCTTCACCTTCATTTCCTTTGGCTGATTGAATACAAATAAAATCTCAGCATTACAAATGTTGTCCAGAACAAGTAAATAGCAGGTAACAACAAAAGAATGTTATTTTAGGAAGCAAAAACGATTGTAATATTTACAAAATATACATCTTCATAATGTCCTGGCCTCAAACATAAAAAAAATATGACATTCAGGTAATCGCAATATTGACTTCGATTATTCAGCAAGTTATGTAATGACATTCTGGAACAATTTTGTTATGTTTATGTATTTGCAGATGTTAGTCAAAGTAAGAACATAATTGTTATACTAGTATATACACTTTACAAACAATGATATGAGGTTATAAAAGTACCTCAAGGTTCTGGCTTTTTTGATCTCTTATGACATGCCCTGATCTAAAAACCTACAAGGTTGCATATTATTTCTTTGCCACATCCTCTCTTGGACTGTTATGACAAGCCCTGATTACTTGACATACTAGTCTGACCTAGGTGGCATTTGTAGCATACTATTAGGTTGCGTAATAGGTCATGCAGTTCACCAACTTATTTTGGTGCACTATATGTAACTTCCATTAAACAAAAGAAAACCGGAAATTAATATTGAAAACGACTAAAACAAGATAAGGTATTTTTAAAATGCACATAAACCATTAAATAACATGTTCGATGCAGCTGATAATATGAAATAATATGTTAACCAAACAATCAAATTGCATGTTAACTATGATTATGAAATAAATCAACATATGTCCATCAATTTTTCTTGAAGCTATCTGAATTTACCTGAAATCCCGACCAATTAGGGTAAACTGCTATGGTAGCAACACTATAACTGACATATCTTTAGACCACCTTTACAATGAGAATGCTCATATATACACAACTTTCCGAACAAGCATTAAATAGTTCTCTGCGTATTATTTCTTTGGTTGACTGATAATACTTAATGACTAAAGTTTGTTCATTAACATCAATAGGTGCATTCAACAATTGAAACCCTTTCCCAACTACAATTATGTTAAATACCCTACTTATGTTCATTAGATCACACAAGTCAACAAATTTTATGCAGTAGTCATAAATATATTAATTAAGAGGAATTAGTTCATGTTCGTTGTCAATAGTGACTTAAACTGATATGTGGGCAAACTGGAAAAAAGTAATAATTAAAGCATAACAATATTGGACTAAAAATATGTATAAGTTGAATGTAATTTATGAGAGTCTGCGTGCTTTTCATTTGAAGATAAGTGTAACAACCTGAATTTTTAATAAAATTAGAAATTAATGATTTTATTAAACTTTAAATTTTTAATATTTAAGCATTAATTTATTATAAATGGAATGAGATAAATGAATTAATTTCTGTAACTAAACAATAATAAATACCTTTTGAGTAGTGAGATGCAACAATGATCCAATTTGAATTCAATTGTTAACTGACTCAATTTGTGTTATTTGAATCTAAGTAAACTTATAAAAACTTAAATCTAAATAATGAAATTAAATTAATGAATATTTTAATTTACCAAATTTATTAAAATGTAAAATTTTCTGAAAAGGTCAGTTCTTATCAAGTTTGATTAAAATTTGAATTCAAACTAAAATTTACAAGTTGTCAAAATCTGAACTTATCTTCTTCATTTCGATTCTTCTCTAAATTATGAGTTGATTAACATTTTTCGTTTCATGGAAATCTGCATTTATTTGCTTTAGATATGAGTTTTATAGTGTGCGAAACGCGCAAATAGACATCATATTTGTGTTCATACTTACATGACAGCTTTGGCTTTATTGAGATGTTAATTTCGCTTCTTCTGAAAGCTTTACCAACTCACGCCTCATTAATAATTTTACATTTCCTTTTTTATTTGATTTGTCGTCCGTATGTTATAAATGTCAGATAAATGCATGCATATCACTCCTCCTGATTTTTCATGCAACCAAAGAAAGATGAAAGGAAAATAAAAGAAAAAAGAGGAACAAATATGCGTCTAAAGGCAAGTGCCTCTAGCATGCTCATTAACATTTCTTGCCATTTTTCTCTATTCCATGCGTTACTTTATACCCATTTCTTTACCACTTCATGTACGTTTCTTATACCCTTCTTTCTATTTTTTTTTTCTCTTCACTTATATATTTATCCTAATTCCATTCATATAACCATTCCCTTTTCCTCCTGCAAATTCTTAGCAACCAAATAATGGCAAATCAAATCCACTCATACAATTTTATATTCCAAACCAAGGTATAATCTATTATATTTTTATATTCTAAATCTATATTTTCAAACCTATTTTTATTTTCACTATTCCTAATCTAAGCCTATATTTATTTTGTTTTGTTTTTGTTTTTGATTAGATGCAAGACTTGTGCTTTTGGCAATTAAAATTTCAACATGAAATCGTTCCTTTTATTTTCATCTTTCCAGTGTGAATAGAAAAAAACATAGATCTATATTTTTGTCTAAATCCCGTCTTCTTTATTTATTTATTTTGCCTACATGATCCTTTAAACATAACGTCTTCGTGAATTAGGAAAAGGTAGAAACTTCCTATCTTCAACCCCTTTTATTTGTCCAAAGGCTGCTTTGTGCATGTGTGTTAGGTTAAGGTGTGAGTGCTTGGTGTTTGCATGCGTTATGACTATTATACAAAAAAAGATTCCAAGTTGTGTAGATTTTTCGGTGTTTGCATGAGTTTTAATTTGAGTGAGTTTTTGTCATGTGTATGTTTTACATAATGTTAATAATATTTAACTGTGTGGCGTGCGTTTGGATTGGGGAGTGTTTTTTTTTTTGTATGGCATGAGTTGAGTTGAGACATTTATACAAAAGATTTGCGAATTGTGTAGCGTTTGTGTTTCATGTTGTGTAAGTTTTCATGTGTAGTGTTGTGTTGTTTTGAAAAAAATGTATGTTTTGTGTGATGTGCTGTGTTGTGTTGCTTGTATGTCTTCTACATGTGTCTATTTGAGTAGTTTGTGTGTGTTTTATAATATATATATATTTGTTGTGTGCGTTGATGTGTGTTGAGAGTTGTTTCTCTCTATACATATGTATATATATAAAAGTTTCAAAATTGTTTCAAAAATCCAATTGTCGTGTTGTTTTGCTGAGAAAGTTCCTCCTCTCCTTGAAAACAAATATATTGGGTGGCGATCGAGTTTGAATCAAATCCTGAGTTGTGCTTGGATGTTGTCGTTCCATTCTATGTTTATTCGTTTGTCATCTCCATTCAATGCCACAAAAAAGGAGATTATCTCACACTTGACTTACATTTTTATAGAAGTGGATTTAGTACATTTGAAATGCTATGAAATGTATAGGATAGTTATAGATTTTTTTTATTATACGTTATACACAAATGACACATATTTATGATACGACTGATATATATGATATGAATGTGCACATGTGACATGTATTACTTTATGTATATGTTTGATTTGTTGAGTTTATTTCATGTATATGTTTGATATGTTTGATTTGTTGAATTCATTGATATTGTTTATTTATTTGTTCTCATATTACAAGTTCCCTATGGGTTGAAATGATACATACCTGAATTACTGTATAGATTTAGTGAATGGATTAAATCAATTTGGGATGCGGGTTGAAATGATATATACCTGGGATTCGAAATTTTAAATCGCGGATTGAAATGATATATATCTGTATTACTTGGCCTAGGTAGAAATTTATATACGGACACCGTTAGTCTATTTTGAAATAGTCTCTAAATTTAAATGTATTTTAATTATGATATTATAATTTTTTAAATTTTAATAATTTAAATTATTTTATAAGTAATTTAATAAATCTTTTATTATAATTTAACATTATTTAAATTTTAAATCTTATATATAAATATAGAATTTATAAAAATAAATACAGATTTTTCTTAATATTTTACATTAAGAAATGTTTAAAGAAAGATTTGGAATATAATTTTAACTTGATGTGTTTAATGACTAAACTGAAATGGAATTCCAATTTTAGCCAAAAAAATTGTAATTTAGAAAATGATGAAATGAGTTTTATATGAAATTGGTTAAGATAATGAAACTTAATAATTTTATTTGATAATAATTTATGAAATGAATGGTTTGAATCTTAATATAATAGAAGTAATATTTAGAATCGATTAAACTTGAAATCTAAGATTTAACAGTCTTGAAATGAAAGAAATGTTATTTAAAGTAATACTGAAATTTTGAGTATTTGATTGAAGTAATAAATTTTGAAACCAACTTGAATAATATTTGTAATATATTGGAATTTGAATATACTGTTAAGTTTGAAAGAATTTGAAGTGAAGTTTTGATAAATGAATTTATTATGATTTCAACTTAAAAATATGGATATATGGTTCAGACTGGATTATTATTTAAACTAGATTTTAAATTGATATTTTTTTATACAAAACTACTTTAAACTATTTTACATAATCATTATTTAATAACTATCTATATTTAACTTAACTGTTAAACATCTTATAATTATTTTGTTTAAACATTTCACTATTATATATATATATATACTTTATAACCATTTTAATCAAATTATTTTATATAAACATATATTTTTAAATTAAACTATTTTATATTAAATTAACTATTTTAAATAAAAGTCTATTTCCGGTCCGAGCTATTACATCCGAAATGTTTAGTATGAGGATTTTTGAATAACGATAATTGTGATAGGAATTTGAAATCTAATGTATTTATGTTGATGAACTATTTGTAAATATGAAATCTTGAATGTAAAAAAATAATGAATTGATGGAAATACAATTTATGACGTTTGAATATTTGAACTTAACTGTTTATAAAACCAGTATTTAGAGTTAACCGATTCATGATATTTTAAAATATGATTTCATATATAAATGACCACGGTGTGGAAAATGTAAACTTTTGGTTGTTAACGAGACCGGTATTAGATATTGTCATACTCTTTGCAAATACCGAAAACCACTTTAACAATTGTATAGGAGGTGGAGAATCCAGAATGAAGTAGGATGATTTGGAGGCGATTACTGGATATGAAGAAAGAGAACGATGACGGATAGCCTTTACTTTCGGGTCATAATTGAAATGACTAAAACAGGAGCCATACCCAAGCCAACTGGAGATTAGCAATTCTTAGCAGGCATGCTTCTTCGATACCATGTATATTACTTTGTGAATGATTTGGGCTCCTTAGAATTTCGAAGTATTGTTTGAGGTAGGTGGTAGTTGGCGGTTATGCGTTACCACCAGCCTGGGTCCGCAATCCATTAGAATCCTACTGGTGTGTGTTTCTTCGATGCCTTTTCATATTTATCATGTTCGAGCCCCATAGGATTTTGATTTGTACCATACCTATGGAGTTCCCTCTGATAGCCACTAACTTACGATGGACTTTACGACTTTTATATAGAGTACAGTATTATAAATAGTGTAAGGGTAATAATGGTAATCCCGCTTACATTATTTTCAATAGTATATTTAAACATAGACACTATTATAATAACATATTGTATTATATGATATCTAGTTTAACGGATCCATAAAGGATGGAAATCCCAAACATCTTTTATGTTACTGATGCATTTCATTGAATATTTCACTTGAGTTGATTCACCGATATAAGAATGTTAGTCCTGATCCGAGTTGTTTTGTTTTGCATTATTGCTCAGGTCAGACCGAGTATTACAGCATTAAGATTTCACCTTTAAAAGATGGAGGCTATTGAAGACATCACCTCTATCTGTTGGTTCTAGTTATTTCTCCTTTATATTAGAATTCTTGTATTTTGTAACAACCCGGAAAATCTGGGCCAGTTTAAAATTTTTATTTTGGCAAATTTAATGAATTTTGAATATTTAAAATGAATTATTTTAAATAATAATCGACGAGAAATTTATTTAGAATATAATTCGAACGTATATATTATATACGTCGTCGTTAGAATATAAAATATTTATATATAATTATAAATAGAATTGAAAATGGCGCGGTAGTTCGATAATTCGATTTCAAACTTCAATTGAATGTACCGGGTGCAAAACAATCCGGATTTTAGTGAAACCAAAAATAATAGGATCTAATTGATAATATCTTTCCAACGAATCCGAAAAATCGAAATTTCATAGCGGGGGTAAAAAGATATGTCCAGTTGAAAATTCTGAATAGTCGCTATGGAATTCAGGCCCTTAAAAATGGACATTTTGCAAACGACCTCGGATTTCGGTGAAACCAGTTTTGTTGGGTCCGGAATGTCAGGTTATTGTTAGATTCCAAATTTCATAATTTTTCGAATCAATATGTGAGCGTGGCAAAAGAAAACGCGTTTGATCAGTTTCAGTTGATTTTAATCGACTGGAAAATGGCCATTTTTCATACGGTCTCAGAATTCGACGAAACTAGTTTTGTTAGGACCGCATCGTCAATACGAAGCTAGAAAATATTTTTCGAGAATTTTTAGAGTTAGTATGTGACCCCGGTAATTTAAAATGTACGTTTAAAATTCAATATAGTGATTTAAATGTAAATTCAAAGGAAACTGATCGAAATAGTCGAATCAGCTTGCGATACATATCCCATTGTGTTCGGAACGGGGGTAAAACGCTATGGACGACAGGTGGTGGGCCTCGTTTAGAGGTCGTATGTAAAAGTCAACTTTTTAGGAAATTAAATAATTAAATAATTAAAATAATAATAAAAAAAACACCTCCTTCTTTATCTCTGGCCCCCCCCCGATCGAATTTCATTTTACAGGATTTGAAAAAAAAAAAAGGAAATCGCGAGGCTCGATCCAGCGCCGCCCCACCAGGGATCGACCGCCGCCAGAGGCGCCGAGCCCCTGCTCCGCCAGTCTTCTTCTTCCTGCTCCCCTCTTCCTTCCACGACCGATTCGAGGTCGCCCCCCCCCCCTTTTTCCTCCACCACCGAGCACCCCAAGCGCCGCCATCCTCCACCTTCTTCCCTCCTTCTGCCGCAAGTCCTCCTCCCCCTCTGTAAGTCTTTTTTTTAATTTATTTATTTTATTTTTGATTATATTTAAAAACTGAATTTGATTATATTTAAAAACTGAATTTGATTATATTTAAAAACTGAATTTGATTATACTTAAAAACTGAATTTGATTATATTTAAAAACTGAATTTGATTATATTTAAAAACTGAATTTTATTTGCTTGAAAAAAACTGAATGTTATTTACTTTAAAAAAAACTGGTTTTTATTTATGTTGTAAAGTAATAAAAATATGATTTTTATATTTTTAAAGTAATAAAAATATACTCTTTACTATATAGAAGATGTAAAAATATGATTTTTGGTTAGGTAGAGAATTAAAAATATAATTTTTACATGATAGGAATATTAAAAATATCATCTTTATATGTGAAGAAAAATAAAAATGAGATTTTTTATAAAGATGAAATCTTTAAATTTGAAAAGGCGAAGTCTATGTTTTTATAAAGGCGAAATCTTTATTTTAGAAAAGGCGAAATCTTTATATGGAAAATTGCGTGATAAAGATGTGATTTTTATCTATATAACATAGCGAAGTAAAAATATGACTTTTATATAGTGAACTTCGATATAAAAATTCGATTTTTATATATTGAATAGCGAGGTAAAATTCGATTTTTACATATGTAGTGAAAGCGGACAACGAAAGCGGACAACGAAAGCGACAAAAGGGCGAGTTGGCGAAGATTTCCTGCATTTGAAGTGCCGTGGAGCTAGGATAGCTATCTGTGAGAATTTCTCACCTTTCTATTTATTTTCTAGTTATATATATATACTAGGATGCAGACGGTGTTTAGTAGCACCCGACACAATCGTCCACAGACCATGGACTTGTTTGTTTGATTGCAAAAATAAGTTAGATTGTTTGATTGAAATTGAATTGTTTGGTGAGATGAATTGATTTGATTGATGTGTGAATGGCGTGGGCCTTCACTAGACCGGGGATAAGGCTAGGCCTTGTCCCGTTTCTAGTATCGTGCCGTTATGCCGCCGAAATTTTCTAAAATATGTTAGAAAATAAAAATATCATTTTATTTGTGTAAATTAATAATAGAAATTCATATGTTAAAATAAAATGTTTTATCGTTAAAAATATAATTTTTAACGTGAATATGAATATAGTGAAAGTGAATAAAATAAACATTCATTTACAAACCAGACGGTTTGTTTATGTACACCTATTTGAAGGACATTGATTGGGACGATAAATTTTACACATCGCCCAACAGCACAAATAAAATATGTGTTTGATTGTTTGAAACCCCACACGGGTGTTGGGATGAAATTTGAAGTTCACTCATCCTGATTGATTAAATATGTCGATCGATTGATTGACAGGCTGTTATAAGCGTTGAATATCTATATTTGATGCTTATACAGTGTAGTGCACTTTGGTTGATGGTTGATTATTTTTCAATGCTATTATATACATGTGATGTATGAAAATCCATATAATTAACGTTATATGGTAATTGATTGGGCCTCATTCCAATTTGAAAAATAAAGAATAATATAAAATAAAGGTTCATGTGTTGACAGTACTCATCCATTGAGATTGGTCATGTGTTGAACGAAATATTTTGAAAAAGAAATATTTGAAATAGAATATTTGAAAATAGAAATTTATGAAGCCGTGTTGATTAGATTGACGCCATTTTGACGTGAACGATATTTATATCAATTTTTAACGATTTCGAAATGAATTGAATTGAAAACGATTTCGAAATGAATTGAATTGAAAACGATTTCGAAATGAATTGAATTGAAAACGATTTCGAAATGAATTGAATTGAAAACGATTTCGAAATGAATTGAATTGAAAACGATTTCGAAATGAATTGAATTGAAAACGATTTCGAAATGAATTGAATTCAAAACGATTTCGAAATGAATTGAATTGAAAACGATTTCGAATTGAATTGAATTGAATATGAATTCAAATTGAATTGAAATTTGAATTGAATAGAAATGAATTTTAAAACGAATTTATAAAGAAGAATTCAATTTTGAATTGAATTGAAACGGAAGTTGAAATTGCTTTTGAAACGAATTTAAAACTATTTATATAATTCGTTTTAAATAGAAATCGACGAAATATATATTATATATATAATATAATGGCCTGAATAGAACGCGCCGCGCCGCGGCAGTTCGTGAATTTCGACCATTTATTTCAAACGGACATTACGGGAGATCCGACCGTCGGATTCTCCTAAAACCGGAACCGTTGGGTTCGTATCGAAAAGAGCTTTCTAACGAATATTAGAAATTTGAAATCTAACGGTTGGATTTGGAGTTACGTCCAAATCAAATTTGAAAAAGGTCGCTGTAAGTGCAGTTCGATGGCCATTGATGGAAATCGACTGTATGGGCCTTGATAAAATTATTAAAAATAGTAATAATTTGTGTAAAATCATAAGAAATGATTTGGGAAAAATTGGGATGAAAAACTCCATATTTGAAAAGATAAAAATAGATTTTTTATCGAAATGAACTAGTTTTGAACTAGAAATATAATTCTATTTATTTTTAAATAAATAAATTGAATTTGAAAAGGGTTTTAAAAATAACCAAAATTTCCAATGATTGCATTGGAGTGGATTTGAATCGAAATTGTCTTCGGAATATTTCGATGTTGGAATTCGTGATTATACAGGTGTTGTTATGGAAATTTGAAAGATATATATTTATATCGTTATTTCCAATACGACATTTGTTAGTCGTAGAATTTGATATTGAATATAAGCCGATATATTTTCTATTCAGAGCCTTGTATTGAATATCGAATGTGATTTGGGTTTGTCGTGAATGGTGTCTTCACTAACACTGTTCTTGAACCCAGTTGAGAAATGATTAAATCTTTTTATTTAGATTTAATGAAGTGTACCAATTAAATAACATTTAATTGGAATTGAATCGATATTGATTTTTGGGTTTATCGTGGACAGTGTTTTAAATAACACTCGTTCTTTAACCCGATGATTAATGAATGTGACTTTGGGTTTATCGTGAACCGTGTTTTAAATGACACGGATTCTTTAACCCAGTTAACGATTAAAACTAAGTGGAGTTTTAATGAATCTTTAATTAGATTGAAATGATCGAGAATGGAGTATCACCAGTTTTGCTCCAGGCGATAGTTAAATCTTTAATTAGATTTGAACGTGAAATGGTAATTGAATTTACCGATAACACTGTGGTGTTAGATATGAAGTATTTCCAGTTTTACTTCATGGGATAAATAGGTTGGGATTGGGAAATTAAAACAAATGATTACTTCGGTAAGGTTCGTTAATCCCGACTAGTTGAATTGAGATTCAAAAATAGAATAAAGAATAAATTCAAGGAATTTATCTTGGATAAAATTAATGGGAACCTTTCCCTATGAATGTGAAATTTAGAAACTAACTGTCGGTTAGCCAAGCAGAATGGTTTCCTGGATATTGATCTGATGTTGGTTTCGGCCTTCGGGGTTAATATTTGGGGAATTATTCTCTTGATTAATTTACGGTTAGTGACTAATGAATTGGAATGAGGCGTATGTTGTGTTTGTGTAACACTTATTTAAAATATACGCGAGTTATTCGGGAAGACCGGGTTTATCCCATTCTGAATAACTGATACGACGATAAGTCGAAGATGAAGACGGTGGTCGAAGACCGGAAGTCTTCACGTCGTTTTGGGTGATTACTGATGATCTTGATTGGGCTGTACACCCAAGAAGATGGAAACAGTTGGTGATCGTCCAGACGTACTTGGAGATCGATGGATATGCGGGGTACTAGGTGCCTCCGGTTTCGTTCAGACCCAGAACGGACTTGTAAATGGACTGTGTGTCTGACATTGGATTTTAGTCCGTGTGATTGATCTCTATTAAATATATATATGTTTGGCGGCGGAGAATTTATTCTCTTGCTTAACGCCCTTCTCTGAGACGTACGAGCTCAGGGGTTATATATTGATGGATATCAAACGCATGGAGTGAATTGCCTGTGTGGCATGCCTAAGTGGCAATTGATCGAGGCTTCTGTTGAAAAGCAAAGTCTTGTGGTGATGATCAAAGCACGGCCTTTGTGGCGTAGCTTTGTGTAACGTTTACTTCGCGTGTTTCACAACCGGTATGAACCAAAAACGGGAGACGGACCTCAGGGGGGACATGCGTTTTCTTTCTAGCTAGAAGTGGCGTCAGTGGTTTTACACGCCCTGACGAGTTTGACTTATGTGGTTGTTGCTGTTGCGAGGCGCCTCGGATTGATCGGTCGTTCTCGAACCGATGGAGTCATTTAGTTGGCTCACCTACGCCCCAAAGGGCGGAGAAACGTATTGTTCAGGCATTATAATCCACATCGGTGGACCGGCCCTGACGATCCAAGGTACGGTTGCGGCTGTGCCTGAGACACGGGCTAGAGCGTCTCGAATCGGTTGAGGACTATCTTTTGCCTCGGTTCATAGATGGAAACCCAATTTCCAAATACGTGAATTTGCGATTTTGATTGTATAACCTAGTATGGCGACATAGTGGGATGGGGCGCTCATGCCGCCTATGATTGATACTTATGATTTGAAGTTGTTTTATACACTATGCACTTATTATAGTATCAAATGATTTGTTTTAAACGTATCAAGCATTCTTTGGCTGTTATAAGGGAAAACCCTATCCTCGGCTGCGTTGCATTGTGTGATGGGACCTAGGTCTTATAACAGCTTCATTTTCCTTTATTTAGCATTGCGCTGTTTGTTTTATGCACTGGTATTCTTGGGAGGAAACCCGTTCCGTGTTATACGGCGTGGTCCCTTGATTTACCTAATGATTTAAAATAAAGATTAATAACTGTTTTAGTTCTCACACCAGTCCCACGACTGACCTGGAGTTTATTGTTTTAACCTAAACTCTGGGTGCTCTTATTTTGACACGGGCAGCTAGTAGTTTTGGTTTTGCAGATTTATATTCACAGGATCCTGGTTTACAGCTGGAATGATATCCGGAAAGCTTTGTATCCGTATATCTCTTCTAGTTGTGTATTGTATTATTTCCGCTGCTATGTATTTAAATGTAATTTAAATCTCTGATATTTCTGTGTAATATTTATTCATTAATACTCTGTATATTCTTGTAATCTGATGCATTGATGTAATATACAATGAAATGTTCTTTTATATGCGTTCTGTTGTGGTTTGTTCTCGAACTATCCGACACTTTCCTTTACGGGGAAGTTACGGGTTCTCACAGTTGGTATCAGAGCTTTGGTTTACAAAGCAGAGAACAAGGCACGTTAGAACCATACGAAAGAATTCATCAGATATTGGATTAGTAATATCCAATGGGAATGACTCGTTAGAGATAGGATCAGTAGTATCCTAGAACGAGGGTGAAGAGTATATTTTTCAAATGAAAACAAATTTTGTTTTGAAAATTTAAATCAATTATTCGTATTTGGTTATTTATTTATATTGATGTGGACAATCCAGTATATATAGATTTTGCGTATACGTCTGATCCGCGTGTATTCGAAGTTTTAATATATTGGATAGATATAGCATCACCCTCTAGTCGCCCGAAGATAATATTGATGATAGCGATCGCATCATCAACATTTGTGTTCGAGTTTCGAAGGTGTGATTTTCTATATATTTCCATTAGACTGGTGTGAGAACCAAAAATTAGGTAAGGCCTATTGTTGTGATTTGGCATCAAAACATGATTTTCCTTGTATATATCAAAATTACCAATTTGAAACGTTAAATCAACTAAATGATTGATGTTTGTGTTGTTTGTTTATTTGTTTGCTAATTTTGAACCATTATGCCTAATTGCATCAAATATTGAATTGTATTAAAAATTGGTCGCATTTGCTTGCATATACATGTATATCATTGAACAGGTCATAGCAAGGAGGCTAGAGCCAGAGAATAAAATTTGTTTGCCCGACAAATAGGTACATGTTTACTACATAATTTCCTGTTTCGTTTGGGTGATGATGATTTTGTGAGCCTATTGGCTAGCCGCTTGGCTTTTTCTTTTTCTTTTTGAGATCTGAAGGACCGGGGAAGCTATTTGAAATTCCCCGATGCTCCCGGTGCAGGGGAGGTTATGGCGAAATTTTTTCAAAAATTTAGGGTGTTAGCCAAATTTTTTTGAAAATTTGAAAATTCTCAGAAACTGAAAAGTTGGAGAATGGAAGCCAAATCGAGCGTAGAGTTGATTGATCAAACCACTTTCGACTTTGTTCCTTTTCGGGGACGAAAAGTTTTAAGTGGGGGAGATTGTAACAACCCGGAAAATCTGGGCTAGTTTAAAATTTTTATTTTGGCAAATTTAATGAATTTTGAATATTTAAAATGAATTATTTTAAATAATAATCGACGAGAAATTTATTTAGAATATAATTCGAACGTATATATTATATACGTCGTCGTTAGAATATAAAATATTTATATATAATTATAAATAGAATTGAAAATGGCGCGGTAGTTCGATAATTCGATTTCAAACTTCAATTGAATGTACCGGGTGCAAAACAATCCGGATTTTAGTGAAACCAAAAATAATAGGATCTAATTGATAATATCTTTCCAACGAATCCGAAAAATCGAAATTTCATAGCGGGGGTAAAAAGATATGTCCAGTTGAAAATTCTGAATAGTCGCTATGGAATTCAGGCCCTTAAAAATGGACATTTTGCAAACGACCTCGGATTTCGGTGAAACCAGTTTTGTTGGGTCCGGGATGTCAGGTTATTGTTAGATTCCAAATTTCATAATTTTTCGAATCAATATGTGAGCGTGGCAAAAGAAAACGCGTTTGATCAGTTTCAGTTGATTTTAATCGACTGGAAAATGGCCATTTTTCATACGGTCTCAGAATTCGACGAAACTAGTTTTGTTAGGACCGCATCGTCAATACGAAGCTAGAAAATATTTTTCGAGAATTTTTAGAGTTAGTATGTGACCCCGGTAATTTAAAATGTACGTTTAAAATTCAATATAGTGATTTAAATGTAAATTCAAAGGAAACTGATCGAAATAGTCGAATCAGCTTGCGATACATATCCCATTGTGTTCGGAACAGGGGTAAAACGCTGTGGACGACAGGTGGTGGGCCTCGTTTAGAGGTCGTATGTAAAAGTCAACTTTTTAGGAAATTAAATAATTAAAAAAAAAAAACCCCTCCTTCTTTATCTCTGCCCCCCCCACCCCCCCGATCGAATTTCATTTTACAAGATTTGAAAAAAAAAAAAAGGAAATCGCGAGGCTCGATCCAGCGCCGCCCCACCAGGGATCGACCGCCGCCAGAGGCGCCGAGCCCCTGCTCTGCCAGTCTTCTTCTTCCTGCTCCCCTCTTCCTTCCACGACCGATTTGAGGTCGCCCCCCCCCCCCCTTTTTCCTCCACCGCCGAGCACCCCAAGCGCCGCCATCCTCCACCTTCTTCCCTCCTTCTGCCGCAAGTCCTCCTCCCCCTCTGTAAGTCTTTTTTTTTAATTTATTTATTTTATTTTTGATTATATTTAAAAACTGAATTTGATTATATTTAAAAACTGAATTTGATTATATTTAAAAACTGAATTTGATTATACTTAAAAACTGAATTTGATTATATTTAAAAACTGAATTTGATTATATTTAAAAACTGAATTTGATTATATTTAAAAACTGAATTTGATTATATTTTAAAACTGAATTTTATTTGCTTGAAAAAAACTGAATGTTATTTACTTTAAAAAAAACTGGTTTTTATTTATGTTGTAAAGTAATAAAAATATGATTTTTATATTTTTAAAGTAATAAAAATATACTCTTTACTATATAGAAGATGTAAAAATATGATTTTTGGTTAGGTAGAGAATTAAAAATATAATTTTTACATGATAGGAATATTAAAAATATCATCTTTATATGTGAAGAAAAATAAAAATGAGATTTTTTATAAAGATGAAATCTTTAAATTTGAAAAGGCGAAGTCTATGTTTTTATAAAGGCGAAATCTTTATTTTAGAAAAGGCGAAATCTTTATATGGAAAATAGCGTGATAAAGATGTGATTTTTATCTATATAACATAGCGAAGTAAAAATATGATTTTTATATAGTGAACTTCGATATAAAAATTCGATTTTTATATATTGAATAGCGAGGTAAAATTCGATTTTTACATATGTAGTGAAAGCGGACAACGAAAGCGGACAACGAAAGCGACAAAAGGGCGAGTTGGCGAAGATTTCCTGCATTTGAAGTGCCGTGGAGCTAGGATAGCTATCTGTGAGAATTTCTCACCTTTCTATTTATTTTCTAGTTATATATATATACTAGGATGCAGACGGTGTTTAGTAGCACCCGACACAATCGTCCACAGACCATGGACTTGTTTGTTTGATTGCAAAAATAAGTTAGATTGTTTGATTGAAATTGAATTGTTTGGTGAGATGAATTGATTTGATTGATGTGTGAATGGCGTGGGCCTTCACTAGACCGGGGATAAGGCTAGGCCTTGTCCCGTTTCTAGTATCGTGCCGTTATGCCGCCGAAATTTTCTAAAATATGTTAGAAAATAAAAATATCATTTTATTTGTGTAAATGAATAATAGAAATTCATATGTTAAAATAAAATGTTTTATCGTTAAAAATATAATTTTTAACGTGAATATGAATATAGTGAAAGTGAATAAAATAAACATTCATTTACAAACCAGACGGTTTGTTTATGTACACCTATTTGAAGGACATTGATTGGGACGATAAATTTTACACATCGCCCAACAACACAAATAAAATATGTGTTTGATTGTTTGAAACCCCACACGGGTGTTGGGATGAAATTTGAAGTTCACTCATCCTGATTGATTAAATATGTCGATCGATTGATTGACAGGCTGTTATAAGCGTTGAATATCTATATTTGATGCTTATACAGTGTAGTGCACTTTGGTTGATGGTTGATTATTTTTCAATGCTATTATATACATGTGATGTATGAAAATCCATATAATTAACGTTATATGGTAATTGATTGGGCCTCATTCCAATTTGAAAAATAAAGAATAATATAAAATAAAGGTTCATGTGTTGACAGTACTCATCCATTGAGATTGGTCATGTGTTGAACGAAATATTTTGAAAAAGAAATATTTGAAATAGAATATTTGAAAATAGAAATTTATGAAGCCGTGTTGATTAGATTGACGCCATTTTGACGTGAACGATATTTATATCAATTTTTAACGATTTCGAAATGAATTGAATTGAAAACGATTTCGAAATGAATTGAATTGAAAACGATTTCGAAATGAATTGAATTGAAAACGATTTCGAAATGAATTGAATTGAAAACGATTTCGAAATGAATTGAATTGAAAACGATTTCGAAATGAATTGAATTGAAAACGATTTCGAAATGAATTGAATTGAAAACGATTTCGAAATGAATTGAATTGAAAACGATTTCGAAATGAATTGAATTGAAAACGATTTCGAAATGAATTGAATTGAATATGAATTCAAATTGAATTGAAATTTGAATTGAATATAAATGAATTTTAAAACGAATTTATAAAGAAGAATTCAATTTTGAATTGAATTGAAACGGAAGTTGAAATTGCTTTTGAAACGAATTTAAAACTATTTATATAATTCGTTTTAAATAGAAATCGACGAAATATATATTATATATATTATATATATAATATAATGGCCTGAATAGAACGCGCCGCGCCGCGGCAGTTCGTGAATTTCGACCATTTATTTCAAACGGACATTACGGGAGATCCGACCGTCGGATTCTCCTAAAACCGGAACCGTTGGGTTCGTATCGAAAAGAGCTTTCTAACGAATATTAGAAATTTGAAATCTAACGGTTGGATTTGGAGTTACGTCCAAATCAAATTTGAAAAAGGTCGTTGTAAGTGCTGTTCGATGGCCATTGATGGAAATCGACTGTATGGGCCTTGATAAAATTAATAAAAATAGTAATAATTTGTGTAAAATCATAAGAAATGATTTGGGAAAAATTGGGATGAAAAACTCCATATTTGAAAAGATAAAAATAGATTTTTTATCGAAATGAACTAGTTTTGAACTAGAAATATAATTCTATTTATTTTTAAATAAATAAATTGAATTTGAAAAGGGTTTTAAAAATAACCAAAATTTCCAATGATTGCATTGGAGTGGATTTGAATCGAAATTGTCTTCGGAATATTTCGATGTTGGAATTCGTGATTATACAGGTGTTGTTATGGAAATTTGAAAGATATATATTTATATCGTTATTTCCAATACGACATTTGTTAGTCGTAGAATTTGATATTGAATATAAGCCGATATATTTTCTATTCAGAGCCTTGTATTGAATATCGAATGTGATTTGGGTTTGTCGTGAATGGTGTCTTCACTAACACTGTTCTTGAACCCAGTTGAGAAATGATTAAATCTTTTTATTTAGATTTAATGAAGTGTACCAATTAAATAACATTTAATTGGAATTGAATCGATATTGATTTTTGGGTTTATCGTGGACAGTGTTTTAAATAACACTCGTTCTTTAACCCGATGATTAATGAATGTGACTTTGGGTTTATCGTGAACCGTGTTTTAAATGACACGGATTCTTTAACCCAGTTAACGATTAAAACTAAGTGGAGTTTTAATGAATCTTTAATTAGATTGAAATGATCGAGAATGGAGTATCACCAGTTTTGCTCCAGGCGATAGTTAAATCTTTAATTAGATTTGAACGTGAAATGGTAATTGAATTTACCGATAACACTGTGGTGTTAGATATGAAGTATTTCCAGTTTTACTTCATGGGATAAATAGGTTGGGATTGGGAAATTAAAACAAATGATTACTTCGGTAAGGTTCGTTAATCCCGACTAGTTGAATTGAGATTCAAAAATAGAATAAAGAATAAATTCAAGGAATTTATCTTGGATAAAATTAATGGGAACCTTTCCCTATGAATGTGAAATTTAGAAACTAACTGTCGGTTAGCCAAGCAGAATGGTTTCCTGGATATTGATCTGATGTTGGTTTCGGCCTTCGGGGTTAATATTTGGGGAATTATTCTCTTGATTAATTTACGGTTAGTGACTAATGAATTGGAATGAGGCGTATGTTGTGTTTGTGTAACACTTATTTAAAATATACGCGAGTTATTCGGGAAGACCGGGTTTATCCCATTCTGAATAACTGATACGACGATAAGTCGAAGATGAAGACGGTGGTCGAAGACCGGAAGTCTTCACGTCGTTTTGGGTGATTACTGATGATCTTGATTGGGCTGTACACCCAAGAAGATGGAAACAGTTGGTGATCGTCCAGACGTACTTGGAGATCGATGGATATGCGGGGTACTAGGTGCCTCCGGTTTCGTTCAGACCCAGAACGGACTTGTAAATGGACTGTGTGTCTGACATTGGATTTTAGTCCGTGTGATTGATCTCTATTAAATATATATCTGTTTGGCGGCGGAGAATTTATTCTCTTGCTTAACGCCCTTCTCTGAGACGTACGAGCTCAGGGGTTATATATTGATGGATATCAAACGCATGGAGTGAATTGCCTGTGTGGCATGCCTAAGTGGCAATTGATCGAGGTTTCTGTTGAAAAGCAAAGTCTTGTGGTGATGATCAAAGCACGGCCTTTGTGGCGTAGCTTTGTGTAACGTTTACTTCGCGTGTTTCACAACCGGTATGAACCAAAAACGGGAGACGGACCTCAGGGGGGACATGTGTTTTCTTTCTAGCTAGAAGTGGCGTCAGTGGTTTTACACGCCCTGACGAGTTTGACTTATGTGGTTGTTGTTGTTGCGAGGCGCCTCGGATTGATCGGTCGTTCTCGAACCGATGGAGTCATTTAGTTGGCTCACCTACGCCCCAAAGGGTGGAGAAACGTATTGTTCAGGCATTATAATCCACATCGGTGGACCGGCCCTGACGATCCAAGGTACGGTTGCGGCTGTGCCTGAGACACGGGCTAGAGCATCTCGAATCGGTTGAGGACTATCTTTTGCCTCGGTTCATAGATGGAAACCCAATTTCCAAATACGTGACTTTGCGATTTTGATTGTATAACCTAGTATGGCGACATAGTGGGATGGGGCGCTCATGCCGCCTATGATTGATACTTATGATTTGAAGTTGTTTTATACACTATGCACTTATTATAGTATCAAATGATTTGTTTTAAACGTATCAAGCATTCTTTGGCTGTTATAAGGGAAAACCCTATCCTCGGCTGCGTTGCATTGTGTGATGGGACCTGGGTCTTATAACAGCTTCATTTTCCTTTATTTAGCATTGCGTTGTTTGTTTTATGCACTGGTATTCTTGGGAGGAAAACCGTTCCGTGTTATACGGCGTGGTCCCTTGATTTACCTAATGATTTAAAATAAAGATTAATAACTGTTTTAGTTCTCACACCAGTCCCACGACTGACCTGGAGTTTATTGTTTTAACCTAAACTCTGGGTATTTTGACACGGGCAGCTAGTAGTTTTGGTTTTGCAGATTTATATTCACAGGATCCTGGTTTACAGCTGGAATGATATCCGGAAAGCTTTGTATCCGTATATCTCTTCTAGTTGTGTATTGTATTATTTCCGCTGCTATGTATTTAAATGTAATTTAAATCTCTGATATTTCTGTGTAATATTTATTCATTAATACTCTGTATATTCTTGTAATCTGATGCATTGATGTAATATACAATGAAATGTTCTTTTATATGCGTTCTGTTGTGGTTTGTTCTCGAACTATCCGACACTTTCCTTTACGGGGAAGTTACGGGTTCTCACATATTTAGACTTCCGCTGTATTTAATTTTGTGACTCTGATATTATGTATAAGTTTTGAATTTTATTTAGTAAATTCATGAACTACTATTGTATTTTATTTATTCCTCTATGAGATATTCTGCTATTCTGTGTCTGTGATTCTGTGATTTGATTTATTAAATCCCATAGCAATGACAATCTCTTGTTGCGAATGGTTTGAGTTGGTTTAATTATCGACTTGAAGCGGTCAAAAAGTCAGGTCGTTATGGCCACCGAGGAATTCCAAACTCCCTGCACTTCTTGTTCAAAAGAGTTAGACCTACGCCTAATTCCCTTGCCGCTTTCCTTATTGTCAAGTACAAGTATTTTGATACTTGTTCAAACGTTAGGATTGTTTTTTCCCCGTTTATCAGTAATTTCCTCTTATTTCTTTTATCATCTTTTGATTCTTTCTTCTGATTTTCAGTAGATATCCTAACGTTGTTCAACCTTGACTGGTTTATCTCATAACTCAAGTCGTTGAAGATGATGTTGAACTCTATCATATTTGTAAAAGCAATTAATGCTTGATCTTGAAAACAAAGAAGTAGTTTATGTGTTTTACATAGTCATGAATATACCTTCAAAAAGGGTGGGAGAAGCTAAACTAGGATTTGATGGATGGGTTGTAATGAGAATGACATTGATTATTTTTCCCAAATCATATGCTACATTGTTCAAACCACTGAACGGTTCTTCACTAAATTCAAATATTATTGAAATTAGTAATGTAATATTATCAAATGCATTATTAATATGAATATTATAGTTACCAGAAAGCTAGTTGACCATCATCAAATCCACTAGGCAGACCATCGACACTGTCCCAAATATTACCATCCAAGTAGCACAATTGGTTATTCATAATCGGAGAAGGATATATGATTTTGTAGATGATGTTGAAATGCATAGTCCAGAGATAAAGAAGACTGAAGCCAGTAATGGGAGAAGTAGAAATTGATAGATAAAATAGGAGTTACAAACTAAGAATATATAGGACAACAAGTGGTGGGTTTATAGTAATTAAGATTTAATGGGTAATATTTAATTCTTTGTTACAATTTTAATTTTGGATGTGCTTCACAATCATATTTCGGTTTAGAAACAAAATTTATTCTTATTAAATGTTTATTTTGATCCTAAAGCTATGGAAAATGTATGTCGATGAGGGTGATGGTAACTATTGATATAAATATTGAATTCATAAATATAAGCGCCTAAATATATTATTTAATCTTTAACAATTACCATATGTTGGCTTGGACTATGTTACTTGTATAAAATAAAAATATATGCATGCCATACTAATAGATAGTCCCTTACTAGTTGAGTGAGGCAGTTTCATTCCTTATTCATTTCATGTACTACCCCCAACTAACACCATACTTTTTTTTGTAATTCTTTAATTTGTTATTATTTTAGCACTTTTCCTTCTCTTTTTATTCATACTTGGTTCTATGTGCATTTGATATTGTCTGCAATTGTAACAGATCTATTCACCAATCATTACTAGTCTAACCTTTCAAAACTTCCATGATGATAAGAAATAAGAATAAGTAGCAAGGCCTAATAAACTACTCATTTAAACTATGATGGTATAATAGAATAAAGCTTAACTGTAAGTACCTGGGACTTACTAAAAAGTTCACAAATAAAACCAATAATGTAGTGTAACATACATATATACAACTTGATGTATATTATGTGAAGTTAACATCTAGCTAAATATTACATAATAAATGTTCTCTCTGCATCTTCTTGGTTTTATATCTTATTTTCTAATCATATATACATGGTTTAAGTAGTAGTAATCGCAAATATAAATATTCAAAGCAAAGCATGAAGCATATAAATATTATCAAATGAATCTTCTAACAAAAATGTTTTGGAGTAATATATTGTGACAACTTCTTTCTTTCCCGTTCTTTAAAGTAGAATGTTTAAACATAATTTAAGTAACATCGAACCAACATACCATTTCCACTTCATGATTTACTTCTTTTTAGATACAACATTGGTGACCTTAGCACCAGCTGCATCCTTCTTCTCCATGATTCAAGTAAAAACCAAAATGATTATGCAAAGGTTCAAAAAATGATAAATCTTAGAATAAAGTTTAATCCATTATATCTTCCAATCAAGCTGCAGCAAGACAGTAAAATACATGGATAAAGTGAAATAAATTGCTTCGGCAACCAATTAACACAACCAAGGTCTATCGTCGCCATTGATTTTGTTCTTCGTCTAATGTTTCTTATATCTGAAGTTTATCGATGTTGTAAACAGTGAAATTTTGATTTTCTCCATGATCTGAAAAAAATGAAGTTGTTAATGATGGATGTGATTGCAATCTTACAGTCAGTTTAGCCAATTATTGTTGTGTGGTTGACGAAGATGGAGGAGTTTTTTTCTTATCATAGTGAATCCATGCCTGTTCTGTGTGAGGTAACGAGTTGTTCATCTGAACCTTCACTATGTATTCAAGTTTGATTTCATCTAAAGCTTTATTAAATACATTGTAAACTATGTACAATTGAAGTGTTACACAATGTTTCATTAGATCATTTTGTAAATTAATGTAAATTATTTTCATGTCAGTACAAAGAAAAGTAATAAAACTTGACATTTTAGAAAATAAGTGTACTTATCATGATCAGCAATTTTAAAATTCACCCACCAATTGTCAATATCCAGAGATTAAGGTCAGCAGGTAAGTGTCCAGTAGCTACAATTCTAGTAGAAACAAAGGCCAATTTTTCTCATTTAGAAAACAGTTAGGAAAAAAACCTATTTTATGGTGCACCTAATATTATACACCAACAATGTTATTTTTACCCTTATTAATGCCAACACATATCATGAGCACACAATGCCATATACTAAATAGGTAACAATTAATATTTATGCAGTTACAAAATCTAACAATGAAGAGAACATTTTAAAAACGTGGAAAAAACAAATCAAGACATGTTAGTACTAAACTGCTACAGATTAAAGAGATGTAATGCAATATAATTAGAGAAAAAGTTAATATTAACAGTTAATACTTGTAGTACAGATTAGAGAGATGAAATGCTAATAACATTAAATAACCACATAATGATGACAACATTTTAGAAACTTTGAGAAATAGATCTAGACATGTTAGTTGCATCCTGATAGGTTAAAGAACTATGTTCTTTGGATGTCTAAAAAACAACATAATTGGAAAGCCAACAACATAAGATATATTTTGAAGACTTCATTTGTAACTAATATATTACGACAACCTAATTAAGGCTTAGGATTTTAATGCATGGTAGATTGTTATTATGATTTCGACAAATGGTAGTTGTTTTAGTAAATGTCTCAATCATCAATGTGCCTCAATCAAAATAAACAAGATTATCTATCTTAAAACAAATTTTCACTACTTATTGCAAAAGTACCCAGAATATTGCAAAAATAGTCTTCCTAGTAATGCTGAGCATATCAATTTCATTTTCATTTTCATTTCATTTCCAAGTGGAGGGAAACAATTCTTTTTTCCATAGCTTATAGACTGACTTCATTTTCAAGTGAAAAGTTTGTTCATTCATATGCTGGATGGAAATCATATTCCATTTTACTAAAAAAAAAGGTAATAAGTGCAGGTTAATTTAGACGTGGAAGAAGCAACAAATGCTGGTGTAGGACACAATGTATGATTTTGCATTTACACAGAGAATCCCAATCAAACCAGTTAGGTAATTTTCATTAACGTTCAACAACATACATGCTTTTGTAATATATCGTATGGTAGATGTCTTAAAATATTCTAAAAGCATAACACCATTTATCACTATAGAACAACATGTTCATCGTGTAAAAAAAATATAGTTTACTTTCGATTTATTTAATTGCTCCAAAGTGATATAATCTGTCTTAAAGTATAAAAACCAAAAGCAATATAATAAAAAGCTATATAATCGTCAAAACCACATTGTCTTATCATATCGAAATTTCAACTCTATATAAAACAAGCTATTAGCATAATTCTTACCAAAAAAGAAAAAAGAATAAAAAAGAATCAAACAATGAAATCAAGTTATGGAACAACATACCGGTACTCCATATGTTACTGCTAATAGCATTAAGGTGAGTAGTAGTCAAGAGGCAAACAATTGCAATTAAGACATGTGGCCTACCACTTTCGCAGCCCTAGTGCATCTTGTTATGCAAAAATTGCACAAATTGCTCTGATACCAAACTGTTGGGGTTTTATGCACAGCGATAAAGACAAAACGCCTAAAAAAATCGATCTTTTTCACTCAATCACTTGAAATTAATTTGGCTGAAAATAACAACACAATAAATCAGAAATAATGGAAATACACAAATATTCCACCCAACCACCCTCTTTATTGATTCACCAAAAATAAATTTTGTTTACACTCAATGGATCAAAACCAAAAATAAACAAAATACAACTGAATCAATAACCAGACCGAGAAAGGAAAAGAGTACTAGATCACTACAAATATTGTTGGAGAAGAAGAGCAATGAAGAACAACGACAAACCCTTGAATCAACCTAGACGAACCAACTGCATTTATCAGCAGTAAATAGGAATAGTTTCTCTTGGCCCTCATTCCTACATCTTCCTCTCTAAGGGCAAAACCTGGAGGCACACAACCTCTCTAGATATGTTTACATTATTTCTTATTATTTTGATCTAATCAAGAAGGCTGTATACATAGGAGAATAGAAGACCTAGACAAATATCCAAATTGCCCCTTCAAAATATCTCCAGAATATAATCTTTAATTTCTTTAATTTCCTTTTATGATAAAATCAATCAATCAATCAAATCAATTAAATGATCGATCAATCAAATCAATTAATTGATTACATCATCTTCATAAAATATTTGAATCAATAATAAATTCAACACAGTTGATGCTATGTAGGCCTGCAGTTTCTACATTATTTCTCTCAACTCATGTTTCCCTAAATACATCAGTCAAATATTCATATCCTCTTCTCATTAGGATGAAATCTTTCCCTTCAGAAATGCCATTCCCTATAAAACTTACTAGTCAGACCAATGGAAATTCCAAAATGGGAAAGTGCCGTAAGAAAGGGAAATTAAATACAAATTACTAAGAAAAGCACCACAAATGCATGATATTAATTTTAACTCAGCCCTAATTATGTAATAAAACACAACCAACCATTAAAACTATTTAATAAATTGAGTGTTGATAAGTTTTACACATGAAGGCTACAGTGGATAAACTACCTAAGACCCAACTTTCGCCATTTTCAAAGATGTTGAAGCTACCTAGGCTTGATTTGAAAACCATGTTAGCCACAATTAAGCATGAGTTGTAAATTGACTAAATCACATAAATGCGTATGTATATTCATTCAATACACTCGATTTGAAAATACATGCATATATTGTGTGCATGCATGCATATTGTACAAGTTGCAGAGATACCACTATGGGCATTTGGAAGCGAAAATTAAAATACAATTTTCATTCCTATAAGCTACTTCGCATCCCCCTGTTGGAGACATCGGACTTCATTTAAATTCAATGATCATATCCTGCCCTTCAAGCAGTTTTAGAATATCCACTATATTTACAGAGGTTAACCTTTCTTCCACATTTGCACCATATTTTAGCACTTAAAATCAATCACCGTTACCAAATGCAATCTGTGTCTGAATAAAAATAACAATATTGTTGTTGCTATTTTTGTTAGACTGAATTTCACCTCAGTGAATCCATGATCATTGATAGTCTTCCTTATGCTTTGATGTACTGCAATATTTTTTGAAGCTCCTGATGGACATCCGTTACTTGCTGAAGCTATAGTTGCAAAATCAAATAAAGTATAATTCATAGGCTTTGCATACATAACTGTACCAAAGCTGAACAATTTAATTGTATTAGCGTATAGTTGTTTTAGTGTTAGTTTGCAATGAATCTCCCAACTAGGTTTATCCTATGTGAAACTCGCTTATGCCCCTCATACTTCTCGCTACAGCCCAACTGACCTATTAAACATTTGAGTCATGTTACCTATGCTTATTTACTCTCTGTTATGATTATAGAAAGACAAAAATAAAACATTTGGCTTTGAAATAAACTGTTTCACTCTATTATAAAATTTATATTGCATTATATCAAATAATACAATATAATAAAGTTTATAAGAAGAAATATTCAACCTCGCTTAAACACTTCCACATTGAACCTGGTCGCATCGACGATTCTAACAGTCTTGGGCTGCCTTCATCCTCTACCTAATTATAGAAATCTTCTCCGTGGAATCATGGACGGAGTCTGATCTAAGTAGAATCTTGTCGGTAGTTTCCCACCGACAAGTTGGTGATTTGCATGGCCTCCCGTAAAGCGATTCAAAAGGGTCATACCAATTGTTGCTTGAAAACTATTGTTATAGGTAAACTCTACAAGTGGTAGGTGCTGCTTCCAAACTCCTCCGAAGTCGATAATGCAAGCTCTGAGCCAGTCTGCCAAGATCTTATTCACTCTTTCCGTCTGGCCATCACTTTGCGGGTGATAGGTTGTACTTAAGTTGAGGGTCGCTCCCAATGCTGCCTGCAAACTTCTCCAAAATTAACTCGTGAATAAGGGGTCTCTATCACTCATTATACTGGATGGGATATCATGTAATCAGACTATCTTTTTGACATATAATTAGGCCAATGAGGCTGTAGTCCTAGTCTTTTTGATTGGTATAAAATGGCCATTCTTGGTCAAACGGTCTACCACTACCCAAATAGCCACATTTCCCTTTTGGCTCTTTGGAAGTCCATCAACAAAATCCATGGAAATATGTTCCCATTTCCACATGGGAATATCTAAAGGTAATAACAAGCCTCCGGGCTTTCCTTGCTCTGCTTTTACTTTCGGGCATGTTAAACATTTAGCTATGAACTCGGCTACATCCATTTTCATCCCTTTCCATTAGAGATTCCTCTTCATATATTTATACATTTCATCTCCACTAGGGTGTATGGTCATCTTTTACCTATGCCATTACTTTACAATTTCCTTCCTTAATCCTTCATATTTAGGAATGTAAAGTCATCCATCCCTAAGTAAACTTCCATCATCGCCTAACGAATATTTAACCGAATGGGGAAAGGTCTCCTTCTTTCTCACTTTCTCCTTCAAGTTCCTTATTTTTTCGTCAAGGTCTTGCATACTCTGAATCCTCTCTTTTAGAGTGGGTCTAAAAATCAAAACTCCAAGAAAACCATTAGAAGTTAATGGCGAGGGTTGCAAATTAAAATTAGAGAGAAACTCTAATTGTTTCCATTCCAAGATTGCATTCACGGTTGCATGTTTTCTACTAATACATCTGCCACGACATTCCCTTTTCCCGGTGTATACTGGATCATAAAATCAAAAGAGGCAATGTATTCCATCCAACCATTGTTGTCTTAAATTCAGATTGCATTGGGAAAATAAATATTTTAGGGATTTATGGTCAGTAAAAAGTTCAAATCTCTCTCCTAAAATATAATGCTTCCACACTTTCAAGGCGAACACTATTGCGGCTAACTCAAAGTCATGAACTAGGTACCTGTTATCGGGATCCTTGAGTTGTCTACTAGCGTAAGCAACAACCCTTTCTTCTTGCATGAGAAATGCTCCTAAACTGGTTCTACATGCATCAGTGCAAATTGTAAACAAGTTCGAACCATCGGGTATAATAAGGACCGGCGCACTAGTTAATACTTCCTTTAATTTCTTGAAGGCCTCGTCACATTTATTACTCCAATGAAACACCAAATTCTTCTTTGTTAGTTGATTTAAAGGAGCAACAATTTTTGTAAAGTCTTTGATGAATTTCCGATAATACTCTGTTAATCCAAGGAAGCTCATCGCTTCTGTAGAATTTCGAGGTATCCCCATTCCTTAATTGGCTTGATCTTCACGGGGTCTACCGCCAAGCCTTTTCTTGAGACAATATATCCCAAAAAACTAAATTCTTCCCTCCAGAAATGGCACTTCGAGAATTTTTCTTTCAATTGGGTCTTTCTCAATATCCCTAGAACTAGTCTCAAGTGACTTTAATGCTCTTTACGGTCCTTTGATTCCGATGTCATTGCAACGCCAAAAAAGGCGAGGCGTCGAAATGTCATGGGAAATTGCTAGAAATTTCCATCGCTATTCTGCTCCTTTTCTAGTAGTGAAAGAAGGTGGGTGCATTCGTCAGTTCGAAGGGCATAATTTCCTATTGGAACAATCCATCCGGCGTCCTGAACGCGGTTTTATCCGTACTGTCATCCGAATCCTCAACTGGTGAAATCCAGTGGCAAGGTCTAATTGGGAAAATAATCGGGCTCCTCCCAAGCGGTCAAACAAATCATCAATTCTAGGTAGGGTACCTATTCTTCTTGATCAACTTATTAAGCTCCTTATAATCCATACAAAGTCTTAGAGATCCGTCTCCTTTGGGGGCAAACACAACAGGTGCACCCCATTCAGAGGTACTTCACTGAATGGAGCCTTTCTGTAGTAACTCTGAAATATGCTTATCCAATTCCCTTCTTTCTTTAGGCGCTGTATGCCTCAAGGTTAAAGCTACTAGTCTAGCATCCTTCTTTATGCCAATATGAAAAGATATTTCTCTATGGGTTGGAAGTCTTGTGACTTCCTCAAAGACATCCAAGAACTCACATACTATAGGGACTGAAGATGGTCTTTCTGAACTAGGAGATAAGGAATATAATAAATATTTATCCTTGTTCCTAACATTATAAGGAATACTCAGAATAAGTCCTCCTCGGTTTCTCTTGTCGCAATCTAGGACGGCCCCGTAAAATGATAGCCAATCCATAACTAGGACAAGATCATACCCTATAAAATCCAATACACATGCTTCGCATAGGAATTCGACATCGTCGATTTCCTATACTAGGTCTTTGCAAAACAACTCAAGATACTTAGCTCCTTCGATAGGGTTAGCCACCTCTACCGAATTGCTAGAGATAGATAAGGGAAGTTTGAAAAGATTAACTAGCTTCTTAGCGATAAAAGAATGGGTCGCTCCCTAATCAAACAAGGCAAATACATAAATTCCTAAAACAAAAGTTATTCCTTCAAGTGCGGGTTGACCTTGGTCTCTTAGGGTCAGCTTTGTATTGGTGCTGCCTCTAATGCATAATTCTGGCCACTTCGGATAACTTTAGGCTTTGGGCAATCCTTAGACATGTGTCCTTCCTCATGATAGTTGAAATACAATCCTTGGCCTCATGGCCCTTGTGGTTGCACCTCGTACAAGTCTAAGCTTCCTTTTTAAATTTTCCCTCTTTCTACTTGTTCTTCCACCATTCTTTTTTCTTATCCTTACTAGAACTTCCTTCTCCCTTCTCTCCATTCTAATCCTCCTCGGACCCTTCAGCTATGCATAAAATGGACATCTCTACTAAGGTTTCGAAGGTTTCTCCGAATGTTACTTGTGCTAACAAAGTGTCCTTCAATGGGGAGTTCAACCCCTTAACAAATATCAAGGCTTTATTTATTGGAATATCCACCAAACTTACTCAGTTCGATAAATTTGGCCACATACTCTTGCAGACTTAAACTTCCTTACTTGAGATGGGTAAACTTTTCTAAATGGATTGTCATCTCGTCTTTTGGCAGAAACTTTGCTTTGAAGCGAGTTTTGAATTTGGCCCATGTAAATATTCGGCCCACATTCTCTCCATATAATAAATTCCACAATTAAAGAGCCTCCTCTTTCAAGTGCCAGGCTGCAGTTCACCTTTTTATTTAGTCTGGCCACCTAGTAGCTTTGAAAATTATTTCGCAGTCCGTTATCCAAGTTTGGGCTCTATTAAAACCCTCCGTTCCTGATAATGATTTCCCACCAAGGTTTGTGAAGCTCTTACAGAATCGAGAAAAATCAAAGGATACCTCATCGGTAGGAGCTTCAGGCACCGCTGGCGCGGGATTAGCAACAGGGACATGTTCCACAGTACAAAGATACTATTGGAATCATTCTAGAAAATACGGAGGCCTTGCCTGGTTTCCCTGTTCGGAAGGATTATCATCCATTCTACTATCTAAAAATAAAAGGAAGAATCCTTCAGTGGATACTCCTGAGGTAGTATTTAAGCTGAAAGGGGAAGAAAACGATAAAGATGCCTAGTATATATATGTAACGAACTGGGGATTTTCGAGTCCGAAAATCAAGACAAAACACCATGTTGACTATTCAAATATTGAAAATACTGGATCATTAATAGAAAGAAGTTGGAGGGTGAGAAATAGAAAGAAAGAAAATTAGAATAGAAGAAGACGATCACAACAGAACAGAATTAGAGTACCACGAATCCCACAACGGAACAAACAAAATATATTATATAACATAACTTTGAAGTACGAAACTATAACTGTATATACATACCATTGTCACATAACATCACAGCGGAAATAAACTCTATATATAACTAATGTTGAAGCCTCCTACTCTGAGCTCCTCCAAGTATATCTGAAAAATCCCGACTACTTAACTTCTCGTATAAATTTGGGCACCCAAGTGTTTAGGGTAAAACAAAACAAAATAAACTCTAGGTTAGTCATGGGACTGGTGTGAGTAAACTTCAACCCTTCGGTTTAACTTTTCAATATCCTTTTCAAAAGAAAAGATAATCTTAAGACCAACCTACACATAAATAAGGATGGTTTTTACCTTATGATAACCTAAAAAAATTTTAAAACAATATTTTTTTGATATTATAATAGAGTCTAACACAAGTAAATAAAAATCTAGCAGAATGCTTGCATCTCAAGCTCCACACATATAATATACAATCAAAAACCGCGGGCTCTTATTGGGAAATGGATTCCAACTATGGCAAGGTATGGGACCACCTTCCGACATTGTATCTCTAGAGACGAACACACCAGGGTCCAATAAGAACATCTTGTAACCTAGGCTAAACATGACTGACCATTCATTTAACCTTGAATGTTCCGAATATATTGTCACCTACGGTTGCTAGCGACATAACCGTTCACAGGAGATGCAGAAATGAAAAGAAGTAACAAATATGAATATTCTCTAGATGGTGACAATACACCATAATGGGTGCGACCCACCAGATTTTTTTTATTTCCTGGTTGATGAGGCTTGAGGTCATAACTTATCTTTTGACAAATCACACCTTCATTTACTTTGAATGCCACATCGTTATACCTTACAAATCACAAATTGATTTCCCCAAAAATACCACGGGTATAAAGCTAAGAGAAACGAATTCCTCCTCCACCAAACATAAATACGTTTGAAGAGATCAACTTACGCAATCTACTGGATATACTCTGTCAGACACTCATCCATACAAGTTGTCCTGGGTCTGGACAAACCGAAGGCACTATTCTGTAAATTCATCTTAGGCAATTTCTACCTAGGATTTCCAGAACAACCCTTGCATAAACTCCGTCTTCAATTATCTTCAATATATTTGATTCGCAACGCAAATGCCCATACGTAACGGTTTTTAGATAATAAATCTGATCCTGGTCTCTCCGTATTAAAAACGAAAAAATGGTTAAAAACTTTGATAGCGGGTGATTTAACTATCAAAGGGAAACATACAAACAAACAGCAGTCGTATTTCCAAATGGAAATCTTACCGATCAATCATTAATCAACACTGAGCCCCTTTTTAATAAATTTATCAATAATCATTTTATTTCCCAATTCCCTGTTTCCATATTTCTTAAACCCGGTTTATACTCTCACAATTTTCGGAACAACATTTCCAAATATAAACAATTTCTTATTTCATGTACTTAGGAAATACACGTTATTAACATTTGAAAACATTTCCATATCTTATTTATGCCTCACTATCCATCAGTCCCTAACCGTAAACTAGTAAAGGAATAACTCCCTAAGTATCAACCCCGAAGGCTGAAACCAACATCAGATCGATACTCAGACCATTATTCAACTTAACTGATTTCTAATCAGTTTCTAATTTCCTTAATTCCATTTCTTATTTTCTTATTTACAAAACTGTTTACACAATTCTCATATTTAGTTTACGAATCCACTTCTTTACGAAAATCTTTGATTATAACGATAACGTTATGATCTCTGCTTTTGAAATATTTAATTTCAAAATATAACTTTTATTACATAAATAAACAATTAAATAATTAATTAGATAAATAAATAAATCTTGATTATAACTGGAAAGTAAATCGTACTTTCCTGAATTCGATAGAATCGAATTCCAATGTTTAACTCTCTTCTGGATAATCTCCATTCAATTATCGTTCCGATCTTTGAAATCGTATACCATTTTAGGTCATCTCCATTTCTAAATTCACTTTCGAATTTATCACTTCCAAAACATCACCAAATCCCTTTATAACCATTACAATTTGCAAAACGTTTGCTATTAAATCATTATACACTTTAAAACGAGAATACTATTCCTTTACAGAATTTTGGACTCGTTTTATTAAATCAAATCTTGATTTAAATAATAAATACCATTATGGTTTAAAAATTACACCTATCTAGTTATTTTATTAATTCATATTAATATCCCACTTTATAAACTCTGTTTATGAGTCAACTCCTTACTAAGTATATATCTGGTTTATATCTTCATCTCGCTTACATATTCTATTGTAAATTATTGGTTTTAAACCAATATTAATTATCATGTACATCTCCAAATAATATAACATATATTTTCTAAAAATAAATTATTTTAATAACATTCGACATTGTCGAATTATAATTACAAACCCTTACAGTTTTATTCAACTCATATTCACATTTCGAACCTCGAAATAAATTCAAAAATTCCCCTTCCATTACTCATTTTTAAATTAACATTTACGGGTTATTTAATAATAATTATTGAACAATAATTATTTTATTCCATTTCAAAATAACGTTAATGTATCAAACTACTCGTTTTATTATAATTAAAACAAGTTATTAAAACCCCAAATTCTTTTCCTATATATTTGAATATACTTTACGGTATATAAATACAAATTATTTCAGGTCGATGGTGTTTAAACATCATAAATACACGATAATCAACCACAGATTATTTGTCACATTATATAATACAATATATGAAAAATAACAATATAATTGTTGAGGAATCCACTTGGATCCCTTCAACCTGTTTCCCTACATCCGCAAATGTTAATCAACATAAATAACACTAATTTTATCTCAGTACGAGATATTAAAATAAATAGATCAGTATTCAGTCAACTGTTTATATATATATATATATGACTATATATATAATTTCGACCAAGTAATAAGCAATCATCCAAACAACCATCACACACAACATTCAATCATTTTTATCAATATTAAATAACGTTTATAAAACTATAAAACTAGACAGAGTTAGTGAGTTTACTCACCTCGGTCCTTAATCGTTGAATAACGATTAATTTCGGTTGATTATATCAGACGTTTAAATTTGCCTAAAATCATAATGATCTCCAAATGGCTCCAAATTAGTTCCATTGTGTAGCCCGCGTCACACAGACCAAACGTGACAGACAACTCTCAATTCAGTTAACATATGTCAATATAAATCATGTTGTAATTTAATTATATTAACCGTAATTAAATCCGACCACTAAAAAATCTACAGATGATTTATGCTTAACCAAAAATGTTGAACTATCGTGTTTTATTTATCGATACAATTATAATATCCAAAACAGCGAATAAAACGTATTTTGTATCGGTATGTTATTTGTATTCTAGGTTAACAAATTAACGATTTAAATTAGCTTATCAAGTTATAAGTTAAATTAATTAATTAAATAACTATAAAACTTTGTTAATATCTAATCTCACCCACACATATGTTGCATGCGCCTCCCATACAAACCTTCTTTGCTTCCAATGTGCATAAGCTCATTTTTTCCTTTGTATTTTATTGCTCCCATTCATGTAAGTCTCGGGATCTTCCCTTCTTTTATCCCTTTTTTATATTTTTTATACTTGCCCTTAACGTTTCAAGCCCAGCCCATTCCTTCACTTACCCATGCCGCGTCTCCCCTGTAATTCCCTTCCCCAAACATTTTCGTAACCTGCTTCTTCTTTTTTCCCATTGTTTCTCCATGCAAATCAACACTACATCCATCTTTCTTCCCTCTCCTCACAAAAATACCCGTCCAGTCTTCATATTTTTTATGGCCACTTCAAACGCTCGCTCCACCAATGCTCCCCCTACTATCCACGATTTTCAAAACTGAAACCGCCACCGGCCTCACCTTCTTGAGCTCGATCATCTCCAACCCAAAACACACGTGCTCTGCCCTGCTGCATGTGAAGTCGAGCTTTCTAGGTAAGTGAGACTTCCTATCAACCATGGCTACTGGTAGCGAAACCAACCCTCACCAAATTCCTTCAAAATAAAATCACCAACCACTCTCTTTAATTCGAACACAGTAAACCATCCCCCTCTCTGACACTCGAGCTCTAAAGAAACTAAAATGTGGTTCCCCCTTGCACACGCTATCATAGGAAAGGTTGCGACAGAATTATATTTATATTTTTCTATTTTTTTGGAAGAAAAAAGGCTTTCGGTGGCTAGTTTAATTTTTATGTTGGGTTCGAATCCCTTGTTTGCTGAAGCCAAATGACCAAGAGGATGCATGCGTTTTTATAAGCTAACCATAATTGGTAAAGAAGCTTCGTACAACATAGGATAGGAAATAAAATAAAACGTAGACCTGCATTCATATTTTGGTTTGCGTGAATTACTTCCTAGGTCTATGTATTTGGGTAGCTGCGATTTCATAAAGTTTGATTTGGATTGACAATGTAGCTTTGTAGTTGATAGCTGTTACTTTTGTATGTACGTTGTATATGTAGGCCTGCTGATTTGAATACACTTGCAGGATGGAATACTTAAGCGTGAAGTTTAGAATATATATATATATATATATATATAATTTCGATCCTTTGAAGCTAAGGAATGGTTAAAAAAATGCAGAGATACTTTGAAGAGATGTGCATGGTACGTTGCGTCACTGAATATATGTACAAGTATTTGTTTGATGATAGTGAAATGTTAGGTATGCAGGCTTTGATTTCTGGGGCTTAAGGTAAAACTTGGCAGGCAAGAAGATTGAAAAAAAAGAATTTTAATATATGTATATATACGAAAATACTTAATATAGCTAAGGACAGGGCAGGCAACACTTAAATGAAAAATGGGACTTGAAGTTGATGTATCCGTTCAAAGCATGGCTTCAGGCTGAAGGTCTCAATAGTAGGCGTACTCAGGGAAGGTCGTTTTCATTTCATTAATGAAGAGGGGACTTGAGGAAAATAAAATGTGAAGTGAAAGTGTGGTCACAGAACAAGCAACGTGAATAAGTTTTAAAAATATAAATTTTAAAAGTACCTCATTGCACACTGCTTTGTCCATGTACGAGCCGTTATGGACAAAAATAAAAGTACGATTGTATCGAGCGATGTGCCACAGTCACAAAGCTATAATAGATTATACAAGATAACTTATTCTATGAAATCCCAAAAATACCGATTTAGGGTCTAAATTACTCCAAATGAAAAGTTATTATTTTCCAAAATAAAAATTATAGAAAAATTCTATAAATCACTCTGAAAATACATCTTGAAGATCTTGTCCAAATATGAAACCAATATTTATTTATAATTAAATATATCGTTACGGTTTATAAACGATTCCATGGCGATTTTCTAGAAATTTGATTTGGACATAACTTATAATCTACAACTCAAAATCTTGATTTTTCACTTCCATTAGAAAAATACAATTAATTAGATTCGAACGTTTTTTGTTACATAGAATTCCGACTTATAACGAATCCTGTATATTCATTTAAAGTTCAAAACTCAATATTATGAACTACCGCGACGTTACGAGCTCGTTTATAATTTATATTAAAATTTATACATTCAAACATCGCATATATATAAATTCGTTATTATAATTCGAATTCAATAAAGTATCATATATGATCCAATTTACATAATGTTGCAAATTTAACAATTTCCGAGAATTTTGGAAATTAAATTTATTATTACGCTATTTATATTTATTAAATTATATAAATTATTTAAATTCAAATCATTTAAATTCCCAAACCAATATCCAAATAATTAAATTAATTAATTATCGAATCACTAAAAATACGGACATTACGTTCCTTCCCCTTAAAAGAATTTCATCCCCGAAATTACTAAGGTAGGAAAACGCTTCAAACCCTATTAACTAGGTTAAAATTCACTTGCTTTACTTCTCAACTTTAGTTTCAACTGAACTAATTAATTTTAATCAAAATATTAATTTATTCCTTACTAACAAAATTCAAAAATTCTTAAAATTTTCTAACACTTAAATTTCTGAATTTTTTTGCTAGCATCTCCTCTACACGGCTCAATCTGTACTAATGCAACTTGCCTCTCTGGGCCTTCTCCAATTCAAAAGAAAATTAAACAACCAAGCGGCATTCCAAATAGGCTCATAAATCTCATATTCAAATATAATATAAACATGTACCTTTTTGTCAGGCATCCAATTCTATCTCTTCAATTTGATACCCCTTCAGCACATACAAATACATTTCCAATTTATCTCCAATCAACTTATCCTTAAATTCACTAATTCGCTTGTATCCAAACTAAATTCCATTTCAATTTTCAATTCAGATTATTTCTAATCTAATCCAAATTATTTTAATTTAACTTAATTTAAGTTAACTTCTAATTTATCTACTCACTTTTACCACTTCAATCTATTTAACTTTATAAGCCAAATTTAAATTTCAAATTCCTGGGCTTTATTTCAAATCAGTTCGAAATCATATACATTTATACATAATAATAGCAATTCGAAACATTTGAATTTTTAACAACTTTTTTGGTCAAACAATTCAAAACAAAATCCTTGGTAGTAATCTGTCGCTTAGAAACTTGAAAATGAACACTAATGATGCTGTAGTCATCATCAGAATTATTTTCCTATTATCGGAGTGAGTTCGATACTATATCATTTTCAAACTCATTCTTAAACACTTCCACTTTGAAATTACTTCAAAATATCCTTAATAATGTTTGAAAAATATTTTCAAACTCACCCAGGATCTTAAAAAATTTCATATATTTATTCTGAACCCCTTATACCACATTTTTCATGTTTTCGAGATTTTTTAAAATTCCAAACTCTGATTTAGTTCCAGATTTAGTTCATCTGGTTTTATATATTACGTTTACACGAATTTCGAATGGTTATTTATAACCATCTCAGTCATAATTTTATTTGATTATAATTACAACAAATATATCCAATATACTATAAGATTTTAAAATCAACTATTCTTTTGTATCAAAATAATTTTGGGTAAAATTATTTCATTTACCCTCGTTTTAAAACATATCTTGTCGGTTCATCGTATTCAAGTGTTTAGAAATCCCTATCGATATAGTGGATCCTACTGATCGACCAGAATTCATAAACCACTTAACCAACAAATCCCCACAATATAAAACCACTTTTATATAATTTACAAATACACTCTCTCGTATATATATACTCAACTCAATCTAGGGTATTACTAACCCTATCTCTATTGAGTTATGCCACAGAGCCAAGGTAATCACTTAACCTTCAGCTCTGATACCACTGTAACGAACCGGGGATTTTCAACTTTGAAAATCAACACAAAACACCATGTTGACTATTCGAATATCGAAAATACAGGATCAATAATAGAAAGAAGTTAGGGGGTGAGATATAGAAACAAAGAAAATTAGAATAGAAGAATAAGAAGATCGCAACAAAACAGAATCAGAGTAACACGAATCCCACAGCAGAATGAACAAAATATATTATATAACATAACTTTGAAATACGAAACTATAACTGCATATACATACCATTATCACATAATATCACAGCGGAAATAAACTCTATATATAATTAATTTTGAATCCTCCTGCTCCAAGCTCTTCCAAGTATATCTGAAAAATCTTGACTACTTGACTGTCCGTACAAATTTGGGCACCAAAGAGTTTAGGGTAAAACAAAACAAAATAAACTCTGGGTCAGTCATGGGACTAGTGTGAGTAAACTCCAACCATTCTGTTTAACTTTACAAAATCCTTTTCAAAAGAAAAGATAATCATAAGACTAATTCACACATAAATACGGATCGTTTTTACCTTACGATAACCCAATTTTTTTTAAAACAATATTGTTTCAATATTATAATAGTGTTTAACACAAGTAAATAACAATCTAGTGGAACGCATGCATCTTGTTGTATATAGTGCAGTTGTATACACAATTATATGATTTTTGTTTGATGATAACGACCAAATATATTTTATTATAAATGTGTTTGTTACTGTACTATTTCATATATACATCACAGACAGGAATATAATATTTATATTTAAATAAAATATGACTTTATAGACATTCAGATATTTACACAGTGTTTTGTTTAAATATAAATATTTTATTTCAAATATTCAAAAAATACAACTATTTATAACTCCACTATTTGAACACATCACATTTCATATACATTCCCAGAATATTGTACTTGTAAATAAACTGAATATAATAGACAAGTTTGTTTGAATACAACAAAATAATATTTTATTTCAATCGAATTTGTTTATTACAAATGCCAGTACAATTCTCTCATTATACATTCATACTCAGCTCCTCACTACAACATTGTCACAGTTATACAATTCACATTTCATATACAGACACACACTGACACTTTGTTCTTGTCTTCTATCTTTTGCCTTCACAGCATCTTCACTGTCAGTCCAGTCATCACATGCTTACCTGTCACATGAAAAACACACACAATACACTGCAATAGAAATAAAACTGTATACGCGTAAATATAAATATAAATTTTTAAATTTTTATTTCCCTTAGATCTCTGGTGTGTTTCCCATCATTTTCCATGACTTGATCTGATTTATTTGTGTCTAGTCAGCTTGTGATATTCACAGTGATACATTGTAAATACCAAAAAGCAGTCAGTTTGTATATATATATATAGTGCAGGGACAGGAAAACTGGTTTGATCGACTGCATATACACACGTGCACAAATATACACGTGTGCACTGCCTCGCCAATCAGCGAGCAACTGAGGAGTAGCCACATGGACCATCTCAACTAAGTGCACAATGCAAATCAGTGTGCAAATGGTCAAACATATCATGGAAATGCAAACATTTCAGATCAGCCCAAAAGTATGTGACAAATACGGCAGATCACAGCAAAATCAAGTGATCCATTCATGGTAGATCACATTCATATCAGATCAGGCAAAACATATGGACAAACATGAAAGATCAACTCAAGATCAAGTGTTTAGCATGGAAAATCAGCTCAGTTTACATGCCAGATCACAATATATAACATGGTAGATCACACTTTTCAGATTAGCTCAAAAAGGGCTGACAAATACAGCAGATCACTCAAAAAAGAAGTGTTTTTAGTTGGCAAATCAGTTTTTTCTAAAACAGCAAAATGTACAGCAGTAAACATGGAGCAAATATGTACATAATGGAGCATTGTGCAAATGTACACTAGCATACATGAAGCATGACAGGTCAGGATGGCATATGGTCAAAGAAACATGTATACAACAGCTTAAGACATTGGTGGTGCAACATGTATATGCAAAATGGTATACATGTGGACAGAACACATTTTCAAAGTGCACAAGCTCACAAAATCAAGTATGAATGCCAATACAAGTTCAGCTCAATAATACATGGTGCAACACAGAAATGAAGAACTAGAAACATGCATGATAGCAGCAATAGATGGATGGTGCCCAACATAAACAGTTAAGACAAGTGGATCTACACAAGATTAAAGTACATGCAGCATACATGATGATTCCACAGTAGCTCAAATGTGATCAAGAGAATTGCAACACTTAGATGGACAAAGCAAATATACGTGTATATGGAAACTGCATGACAAAGTTATGGATCAACATCGTTTTGTATGCATAAGGACTCAGCAAGCATCATTATGATAACAAACATAGCAAGATGCATGTGTACATGAAGTTTCAATGCAGCATGTATTTTCAAGAGAAACAACAACATGTGATCAAGTAATCTACTGCATGGGCTCATGTGAATGTGAGCACAAAGCAAGTAAGATTCAAGTGCAGCTATACTACAAGGCAGTACATAACAAGGCATGATCATGTTGGCATGTAACATGAGTTAATGCATGTTCATTTCAGCAAACAAATGTGAATCATCTTGGTGGTGCAAGATGAAGCATGGAATCAAACTATACATGTCAAGCCAGTTTCATGTTCAATGCAACAGGCATGCTTTGCATTTCTTGAAATCAATCAAAGTGTATATTGGGCAAGAACAATTTTATTGTGTCCTGGTTTTCAGTTGGTTCACATGTATGATTTTTTTTAGGAATCAATCAAATAATGCACAGGAAGAATTCAATCAAGGTATTCAACATGTATAGGATATATGATAAACTTGGCAAGAGTTTAAGAAGCAACAAATCTTTTATCGTGTGTTTCTGGTTTTTGTTTACAAGATTTATTTGGCAACAAATCATAGGATTATTTCCAGAAATCATATATAGCATGGTGACAAGGCAGAATGAAACTCGGGAACAAATTTGAAAATCTCTTTCCACTTTTATCATCCTTAATCAAAGCCGAGAGATTTAATTTTTAAAAGGGAAAATCTGTTTTGAATAATCAGAGTGGTGTCCAGATTCATTTCAACACTCACGCATCAATTAAAAGACAAGAAATCCATTTCTAAATCGGGACAGCTAAAAGAGGAAAGCAAGAAAATCAAACCAAATCGTATACAAGAAATCAGAGAGCTTAGGGTTCGATTCTAACCCTATAAATACCAATCATCACTGGCAAAATTAATCATCGAAACCACAAACATTTCAATAGAATTTCGAAGAGATTAAACAGAGAACTCACATTTTTTCCAGCGTTTCGATCAATACAACTCCCAAATCAATCGAGCAAAACACACAAAGCTTTGGAGCTTCAGAGAAATCACACATCAATTTTTTCAGCAATCAATTGCAGATTTGGGGGATTTCAGGAAACCTTAGAATATTTTCCAGAGCCGCCATTTCTTATTCCACGAAGAAATCAAAGTGGACGGGATCAATTGATGCAAGGGTGGAACCACGCGTCTGGCCTAGTTTCAAGTGTTTTAAAAGGGAGACTTTTTTATCTAGGGTTTTTTAGTTTAGGTTTATTGTTTCAATATCTTGTTTTGTATTTGAAAATCAAACTATCAGTTCTCGAGTCTGTAAAATCTAAGGGAAAACCAGTTAGGGTGTTAACTGGCAGTTTACTAGAGTCTGTAAAAACTAGGGTTACTGCTTACGGGGTCGTAATCAGGGGAAATCTGATCTAGGGGATTAGATAAGTCTAGGGTTTTGAGCGTAGGGTTAGTACAGGAGCAGGGAGTGCGAGTTTACAGTGTCTGTAAGTGGGATCTGTGATTAACTCCTAGTAGAAACCTTAGGAATGCAGCAGTAGGCAGGATTTTGCCGAAGCTGGGTATATCTTCTGTCATTTACTTTCTGCATTTCTATTTCTTCTATATTCTGTGATCTGTGATTTTTTAATAACTCGCTAAAATTCAATAAACCCTATTCAACCCCCCCCCCCTCTAGTGTTAATCTAGATCCAACACATCTCACGCTCCACATATATAATATACAATCAAAAACCGCGGGCTCTTATTGGGTAATGGATTCCAACTATGGCAAGGTATGAGACCACCTTCCGACAGTGTATCTCTAGAGAGGAATACACCAGGATTCAACAAGAACACCTTGCAATCCAAGCTAAACATGACCGACCATTCATTCAACGTTGAATGTTCCGAATATATTGTCACCTACGGTTGCTAGCAACATAACCGTTCCAGGGAGATACAGAAATGAAAAGAAGTAACAAATATGAATATTCTCAAGATGGTGACAATACACCCTAATGGGGGCGGCCCACTTAGTCATGCAACCTACCCGATTTTTCACATTTCCTGGTTGATGAGGCTTGAGGTCATAATGTATCATTTGACAGATCACATCTTCATTTACTTTGAATGCCACATCGTCATACCTTCCAAATCATAAATTGATTTACCCAAAAATACCACGGGTACAAAGCTAAGAGAAACAAATTCCTCCGCCACCAAACGTAAATACGTTTGAAGAGATCAACTTACGCGATCTATTAGATATACTCTATCCGACACTCATCCATACAAATTGTCCTGGGTCTGGACAAACCGAAGGCACTATTTTGTAAATTCATCTTAGGCAATTTCAACCTATGTTTTCCCGAATAGCCATTGCATAAACTCCGTCTTCAATTATCTTCAATATATTTGATTCGCAACGCTAACGCCCATACGGAGTGGTTTTCAGATAATAAATCTGATCCCGGTCTCTCCATATTGACAACGAAAAAATTGTCAAAAACTTTGATAGCCGATGATTTAACTATAAAGGGAAACATACATACAAACGGTCGTATTTTCAAATGTAAATCTTACCAATCAATCATCAATCAACACTGAGCCCCTTTTTAATAAATTTATCAATAATCATTTCATTTCCCAATTCCCTGTTTCCATATTTCTTAAACCCGGTTTATACTCTCCTAATTTTCGGAACATCATTTCCAAATATCAACAATTTCTTATTTCCTGTACTTAGAAAATACACGTCATTGACATTGGAAAACATTTCCATATCTTATTTATGCCTCACTATCTATCAGTCCCTAACCATAAACTAGTAAGAGAACAACTCCCTAAATTTCAACCCCGAAGGCTGAAACCAACATCAGATCGATACTCAGACAGTTATTCAACTTAACTAATTTCCAGTCAGTTTCTAATTTCCTTAATTCCATTTCTTATTTTCTTATTTACAAAACTGTTTACACAACTCTCATATTTAGTTTACGAATCCACTTCTTTACGAAAATCTTTGATTATAACGATAACATTATGATTTTTGCTTTTGAAATATTTAATTTCAAAATATAACTTTTATTTACATAAATAAATAATTAAATAATTAAATAGGTAAATAAATAAATCTTGATTATAACCAGAAAGTAAATTGTACTTTCCTGAATTCGTCAGAATCGAAATCCAACGTTTAACTCTCTTCTGAATAATCTCCATTCAATTATCGTTTCGATCTTTGAAATAGTATACCGTTTCAGGTTATCTCCATTTCTAAATTCACTTTTGAATTTATCATTTCCAAAACATCACCAAATTCATTTATAACCATTCCAATTTGCAAAACGTTTGCTATTAAATCATTATTCACTTTAAAAGAATAATATTCCTTTACAGAAATCTGGACTCATTTTATTAAATCAAATCTTAATTTGAATAATAAATACAATCACAGTTTTAAAATTACACCTATCTGGTTATTTTATTAATTCATATTAATATCCCACTTTGTAAACTCTGTTTATGAGTCAACTCCTTACCAAGTATATATTAGGTTTATAACTTCATCGCGCTTACATATTCTATTGTAAATTATTGGTTTTAAATCAATATTATTATCACGTAGATCTCCAAATTATATAATATATATTTCTAAAAATAAATTATTTCAATAACATTCGACATTGTGGAATTATAATTACAAACCCTTATATTTTTATTCAACTCATATTCACACTTCAAAGCTCGAAATAAATTCAAAAATTTCCCTTTCCATTACTCATTTTTAAATTAACATTAACGGGTTATTTAATAATACTTAATGAAAAATAATTATTTTATCTTATCTAAAAATATCGTTAATACATCAAATTACTCGTTTTATTATAATTAAAACAAGTTATTGAAACCTCGAATTCTTTTCCATATATTTGAATATACTTTATGGTATTTAAATACTAATTATTTCATATCGACGGTGTTTAAACATCACAAATACACAATAATCAACCACAGATTATTCGTCACATCATATAATACAATATATGAAAAATAACAATATAATTGTTGAGGAATCCAGTTGGATCCCTCCAACCTGTTTCCCAGCATCCTTAGATGTTAATCAACGTAAATAAAACTAATTTTATATCAATACGAGATATTAAAATAAATAGATCAGTATTCAATCAACTATTTATATATGTGTGTGTGTGTGACTGACTATATATATAATTTTCGACCAATTAATAAGCAATCATCCAAACAACCATCATACACAACATTCAATCATTTCTATCAATATTAAATAACGTTAATAAAATTATAAAACTGGATAGAGTTAGCGAGTTTACTCACCTCGGTCGTTAATCGTTGAATAACAATTAATGTCGGTTGATTATATTAGATGATTAAATTTGCCTAAAATTGTAACGATCTCCAAATAGCTCCAAATCAGTTCCATTGTGTAGCCCGCGTCATACAGACTCAACGTGACAGACAACTCTCAATTCTGTTAACACATGTCACTATAAATCATGTTGTACTTTAATTACATTAACCGTAATTAAATCCGACCACTAATAATTCACTGATAATTTATGCTTAACCAAAAATGTTGAACTATCGTTTTTTATTTATCGAAACAATTATAATTTCCGAAACAGCGAATAAAACATATTTTGTATCAGTATGTTATTTGTATTCTAGGTTAACATATTAACAATTTAAATTAGCTTATCAAGTTATAAGTTAAATTAACTAATTAAATAACTATAAAATTTTGTTAATATCTATTCTCATCGACACATATGCTGCATGCGCCTCCCATACAAACCTTCTTTGCTTCAAATGTGCACAAGCTCATTTTTTCCTTTGTATTTTATTTCTCCCATTCACGCAAGTCTCAGGATCTTCCATTCTTTTATCTCTTTTTTTTGTCTTTTTTATATTGGCCCTTAACATTTCAAGCCCAGCCCATTCCTTCACTTACCCATGTCGCGTCTCCCTGTAATTCCCTTCCCCAAACATTTTTGTAACCTTCTTCTACTTTCTTTTTCCATTGTTTCTCTATGAAAACCAACGCTACATCCATCTTTCTTCCCTCTCCTCACAAAAATACCCGTCCAGTCATATTTTTTCATAGCCACTTCAAACGCTCGCTCCACCAATGCTCCCCCTACTATCCACGATTTTCAAAACTGAAATCGCCACCAGTCTCACCTTCCTGAGCTCGATCATCTCCAACCCAAAACACCCATGCTCTTTCCTGTTGCATGTGAACTCGAGCTTTCTAGGTAAGAGAGACTTCCTATCAACCATGGCTACTGGTAGCGATACCAACCCTCACCAAATGCTTTCAAAAGAAAATCACCAACCACTCTCTTTAATTCGAACACAGTAAACCATCCCCCTCTATGACACTTGAGCTCCCATGAAACCACAACACCGATCTCCCTTGCACACGCTGTCATAGGAAAGGTTGCGACATATTTATATTTATATTTTTCTATTTTTTGGAAGAAACAAGGCTTTCGGTGGCCAGTTTAAAATTTTATTTTAGGTTTGGATTCCTTGTTTGCTGTAGCCAAATGGCCAAGAGGATGTGTGCATTTTTATAAGCTAACCATACTTGGAAAAGAAGCTTCGTACAACATAGGGTAGGAAATAAAATAAAATGTAGACCTGCATTCATATTTTGGTTTGCGTGAATTACTTCCCAGGTCTGTGTATACGTTGTATATGTAGGCCTGCTGATTTGAATGAACTTGCAGGATGGAATACTTAAGTGTGAAGTTTAGAATATATATATAAGTTTGATCCTTTGAAGCTAAGGAATGGTTAAAAAAATGCAGAGATACTTTGAAGAGATGTGCATGGTACGTTGCGTCACTGAATATATGTACAAGTATTTGTTTGATGATAGTGAAATGTTAGGTCTGTAGGCTTTGATTTCTAGGGCTTAGGGTAAAACTTGGCATCCAAGGAGATTGAAAAAAAGAATTTCAATATATATATATATATGCAAATACTTAATATAGCTAAGGACAGGCTAGATAACACTTAAATGAAAAAGGGGACTTGAAGTTGATGTATTCGTTCAAAGCATAGCTTCAGGATGAAGGTCTCAATAGCAGGCGTACTCAAGGAAGGTCGTTTTCATTTCATTAATGAAGAAGGGACGTAAGGAAAATAAAATGTGAAATGAAAGTGCAGTCATAAGACAACGTGAATAAGTTTTAAAAATATAAAGTTTAAAAGTACCTCGTTGCACACTGCTTTGTCCATGTACGAGCCATTATAAAAAAAAACAAGTATGATTGTATTGAGCGATGTGCCACGGTCACAAAGCTATAATAAGTTAGACAAGATAACTTATTCTACAAAATCCTAAAAATACTGATTTAGGGTGTAAAATACTCCAAATGAAAAGTTGTTTATTTTCCAAAATAAAAATTACAGAATTTTTTTATTAATTACTTTGAAAATACGTCTTGAAGATCTTCTCCAAATACGAAAACAATATTTATTTATAATTAAATATATCGTTATGGTTTGTAAACGATTCCATAACGATTTTATGGAAATTTTATTTGGACATAACTTACAATCTACAACCCGAAATCTTGATTTTTCACTTCCATTAGAAAAATACAATTAATTAGATTTGAACATTTTTTATTTCACAGAATTCTTCTAAAGTTCAAAACTCAATATTACGAACTACCGCGACATTACGAGCTCCTTTATAATTTATATTAAAATTTATATGTTCAAACATCACATATATAAACTCATTTTTATAATTCGAATTCAATAAAGCATCATATCAGATTCAATTTACATAATATTGCAAATTTAACAATTTCCGAGCATTTCAAAAATTAAATTTATTATTACGCTTTTTGTATTTATTAAATAATACAAATTATTTAAATTCAGTTCATTTAAATTCCTAAATCAATATTCAAATAATTAAATAAATTAATTATTAAATCACTAAAAATACGGGACGTTACAATATGCGTATGCTTATTGGGGTAAGTATATATATCATATATGTATATAGTTTGAAAATCATTTTTAAAATAAAATATGTCTCTCATATGTATAATTTCGCTATAATCGGGTAACATATGCTTTGATACCAAATGTAACAACCCGCCTGGAATGAGCCTAAATTTCAATCTAGAAAAGGCCCATTGAAACTTAGAGGCACTCTAAGCGGGTCGTTGGTTTCTGTAAAGAATTACCTTTTCAAGAAAAATATACATAGACATTGCACTATGGAAATCTCACACAATGGAAGAGAAACTATAATACCTAAAATATGATGTACCATTTCATTAAAAAGCCACAGAATTCAAACATAGACTGTCAAGGTACAATTATTCCATAGATACATCAATAAACTCATCATTAAAAGTTTTCATACGTAATACAACAATGATAACTAATAATAGCATAATATCTCCATTTTCATCTTCAGTCTCCATCATTGCTTCGTCCACTGAATCTACCCTACCTACTGGCTTGTTGGATATGTTAAGGAGAGAGGTCAGAACATAAAGTCCTATGTGACCGAAAATAGTATTTACTTAAAGACCATACCCTAGATTTAGCAGGTTATATATATAAAGGTATGTCTATGCAACACACAAACATTCACATGAATATAAAATATATAACCAATGAAGTGGATATCTGAGTTAATCGCTTGAAACCTATATTAGTGCATTTAGGGTAAAGACCCAACGAGGTGGGCATTCCTCTGTCACTTGAGGCCCTTATTAAAGGTGGATTCTTATGATCTCTTGTAACCCTGAGGCGGACCCTACCCCCTTAAGACACCGTCCTAATACGTCAACGTTCTTAAGTCTATACTCTCAAAAGTAATATGAGAAGTAGTAATTCAAACATTACTACTTAACTGATATTACGGTATAACCCTTATGTCGCTTAAGACTTCCCTTAGATAGTTAGTGAGCATGCTACGACCATATATCGTATATAAACCAATCATGTCCCTAGTTTAGCCCTTACAAGCTTCTAGAGGAAGTGGATATCCCCCGTGAACTACCCTACTCCGTTACCGCTATGCCTAACCACTTTCAGAGAAGGAGGACCCATAGACTTACTTCAAATCTAATAAGGATAGGTCCCATGACTTTGGTACCTATCCAAGGAATAAACCGTCGGAGAGGATCCTAGTCCTAGCCTCTTAAGACCCAAACTAGATAAGAGAGAGTCAGCCACTTAAGTCCTTCCCAAGGCATAGTAATCCTGCCTATTTTCACACACAATAGGTTTATATATATATATATATGTATGTATGTATGTATAAGTATATGTACACTAGACCTCTCACATTAAACCGTATATATGTAGATGCTGGATATGTCGGGTAGTTCCAGACATACTTCTAATACAAGTGGTTTAATCTCGTGTCATAGTGTACTAAACTTGAATGGCCCATGACACCTAGACCTCTCACATTAGTCGGACCCACTTGTGGTTGCCGGATTTTTCGGACGGTTCCTGTTCGACGACGAATATTCTATGAATTAGAAAATCGTCGCGAATATTGAAATAAACCGCAAGCGCACGACGTACAATTGTTAGTACGTGGCGAATACGAGTCGATCCTCAGGGAAAGAATAATTTTAAATTTTATTCAATCAAATTAAACCGAATTCGAGTGATGATTTAACTACAACTAAACTAGTAAATTAAAATTAATAAAAAAACTATGAGATAAATGACAACTTAGGAATAAATTCACATTCTAGATCATGTAGTACAACAAGTTATGAAATTACTACCTCTCTTTTCTTTTGGTCATTTGTGAATTTAGTTGATATGGTTATTATAAGTATAGCTTATTCATGCTATTAACTAGCATAACATAAACTATCAAACTATATCATACCCACTAAATCACCATACCAGATCTAATGAAAAATGAACAAGTTGAAATTGAAATATACTTTAAGCATGGCCTATGAACTATTAATTAGAACTATAAACCATCAAATTTTTGGTTTCAACCTCCACTTAATCACCATGACATCAACATAACATGAAACACAAAGAGAGAATGAAAGGATTATGTTGCAACTACATGATCAAGAGAGATTCATTACCCCTAAGTTGAAAGGGATTAGCCTCTCATGTTTATTATTCTAACAACGAACGTAAATTGCAACATAGAACAAAAATCAAGAGAAAAATAAAAAAAAATAAAAAAAAGGACAACCTATTCTATTTGCATAAAATAAATCTAATCTACTTGCAGAAAAGAAAATAACATGTAAATAAAAAACTACAACTAAAGAGAATAGGGAAGAAGAGTTTTATTCCAAGAGAAAGATTATAGAATAAAACTAAGTGTGTCTTTACATGAATAAGGTACAAGGTATTTATAGTTGTATTGGCCAAGGCTAAGAGGCTCATTCCACAATGTGGGACAAAATTCCTTTTCCAAAATAACAGGTAAATCAAGTAGCCAAGTGTGAACGCGTTTGAATGAGAAGCCTTGCAATTGAGCTAGTGTGAACGCATGCAGAGAAAATAGGCTGCGGGTTTCAACTCCAATTGCCTTGAGTATGAATAAGAACTCCAAGTGATCAGAAAAGCATTGAATCTTAACTCTGAAATATGCAGCAGAAAGTAGTTGAACAGCAACATCTCTTCAGATCTTCAAGCTTTAATCCATCTCTAAAAATCAACACTCTACTTGCACAAATTCTTCAAGCTTTACAACAATTAAGTGCATTAATCCATTCATCTCAAATAATCTGGAAACACAACTATAAATACACAATATCACTTATTTTAAAGATAAAATAAGATAAATAAGCGGATAAAATATACACATTTACGTGTATATCAAATACCCCCACACTTATCTTTTTATTCGTCCTCGAATAAACTAAACTAAGATATGTCACACTTTCGTAGGAAACACGATTGCATTTAGCGTATGCAACAAGCCGTTAAACCCCTAGGTGTCCCTAGTAGGACGAGTGTTGTCTCGTGAGGGTTTTCAGCGGATATTACCCACAAAATCCAAAGCGTCTTATGTACGCAGATTAATCAAATGATATATTTAAGGTCTTTCACATTCCAAGGACTTTACCTAAATTCAATAATAACGGTTCAGTCCTAAATTGTCCATCCCATTATTGGTGCAAAAATGAATAAAAAATTTCAACCTGAATCGTAATTCCTTGATAACACTGTAATTGTCTTGAAGGTTAAGTGTGTGGTGTCAACCAAAGTTCTACACATCGACGATGTGCACCCAATCATTTCTTTACTCTTTTTTTTTTTGAATAATTATGCACCAGTGTAACTGCAATGTATTGGATGTGAGTTATGCATAGATGAAGGAAAATTTTGTAAGTTCTAAAAGATATTATAGATAAGAGGGCAAGTGTATTAGTTGAACTTCATGCTACAAAAGATAAAGTAATACTAAGGCACATATAGATATTTTATTTCCTTTCATCTCCTCTACTGCAATCCTCGCTTCCAAGTACGGTGTGGTGGATATGGATGGAATGGAAATGAATGCTTTATAGTCAAGAATGATGAATGACTATTTTATTCTGAGAGACTCTCTCTTTATTTCATTTTTTCTTCTTTTTCTTTCTTTTTTTCTTCTTCTTTTTTTTTACATTTTTTTCTTCTAATATTTGCATGATGAATGATGAGTGGAAATGGAATGGAATGACACCGTATTTTATTTCATTTGATTCCTCCTCTACTAAACGAATCATAACCAACACTTCATGAAAGGAAAGTTTTGTGCCCTAGTTACTCTATTTCTATAACCATGGTTCAACACACGAGTCTAGATTGATGTTATATGAAAAGCTGAAGGGAAAGATAAGCAAAGTTTCGAAAGATAGATAACCCATATAAAATAAGATGTGGTATATGGTTATCCTACCATAAAACAAGTACGGAGTGGGTAGTGTAATATTGGTATAAAAAGTGACGTTTTTAACCTTGGAAAATAAATCAGTGAAAAGGTTCTTGAGTATACCAATATAAGAAAAACTTGTCAAAACATGGATGTAATTCGACTAAAACTTGGGTTTGAATAATGTGGGGTATCGAAGAAGAACGCTACAATGAGTCATTTCTCCTTAATTGGGCCAAGTGGAATTTAGAACTTACAAGTGTGAAAATTTAAGTGAGAAAAATGTTATGCATGAAAACGAACTCAGAAAATCCAAAAAATGTAGGTGCAAAATCATTTTTATTTGATTTTTTTTTTTTTGATTTTTTTACTTGCACATTCTAACATGTATAACAAGGGTTGACACACTTACTCTAGAACACGACTAACGTCTGCACAGTCTCAAGCTAGCATCTTAAAAAGACACATTACAACTCAATGAATAAATAATGTTCATTCCCATCACCCGACAATTCAACTTATCAAACAAGAACCAAGGTGTTATTTATGAATTTTAAGTTAGTCCTTGTTCAATGAATGACCTAGTTCATAAAATTTGATTGTTGATGTAATGTAAATTCTCCCCACACTTGAGTGTGACTGTGTCCCCACAGTCGTTAATCAGACATATCTTAGTGAAAGGGAATGAAAATAAGAAAATATTTACATATGTACAAAAGAGGGTTAGTGCGTCTTACCGGATACACGTGTAGAAAAATACGCAGTCATCGAATAGATGAACCGGTCCAAAATGGACCAATGGATCAGCCTCATTAAGATTATGAGACACAGCCGAAGCACAGAAAACCAAATCACAAAGGCTTTTATATTACGTGTTAGATTTGGAAAAATAAATTTTGTTTTTTCAAAAGTTTGAGTTGCTAGTTTTAAAATCTTGAGCTTACAATTGATCCGAAAATCTAATTGAATTTCAGTAGCAACTAAAGAGAGGTCATCGAGTCGGGGTTCAATAAAAGTTTCAAAAACAAAGTTTGACTTGTTTAGATGATGTATAAATTGAGGGACGTGTGCATCACTCTCAACCCCACACTTGTTTTGATAAAAATTGTTCAGTTTTGCTGTGATCTTTGAAATGTTGTTGACTACAGGTTCATTCGTAAACCTAAAGTTAAAACCAAACAAATGAATTTTCAACAAATTTCGAAATCGTGTTTTCTCAAAAATAGTGTTATTCCAGAAAGCGTTCATATACTGCAGAAATTTATCATTGAAAAACAAGTGATCACAATGAGGTTCAGTTGAAATGATCAAGTCGCAAGGAGTTTCAACAATTTCAGAAAAATTGTAATTGTGTTTAAGGTCACATTCAACAGTTTCGTTGTTTTCAACCTCGAGAATACCAAAGTTTTCAAATGTTTCATTTTCAGTGTCAGACCCAACAATATTATCGTCAATCAGTTCAAGAAGTTTTCGCTCATCAAAGTCGTCCTCGCCTAAGCCATTGTTACCAACTTCGTCATTTCTATCAAGTTGACAATCTAAAGTTGCAAGATTTTCAAAATTTTCAGAATCAGAGAGAGGAAGATCAAACTGAAGATTGACGTCTTTGTTTTCAAGAGAATTTAAATTCAAATCAACAACTTTATTAAGATTCTCGTCAATTTCAAAAGTTGTTAGCTGAAAATTTTCGTTTTCAGTAAGAGTTGAATTTTCAAAAGAAGCATCAGTTTGAGTTTGAATTTGAATTTCAGTTTCAAAGAAATCAGAGCTTTGCACAAGAGATTTTCCAAAATACTCATTTTCATTAACATTCATGTCGTCAGAATCATCAATAATCGTTATGTAATGTTGTGACGAAGCTAATGGCCGATTATTTGTTTCAAAAGAAGCATTGGCAGAAACTTGTTTGTCACTAGACTGGGATTTAAAGTTGTTGAACAAGTTTGTAACTTCGGTTTGAAGAAAAGAAATTTGATAAGCCATCCTATAAGATATACTTAGTTTGCTATCGTCTATTCTTTGAGCCAGTTTTTCAATGTAAGTCAAGCCAAGTTTCATGAAATTCTTAAATCCATCAACGTCTTCAATTCCCTCAAGTAATTGATTTTCTGGATTTTGCCAAAATTCAATAGTGTATTGAGCCAGTTGTTCAATGATACGCTTGTTTTCAATATCTATGTTTTCATGGTTTTGTTTGTCATCTAAAGTTCGTGCCTATTCCTTGACGTCCTCTCGACAAATCCAAATTTCATGTATTAATTGGTCAATTTCACTCAGGCTTTCCTCGAGAAAATTGGTAGACACACCAGACTTAAAAATATTGTTTTTTAGATTCGTCGTTTCTGTGTGTCCCTCACTGGTTGATCTTAAAAATTCATCAACCTCATCTTTCCGAAGTCGTCCATTGTTTATTTTCCAAAACCAACATCGCCAAAAATTTAGCTTGTTCACAACACATTTTTCATATTCAATAACCAACATTTGACATCCACTTGTATTATGAAAATCATTTTGGTTTTCAAAAAATTCGTTTAAACCCGTGTTGAAATTGTTTTGATCGTTGAAATTATTCGAAAAGTTTTCAACTTGAAATTCATTCTGATTTGAATTGTACCCAAAGTCATTGAAATTTTGAAAAGAATTGCAATTTTGGTTATACATGGGGCAAGCGCGCATGTACTGGAAGAAGGGAGTTTTTCGTCGAAAAATCAGTTTCAAAACTTGTGGCTCTAAAGAAGCTCTTAAAAAAATATGTTAAAATTAACAACTTCGGATTATATGAATACAAGTCTGGGCTAGGTTCGGACAGGGATTATCAGTGTGCCACGAATCACCGTAGAAACACGATTGAAGGTTTAAGAACCTGTTTGAGTTCTAGACTCTACCGTTCCTTAGACACCTCAGAGAGTATCAATCCTAATTGTCAATTTAACGAATATTTTGTCCTATGAGCTTTGGGGAATCCTCGATTCGATTTCATAATTTTATTTCAAAGCTAAACTTTTCAATTTAATCCCATGTTCGTTTTAAAATTCTCAACCACACGTCAACAGGAAAAATATTTAATCACAAACAGTCACAGAATAATAATTACAGAAACAAATTTTTTTACAAGCAAGCCGCTGCCCCTGCAGAAGATTTTTACAAGCAATTTCTATATAAAAAAAAATTGCAGCAGCAGTCCATGTAGAGTTTTGAATATTCTCACCTTGATCGGCAGTCCGTCCAGTGCAATTGAGTAGCGCTTAGCGCGTTCACACCCCACTTGGTGTGCAACCGCTCGAACAATTCAAATTCAGAAAGTGCAGAAATATTAGCAAGTTTTACTTTTCGCGGTAGTTTTTAAGCAAGCGAAGCAATGGAATTTTTAGCAAGCAATTTGTTCCTTGAATTTCTGCAACCTGAAAAACAAAAAGAACAAAGAGAAGAGCTTTTGTTTTCAATGACCAAAGAAAAGAATTTACCAATCGAAGATCCTTTTCCAATCAAACATTACACCCACAAAAGAAATTTTTGACAATCAACCCTCTCATCTATTTTTTTTTTTTTGAAAAGCAAGCTAAAACAAATTAACAAAGAAAAACTGAACAAAAACAAAAGCCCAAACAAGTATCTTCTAAATAAGACAAAAACCACACAGCCCAAATGCCTACAAACCCACTTTAAAGCCCACACGCTTAACCATATCTAAGAAAACAAGCGTTCCATCACAAATTAAAATCAGTCACTCAGAAAAAATAAAAATAAAAACCATTGAACTCCCACTGATACCTCAATCTGAAAACCTAAATTTGTTTGCTGAAGTTTAGATCTGTTGATCGTTGATGAATTGGTCTGAATTGCGTTCGATTTTGGGAACATGGGAGGAAGGCGACTGGAAAATGTGGAGTTGGTGTGTGATGAACGTGGTTTTTTGCGATGGGAATTTTGCTTCTTCAATTTGAGGTTGTGGGATGCGAACTGTTTGGTTTTTTTTCTTTTTGATTGAATTAATGTTGCGGTTTGTGGCTATGGCTGAGGATCGGGAAAAAGTCTGGAAGAACTTTTAGATATAAGAATTGTTGTTGGGCATGGCTTGTAGGAAGGAGGGGGTTAATTGATGAGGGTTGATTGGAATTTTGTATGAAGTGGTAATGGCAGATGGATTAGGAGAATTGGTTGTGAATAAGACTTGTTTTGATGGATGTTTAGAAAATGGTGTAAGAAATGGTAGAGAGAATAGAAGGTTAAGTGGAGGTTGGTTTATAAAGGATTGTGAATAGAATAAGGCAGAGAAGGGAAGAAGATTATAGAGGGAGGACAAGAAAAAGGAAAGGGATAAATGAGAGAAGGAGAAAGGGAAAGAAGTAAAAGAGAGAGAAAATGGAAAGATATAATTTTAATTAATTACAGAAAAGAAAAAGAAGGAAGGCAGTCAAGAATAAATGAAATAAGGGAATAAAAACTAGGAGTAAAAGTAAAGCAATGAATTATTTATTTATATGAATTGTAAAAAAATGAGAGAAATAAATGAGAGAGAGATAAAGGGAAAGAAATAAAGGAAATCGAAAACACAAAAACAAAAACAAAAATGGGAAAGAGACTGAACAAAAGGCAAGTGTTTATTTTTTTTTCAAAATTTAAAAAAAAAATACAAGACACACAAATATGGCAATGCCAACAGGGATGGAAAAAACAGAGCACAAATCCAAATGCAAGGTGGAATGATCAGAGTAAAATTGATGGTAGGGATGATGAAATATACACAATGCAATTTTTTTTTTAGTTTTAAGATGACTAACACAAAGATAAAATAAACAAAAATGAAAACGAACACGACTACAAGGTGGAAACAACAAGATGCAATAATACTTTTTTTTCTTCTTGTTTTTTTTAACAAAAGAGATAAGCGCAAAATAAACAAGAACAAGCACACAAGTCCACAAGAAATGCAAGTGCAACAAATGATCAAAACACAAATGCAATTTTTTTTTTAAGAAAAAAATACAACAAAGAAAAATAATCCGAAGAATAAAATCAAAATTAAAATTCTGTCCCCGGCAACGGCGCCAAAAACTTGTTCGACGATGAATATTCTATGAATTAGAAAATCGTCGCGAATATTGAAATAAACCGCAAGCGCACGACGTACAATTGTTAGTACGTGGCGAATACGAGTCGATCCTCAGGGAAAGAATAATTTTAAATTTTATTCAATCAAATTAAACCGAATTCGAGTGATGATTTAACTACAACTAAACTAGTAAATTAAAATTAATAAAAAACTATGAGATAAATGACAACTTAGGAATAAATTCATATTCTAGATCATGTAGTACAACAAGTTATGAAATTACTACCTCTCTTTTCTTTTGGTCATTTGTGAATTTAGTTGATATGATTATTATAAGTATAGCTTATTCATGCTATTAACTAGCATAACATAAACTATCAAACTATATCATACCCACTAAATCACCATACCAGATCTAATGAAAAATGAACAAGTTGAAATTGAAATATACTTTAAGCATGGCCTATGAACTATTAATTAGAACTATAAACCATCAATTTTTTGGTTTCAACCTCCACTTAATCACCATGACATCAACATAACATGAAACACAAAGAGAGAATGAAAAGATTATGTTGCAACTACATGATCAAGAGAGCTTCATTACCCCTAAGTTGAAAGGGATTAGCCTCTCATGTTTATTATTCTAACAACGAACGTAAATTGCAACATAGAACAAAAATCAAGAGAAAAATAAAAAAAATAAAAAAAAGGACAACCTATTCTATTTGCATAAAATAAATCTAATCTACTTGCAGAAAAGAAAATAACATGTAAATAAAAAACTACAACTAAAGAGAATAGGGAAGAAGAGTTTTATTCCAAGAGAAAGATTATAGAATAAAACTAAGTGTGTCTTTACATGAATAAGGTACAAGGTATTTATAGTTGTATTGGCCAAGGCTAAGAGGCTCATTCCACAATGTGGGACAAAATCCCTTTTCCAAAATAACAGGTAAATCAAGTAGCCAAGTGTGAACGCGTTTGAATGAGAAGCCTTGCAATTGAGCTAGTGTGAACGCATGCAGAGAAAATAGGCTGCGGGTTTCAACTCCAATTGCCTTGAGTATGAATAAGAACTCCAAGTGATCAGAAAAGCATTGAATCTTAACTCTGAAATATGCAGCAGAAAGTAGTTGAACAGCAACATCTCTTCAGATCTTCAAGCTTTAATCCATCTCTAAAAATCAACACTCTACTTGCACAAATTCTTCAAGCTTTACAACAATTAAGTGCATTAATCCATTCATCTCAAATAATTTGGAAACACAACTATAAATACACAATATCACTTATTTTAAAGATAAAATAAGATAAATAAGCGGATAAAATATACACATTTACGTGTATATCAGTTCCAGGTAGACTTCAACCATAAATGACAACTAACCTCGTGCCTGTGTGTCGATATTTAATATATATATATGGGAAAGTCTATTTAGACACAAAATGTTGACACAAATATAGACACAAGCAATCTCAACCACAAGATCTCCCCCTAAATTCCACCTCACACCTAAAGACAAACAAATCCTACGGTCCACATTTTGTGTCTCTAATTCTGTGTTTAATTTTGTGTCATAATAGTCGCTCCCTATATATATATATGTATGTATGTATAAGCCATTCTATACGCACACACAAGCAATCTATATATGGGGACATTTCAAATTCAAATCTTATCCTAATCTCATTTACTACATCATTATTATGCTAATTTCGTAAATTACGCTGTATAAGTAAAACATTTAGTATGTATAAATAACGCTAGTTTTCGTATGAACGAGAGAACGTTTTAACGAGGTAAAATTGTCAACTTATTCTAATTTAAGGCATACAAGTTAATTTCCACATTCAACCACTATATTCACGACATAATGGCGTAATTGCATAATTATAGATAGTAGTAATGAAAAAATACAACATACAATTAAAACGTGCATCCTAGGCTTGTAAGGATAATTCTAGTAATGAACAAGAATATGGTGTAATTTTCTTAAATCATACGTATCCATATATATACATATACATATATATATATACACATACACACACATATGCATAAACCTTTATTGATCTAATTTACCCCTATACATAAAAACGTTCATATTTGATTGGCTTTGAATTTGAATATGTTCGGATTATCTAATTAGAATAGAATTTAAACCTTTTCAAATAATAAATCTAATCAAATCTAAACCTTCTTACATTACGATCAAAGATTTAGATAAAAAGGATAAATCATATAAAATAAAAGTACATCACCCAATTGTTTTTTATCAACTACTAAAACACAATCCACAAGCCCAATATAAATTGACAATTCTTGCGAAATAAATAAAAACAGGAGATTTAGGGGTTTTGTAGTTTGATATTGTCGATATACCAAATCTCCTTAGGCATACAAATCCATACAGTAATCTACAAATGTAGAATACGCCTAAGAAAATACTAACTCCACTCACAGTGATTGGAAATATCGTAAATCTGACATTGTTATGCCTATTTGATGTGATCTCCAATCCTTAGAGATATATTTACATAAGAATCATATAATTAAAATTCTTATATATATCATGTGATTCCAGATTTGTATCCTGTAAGAAAAGATTAGAGAAAGAAGAATAGGTTTGTAGAAGAAGAAGAAGAAGAAAACATATTTTTAAGTTTCTCCGGAATCAATGGCGGAAGAGTAGAGGCACAATAGAGAAAGTGGCTAGGGTTTAGGTATGAAGTCTAGAGGGTTATTTATAGTTGTTTGTGTAAACAAAAACCAACGGATTATTAAGATTTAATCCTGGTTGTTCATATTTATAAATTAACCCAAACCAATTTTATTGGGCATTCCAGACACCAAGCGGTTGACCTCCCCTCTAGAAGGGCGGTTGACACCCCTTCTTGGGGGAGGTTGACCTCTTGGCCTATGAATCGCCCAATAAACGTATGTAGGGCTAGAGATATTTAATATACATAACGTTAATATATTTGGCTTATTTCTTACCTTATAAGGATTACTCTTTCCCCTTATCCTTATCTTCTCCATTTGAAATTCAAACTCATCGGATTATTTTATCTTTTGGGTATATATATTATTTATTAAACCACATATATAAATATATATATATATATGCATGTATGTATGTTTTTACCATCTGATTTCATTTGATTGTAATTTCTTCATACGAGCACAGTTCTCAACATATCTTATATGAAAACGAATCAGAATTTCGCCACGAATCCAAATAAAATATTTTTGTAGCCAAATTATTAATGTGCAAAATTTCACTTTTCATCTTGTTTATATTTTATTATTTAATTGCTCATTTCCGTTAATTATTGATATTTTTATGTATATTTTTCAGCCACTTCACTTCTTCCCCAAACCTATTCTTCTTCATCCTTTTAGCCTCTACTCCATTATGCTCTAAAAATAATTTGGGGAACAGTCAGGGTGATGTCAAATTATATATCTGAAAGGATATTCTTCTTCTTCTGTTTCAAAGGCCTTTTTCTGGATCTACGATAATACTCTGTGAGTTCTATGTTATTTTTAGATCAGCAACCTAAACAAAAAGGATTAAGATAGTAAAAAACATTGGATATGAAAGTGACAAATGCAATGTTTATAAATTTTTCTTTTACGAGTTATTGTTCATTTTATTTACTATCTATTATTTATTCCTTTTTAGTTGTTATTTATTTTTAAGTATATTCTTCTTCTTATCCCCTTCTTTGTTATTATTTTATTTACAGACTTGTACTGACTATTTGTTCATTTTGTTTGTTTCTGAGTCTAGATCTATATCTCCTTTTCCTTTGTTTTTGCATTGAGCCAGACCAACGAGAGCCGAGGCCTTTGCCATTTAACTTGCGTAAAAATTAGAATAATATGAAAGAATGTTAAAAAAGGGATTTTGAGCGTATTGAGAATTGGTCAATTATGGATTGTAAATTGGTATAAATTTTAATGGAAGAACATGCAAACTTGTAAATTAGAATAAGTTGTGCTTAATTATACATTAAGTAAACATGTTTATTAGAAAATATGTGAATTGGAATAAAATATGCTTAATTATACATTAAGTAACTTGTAACTGTAAAACATATGAGCAGTAATGCATTGGACCGGTCTGACTTGGGGAAGGGTTGTAGAAAAAGATTACATTTAATTAGAAATGTTAATTACAACCTAGGAATATAACACAAGATTATATTGAGCTTATTAATAAACTTAAACATGCTAAGTTAAACCTATCTGGTTAATAAGCTAAGGGGTCCATTCCGGTAAGATATAAGGGGCTCATAAAAATCCTAGTTAACTTAAGAACCAAATCTAGGGGTGACTTGCGTCAAATACTTGCTTACTTGTTTGGAATAGGGAAGGTTCATAATCATGTATTGTTCCTAACAAGGAAGATAAGGCGATGTAACGCCTGCTATTAAGGCTGTGTATTTTTAGTTGATGAGTTCGGGACTGATAACCTCGAATGCCATAGTTGGCACAGGTTATTCACATTCTATATAAAAATTCGATCACTGGGTACAAATTTTGTAAAGCCTAGTTATGATATTCTGATAGTTGGTGCAGAAATTTTAGGGATATGAATGAGAGGCTTATCTTGTTTCGTATTTTCTACTTTGGTGTATTTTCATGTCCATTACTATTCATATGTCTGAATACTTCTTTATCTTATGCTTATGCTAAAAATCACTGGAACTCGCCAGATTTATGTCTAACCTAGTTTGTTTTTCTCTCTGTTCCTTTTCGCTTGATTTTTCAGGGCGGAGTATCGCAGAAGTGACTTTTGATCTTTTGATTCAACTTGGACTTGGACCATCTCTTACTTCATGTATTGCTTCAGTACTTTCTTTATGACTATTGCAGTGACTTTTTTGGTTTTATACTTGTACTGTGATGTTTTCTTTCCACGAGACAATTTGTTTTTTGATGATGATTCCAATGAAATGTTGTTACTAATTTAATAATTAATGATTTAAAAAGCGTCTATCGTATTTTACATTGTCTTGTGAATTTTAGTCTCTGTGTTGTTACTTATACTTAGCGTTTCACAAAACTTAATGCATTTATATATGGGTGATGTGTTGGACCTATCTGACTTGTGGAAGGGTTGTAGAACAAGATTACATTTAATTGGAAATGTTAATTACAACCTAGGAAATATAACACAACGTTATATGGAGCTTATTAATGAACTTTGTAACAACCCGCTATTTTTTACGATATAAATTTCAATTTAAATCAAATTTTTATTTTGAAAATATTCTATAATTTCTCGTAATGGGAATTTGAAATCTGAAGTATGTTTATTAAGATGTAGCAACTGCGAAAATTTCGTTGGAAAATCTAAGGGTTTGTCGGTCGCGCAATTTTCAGTGCAAAACTGCGCATAACAGTTCAAATTTTAGGAATTGTAAAATCTTCTCGAAACCAGTTCGGACAAACATGAAAAATATTCCCCTACACCAAAAAGATCAATTTGAAATGGTAATAATATGTTGCTAAAAATTTTAGAAACACTTTATAAGTGTTGCAGATTAGTATGTTGCAGATTTTTGCAACACTTATAACGTGTTTCAGATTGCCTAATTGAAACACTCACAGAGTGTTTCAATTTGACGAACCGCAACACTCAAAAATTGTTTCAAATTGACAAACCGCTACACTCAAAAAGTGTTTCAAATTAAAACACTTGCAAAGCATTTCAAATCGATAAATTGCAACACTAACGAAGTGTTTCAAATAAATAATTAGAAACACATATAAAGCATTTCAAATTGGTAAACTACAACAATTAATAGGTGTTTCAAATTGATAATCTATTAAATTCATCTTATGTTTCAAACTGACAATCTATAAAGCTAATGAAAGATACAAATATACAATTCAAAACAATTTTGCAAATTTGTCCACCTCGCATTAAAAATATATCTAAACAACATTATAAACAACAAATCAATATGTGTGTGTGTACACACAAGCACATATACATACACTCCATCGAACAATGTTAAAATATGAATAAACATAGTACAACTTTATTTCAAAATTACATCAAAAACTAGTTTATCACTAATTCCTAAAAGTCATCGCAAACGTAATTATATTATGTTGAAGACTAGAAAATTAACCTATCAACCATTCGATGAAAATCCATCCGGATTGACAGCATGGTCACTCACACAGCTGGATATTTTTCCAACTGCAGCTGTTGTAAATCCAACAAGCAATCTTTTGTAAATCCAACAAGCAGAAATGGAGAACATATACACTTAAGCTCATACCTTTGTAAATCAAATTATATATAACCAAATCAGCCATTTGATCACTATTATTCCAATCCAAAATGTGCACACCTTAGTAGTGGTGTTCATCACAATCGCCATGTCGTCTTGGTCGCCTCTATTGCTAATTAGATCAAGCTGAAACCAAATATACAAAATGTATGCAAATTATTAGTTGGATAATGCAGTAAGCTTTAACAACGTAAGGATGCAAAATATCCTTGTATTTTGAACTAGATAACAATTGCACATATATATAAAATCACAATGCTTACGACTACTCAAATATGTTAACGTTCTGTGCATTATAACAATGCTTCAGGCTAGTGCCTTCTTATCTTATATCATGCACCGGACCAATGATGTCACGGATCAATGCATCAAAACAAGACGCATTTAAATTAATATAGCTATCAATTTTGGCTTTTAAATGATCTAAGGATATGATCTTCACCCATCAGTCAAGGAAGTTACTTTACCTATTCAATTAGAAGCATTAGAAACTATACTAAACCAACAAGATCTAGTTTCTGCAACAAATAGATATTTTGAAAAGAAAGCAGCTATAATAAGAAGAAGAATACATACAAGTTGCAAAAAAGCATGTACCATTTTGAATCTTGTGTATCGTTGTGAACACAATATAATGTGGCCTTTAGTATACTTGATGTCCACTTTCAAACTTCAGTTTCTTCCATCCACTTCTCCTCAAATACAGATGCAATCCAACTATATGCACTGGCATAAAATCACGTCTACTGTAAATTTCTACAAACGGAGTTCCCAGCAATAGGTATACATATTAACTAAACTAACCTGACCCAACAGTAAAATATAAAAATATTATAAATTATACTAGAGAAAAAAGGACTGCATAATTTACACTTACAGTAAACAGGGGACATTTTTGGTGCAGCATGTATCAGCATAAGTGCATCCATGCACTAGATGATCCAAATATTAATCTTCTCCAAGAATATAAAGTAGGAATGAATCCTAAGTTTAGAAGTCAGTACGGAAGCACACGTATACTTTATTTGATAGAAAGTCCGTCAAAAGAAATGGAAATCCGAACAAAAGAAATTTAAGGAAGAGATAAAGAAGATAATTATTCGTCTACTATATAAAATGATCAAAGAAACTTGATTCAAGAATCTCCATCACATAATTTCTACAGTATTAGGCTGCATGGTGATTTGGTTTTCAAAGGTTGTATCTCTACTATTGGGTAAAATGTGCAGTCGATATTCATATTGGGCTGCTGTCGAGCTATGTTCTCTGTTAGCACATGTTTCAATCTCATTCCTTTCTAAAGTTATGTTCTCTTATCTGTATCCACATGCGTTTCCACATCTGATCCAATACCCATATCCCGGTACCGACTCATGGCTTCTACGGTCCGAAAGACATTAAACTTGGTGTCACCAATCCCTAAGGTTAATATCCCAGCAAAAGGGGCAAGAGGTCGATCATTATATCCAGATGACATCCGCTGTGGAAGAGCACAACCTAATAAGAGGGAGAAGTGACTGCAAAAAAGAACACGTTAATATGCTAAATTCATCTTGCTAAATGGTAAAAGGTGTTGTATTTCAAAACAACACACCAAGTTTTACGCACTTCAAATATGCTTTCGATTTTTAATTCAATTTGTTAAAAAAATAAACAACGGCCTACCTGACAATAAGAATTTCCGAGTCACGGTGATCAGTGAACGCATTCATAAGCTGATGTACAATGTCACCTAATGGCCAAAATTTTCACACCTGCCAATATAAGGAGGGCAAGGGAAAAGATGATAAAAATACAGAATGTTGGCTAGCTTTTTGACCAAGCCGCCCAGGTTCACTCACAAGAAGAAGGTATGAAACTATATTCCCCAAGTGCATGAATGAACGGATCGCATCATCGACTCGTCCGTCATCGGATCGCACACTATCGACTCGCCCACCATCGGATCGCCCCCATTTCATCAGCGAAACGAAACCTCTATGCGACTCGATCCGAACTTATATTGTTTCCCAGCGTAGACCGATCCGATCCCTTGATGCGTGGCGAACCCTCTGACCCGTTCAAGCGTGAGCTAGTCTTCAGCGATCCGAGTCGCACGGATCTAGCGACACGTGTCCCTAACCGTCATATTGACTGATTCTCCCCATCTGCACGATCCGATTTTCAAGGGGATCGCGACACCTGTCCACAACGGCTAATTTGACTATTTCTTCAACGGTAGCGATGCGATCCGATGTTCTCGGGATTCGTGCCACGTGTTACCACGACCCGCCTGACAAAATCAGCTATAAATAGCCCGGAGCTTGGCATTTTTTGGGATCCTTCTGGCAATACTGAGTACTGAATCCGCCATTATTGTCAAACTACTTAATTACTGAGAGAAATAACAATTGTAAAAGTGAGCTAGAGGGAAATCCTTGATTGTACCGACATTCAAAGTATAATCAATAATATATAAAGTGGACGTAGGCTCGTTAACGCCGAACCACTATAAATTCTGTGTGTTATTTTCTTTTTCCTCATTCTTCAGTTGAAACTCTATAAGATTCAGAACAATTTGGGTGTTAGGTCCAAATTTTGATCTAACATTTTGGTGCTTTCACTGAGAGTTGAACTCAAGTTTCACTATTCAGTTTTTCGAGGATTCCAGCGATTCGGATATCATGGCTGGAAAGAGATCTAAGGAAGTACGAGCTTCACGAACCGATGAAATCGCGAATGAAGCAGTTGAAGAAAGTGCGCACGAGCTAGGCAACAAGGAAACTTTGAATCGCGGAGCGCCAGGGGCGAACCGATCCGATGGAGGAACTACGCTCCGAGTCGACGAGGACGAGACGAACCGAACTGCTGAAGGGGTTGTTACTCGATCCCGTGATAACGCCTCGAACCCTCCGCGAATCATGACCACGAACCGATCCCAGGGGGGCGCTGCGAGTCGCCATCCTCGATCCACAGCGATCCGAATTGATGACCAGATTACAACTCGACCTGGAAAGGAGCCTATCGCTCGCTCCTACCGTCCTGGCCCCTCCGCTCGACCTGGCTCAAGCTCTTTGCGCATAAGAGAAAGTGATGATGACCAATATGACCCTGCTGCTCCCATTACTGAGGGGGATCTCTCTCGCTTTTCCGAAATGTGGGAGAGATTGTTTGATGAATTGGCTGCCCAAAGGCAGGAAAGCTCCATCCTGCGACAAAATTTGACTGCTATGGATAAAAGGCTTGATGAACTCGCAAGGCAAAGGACGCCACCAGCTCGTCCGCTCACTCCAGGATATTCTTCTTCGTCAGAGGAATCGCCGAGACCTCCGCGGCGACCATATGAGAGAGCCAAAAACATAGAGCTGCTTCGGTTCGGAACCCTGCCATCACGGGAAGAAGAAGCGCTGGAGGCGGGGACCTCAAACCGTAATGTGAACGATCACGCCGCGACTCCCAGAGCTCGAGATGTGGACAATCCTGTACAGAACAGACTACCTCAGCCCCGTCGTCGCGCACATGCTCATGGTAACAGGGGGCAACGAAGCCCTATCCGAGCCCCAGATTTTGTGACTGCTCCCGGAAGAGAGACTAGAGAACCCCGCCGAGCCAGAAGCACTGACCCTGAACCTCCGCTGACCAGTGCAAATGTGGCAGCCATGATCCATCAAATTCTGGCAGATAGCCGTGGCCAACGGAATGAAGATTGGGGAATTGATCGCAGTCACACCCCTTTCACTGATGATATTTTGGATGTGACTTTCCCGAGGCGTTTCAACATGCCACAGATGAACCGATACGCGGGTAGGTCTGATCCTGTCCAGCATCTGATGAGATACTCTTGGTCAATGACCGCTGCCGCAGCTTCTGACGCTGTCAAGTGCAAAGCATTTCCCATATTCTTGGAGGATGTAGCATTGTTATGGTTTACTCGCTTTCCAGCAAGATCGATTTCTAGCTTCAGGGAATTGAGTGAGAAGTTCGTAGAACAATTCCGTATCTATGCACAAAAGACAAAGAGTGTGATTGATTTGTTCCTTGTCAAGCAGCGACCAGGCGAGAGCTTGAGGGCGTACCTAGACCGTTTCAACTTGGCCGCTACTGAAGTTAAAGATCCCCATGAACCAACCGTTGTCGCAACACTGATTGATGGAGTAGATAAAGACACTGAATTCGGGAGATACCTGGCAGGCAAACCACCCCATACTAGAGAGTTATTCTACGAAAAAGCTAACGTACATTTACGCCGGGAAGAAGTATATGCTAGCCGAAAGGCTAAAACAGCTGATAAGGAGGAAATCCAGAGCAATGTCGCCATTAAGCAGACAGGAGATAGTTCGGGGAAAGTCGAGGTTAATGTCGGAAATCAGAATCAGGATGGTCGTCAGTCAGGGAACAACAATAATAATGGTAACGGCAACAACCGGAAAAGGAACCGAGGGAACGACTCCCAGAGAAGGACTCGTCCCTGGGCCTTTGAAAGTTATACACTAATAAATGATACTCTGGAAAATATCTTCATGGATGCGTATGAAGTCCTCCAGAATAAGAGGCCACCTCCCAGAGAGTCGACGGAGAAAGAATGTGAAACGGGGAAGTTTTGTCTCTTTCATCAGATTCACGGCCATTCGACAAATGAATGCCGTCACCTAAGAGATGTAGTCGAAAGGCTGCTTCGAGAAGGAAAATTAGATGAATATAGAGTAACGCCCAGAGACAGGGGGCAAGCAGTACAGGCCCCAAATCAGAACCAGAATCAACTTGCTGCTAGGCCAACTGCCCAGCAAAAGGGAAAGAATATCGTTATCAATACCGTAATCGGAGGACTTTATCTTGTCGGGCATAGTTCCAAGGCATTGGATCAATATGTTAATGCAGCCAAGCAACACCTCGAGGTAGGGGAGTGTAGCAACCCTGAGGACAATATCCCGGTAAAGCAACAAAAGATGATGACCGACGATGTCGTTTTCCGAGAACGAGAAAGCATTGGAGTCCATGCTCCGACTGAAGATCCATTTGTAATTACAGTACCTATTGGACCAGCCACTGTTCATAAGGTTTTAGTGGACAACGGGAGTTCCGTCAACATTCTTTTCAAAAGGACATTTGACCAGATGAACCTCGAAATAAAAGACTTGAAGCCCTGCCAAGGATGGATCTGTGGATTTAACGGAGCATCCACCGCTCCAATGGGTTATGTAGAGTTACCGGTTACGCTTGGGGAAGGAGAACGCCAGAGAGTGAGAATCCTTCCCTTCGTGGTTTTGGACGTTGAATCGCCCTACAATGCCTTCTTGGGCCGACCGGCCCTCGCAAAGTTTAGAGCCTGTATAGCCCCCTGGTGCCTATTATTGAAATTCCCCCACAGAAGTTGGCGTTGGTATTGTCAAAGGAAATCAGGTTGCTGCGCGAGCATGTTATGTTGCCGAGCTAAAGTTACTTCGCAATGGAGGGGACATAGAAACCAAAGGCGCTTCTCCCCCCACCAGGGCGGAGACCTTATAGCAACTAAAGAGGATAACCGTTGGAGAGTCGCCCAGAGAGTTTCCCGAGGATATAGATCCCAGAGAGGATCAAGAACCTGGGGGCAGAATGGCGACTCCCAACGAGACAACTGTGGATGTACCGATCGATGATAGTGACCCAGAGAAGGTCCTTAAGATTGGATCCCAGTTAAATCCGAATCTCGCTAAAGAACTGACGGATTTCTTAAAAAATAACTTGGATGTATTTGCTTGGACTCATGCAGACATGTGCGGGATATCCCCATCAATCATGAGCCATTCATTAAGCATTAACCCTAAATATCCTCCTGTAAAGCAAAAAAGGCGAATGTTGGGCCCAGAGAGGTCTGCTGCCTTGAAAGAAGAGGTTGGAAAGCTAAAGAGTAATGGATTTATCAGAGATTCGACCTACCCAGACTGGATTTCGAATCCAGTCCTGGTAAAGAAGGCCAACGGGAAGTGGCGAACGTGTATCGACTTCTCGGATTTGAACAAAGCCTGTCCAAAAGATAGTTTCCCGTTACCCCGGATTGACCAGTTGGTGGACTCGACGGCGGGTCATGAGCTTCTCTCATTTATGGATGCTTATTCAGGATATAACCAGATTCCGATGCATGTTCCAGATCAAGAACACACTAGTTTTATCACGGATCTGGGATTATATTGTTATGTGGTGATGCCCTTTGGCTTGAAGAATGCGGGCGCTACATATCAACGTTTAGTCAACAGAATGTTTTATAACCAGATCGGGAAAACAATGGAAGTATACGTCGACGATATGTTGGTTAAGTCCAAGCAATCTTCCCAACACACTACTGACTTGGCAGAGATGTTCGGCATTCTTCGAAAGTACGGAATGAAACTCAACCCAACCAAATGTTCATTCGGTGTTGCCTCCGGAAAATTCTTGGGGTTCATCGTCAGTTCCCGTGGGATTGAGATTAATCCAGACCAGATCACGGCAATCAGAGACATTCAGGAACCTAGGCAAATTAGGGATGTGCAAAGCCTTGCAGGAAAAGTGGCCGCACTAAGCAGATTTATCTCCAGGGCTACGGATAAGTGCATCCCATTCTTCGAATTAATAAAGCGGGGAAAACGCCACTTCAAATGGACGCCCGACTGTGTAGAAGCATTTCAGAACTTACTAAGGCACCTGGAGAAACCTCCGATATTATCTAAGCTAATGGATCACGAGGACTTATTCGTGTATCTGGCAGTGTCATCTCATGCGATCAGCTCAGCATTGGTAAGAGAAGAGGATAAGGTCCAAAGACCTGTGTATTACATGAGCAAAAAATTGACGGCAGCAGAGCGTAATTATCCAAGGATAGAAAAGTTGGCGTATAGTTTACTGATCGCCTCTAGAAAGCTTCGACATTATTTTCAGGCGCATCCCATTACCGTATACACCGATCACCCACTCAAGCAAGTTTTACAGAGACCAGAGGCATCTGGAAGATTACTCAAATGGAACATTGAGTTAAGTCAATTTGATCTGAACTTTCAGCCTAGACGGTCAATTCGGGGGCAAGTGATAGCCGACTTCATAGCAGAGTTTACCGTCCCGGAGGAAGATATAGCCAACGAAGAAGTTGATCCTTCAAAACTACTTTTCGATCCCAATGCCTGGAGATTGTATACTGATGGCGCTAGGAATAACGAAAGATCCGGCGCTGGAATAGTGCTTGAAACCCCAGAGAAACGATTGATATCCTATGCTATCCGGATGGAGTTTCACGCCACTAACAACGACTCCGAATATGAAGCCTTGATAGCCGGATTAAGGATCGCAAAGGAATTAGAGGTCACAAAGCTGAACATCTTTTGCGACTCCAAGTTAGTTGTGAACCAGGTTACTGGAAAATTCCAAGCTAAAAGTGCAAGATTGATTTTATACTTAAAGAAAGTGAAAGAGTTGCTGAACGATTTTGATCACTACAGCATATCTCATATTCCGCGATCAGAGAATCAGCAGGCGGATAAGTTGGCAAAGATGGCTAGTTCCGACGATCCTGAAGTAACCGGGCTAGCCCGTCGAAGTACTTCAGTCCCCTAGCATAGATCAAATGGAAATCGACCTAATACTAGAGACGGAACCAGAAAGGGAGTCCTGGATGACCCCTCTGAAGAATTTCCTGATGAATGGAGCGCTTCCAACCAAGAAAAGCGAGAGGTGTAAAGTAATTCGTAAATCCGCCCGATACGTTCTGCAAGGCAGAGTTCTTTACAGACAAGGATTTTCAATGCCCCTCCTCCGGTGCATAGCTCACGATGACATCAAGCGTGTGCTGCAGGAGGTACACGAAGGCGAATGCGGCGACCACACTGGAGGGCAAACTTTGGCAAAAAAGGTGTTGCGGCATGGTTATTTCTGGACTACCATAAACAAGGATGCGGCAAGATACGCACGACGGTGTGATGCGTGCCAGAGATTTTCAAAAATACCTAGAGCACCTCCTAACCAGTTAAAAACAATGATGAGCCCATGGCCTTTCGCTATGTGGGGAATTGATATCATTGGAAGTCTCCCCATAGCAAGAGGCGGAGCAAAGTTCGCTATTATGGCCGTGGATTATTTCACTAAGTGGGTCGAGGCTGAACCACTAACTACAATCACAACCAAACGTGTGATCAATTTTATCGTTCGAAACATCATTTGCCGATTTGGGATTCCAAAGATTGTGATAACGGATAACGGAACTCAATTCGATAGCGTTGAATTCAGAAATTTCTGCCAAAAATACCACATTGAGAACCGATACACCTCTGTGGCGCACCCGCAATCGAACGGACAAGTCGAAGCGGCAAATAAAGTAATTAAGTCCATTCTGAAAAGAAGACTGAAGCGGGCTAGAGCCATGTGGGCTGATGAATTGCCCTTGGCACTATGGGCCTACAGGATAACATATAAATCGGCAACAGGGCATACCCCTTTCTCCCTTGCTTTTGGAACGGAAGCAGTTATCCCGGTTGAGATAAAGGTACCTTCTCACCGGGTGACTTATTATGACCCGATGACCAATAATGAATTGCTCCTTGAGTCCCTGGATATGATCGAAGAAAAAAGGATGAAGCAGACCTGCGTGCCTTGAGATGCAAACAACAGGTCGCTCGATATTATAACAAAAAGGTTCGAGCCCGAACATGGGAACCCGGAGACTTGGTTCTGAAACGTGTCTTTCCACCCCCAACTCATATGGGAGCGAAGTGGGAAGGACCGTACTCCATTCTGAGCAAGCTTGATAATGGAACCTTCAAGCTGGCAACCGTAGATGGAAAGGAAATCCCCAGAGTGTGGAATGCCCAACATTTACGGCCATACTTAACATAAAAATTTCAAATCTATTCTTTTGCTTTGTTGAAAACCATGTACAAGGCACGACTTGCCTAGAATATTCTGATTCCTTAAAGCAAAAAATTATAAAGTGGACGTAGGTCATGATTCGACCGAACCACTATAAAAATATTGTGTGTCATTTACCTTTATTGCACCTTTATTTATCTGCCTGTTTATCTGTTATAAAAATCGTTGTGAATAATCCAACGATCCCAGAAGCATATAATCATAAATGCCTTCCATCAGAATGGAATGTAATCACAAGTCAAAATTTTGAGGATACAATAAAGTATATTATATCGTTGATAGCGCTCTAACTCTCCAGAGCAGAGAGGGAACATAACAGACATGAAGTCGATGTCCATAAGTCATGGCGATGTACCATGATCAGAACCGCCTCGACCAAACTCTAACTCTCCAGAGAGAGAGAGAGAGAGTATAAAAGCGTCTCCGATTGAGCGCTGAGAAAAAGCTCCTTCCTCGCTGAAGGATCGGGGAGCGAATGAATCGCTGAGCTCAAACTCTAACTCTCCAGAGAGAGAGAGAGTATAAAAGCGTCTCCGATTCAGCGCTGAGAAAAGCTCCATCCCCGCTGAAGGATCGGGGAGCGAATGAATCGCTGAGCTCAAACTCTAACTCTCCAGAGAGAGAGAGAGAGTATAAAAGCGTCTCCGATTGAGCGCTGAGAAAAAGCTCCTTCCCCGCTGAAGGATCGGGGAGCGAATGAATCGCTGAGCTCAAACTCTAACTCTCCAGAGAGAGAGTATAAAAGCGTCTCCGATTGAGCGCTGAGAAAAAGCTCCTTCCCCGCTGAAGGATCGGGGAGCGAATGAATCGCTGAGCTCTCCAGAGAGAGAGAGTATAAAAGCGTCTCCGATTGAGCGTTAAGAAAGAACTCTTACCCCGCTGAAGGATCGGGGAGCGACAGAACAGCTGAGTTCGAACTCTAACCTTGGCGACCGCCAGGAGAGTATAAGAGCGTCTATGATTAAGCGCTGAGAAAGGTGCTGGAGACCCAGCACCCCATAATTCCTGCTCCGCTGAAGGATCGTTGAGCATATCATGAAACAAGCTAGAACTCCTTCCCTGTTGAAGGAACAGGGACCAACTGAACTATTGAATTTGAACTCTAACCCTGGCAACCGCCAGGAGAGTATAAAGGAGTCTATGATTAGGCACTGAGAAAGGTGTCAGAAGTTCAGTACCGCAAGAACAGTTATCTTATGAAATTTTCCAAGCCCCCCATACTCAGAAATAGGGGCAACGTGCGAATAATGCTAATCGATCTTTAATAAGCCCTAGTTAAGCGTTACGCCAATGACTGATTATGGGCCATATGCATATACACATGAATTTTAATGCAACAATGCAGCATGAAAGTTTTCTCTGTTGTTTGATTGACTTGTAGTTATAATTAGATGGTCTATAACTAACCATGGAAAGTTTATTTGAATACAGGTACACAATGATGCAAAAAGAGATAAAACTTTCCTTTATATACTGCAAGCCTACAAAGTGAGAAATAACCTAGAAAACAAAAGTGAGGGCCAGTCTCACAATTACACTTCCTGGCCAGTGGAAAACCTAAAGACAAAATATAAACCAGAAACAGTATCCTATTTACGCTTTGGCCTCTTCTCCTGCTTCTGCTTCTCCAGCTTCGCCTTGTCAGCGTCGGATTGATCCCCTTTCTTCCTCTTCCTTTTGTCTATGAGAGGAACATTCGACTCTTCTGAAGATTCCTCTTCCGCCTCTTTTCTCTTCCTCCTATCAGAAAGGGAAGCCGGGAAGTCATCAGGATTTGCAAAATGAAGCTGTCTGCTGATGGATTTGGGCTGGATTTTCAAAATCATCCCGGTTTTGGGATTAAATTCTGCAAGAGGGACTACGTCCAAAGCCTCATCTGCCACCTTCTTCGAAGCCATCTCTTTTTCCTGCCTAGCTTTTCTGCTGGCCAAAGTTTCGTCGTCATCATCGTAGGCCTTTTTGGCGCCAATGATATCTTCCTCATCCTCTACATGGCGCCCATCCATGTCTTTTAAGGCCTCAATGGTCTCAGCATCCTTGGGAACGTCAGTACTAGGTGCTGGGATGCTCTTCTCTCCTGTTGTGTCCTCAGCCTGCTTTGATATATCAACACTGGCACCAGGCGAGACAGCCTCCTTCTCCGTCTCTTTTTCTTTTTCAACACCCTTGTCGGCGGGCTCACCACCTGTATTATTGGGAACACACGTTACTAATTCAATTGGTTGTTCTACCAGACGACGACAATTCACAATTGCTTTGACAAATTGTGGGGGAAAAAGGGAGATACCTTCCGCGGATCCTCCTTCTTGAGTAGCTGCAGGAGCTCCAACAACCACGGGAGTTAGGCCCAAAGGGATTAGTGGATCATCGGGATGGTATTCCTCAACTCCGGAGGTCTTGGGCTCCACGGCTGAACTCGAACCCTCGTCAGCTTTGCCTTTACCCTTAGCCAGGGTCCTCTCCTTTTCCATCTCCGCTAGAATCAGACGACGACCCTCTGCCAGGTCCTCAGGCTCGTTATCCCTCAAGATGCCCTTCATCAACTCATCTTCATCGATCTCTTCGACCCCCAATCTCTGCTTTTCACCCTCAACAATGGCATCCCATAAATTGGCTAAAGTAACGTGGTAATCCGGGATCCACGAGATATTGCGGGTTTTCAGGACTTGGCCAAGGAAGTCAAAGATCATCTCTTCAAACCCCTCGATATCCTTCTCTCTCTCGAGGAGCTTGTTGTTTGAGGCAGTAGCCATTTCGATGGCACTTTCAACATTCTGTTCGGCGATAGCTGCCCGTCTCTCCGCATCTGCAACTTGATCATTCAAAGTCAGCGTTTCCGCTTTAGCCAAAGCCAAACTTTCTTTCGAACTTGCTCTTTCTGCTTCCCAAGCAGCTCTCTCAGCTTCGAAATGGCCTTGTGCTGTTTTTAACTCAATGTTGGCCATTTTGATATCTTCAACCTCCTTCTTTAAGGCCATTTTCTCTTGGCTATTGGAGTCAAGTTCCGAATGGAAGCGTTTCTTAGCGTTCTCCAACTCGGTCTTATAATTTTCGGCATCTCTCCGCGCTAAGGCGAGTTGGGATTGAGCATCTTCCAGGCCCTTCTCCATCTTGGTCCTGGCCCTTTCGTTGTTTTCAAGTTTCGCCTTGGATCTATGTGCTTCTATTTCAAGTGTTCGGATGACTTCTGAAAGGTTTACTGCATGTTTCTTCATCATCTCATATTGCTTGGCTACGTGGCGGATGTGCCCGACAACTTCATTATCCCAGTTCTTGGGGACCGGTTCCAAGGCTGGAACAAATGTCATCCTGTCAAAGAATATGTCTGGGAATTGTTCCCGCAGCTTTTCCAGTCTACCTTGAATCTCGGGACCATGCATGTAATCCCGTGACCCGGGGGGAGCCAACTCTGGCTGGCTGGAAGGGACGATGTCACTCCTCTCTTTTTCAGATTCTCTGATTGGATCCTTGCCTTTGTCTTTAGATTCGTGATGCCTTTTTGACGACTTGCTGTGAGAGGGTGCACTTTTTGGAGGAGTTAATTCTTTAGGAAGTTTCTTTCCCCCTGTAGGAACTGCCGGATGACTGGGAAGCTTGACAGATGTCAATTTTGGTGGAGACCGGGGTTGCGAGGAAGTCGACTTGTGAGAAGGGCCACGAGAGCGCTCAGTACCCGGATGAAGGCTGGGTGTGCCCTCACGAAGAGAACGATAAGAGTAAGATCTCCTGCGGGACATCGTTCCTGCAAAAAAGAGAAGAGCATATTAAAACTTTGAATACTTACGATATAAGAGTGCAGGGTCAGATAGTGTGTGTGATTTGTGCATCCCATATAATTCCCCCTAACAGACCCGGGCCTGAAGACAGGCTCATCTGACCAGTTTCTTGTTCTCTAGTTGGAGCGATGGCCTCCTCAGAAGTAGGAAAGAATGGCTCCCCTTCAAAGTCCCTCTCTGTATATACATCATCGGGCAGAGGAATTTTGCTCAGCTCGGCGAATAACTGCTCTTCTGTCAAATCATCGGGAGCAGCGGTTTCGATTAGAGTAGAAATTGGGATTTCCTTGGACTTGTCACCGCGGACCTCATCCCCTCTGTATATGTTCAGGTCCTCATCGTCTTGGATGACTATCGGGGAAGGACTCTTGCGAAACTTGGTTGTTTCTACCGCTTGCGAAGTTCCCTCTCCCTCCGTTGGGGGCACGTACTTATAAGGTTTGCCGCCAGCGCCAAGTCCAAATCTTCTATCCAAAAGATGATGCTTATGAAGATTTTCATCAGTAATGCATTTTTTGATCCTTAGAAAGTCGGATCTGCTTTGTAGAAGAATGGACAATCGATTGTTGTATAGCGGACCCTCCGTTTTCGGGAAGACGTGATCTGTTTAAGACAAAGAAAAAGGGGGGAGAATGTTAACGCCTAGACTTCTTGACCAAGATATTCAATTAAAAGCTTAAAGTTTACTTGATTTGAGCCATCTTCTTGAGCATCCGGCCTGTTTCTTTATATAAAACCAATCAAACTTAGGATCCCCTATGTTGCTATATCCTTCGTACAGAACCTTCCTATTCGCCATCGATTCAAAGAAAGATAAATTTGGAGTTGCCGAAGAACGATGCTTGAAAAGAAAGAAGAATGTCAAATCTCTGAATTTAAGCTCGGCGTGTAGGATCTCCGCGTATGCAACATATAGGGTGTATAGAGATGCGTAGGCGTTAGGATGAAGCTGCATCGGAGCAATGCCCAATCGTTTTAAAATCTCGATAGCGATTGAAGGAAACGGAGGAATAGCTCCTACCAAGCACATGGTTCGACTGATTGCCATATATCCTTCTGGAGCTAAGTGGGGTCTATCTTCGCTACCGGGTGTCATGACGTCATCCCAAGGAATCCCGTGTCTCAGGCAGATTCTTTTAAGCTTTATATCATCGAGTTTAGATGCTAAAGAATCAGAAAATTTCTCTATCCCGAGCGCGCCAGGAATCTCGTCAGGAGCTCGCCTATCTAGCTCAGATTCTTCACTAGATGAAGTACTTTCAGACGGATTTGATTCTGTTGCCTCGTATTCGGAGTCAGAATCTTCACCTCCTGGGTTAATTGGAGGGACCTCAGGGTTGTATTGCTCAGGAACCTCGGACTCCGTTTCTGTAGCAGATCTTGAAGAAGATTGATTATCCGACATTACTGCTAGGCGAGAAAACATGAAAAGTGAGATTAAAGCTACCCGTCCCCCGTGTGTGCAAGTGCCGGTGTGTGTGCTTGTGCGTGCATTAAAGATAAAGCGTAAAAGCTATCAAGATCATCAAAGTATTAGTCATCATATGCAGTTAAAATTATGTGGTCATTCAGTCCAGAAAGTCCAAATCAAGGCCCTAGCCTAACTGTTCAGAGTTTTACGGTGACAAGGCATCGTCTAAGGTTCAAAAATTGGTTCGGATCGCAGGGTAGAGGGATCGCCCTCCTTCGGATCGCAGGGTAGAGGGATCGCCCTCCTTTGGATCGCAGGGCAGAGGGATCGCCCCCCCTCACGAATCGTGAAATTGAGTTATCGGAGTCTTTGCTGGATCGTTGCAGTCCCCCACGAAGCGCGCCACTGCCGCCACCACGACCTTCCGACTCGCCACTGGCCTTCATCTTCTTCCTTTCCTCTCCTTGCCCACGATCCGAACCAGCCTTCTTTCTTCTCCTTCCTCCTCCGTTTTCCTCCTCTCCTTCTCGTTTCCGAACTTCAACCTCTGAACCTATCAGCCATGGCGCCTCGCTGGTTCCCTCAAAAAATCACAAAATCCCATCGTTTCTCCCTCAAACCAGTCGAAAAAACTCATAGAATTGAGAGCGACATCGCATAAGGATTCTTTCGATAGATTACCTTTATAAAAGTTGGGAGAACAGTCAGATTATTGGAGGTTTGAAAAACTCGGGTGTTTCCTCAGTGACGCAGGCGATACGATACGAAAGAAGGAAGAAGGAAGAAAGTGAAGAGGAGGGTCGACTTATATAGGCAAAAGGGCGACCGTTTGTCTTCCCTTTTTTGTTTTATTCGATCCGCGAAAATAGGCGGGCCGCGAACCAAAAGCCCACCACGTCTCGGAGAGAAGCCCATTTCGTTCCGTTCCGTAAAAAAGCTCAAGCGCTCACCAAAGAACGAGACGAACGGCTCGAATGGCTTGCTAAAGGACCGCGACTCGAGTATGCGATACGAATCGATAAATCACCAGCAGATTCAGTGATGAAGATTCTGAAAAGTCCTAGAAAAGGAATTGTTCACTGATTCGCGACTCGCTGTGAAAAGACGATTCTATAGCTTCGAAGCATGTTCCATCATCGATAAAACATACTTCGAGGGGGCAAAATGTTGGCTAGCTTTTTGACCAAGCCGCCCAGGTTCACTCACAAGAAGAAGGTATGAAACTATATTCCCCAAGTGCATGAATGAACGGATCGCATCATCGACTCGCCCGTCATCGGATCGCACACTATCGACTCGTCCACCATCGGATCGCCCCCATCGGATCGCCCCCATTTCATCAGCGAAACGAAACCTCTATGCGACTCGATCCGAACTTATATTGTTTCCCAGCGTAGACCGATCCGATCCCCTGATGCGTGGCGAACCCTCTGACCCGTTCAAGCGTGAGCTAGTCTTCAGCGATCCGAGTCGCACGGATCTAGCGACACGTGTCCCTAACCGTCATATTGACCGATTCTCCCCATCTGCACGATCCAATTTTCAAGGGGATCGCGACACCTGTCCACAACGGCTAATTTGACTATTTCTTCAACGGTAGCGATCCGATGTTCTCGGGATTCGTGCCACGTGTTACCACGACCCGCCTGACAAAATCAGCTATAAATAGCCCGGAGCTTGGCATTTTTTGGGATCCTTCTGGCAATACTGAGTACTGAATCCGCCATTATTGTCAAACTACTTAATTACTGAGAGAAATAACAATTGTAAAAGTGAGCTAGAGGGAAATCCTTGATTGTACCGACATTCAAAGTATAATCAATAATATATAAAGTGGACGTAGGCTCGTTAACGCCGAACCACTATAAATTCTGTGTGTTATTTTCTTTTTCCTCATTCTTCAGTTGAAACTCTATAAGATTCAGAACAATTTGGGTGTTAGGTCCAAATTTTGATCTAACACAGAAGTAGCTGAAAATTAGTAGTAGCCTATATTCAACATGTTGATGGTGTGGCTCAAATTTCATCAATGCAATTATGTTCACATATTCAAAAGTAAGGGTAAACATAACCCCACCAAAAGACTGATGAAGCTCAAATGACAACCTTAAAGTAAATATATTTAGAGAAATTGAATGACAACAAAATAATATATCATAGATGATCAACTATTATAACGTGCATACAAAAGACTTACACAAATCATTTCCAATAATAAGAGAACTGCTAAAGTTGCACCAAATGCTAGATCAAGAAACTCGGGCTGAGCTAAGAAAATGCTGCTAATTAATAGTTAAATCTACATAAATGAAAGAATTATATGTACAGTTCAAGTCTATATCAAACCTGCAAGAGAAGAGCAGGCACAAACTTAAATACAGCCACCGAATGGTAGTACTTTCGCAGAAGATTTCTCTCAATTTTACTGCTTTTGGATATTCTGTAAAACTTGAAAACGAAGGCGCATAAAACTGATATCCAGTACATACAGAGGGCCAATCTTTTCCACGGTTCAGTGAAAACAAAATTAATCACCCTGAACATACATATATGTTTTGGATAATAAATTAGTGGTTTGAAAACTGCTATCAACTTGGAAGGATATAAAAGATATCACATGAGGTGTTTAGTCTATATCGTGCTTTAGTGATTGATGTTTGACTTACCATTTTGAATATGTTAGTAGTTTCAAAATGATCTCCCATCTTGTGTGGACATAATGTCCATACTGTAGATTGAATACCCTCAAAACTTTATTTGATTTGGAATTTTATAGCATCGAAACCGTAAAGGTGTAGATGTCGAGTAAGGTGTAGTCGATCCTTACCCATGCGTGTGTGTATAAAACGCACATACACAAGTTACCTGGATGACTATGCTTCTTTCATCTCTATTGCTAATTTGAGGGAGTTATACAGGGAAGGCAACGAATATGACACAATCTGTAAACGTAGTATGACAGTATTGCAATTAGGAACGATTATACAACCACGAGAACAAGTTAACAATGAAAATGGATAAAAAACAAGAAAACGTTTGATCAAGTAATACGAGGAGTGATTCACCTAAAAATAAAATAAAACAGTGAGAAAATAACAAGCATGTAGAGTCAAGTAATTTAGACAAGGAATGTAATTAACTGAAGCAAAATTCTGCTTCAGTCATTTAAACAAGGAATGTATATAGTTTTCTTTTATCGAGTCAAATAAATTCAGAAGATATGTGACCAAATGAACCACTCTCAAACATTAAGATGCCATGCTTCAGTCAAATAAACAAGGAATGTATATAGTTACTGTTCATTTGCATTTACAGCACAAAAAACCCTTGACCTCCCACCCCCCTCTCCCTTCAAAACCCCCAAAACAAACCCACCACCCATCGAAAAAGAAAACAAGAGATACATGCACACACGCTTCTCCCTTTCCCTCCACAACAGACCATAAAATAGACACAGATTTTTGGAGTTTACTAGGAAATGTTAATAATCTCAGATTCAAGAAAATCTCTTTGACATCAAAAGGTGAAGAGGTATCAAATTAAAAGAATTAGGAAGAAAGCAGGAAATACCTATTTTTAGCTTTTCTTTGAAATTTCCAAATGCATGACTGTATATAATCAATAAGACCCATGTGGATCTCTGTGTTGAAATTTAGATATAGAGAGGAGGAGAGAGAATAAACGTAGAATAATTGAATGACTACATTTTTATTTCTTCATTCAACTTGATTACAAATGAGGGAGTACAACCCTTTTATAACATAGTCAAGTATATAGAGTCTTCTTATTCTAGAGTTTTCTTTTATTCTCTAATTTCTACTTTTCTTAACAAATCAATTCTAGAATTCACCATTTGATAAATCTAAAATTTCTTGCCATATATTTTAACTTCCCCCTAATACAATAATTAACTTTATTCCATAGTGTTTCTTATTAAAACCAAATTTATTTGTTTCCTTAAAACCAAGTTTATTTCCAACATCCTCCCTTAAACTTGGTTTTACTACTCCAAGCAGATTCCTTGTCTTGAAGCACTTTCTCTTCGATTTGTGATGCACTCTCTCATCACCTTCAAAAAGTAAAAAAGCACTTTCTCTTCGATTTGTGATGCACTCTCTCATCACCTTCAATTTTTTTTTTTTTTTTAATATTGGAGCACTTTCTCTCCGTGGTGCACTTCACCTACAACTCTAAAATTAATTTTCTTCCACGACCACTTGTGCCATGTTCTCTTGCTCTTCTTCTTTGATGCTTCAGCATCAACGTCTTCTACAATATCATCTTCGATCTTCTTCTCGGTCTTCTTCTCTTTTTTTTTTTTGGAAATCTCTCTATCCTCTCTCATCAACCTAGCTCCGATACCATGTTGAAATTTAGATATAGAGAGGAGGAGAGAGAATAAACATAGAATAATTGAATGACTACATTTTTATTTCTTCGCATTTTCTTCATTCAACTTGATTACAAATGAGGGAGTACAACCCTTTTATAACATAGCCAAGTATATAGAGTCTTCTTATTCTAGAGTTTTCTTTTATTCTCTAATTTCTACTTTCTTTAACAAATCAATTCTAGAATTCTCCATTTGGTAAATCTAAAATTTCTTGCCATATATTTTAACTTTCCCTAATACAATAATTAACTTTATTCCATAGTGTTTCTTATTAAAACCAAATTTATTTGTTTTCTTAAAACCAAGTTTATTTCCAACGCTCTGCACCATCAAGATTGCCTTTCCCACCACTTCAAATGCTAAGACTAGCATTTAAATATTATACTTATGAAACAAAAATTTCAGTTACTTCTTTAGAAAAAGTACGAGGCCATCGAATTCATGAATATAAGAACTCAAACCCATTGTTGACAGTTCAGCTGAGGTATACAGCTTTAGAACTAGTGCTTGTAAAATTAATGTATTGCAGCGTTTAGCATTTTTAGAGTGGAAATATCTGCACAGGAAAAGAAAAAAAAAAAAAACAATCGTACTACAAGTAGTTTGATCGGATAAGACTTCAAATGTCCAACATCCTGAATGAATTAGCTACAACTTTCAGTTTATTCCGAACTCTGCTCCATCTTTGATTTGCACCCACTATCAAAGTGTAGTAGTGCCCTATATAAGAGTAATACAAATTATCCATTCTTTTTATTTTTGTATTAAACTTAGTTTTAAATGCATGTAAAGTTAAATAGAATGAACATACCATTGCCTATAGCTATGGTTGCAAATGCAGTTCTACCCCAGTATGGAGTTTTCAGTTCATACTCAAACTAAGAATGTAATAACTAGTTTTAAGCTTTTAATACATAAGTGTTATTCAGCAAACTCAATCCTCTTCAAGTATTGATAAAAAAAAACTCAACTTAGTTAATTAGCATTGGAAAATACAGTAAAAAAATGTATAAACAAAAGCAAATATATTCTTTTATATGAAGATCAAGTTTTTACGATAAATTCTGTAATATTTATAAAACATAAACAAAAACTTGCCTTTCCCAATAATGTTCATTAAATAAAGCAACTAAATTAGGTTATTCCACCTTCTAATCAGGATATGCAAGGTTATTGCATACAGCGGCATTATTATAAAAGCAAAGGATATGACGTACAATGAAGAAGCCACTACTTTTCTAGCATATCATTGAATTAATGCAAACTAGGCAAGTATCTCATATTCATGTAAAAATGAGATACAACGAAAAATACATTTTAAAAAATAATAGAATTCTAAACACACCGTGTTTGAGTACATGACAACAGCAGTCGTGTTTAGTAAAACAGCTGTGTTTAAACACGGGATGCTATGTTTGAACATCTAAAATTAAATCATATTATAGATTTTTGTTATGCTACATCTCAGTTGATAAGATTACATGTGTCGATACAAGCAAAGAATCAAAACATTCAAATAATGTTATTTTGTACACATTCCTGTTGCACCAGCGCGCAATGGAAGCAAATGAACAAATATAGAAGCTAAGCATGCAGCCTTCAAAACATAAAAATAAATGATTCAAACCTGAAGAAATCTCTGCAACTTCATAATGAATTGAAGTGTGAAGACACCAGTGTTCATGAGGCCAAAGAAGTTAACAGAATAAACAATTGATGCATGATGAGTCGAGCCTCTTTTTCACTCAGCTTGGTTTTCAATAGCCTTCTCTTCCATGATCGAAACTCTCTCTTTAGGTTCTGCAGATTCATTAACTTCTTCAGATTTCGAAGAGGTAGATTCCATTAAAGCAACAACTTCTTGGGATTTCATAGAGTCAATTTCAGGTGAAGTGTCGATCCCTTTTGGTGAGGTACTTCCCTCCATTCAACCAACTCGGGCACCTATACTCTTTTACTTCAGATGAGGTAGTGGAGCCAATATTTTCATTATTCTCCGCTACTACTTTGTTTTCAGATTCTTTAGAATCATGCGATTCTGATGATGTTGTAATAACTTCTTCAACCTCGCCAATGATTGCCTCATCAGACTCGTCTGAAGTAGGTAACTGGGAAGGAAGAGAAGCCACCGAGTGACTGATTTCATTAGTTTCGTTATCCTCAAATGCAAACCAAATTGAGTTTGTAAACAGAGAACTGCTGCAGCAACCAAACATCTAAAGGTTATGACAAGGTATAGGAGTCGAGCTTTCAATGTATTAGTAAACTGACAGCACTACAGAAGGTTAAATTACTGCTACCATCTATACCAACTGTTTTGTTAAACTTCATCTCTAACTTTTAACTGACCTGAAACCTTCTTTCATAGCAGGTTTAGCTTTTAAATGAGAAGTCAACCTTGTATGATTTATGGGGACATGCAGATAAACCGTTCAGTTATACTCATGGTGGGAAGAGAGGATTCCTGCAAGAAAGAAAAAAAAAAGTACGCGGCAAGTTGATCTTTACCAAACAGAAATTTACAGATGAAAATTTATGTAAAAATTTTAACACTTAGAAATTTGGAATATAAACATTATTCTCAATGTAGACTAGAATGCAAACAAGAAACATGAATTCCAGAGCTAAGAATTATTAAGGGCTAAAAACTATAAGTTAACAACTTTCAAGCAAGTACAAGTACCCAGTGTTATTAGTGGCGCACGGCACAAAAAGGCGCAAACCCTCTTTGGAGCCTTGGCGCACGGCGCGGCAAATGGCGCGCGCCTTTTTAATTTACTGCGCATGTTTATTTTTTTTAATATAATTAATATTTTAACAAAAGATTTTAAAAAAAAATCTATTTTTTGCTAAAATATACGCAACAATTTATGTATTTTACAAAAAAAAAACATAAAGCATAAAATTTCAAGCACAATAGTTTTCAAATCAAAAATAATAATATACATTAAAGATGATCTAAAAAGCTGGATCCCTCCACTCTTGCCACTCTAGCAGCAACACACCAAGTCAGGTCATTCTCATCGTCGAACACAAGCTCATCTTCAATATCAGCCATATATTCAGTTAACCATTAATTACAATCATCAATTTCATTCAAAGATACTGGACCAACAGTGTCACGAATATTATACATTCTTTTTAATGCTCGATTGTATTCAACAAATACCAAATTATGAAATATTTTTATGTTACAGACACGCTTTTAAATCTCTCCGAGATCGCCAAGATGAAAAATCCGAGATATTAGCCAAAATCCGAGATTTGGCAGCTAGTTTAGTTATAAGTGTTTTAAATATCGCTTGAGATATCCGAGACATTTTTCCGAGATATTGACCAAAATCCGAGATTTAAAACCTTGGTTACAGACAAATCGTACGAAGACATTGAACATATTTACGTATATGCAAAAATAAAATAAAATCCAAGGGTATGTTTCAGAGCTGTTTGAATGCTTATCTTATGAGAATATTTTTTTCTTCCTCCAAAATTGCTTCTCTTGATATATCGTTCACGGCTTCAGAGTTTCATTCATTTGTTTTTGCATAGACAATATTTTATGATCTTTTATACATTAAATTATATACTTCTTACAATATTAAAAGGAATCTAAACTAAGTTGGATAATAAAACATATGTCGGTTCTAAATATCGGCATGCTAAGTTCAGCCAATTACATAATTGTAAGGTTATTAACTCACTGATGATAATCGTATAGGAAATAATGATGATGTAATTATGTTTTCATATACCTAAAAAAATTATTAATAAATTTTTTCATATTTCATATCATTATGATAATAATAGTAATAGTAGTTGTGATAGTGGTTGTAGTGATGGTAAGAGTATTTGTAGTAGTAGTTATAGCAAATCGAAATGCAAAAAAAAACAAAAAACCATAAAGTAAAGAAAAGACGCGCCATTTTGCGTCGTGCGCCATTTATGCGCCGCAAGCCATTTGCGCCATTTGGTGCGCCTTTACATATGCGCCGCGCCACAAACAAAAATGGCGCAAACGCCGCGCCTCGCCGCGCCGTGCGCCATGGTGCGCGCCGCGGCGCGCCTTTCATAATTATGCAACTACCTATTCATAGCTTAAATTCAGCATTTAGCATAACGAGCTGATATAAATTAAAATTTAATTGTAGCAAATCAACAATGAATCCTTACCGCACATCCTTTTTCATTTTTCTGAAATAAATCGGGCTTTGATCCAAGCTTCACAAACTTCATTGTAGCAAAACCAACTCTTCTAAAATCTACTTAATATTTACCTCCAAACTCAAACCTATAAACAAATCACCTTAACAATGTAGCATCTTGAGAGAAAAGAAAAGAAAGATATAGAAAAGCCAAAGAAAGCTACAAAACTATCAATTTGTTTACTAATTTATTCGTAAAAAGATATGCAACATAATATGAGCAGACCAAACATTTGAGCAGATCAAGTTTGCAAAGAAAATGATATGTTGAAATATTAAATTCAACATCGAACTATAAGAAACTAACATTAAAAAAATAAAAATAAACAAAAAAATTCATCGTTGATCTAAAAATAAAAATAAACAAAAAATTCATAATCTTTGTGTATAAAATTGTAATTAGTACACGCTAGTTCAAAAAGGATTCAATATCTGCAGTAAATTCTTGAGCAAATCTATTGCTGAAACAAGTTATTCCACTAAGCTTCCATTTTAATTAATTTTACAAATTTTATGTTTTAATAATAACTACAAGATCATGGAAACTGAAATTTTTGACATCATTTGTCTAATCTTATGTTTGAAAAGTCAACAAATCCACTATTCCAAAGTAATACTCAAACATCTACAGATTTTCTATCTCTAGATGCCTCTAATCTGCCTCCAATTTGTCTCATGCCCACCATCATACGTCCCTTTGTTCGTGCAACGTAATCAGATCCCATTTCACATAACCCTCAAGTACTTCCACCCTATAGAATTTTTAATATCCTGAATTATACCCATATTAATGATGATATCATCAAAAGCGTTAAGAAATAGTAGGATAATTTGAATGTCATTTCCGTGGAAAAACATCACTATCCATTTTTTCAAAGTGCATATTCCCAGAATATGGAAATCCAACAATGATTTCACTGTTTATTTGAAGAAGACTGCATTTTATGTTATCATGTTCGATAAAAAATAAGATTGTGACTATTCCGAAAGCAAAATGTCTCAACATGAAAAAGTTTTTCTTCTCGTTCTATTCTTTAATATGCAATTCGTTTCGCGAAACTTGGACGTTTTGACCTCTATTTAATTGTTTTTCCTTGCGAATTTTACGTTTAAAGGGGTTCGTAACGCGTTTTTGAAAGGATCATCGTAACATTGCAAACTGTATACCGTTGTATCCGTTTTATCCAGCTGATCACCGCAATATATTCATTCGTCGGTTTCGGTGTTTGATTCGCGATGGAATTACGAAAATGCTTGCGTAGTTCATTTTTGAAAGAAAGTCATTTGAGTTCGACGTGTTCCTATTCGGGTTCAACATATTTTCCTATCCGTTTTGGGTCTGCAAACCCAGTTTGTAACGTTCGCATGACGCTCAAAAGAACAATAATTCGAATTGACATATATATTTACAAAACCAATTCTTTTTCCCTCGTTTTGTTTTTCACGCATCCTTCCATCTTTCCTGCCCTTTTACATTTCTTATATGTTCATTTTTTTTTCTCCTCCACGTTCATTGGTTCATGTTCTTATTTATGTGATTTCAGTGCATCCGTTCCCAACTTCATCCACTTCAATGCATGCCACCCTTTCATCTTCAAATTCCGGAACCACCCTTCCTTTTCCCCATTCCTCCATGCATTTCTCTTCTTTCCAGTCACCGCTTGTTCTCCTCTTCATTTTCATGAGTTGCTCTTCCCCCCTCTCATTTTATTTCAAGTAAACTTTTTTCTACATTTTCTCCTTTCTCATTATATTTTGGAACTCACGCAACCACTACAAGAAATGCTCAAATTGGTTACGGACCATAGCGACGGCAAAAAAAGCGGTCCTCGCTAGCCGTCGCCTAAAATGAATATAACCGCGAGGCTACAGCAAGAAATAACATTCACAACCCCCCCCTCCAAATCAAAACTCACAATCATCAAAACCCTCCAGACCCGTCACCCCCGCCACCGCCGCCAGCCGACACCCGCCGATCTGATTGCTCCACCTGTCTCCTTCCCCCTCTGGCCTTCTCAAGCCCTCTCCATTCTTCCAAACCAATTTCTCTCTCTCTAAGGTATGAATTCTAACCTAATTTCATGAATTAATTGTTTAATAATGATATAAATGTATGTGTTAATTGATTATACAATGGTTGCTGAATTAATGTAGTTGATTTAGTAATGATTGCAACCCTAAATTGTTGATTTAGTTGTTTATCGGTGTGATGTTTGATTTTGTGTTAATGTATGTGTTAATGAACCGTTATTTTGTGCGTATGTAATTATTGGATATGAGATTGGTGTACATGTTGTTGGATATAGCTAGTTAAAAGCGATGGTTGTGAAATTGTTGGGTTGTAGACGGGGCTTGAAAATGAATTGTGTTGTGGAAATTATTGGAATTGAATGACTATGTATGGCGCAAGTAGGATTGTGGTTGATGGATTATTTTGGTTGAAACCAAATAGGATTAGTTTGTGGAAAAAAAATTCGTCTGCGTACGAAATAGATTATTGAAATCCCCCTTGTCAAAAGCTGCGAGGCTTTAAGGTAGCGCGAGGAGCCGTACATCGGGACGGTGCCGGTTTTAATTACCCTGCCGTTGTGCTGCCGAAATTTTCAGAAATATTCATGTGTTTGAATTATTTTCATATGTTCAAGTATATTCATATGTGATAATTTATTCATGATAGAAATAAATTGCTTAGATAATAAAAATCACATTTATATTATGTATGAACCACTAAAAATATTCATGTGTTGAGTAAATTCTTTGAACAATGAAAATCACATTTTTATTATATGTATGAACCACTAAAAATGTTCATGTGTTGAATAAATTCTTTGAACAATAAAAATCACATTTTTAATGTATGTATGAACCATTAAAAATATTCATGCGTTGAATAAATTCTTTGAATAATATATGTATGTGTTATCGAAATCAATGACATATATTTTTGAATCAGGAAAAATGTCCAATTATTACATTGACCGTCGTTGGATGTATGAAGTTAGAATTGGAATGAAAGGCTTAGTGAAAGAAGATTTCTATAATGGTGTAAATGAATTTGTTAGATTTGCAGTATCTAATAATCGAAATTACGAGGAGCTTCGTTATCCGTGTAGTAAGTGTAAACTGATGAGGTTTCATAAACCAGACATCGTTAAAGTACATTTGTACAAATCAGGTTTTGTGCCAAATTATTATTTATGGGATCGTCATGGAGAACTTGTTGCGCCTACAGTAAATCCTGTAGCGTCGGAGGTCGAATTAGTTATCACGAATCCAATAGAAGATATGGTGGAAGATGCAGCACGGTCAATATTCCCTATCGGTCAGGTTGACGACGATGACGTCAATATTGAAGAAGAACCGAACACGGAAGCCATAAAAATATATGATTTATTGGCTTCAGCTAAGCGGCCATTGTGGAATGGTTGTGAAAGTGGAATTGAATTATCGGTAACCGCTGAGTACATCACCATGAAATCAAAATTTAACCTTACAGAAGCTGCATTTACAGTGGTTGTACAAGCTGCGAAAAGACATATGCCACCCGATAATCTGATGTGCGATAGTCATTACAAAGTGAAAACACTAATGTCGGCTTTTGGTTTGCCGTACCAAAAAATAGATACTTATGTTAAAGGTTGCATGTTGTATTGGAAAGATGATATTAATCTTAGAAAATGTAAGAAATGTGGCGGGGAAAGGTATAAACCTAGAAAAAAGAAAGGTAAGAAAGTTCCGTATACAAGAATGCATTATTTACCAATCATCCCTAGACTACAACGGTTATATGCATCCTCAGTCACTGCATGTCATATGTGATGGCATAGTGTGCGAACACAAGAAGATGGAACTTTGACACATCCATCGGATGGAGAAGCATGGAAACATTTTGATAGGACGTATCCAACATTTACCGCAGAGAGCCGTAACGTCAGACTTGGTTTATGTACAGATGGGTTTTCACCATTTTCTCAGTTTGGTAGTAAATATTCATCTTGGCCTATTATCGTTACTCCTTATAATTTACCTCCGTGGATGTGTATGAAAACTCCATATATGTTTCTCACTATTGTCGTTCCTGGTCCTAATGATCCAAAACAAGACATCGATGTTTATCTACAACCATTAATCGAAGAGTTGAAAAAACTATGGGATGATGGAGTTGAAACCTACGACATTTCAAAAAAAAAGAATTTTCGTATGTTCGATTGTTTGTTATGGACGATTAGTGATTTCCCTGCATATGGGATGTTTTCAGGTTGGAGTACCGTCGGTCGTCTATCTTGTCCGTTATGCATGGAAGAATCACAAGCGTTTTTCTTACGATATGGAAGGAAGTATTCGTGGTTTGATTGTCACCGTTGTTTTCTGCATACCAATCATACTTTTAGAAGAGATAAAAAACTTTAAAGCTAACAGCGGAATGACGTTGTAAGCACCCAAAATTTAGACAAGTGAAGAAATATACGATATTGTAAAGGATTATCCGAAGATCCATGAGACTGGAGAGCAGACAGAAATTCCGGGTAAATCTGACATTCATAATTGGTGTAAACAAAGCATATTCTGGGAGCTACCTTATTGGAAAGATCTCAAACTTCGACATAATATCGACGTTATGCACAATGAAAAAAATGTATTTGATAACGTGTTTAATACTGTTTTGAATGTCAAAGGAAAAACAAAGGACGATATATATTCGAGACGTGACATAGAAGAATATTGTAAACGTCCAGAACTTCATATGAAGCCTAATGACAATAAAAAATCCAAAGCGTGCTATGAACTAGACAACAAACAAATAAAACTTGTACTGAAATGGGTTAAGGGACTGAAATGTCCGGATGAGATTTCTTCTAATCTTCGTAGATGTGTTGACTATAAAAACAATAAACTGAGTGGGATGAAAAGTCATGATTGTCATATCATGATGGAATATTTATTACCAGTGGTGTTCAAAGAATTATTGCATGTAAAAGTGTGGGGTGTTTTAACAGAGTTAAGCTTATTCTATAAACAGCTTTGTTCGGCAACGTTAAAAATTGATCGTCTCCGTAAACTTGAAGTAGAAATTCCGATATTGATTTGCAAATTAAAGAAAATCTTCCCTCCGGGATTTTTTAATGTAATAGAGCATTTACCTATTCATCTTCCATCCGAAGCTATTCTTCGAGGTCCAGTGCAATATGGATGGATGTATCCTTTTGAAAGGTAAAATTTATGCTTACAATTCAAAGTGATATTAGTGCATATAAATTGAATTAATTTTATTTTAGGTATATGAATCATCTGAAGAAAAAAGTACGTCAAAAAGCACGAGTTGAAGGTTCGATTTGCAAATCTTATCTTGAAGAAGAAGCTTCGTTCTTTTTTTCTCATTACTTCAGTGATCATATGAACCTATCATTTGTAAGTGGTCCTCGTAATGATGAAACCGTGGAACCTAATTTTTGTCCGACAATGTTATCTGTTTTTAGACAACATGGTCGATCTTCTGGAAAATGTGTAGAAATATGGTTAGATGATAGAGATAACCATGTAGCACACACATATGCTCTTCTAAATTGTGCTGAAGTTACACCATTTGTTAGGTACTAAATTTTTAACTTTATTACAGTTATGTGTACATAAATTGTTTGATAGTAATAAAATCATTTATATTTACAGTATTTACGAATCAGAAAATCCAAATGACGATTTCAGTAAAGATTTTGCTAAATGGTTCTCGAAGTACGTTTTCGATCCAATAAACTGCGTCAATGACGAGGGTTTGCAACATCTTGCACTTGGACCATAAAGAAATGTTAAGACTTATGCAATATTCTTCGTCAATGGATTTAAATTCAACACCAAAGACCATGGTACTGACAGATTAACATATAACAGTGGTGTATTTGTCAAATGTAGTGATGATCCCGAAGAGCATATAAAAGACTTTTATGGCATCTTGACACAGATTTTAGAGTTGACATATTATGTACAACCCATTGAAAAAGTTGTTCTATTCAAGTGCAACTGGTTCAGCAATGTTCCTGGTACTGGAATCAACGTGCATAAAGATTACAAGCTTATAGAAATAAAGCACACATCGCATTACTATAAGTATGATCCTTTTGTATTGGCAAAGCAAGCATTACAAGTTTACTTTGCTCTGTATCCGTCCTTAAAAAGAGATAAAGCAGATTGGTCTGTTGTAATTAAAACAAAGGCAAGATTTACCTTTGAAGGAATTGCTATTCCAGACGATGCAGCGTATCAAACAGATGCAAATCAAAATGATGAAATAATAATTGCTAATGATGTTAATTAAGAGTCTGTGAACGATGAATCAAATGAATTAATAGAAGCTTTTGAGAGTACAGAGGACAACGATATAGAGTATGAGACCGAGACTGAATCAGAAAATGAAGAAGAATAATATTATTTGTATCGTTATGTTGTGAACCTATATGATGTGCTATGTTGTGAACTTATATGATGTGCTATTTTGTGAACTTATGTGATGTACTATTTTGTGAACTTATATATGATGTGCTACGGTTATTTATTAGCTGGTTCTTCTTCTTTTATGTAAATGGGTCTTGTAGTTGCATTTGATAATATATGTTGTATGAGTTTATTTGATAATGGATGTGCATAATGATGTATGAGTTATTATTATACAAAATAATCTGTTTGTGACAGATATGCCTCCTAGACGCCGACCTACCCATAGTTCAGAGGCAGGTGCGAGTGGTACAGCACCGGATACAAAAGTACCAGAGGTAGAGCCCGTGCCCAAGTTTTGCAGGGTAAGTTTTTAATTTCGTAAATGCTTAGTATTCAAAAGTTATTAAATGCTAATATCGTACTTTCTGCAGGGGGTTTGATATTATTCCAGGAGAGTTTGTTTTACGTGTGTCTAGACAAGCATATGTCGCTAGATGGACAGAGGCGTGGCCTCACTGGGACAATATTCCTATGCAAATTAGGAATGCCATCCTCGCGGAGGTTCTTGTAAGTATAAATATATTTATCATTTGCAAAATTATATAAAATATGTAATACAATTTGTTTGTTAATTTATAGTGTTATGTATTTGTCCGGGATGAAGATATGGATGTTTTCCTCACCGCATGGAACCAGAAGATAAGGAAAAATTATTCAGGCAATGTATACAAGGCAAAAAAAAGCGAAAAAGAGGCCTCAGTGGATGAGCGAGGAGGTCTACGCCGATTTCCAGAAATTATGGGCCACGGAAGCTGCGAGGGTAAATTACTTAAGCTTGTTTTAAAATTTTATTTTGTATATCCATCAATTAATCATATAATTAAATATACAGGAGCTTTCAGAGCGAAATAGAGCAAACAGGCTCAAAAATCCTGCTTTGCATCGGGCTGGGTCTAAGTCCTTCTCCCAGCATCATCGCGAATTGGTACGAACGATAAATTACATTTACAAATAGTTCTAAACTTTTTAAATCGTATTGATTAATTCCAAATATATATTTTATCATTTCAGATGTCGACGCTCCAACGGGAGCCAACATTTGCTGAGGTATTTACACAGACTCATGCCGTCGAGCGGACAGATGAGGAGGGTAACACCTCATATACCTGGTCGGACCCTAAGTCCTACGAAACGATGGTTAGCATTTGTAATAATTTGTATTTCACATTCTTAATTTGAATTGAGTATTTAATGTATTCCATAATTGTCCGCTATCGCAGGACAAATACAGGGCGGCCTTAGATGCTCGAGCGACGCAGTTAGGTCAAGAGCCGGACGTAGAGGAGTGCAATCGCATCTGGAACAGAATCATCGACCCGCCTACCAGGGGTAGACGCTACGGCTTCGGAAACATAGAGGTAAAGCGTTTTATATCGACAACTCTATTACAATAATTGTATAAAGCATGTAAAGTGTATAAAAAAACTTTTGACAATGGTTTCTAACTTTTTTAATATAATTACAGATAGCGGGCACTCAGGCCTCTTATACGAGGCGTCAGGATGAGGAGGAGATCAACATACTTCGACAACAGGTTGCAGCCTTAGAAGATTTTCAGAAGAACAGGCACGAGACCGTGCTGGATGCGCGGATTGCTGCATATCTTCAGGAGCATGGTGTGATGCCGCCGAGTGAGCCCGTGGAGGAGGACGATGAGGACGAGGAGGACGGTGAGACTGATGATGATGAGTAGGTAGGTACTTGTCTTTTTTTATATTTTGAACTTGTTTTGTAAATACAAACTAGTTGTTGGTGATGGACTTGAGATGTTTGTGGTATTTTGTGGAGACATGGTTTGTTTGATGGTATTTTGGACATGGTTTGTTTGATGTGGATATGGTGATGGTTTTTTGATAGTTTATCATTTATATTTTTGTTTTTTGGACGTGTTGATGGTATGAGTTGATTTATAGTGTTGATGAGGTGATTGAATGTGAATTTGAGTTGATGGAATGTGAAATTGAGTGTATATGAGTTGCCGATGAACTGCATTTTGAGTTTGTGTGGTTTGATGGCTTGTTAGCTGCTGAAATGCAAAAAAAAAAAATTACAGTTTGGCGACGGCTGGCCACGGCTGGTGACGGTGTTCTGGTCAAGCTTGGCGACGGCTGGCAAGGGTTTGTTACCCAGTTTTTCCATGTATGGCGACGGCTTTGCAGTCACGGTTGGCGACGGCTTGTCAAGGCCATTTGGTGACGGTTGTATGAATTATAGCCGTTTTGTCCACGTGGCAACCTTGTCGTCGCTAGCCATCGCTAAAGCGGTGTCCAAAGCCGTCGCCATAGCCGACGCTATTTACTTAGCGTCCACATTATTTGTGACGGCTTTTGGCGACGGCTTGCGACGGCTGTTTGCCGTCGCTATTTGAGCCGTTTCTTGTAGTGAACTTTTAAAAGGAAGAAAAGTGAGTGCCACAACATGAAACATGCATGCTACAACAAACCTTGCACCCACCATTCTTCCCATCTACCAAAACATGTAGCATGTCATTTTCCATACTTGAAAAAAATAACCATCTCCACCTTGATCGACTTCCATCAGCCTCGCACCTGCAGCCTTTAGCCCGAACCCCTACAACCCGACAGCCATACCCCATTTTTCATCTCTTCCTTGTGTTAAGAAAAAGAACTTATTGCTACTGTTTATAGCAAAAGATTATACATTTAAGTCCTTTTTGATGTGTTCATTTGCGTGAGTTTGGTAGGGATGAAAGAAAGCTAAGTTTTGAGTTTTGATATGCAATTTTACTTGCCTCCTCTTCACATTCAGATATATTTTGTATAAAAGGGAAGCGTTGATCTGAGCTTTGATTTGATCTTGGGTGATTTATTTTTATTTGACGTGAAGGGATCCAGATTTGAGGTAGTGGTTTTGTATGTTTCGTGTTCCGTGCCTGTTTGATTTGATCATGTTTGTCCATAGCTGTATTGTGTCAGCTTTCATGTCCGTTTCAGTTGTCATAGTCTCATTTTGTGTCCATCTGTTTGTTGTCTCCATTCTATGCCACGAAAGGTGAGTTTATCTCACACTTGACTTACATCATTTCATGGATGTTAAATTCAACAGAAATGAATTGTTGTGAAATGTATAGCATTGCTAGTAGAAATCATTTTATTTATGATCTGTACACTTTTCATATATGGCACGATATATATATATATATATATATATATGTATATGTATGTATTTACGTATGTATGTATATATGTGACACGTAGGTGCACTGATGATATATGGTTTGTGATGTGATGATATTGATGTTATGTGATGATTTATTTATGTTGTTGATTTCCAGAGTTTTAGAAAATTACTTTGGGTTGAAATGACACATACCCGAACGGACATTAGATTAGGGAAAATTCGTTATGGGTTGAATGATGGACCTGAGCGATTTTTACTGAATCTGGGATTGCGGGTTGAAATGATATACACCCGTAAAATTATAAATTGCGGATTGTAATGATAAATATATGTATCACTTGACCACAGGGTATAAAATTATATACGGACACCGTTGGTCATGTTTTCAAAGTAAAATGATTTGGAAAATTTGATTCTTAAATAATAATTTAAGATTTTACATATATTTTAATTTAAAGATTTCTACAACTTAAATTTTGTAAAATTTTAAATTATATGTTTTAAAATGATCTTATGAGCAAATATGGATTTATATATATATTTAAGATTTTACTTATAATTTTATTTATTTTAAAACTATATAATTTAATAAGATAATAATAATAATAGTATTTTATACACTACAAGAAAAATTGCAATTAGCAGCGGCAAAATCCGCTTCTAATCCGTCGCTAAACAGGCATTTGCGATGGATTTCCAACAAAATGATTTGGCCGGTAAAAACCTTGACGGTATTTGTGTCAGATTTTGCGACGGAATATAGCATGAGTTTTCCGACAGTTTTCCATCATTTTACTATTTTTATAATTAAAATATAATTTTATTTAATAATTTTATTTTAATTTATTTACCGACTATTTACCGACGGATAAGTAATTTATAATAAATTATTATTTGTAAAAGGCGTTGGTAAACCCTTACTAATTGCCAAGGGATTAGCGACGGAAAATAAATTGAAGTAAACTGAACCTCACTTTTTTTATTGGTAATTCGCTGCTATTCCCCTTCTGATCTGCCTATACACACACACACACACACACTAACACACTAACACACTCATAATTTATGTTCCATTCAATACACAATCCTAATGTAAATACAGCATAATTAATATCGACATACACATCTTATAATCAATGTATTATATTAATCACGCATCTCATAATAAACATTCAACATTACATTTTTTTCAAATAGAACATTTTCTAATCTTATTCTACTCCGTTAATTTACATATGTTATAACAAGAAAATCAACATCATCAATTCATCAGAACAAATCTACTACTTCACAATTCACAACCTTCCTTCACCTCAAACTCATTCCTTATAATCCCTGCCATTTCTTTTCGACCGTCCACGTATATACTTCACCTTTTTTTTCAAGGATATACCCTACTCAACGTAAATTAACATCTGTTGTTTCTTTAAGAGATTGTTGCAAATCATCCAAGAGCTGATGAGGATCAGGAACTGAAAGCTTGTCCACTGCCAAAACGATCTTTATTTTGTTCATGTAACTCTGAAAATGAAGTGTAACTACCTGTGCATAATTCCCAAATCAATGATTTTTTTTATTGCAGACTGAATATACATCGTACAAAATAACAAAAACATTGCAAACCCAAAACAAATTGTCATTCATCGAAAAGATTTAGATAAATATGCAAATGGAATAACAAAAGGTGAAACTAAACCCAAGTAGCAGTTATTGCATCAAGATAGTCCACTGTTTGAGTTAGTTCACAAACCACAGAAAACAACATCTACTCCATTGTTATTCCAACAAAAGAAATACAAATAAACAAAGCAGATACGCACCTCATGGAACTGAAATTAATTAGACTGGAAGACCATCCCAAGCTTTACAACAACTTCCCTGGGTATATTCATAATTTTGAATACTTAAATAAAGTAACAGCATTATTTTAGCAATGATTTAGAAACTTCCCTGAGTATTAATTAGACTAGAAGGCCATCCCAAGCTCTCCTAAAATAAAGTAACAACAAAATAGAAAATAAAACAAGAGAGAGCAGGTATTGCAAGTATACTTAAATAAGTATTGCAAAAGGGTAACATTTGTAAACTACTCAACAGATGGTTTTAAGCGATGTAAACAACAGGTTGCCAGAATAACCTAATCTTTTTTTTAAACCAAGATCTAAACTTTTGAACGTAACAAAAAACCAAACTCCAGCGAATACTGGCGTAGCAACAACAATTAAATCACTTTAAAACACAAGTCCTAAGACACTCAATTATAGCACAAGCCAATAATCCAATGAAAGCATATTACAACCCAACTAAACACACTACTGTCAAATTACAAAGCTTACCAAAAAAAACAACCACAAACTCAGCAGCTTGTCGAAGAAACTCCAATTCAAACCAATGAAAAAGCTACGGTCAGCCTATGCTGAAAGGCCAAACGTTGCAATTAAAGTGAGTGCTGTCGGAAGACAAAGCGGGGTCATGAGGCACACAACATGTTAAAGGAGAGTTAGGTTGTGGGAGTTCAGAAATAAGCGAAAGAAGAAAAAAGTTTCACAGGTGTAGATCTCGGCGAGAAAGAGCAGATCTGGAAGTGGATTGAAAAGAGGGGTCGATGTTTTTAATCCCCGTGATGGCGAAAGCTGAGTGAAGGTAGTAAATCGGAAAGCCGAGGATGGGTGGATGAGACACGAAAACGAAGTGAAAACGCGATTTTAGAGGGAGGGAGGATGGAAATTGGAAGAAAGTGGTATGGACCCAATCGCCATTAACGGCAATAAAAGCTCCGATGTTTTTCGTGTCTTTTGATAAATTGTTTTGGGGCTTGTTAAGATTGAAGATATTGGAGCCATAATTTTAAAAGGTGGAGCCAAAATTTCAACGTGTGGAGCCAAAGCCTGTATACATTTGGATTTAAGATATTGGAGCCAAAACCTGTATACGTGTGGAGCCAAAATTTCAACACATCTCTAATATAACGGTGTACATTTGCATTTGGAATACTAATGACCTAAGCCAAAATTAATTCACAAAAGTACCTCTTTTACATTCAAATTGTAATTAATTAATAGAAAATTTATTAAATATTAATTACTAATTAATTGTAGTTATTAATCAATTTATAATAACTATTATATACTTATATGACCAAGTAAAGAATTATCTTATATGACCAAGTAAATTACTGTAACAAACCGGAAAATCTGGGTCAGTTTAAAATTTTTATTTCGGCAATTTTAGCGAATTTTAATTATTTAAAATGAATTATTTTAAATAATATCGACCGGAAAATTTATTTTGAATATAATTCGATCGTATATATTATATGCGTCGTCGTTAGAATATAAATAATTATATATAATTATAAATAGAATTGAAAATGGCGCGGTAGTTCGATAATTCGATTTCAAACTTCAATTGAATGTACCGAGTGCAAAACAATCCGGATTTTAGTGAAACAAAAAATAATGGAATCTAATAGTGAATATCTTTCCAACGAATCCGAAAGATCGGGATTTCATAGCGGGAATCAAAAGATATGTCCAGTTGAAAATTCTGAATAATCGCTATGGAATTCAGGCCCTTAAAAATGGACATTTTGCAGATGACCTCAGAATTCGACAAAACCAGTTTTGTTGGGTCTGTGATGTCAAGTTATTGCTAGATTCCAAATTTCATAATTTTTCGAATCAATGAGTGAGCGTGGCAAAGGAAAACGCGTTTGACCAGTTTCAGTTGATTTTAATCGACTGGAAATTGGCCATTTTTCAAACGACCTCGGATTTCGACGAAACTAGTTTTGTTAGGACCGTATCATCAATACGAAGCTAGAAAATATTTTTCTGGAATTTTTCTAGTTAGTATGTGACCCCGGTAATTTGAAATGTACGTTTAAAATTCAATATAGTGATTTAAATGTAAATCTAACGAAAACTGATTGTAACGGCCGAATCGGCTTACGATACATATCCCATTGTGTTCGGAATGGGGGTGAAACGCTATGGGCGACAGGCGGTGGGCCTCGTTTCGAGTTCGGTAGTAAAAGTCAACTTTTAACAAATTAAAATAAAAAAGAAGAAATAAAAAAATAAAATTATAATCCTCTCCTCACCCCTTTAATAACTCTGGCCCCCCCAATGTTCGAATTTCATTTCTGAAGAAAGAAAAAAAAGAGAGAGAGGGCGACAGGGGGGCGGAGCGCCGCCCCACCATCCACCGCGCCGCCTCCTCTTCCCATCACTAGACCCCCCCCCTCCGACCTGCAAACCCTCGACGAAGCCGACCCCCCCTCCGACCTGCAAACCCTCGACGAAGCCGACCCCCCCCTCCGACCTGCAAACCCTCGACGAAGCCGACCCCCCCCCCTCCGACCTGCAAACCCTCGACGAAGCCGACCCCCCCTCCGACCTGCAAACTCCGACGAAGCCGACGCCCCCCCCCCCCCCCCCATCTTCGCATACAGTAAGCATTCTTATTTTTACTTTTATTTTATTTTTATTTTAGAGTTTAAAACTAATTTCGATTTTTACGAATTAAAAACTGATTTTGTTAGTTTTAAAAACTGATTTAATAGGATTTTTAAAAAACTGATTTTTTAAGATTTAAAAACTGATTTAAAAGGAATTTTAAAACTGATTTTATTTTAAAGGTTTAAAATAGAAAAAAGGGTTTAAACTTTGAAATAGAAAAAAGGTTTAAACTTTAAAATAGAAAAGGCGGAATTTTTATTGGGTAGAAGAAGTAAAAATATGATTTTTATATTTTTAAAGTATTAAAAATATAATCTTTACTATATAGAAATATTAAAAATATGATTTTTATATTTTTAAAGTATTAAAAATATAATCTTTATAGGATAGAGAATATAAAAATATCATCTTTGTATGTGTAGCGAAATAAAAATCTGATTTTTATTTTATATACGTTGAGATAAAGTGGTAATTTTTATAAAGGCGAAAACTTTATTTTTGAAATGGAATTTTTGTCTATATAGTAGCAATGTAGAAATAGAATTTTTATCCATAGAACGAGATAGTAAAAATATGATTTTTATATATTGAATAGCATAGTAAAAATTCGATTTTTAAATATATGAAGTGATTATAAAAATATGATTTTTAAATTGAAAGTGAATAAATAAAAATGTGATTTTTATTTTAAAGACATCAAAATATAAAAATGTGATTTTTATATATGTAGTGGCTACGGGCAATAAAGATGACGAAGATGCGATAGCGATGAAGATTTCCTGCATTTGAAGTGCCGTGGAGCTAGGATAGCTATATGTGAGAACTTCTCACCTTTCAATTTAATTTTTCTAGTTATATATATACTAGGATGCAGACGGTGTTTAGTAACACCCGACACCCGTCATCCACAGACCATGGATGGCTTGTTTGTTAAATTGTTTGGTTGTGTAGTAGATTAGATGATTTGATTTGAAATTGAATTGGTTGTTTGGTGATTTTGATTGATGTGTGAATGGCGTGGGCCTTCACTAGACCGGGGATAAGGCTAGGCCTCGTCCCGTTTCTAGTATCGTGCCGTTATGCTGCCGAAATTTTCTAAAATAAGTTAGAAAATAAAAATATCATTTTATTGTGTAAATGAATAATAGAAATTCATATGTTGGAATAAAATGTTTTATCGTTAAAAATATAATTTTTAACGTGAGAATGAATATAGTGAAAGTGAATAAAATAAAATATTCATTTACAAACCAGACGGTTTGTTTATGTACACCTATTTGAAGGACATTGATTGGGTCGATAAATTTTACACATCGCCCAACAGCACAAATAAAATATGTGTTTGATTGTTTGAAACCCCACACGGGTGTTGGGATGAAATTTGAAGTTCACTCATCCCGATTGATTGAATATGTCGATCGGTTGATTGACAGGCTGTTTTAAGCGTTGGATATCTATATTTGATGCTTATACAGTGTAGTGCACTTTGGTTGATGGTTGATTATTTTTCCATGCTATTATATACATGTGTTGTATGAAAATCCATATAATTAACTTTATATGGTAATTGATTGGGCCTCATTCCAATTTGAAAAATAAAGAATATTATAAAATAAAGTTCATGTGTTGACAGTTTCATTCATTGAGATTGGTCATGTGTTGAACGAAATGTTTTAATAATAAAGTCTACATCTTTATATTATAAAATAAAGTTCATGTGTTGACAGTACTCATTCATTGAGATTGGTCATGTGTTGAACGAAATATTTTGATAATAACAACTATTTTGAAAAAGAAATATTTGAAATAGAATATTTGAAAAATAGAAATTTATGAAGCCGTGTTGATTAGATTGACGCCATTTTGACGTGAACGATATTTATATCGATTTTATCGATTTCGAAATGAATTGAATTGAAAACGATTTCGAAATGAATTGAATTGAAAACGATTTCGAAATGAATTGAATTGAAAACGATTTCGAAATGAATTGAATTGAAAACGATTTCGAAATGAATTGAATTGAAAACGATTTCGAAATGAATTGAATTGAAAACGATTTCGAAATGAATTGAATTGAAAACGATTTCGAATTGAATTGAAATTTGAATTGAATAGAAATGAATTTTGAAACGAATTTATAAAGAAGAATTCAATTTTGATTTGAATTGAAATGGAAGTTGAAATTGCTTTTGAAACGATTTTAAAACTATTCATATAATTCGTTTTAAATAGAAATCGACGAAATATATATTATATATATAATATAATGGCCTGAATAGAACGCGCCGCGCCGCGGCAGTTCGTGAATTTCGACCATTTATTTCAAACGGACATTACGGGAGATCCGACCGTCGGATTCTCCTAAAACCGGAACCGTTGGGTTCGTATCGAAAAGAGCTTTCTAAAGAATATTAGAAATTAGAAATCTAACGGTTGGATTTGGAATTATGTCCAAATCAAATTCGAAAAAGGTCGCTGTAAGTGCAGTTCGATGGCCATTGATGGAAATCGACTGTACGGGCCTTGATAAAATTATTAAAAATAGTAATAATTTGTGTAAAATCGTAAGAAATGATTTGAGAAGAATTGGGATGAAAAACTCCATATTTGAAAAGATAAAAATAGATTTTTATTGAAATGAACTAGTTTTGAACTAGAATTATAATTCTATTTATTTTTAAATAAATAAATTGAATTCGAAAAGGGTTTTAAAAATAACCAAAATTTCCAATGATTGCATTGGAGTGGATTTGAATCGAAATTGTCTTCGGAATATTTTCGATGTTGGAATTCGTGATTATACAGGTGTTGTTATGAAAATTTGAAAGATATATATTTATATCGTTATTTCAAATACGACATTTGTTAGTCGTAGAATTCGATATTGAATATAAGCCGATATATTTTCTATTCAGAGCCTTGTATTGAATATCGAATGTGATTTGGGTTTGTCGTGAATGGTGTCTTCACTAACACTGTTCTTGAACCCAGTTGAGAAAAGATTAAATCTTTTTATTTAGATTTAATGAAGTTTACCAATTAAATAATATTTAATTGGAATTGAATTGATATTGATTTTTGGGTTTATCGTGAACAGTGTTTTAAATAACACTCGTTCTTTAACCCGATAATTAATGAATGTGACTTTGGGTTTATCGTGAACCGTGTTTTAAATGACACTGATTCTTTAACCCAGTCGAAGATTAAAACTAAGTGGAGTTTTAATGAATCTTTAATTAGATTGAAAAGATCGAAAATGGAGTATCACCAGTTTTGCTCCGGGCGATAGTTAAATCTTTAATTAGATTTGAACGTGAAATGGTAATTGAATTTACCGATAACACTGTGGTGTTAGAAATGAAGTATTACCAGTTTTACTTCATGGGGTAAATAGGTTGGGATTGGGAAATTAAAATAAATGATTACTTCGGTAAGGTTCGCTAATCCCGACTAGTTTGAATTGATATTCAAAAATAGATTAAAGAATAAATTCAAGAAATTCATCTTGGATAAAATTAATGGGAACCTTTCCCTATGAATGTAAAATCTAGAAACTAACTGTCGGTTAGCCAAGCAGAATGGTTTTCTGAATATTGATCTGATGTTGGTTTCGGCCTTCGGGGTTAATATTTGGGGGATTATTCTCTTGATTAATTTACGGTTAGTGACTAATGAATTGGAATGAGGCGTATGTTGTGTTTGTGTAACACTTATTTAAAATATACGCGAGTTATTCGGAAAGACCGGGTTTATCCCATTCTGAATAACTGATACGACGATAAGTCGAAGACGAAGACGATGGTCGAAGACCGGAGGTCTTCACGTCGTTTGGGTGATAACTGATGATCTTGATTGGGCTGTACACCCAAGAAGATGGAAACAGTTAGTGATCGTCCAGACGTACTTGGAGATCGATGGATATGCGGGGTACTAGGTGCCTCCGGTTTCGTTCAGACCCAGAGCGAACTTGTAAATGGACTGTGTGTCTGACATTGGATTTTAGTCCGTGTGATTGATTTCTATTGAATATATATCTGTTTGGCGGCGGAGAATTTATTCTCTTGCTTAACGCCCTTCTCTGAGACGTACGAGCTCAGGGGTTATATATTGATGGATATCAAACGCATGGAGTGAATTGCCTGTGTGGCATGCCTAAGTGGCAATTGATCGAGGCTTCTGTTGAAAAGCAAAGTCTTGTGGTGATGATCAAAGCACGGCCTTTGTGGCGTAGCTTTGTGTAACGTTTACCTCGCGTGTTTCACACCCGGTATGAACCAAAAACGGGAGACGGACCTCAGGGAGGACTTGCGTTTCTTTCTAGCTAAAAGTGGCGTCAGTGGTTTTACACGCCCTGACGAGTTTGACTTATGTGGTTGTTGCTGTTGCGAGGCGCCTCGGATTGATCGGTCGTTCTCGAACCGATGGAGTCATTTGATGGCTCATTTGCGCCCCAAAGGGCGGGGAAACGTAGTGTTCAGGCATTTTAATCCACATCGGTGGACCGGCCCTGTCGCTCCTAGGGTCACTCGAGCTCTGATCCTGAGACATGGTAGGCTAGATTGTCTCGAATCGGTTGAGGACTATCTTTTGCCTCGGTTCATAGATGGAAATCCAATTTCCAAATACGTGACATTTGCGGTTTTATTTGTAAACCTATATATGGCGACATGATATATGGTACCCATGCAGCCTATGATTGATACTTATGATTTGAAGTTGTTTTATACACTATGCACTTATAATAGTATCAAACGATTTGTTTTAACCGTATCAAGCATTCTTTGGCTGTTATAAGGGAAAACCCTATCCTCGGCTGCGTTGCATTGTGTGATGGGACCTGGGTCTTATAACAGCTTCATTTTTCTTTATTTAGCATTGCGCTGTTTGTTTTATGCACTGGTATTCTTGGGAGGAAACCCGTTCCGTGTTATACGGCGTGGTCCCTTGTTTTACCTAAATTTAAAAATAAAGATTAACTGTTTTAGTTCTCACACCAGTCACATGACTGACCTGGAGTTTATTGTTTTAACCTAAACTCTGGGTGCCCTTATTTTGACACGGGCAGCTAGTAGTTTTGGTTTTGCAGATTTATATTCACAGGATCCTGGTTTACAGCTGGAATGATATCCGGAAAGCTTTGTATCCGTATATCTCTTCTAGTTGTGTATTGTATTATTTTCCGCTGCGATGTATTTAAATGTAATTTAAATCTCTGTTATTTCTGTGTAATATATTTTCATTTTTACTCTGTATATTCTTGTATTCTGATGCATTGTTGTAATATACAATGAAATGTTCTTTTATATGCGTTCTGTTGTGGTTTGTTCTCGAACTATCCGACACTTTCCTTTACGGGGAAGTTACGGGTTTTCACAATTAATCTATTAAATATTAAAAGCAAAATGAAAAAAATTACTTAATAGCACAAAAAAGATTATCTTTTTCAACATTTATTTGATGTATGAAATAAATGCTTTTTCAAAATAATGTTTCAAAAAGAAAACATTCAATTTGTTTATAAATTATTTATTTCTAATTTATTTGAATATTAAAGATGCCTTTCATAATACAGTTTGCAGTCATAAATTACTTGAATAAAATATTTAGAGCAATCAACGACAACTTTTGTCTTACTCCCATTACTTCTCTCAATTCCCTTTATTACTGGAGGAAAATTAACAAATTTATTACTAACTAAATTCCAACAATCATTCTACACTTATTTATATGAGTATATCTTCTTTACTTATCCTATTAGTCATTTTTACATTTTTCGCTTATATCACCTAGATCTTCGAATTAGTTTCACTTCCCTCATTGTAACTGCTAAAAAGTTTAGAAAAAAAACTTTCTAAATTTATTATGTATAACATAGAAGAGTGAAATAAGGGAAAGTTGAAAACATTTAATCCATAAATTTCAAATTTTAGAAGCTAACAAATGTATACTTTTGTAACCATTAATTTACAATTAATGTCATTCATTGTTTGTTTTATGAAGAATTTACCCTTTTTTCTTAAAATTACATTACATTTCCAACTTTTCTAATACAAATGATGGTAAATTTCCAAAGTTTTCCAAAAAATATTTATGTTTCTAAATATTCCATTTCAAATCGGAAAATTTCATAATTTAAAATTATCCATCAAAATGTGCACACTTTTTGTTTCAGAATTCCACTTTAACCAAATAATTGGTTGTACGTTTCAAGAACTATTAGAATCATTTTCCATGGTTTCCCATTAAAGATTTTTTTTTGCTAATTTAAAAAAAGTCTTTCAAACATTCCTGCTTTAACAGATTGTCTTTTTGGCAGGAATTAATGTCCATTCTTTGATTGAAGTTTGTCGCTTTTTTGAAATTGCTACTTCTGTATTTTAATTGCTCCATTTCATAACATCCTTATTTGTTGCTTCCATGAATGCATTTTGTTTGTTTTTAAATAATGCTTAACCATATGGAATTTTTTTTTCCTCATTTAAATCCAATATTTGCTTCTTCCCATAACATGTCTCAATTGCCTCATTAATATGTTCCCTTTCTTTCTCCTCAATTATAAGCCATTTATTTTCATTCAAATTTTAAGTTACATTATTTCTTTTTATGCAAGTTTATTCCATTTTTAATATATTAACTTCTACATCTAATTAAAACCTTGCACATTTATTTACTTACCAAATTTTTTTAAAGGACAAAATATAAACACATTCAAATTGCAAAAAATTTTAAAGGACAAAATAAATTGCACAATGTATTTTATTAATTACTATTACCTCTTATTTATATTATATAGTAATTAATAATTAATCAACATTAATTTTCAAAAAAAAACAGCATTAACTATTGAATTTTATTTACTTCTAATAGTTATTATTTATTATTAATTATTAATGTTTTATTAACATTAATTATTTAAAATTTAAATTTACTAATTAATTACTAAGTAATAACACAAATTTAAAACATTTAATAAATAAAAAATATAAAAGTTTGTTTCAAATCTCTTGGAAAACTGCAGGAAAATAGCTTCAAAATTATGTCGACGGTAATCCGACTCTATTAGCAACGGAATTTAGCGTCAAATATTATACGACGGTAAAGAGCTGTAATTTCCATTGATTTAGCGACGGAATTAGTATTCGACGGTAATAATTTATAATAAGATGACATATAAAATCCAAAATATTTTCTCTTACAAAGCCCACGGAAATCCGCCGCTAATTAGCGATGGAATTTTCCGCTGCTAAAAATCTGTCGCTAATCTCGGTTTTTCTTGTAGTTTACCTTAGCTTAATATATTATAATAATTATTTTAAAAAACTAATTTATAAGCTTATATTTGTATATAAATATATTTCCTAATTTAATTTTATAATTCATAAACTCATAGATATATGTCTATTTTCCAAATTTTAATTTTTAATATATTTTATAAACTTTAATGATAAACTTAGAGATAGATAGGTTGTGATTTCGCTATTTAAATTTAAGGTTTAAAGATTCAAATTTAATATTGATATTTGATTAAAATTGAATATGAATTTAATATTGATATTAAATTCGAATTGATATGAACTTTTATTAGAGATGAGTTTGAAATAGTTTAAAAATATGAACTTTTATTAAAAAAAATGAACTTGAATTGCGTAAATTGATTTTAATTTGAATTTATATCTGATATGAAATGAATTCGATTTTAAAGTGGCTGAATGTAAATTGGAATATATCAATTTTATATATGGAATTGATTTTATAAATCGTTCGGTTTGAACTAAAATTTGTTAAATCGAATTTATAAGAATGGTTTCAAATCGGATGATTTGAATTTATTAATAATGATTTTGAATTGTACGACTTGAATTATAAAATGTGATATGAATAGTTTGATTTGAAATATGAAATTTGAATTAAAGAAATTGAGTTTGAACCAAAATATTGGATTTTATGAATTGACTTAAGAAGAAATCTTATAAAGGTGAAAAGTGGATTATATGAATTGGTTCAAACTTGGATTTTGATGAAAATATTTCAAACTAAAATATAATCGAAGTTAAATATTTGAGCATTGATTTATACTAAAATTTGAGACCTTTAAGATATGATCTTCTAACTAGAATTGATTAAAGAGATTTATGTGAGTAGTTTTCAAAATTAAGTATAATCGAAGTAAGATATTTAATTTTGATTTCAAATTTGAATCTAAGATTCCATATAAATGATTTTTAAAGTGATTATAAAATGATCACGGTGTGAAAATGTAAACATTTGCTTGTTAAAGAGACCGGGATCGACTATTGTCATACTCTATACCAATACCGAAAACCACTTTAACAACTGTTACTACGCCATAGATGGCCTACGGCAACCCCAGAGAAGTGATGCAGTAGGTTCCAAAAAGTGTTGCTATAAGCAAAAAATGATCTGTGGCAACACTTTTTCGGGGTCGCCTTTTGCCACGTTGCCTTAGAGACAAAGGCAACACCGTTGCGACCTTATGGTAACATCAGCACAGGTGTTGCCACACGTACCACTACAACAAAAAGTACCATTTCACAATTGCCAAAAACAGTTGTAATATGTCTATTACAACTGACATGTGCCACTAATTATATCTACAATCGTAATAAAGTCAACCTATTTTACAACTGTTTCTGGCAGTTGTTAAAATTTGTATTACAACCGTTAAAAGTAATTATACCTCCATTGCTCTTAATCAAAAATTTCATAATATTATAATAAATATTACTATAACACAGTATTCAAACACAATATTTAATTCAAATAAATATTTTATTTCAACATTTTAAATAGTACAAATTTTTTGACTTCACTATTGTACATTCACTCGTATATTACACAATCATTCATATTTACATACGCTTCTCACTACATTGTCACTCGATCACTCATATACATAGACTCACATACAACCATAAGCAAGAAAAAAAATACACAAAAATGATTATATAAACTAATACCTTTATTTATTTTTCTTTTGATGATTCGCCCGCTAAGTATGCGCAAAGACCAATTTGGCTGTGTTTCAAATAGTTTGAACAACATATTCTCAATATCATGGCGATCTCTCCGTGTGCGTTTTGCATCTTGGCCCTTTGCTTGGGGTACATTCTTATTAACCTAGAACAAAGTACCAATCATATATAAGACAGTCAAACCAATGTCAAAGAAGCTGCTTGGAATAATCAAAGCCAACTGAAAGGCGAAAAAAAGGAATTTTATCACACAAAATAGGGTGTGGTTCAAAATTGCTCATACTTACTTATCAGAACCTGAGCAAAACAAGGAAATGAAAACTACAATCGTTGCACTACGTAATAGTATACCTATTATCTAATTTCCACAAGAACTTATCATGCGTGATTTAATATACTTTTACCAAGTAGCACTGCGTAATAGTATACCTGCATTCATATTCTTTTCTTCATTCATCCTCTAATAGTCCCACAGAAAACAGAGGAGAAATATCGGATAGACTCTCGACAGCGAGCAAAGAAACTTACATTATGCCCATTGCCTGCAATATTTATAAAATAACTTAAGCTAATTTGGTACATATAAAGCTTAAGGGAAAAAATACTTTAGTGGAGTTTAAGGGAAAAATAATCAGGAAGGGTTGTTTTTGTAAACATGATTTCAATGACATAACTTACAAAAACAACAAATGTCTACATATTCTCGTTGACTTAGCCTTTATGCACTATCCCAAATAATTACAGGAGAACTCATGAGTTATAGCTCTCAACTCAGTCAATCGAAATGCCTAACAAAAGCAAGGTAATCTCATAACTTAAATAGGTTAATCATAAGTACCTGTGCATGCAACCTCTCATGCCACATTACAACTTTTATATCCATAATTTCCATCAACTTCAACTAGCCCTTCTATTGATAGTGCATCAATGTCAATATTGATAAGCTATCCTTTTGAGCATCTTTTGTCAGGTCATTGGATTATGGCATCAAAAATATGTATGGATAAAGTATCAACATCTCTTGCTTTAAAACATGTATGATCATCTTGTATATGGTCAGAAATTCTCAAAAATATGCATGGCAATAATGCTTGTTATTGCTAATATATCACCATCATGCAGGATGCTATATTTACATGAAAAAGGTGGGCAGAAAACTACCATAGCTTGCTTTTCTACTATCAAGGACAACTCTTTAATATCAATTAGCAACTACAATTGGTATGTACATATCTGCCTACCCTATCAACAATCTCCTTCCACTTCCTAATAATGATATGACAAATAAAAAACACGCAGAGTCAATCACAACTTTTCACACTTCTTCCTTGGACTTAATTTACAAAATCTGAAAAAAATTAATCACCTGACAAGCTGTTTGACTAATGTTCTTACATCAGTTGAAGAATTTCCTCTACGTCTTTGCGCACCTTGACGTAATATTTGAAGGGATACCTCTGTTTTCTTTGCCACATTCACAACATCTGCTGCCAAATCATAGTATCGAGTTGTAATTCACCTTGTAGTTTCAACCTTTAGCTCTGCTATGTTCGATTCTATTAACGGATTGATGTGTTCCTCTTTTAGGAAGGTCTTGAGTGGTCTCAATATCCCTAAAACATAAGATGAGTGTCTCGCTGGAACTTTATTGGACATCCAGAATGTTGTTGTATTCCCTCCTTTAGTTGCCTCAAGTCCTCGACAGATAGTTTGACTATAGCTTCAACTATAGTATCTGTGATTGCTGGTAAGCATTCCCATAATGAAGTCTTAGCTTGTAAAATACTTTGTTTCACAAGATCCAAAACTTCAGCAAGGCAAGAGCCAAGAACTCCAAGTACATGTGCAAGGTAATCTACGCCTATTTCGTTAACCCAAAATTGTAGGTCATGTATCACATATAAAGTCCAATATCAGTATTCTGCAAATTAAATTCATTTATGAATCTCTCTCTCAGAAAAAATTAATAAAATAACTTCTTGTCATTGAAAGATAACGTACGTCGTTGGGGATGAGCATTCAACTATCATGTCATTGAAAGATATCCCGCAGCATTAGGGATGGGCGGTGAACCTATTTAACCCATATAACTAACATCGGCAGAACTGACTTATCCTGTAAATACAATTAACCGAACCAATAGTTAAATGCGATCGACCATAGTTAACCAACTAACTAACTTAGATTGTTAACTATATGGTTAACCAACTAACTTGGATTATTAACTATGATCATCTGGTTATTTCCTAGTCACTCGGTCACAATAGGTTGGCCAAACTTACCATACATCGGTTTACCAAATGCTAACTACAAACGGTTGTTTGTTTCGTTTAGCCATTCATTTTGATTAATCGATCCATGTCCGCGCTTGAGTCACCACTTCCCACCTAAAGAAATTAAGTCAACATGGGCTATGTATAATACATTACTACTAAAACTAAGAACATAGATTTTAAAATACAGGTTTATGGATTTCCAAATATGAATAGCAGACAAGTTATAGAACATATAATATAACATATGATTACCGGTTTTATACAATCCATTAGCATCAGGTATATTACACAAGTGCAAACGGCCAAATCAGGATGCACTTTCTATGACAGGAAACAAATAATTGATAAAGGTCTGGGCTAATTCCATATACAATCTTAAAACAGTACTAACTCTTCCAATATGGCCAGTACCAATTCTTCGAATATTAAATTTTTTGCCATAGACAAAGGTAAAAGGTTGATATTTACAAACATGATACCCCAATACTAACAATGCATCATTAACTAACCAAAGATAGATGCAATCCGTCGAAGGATACAAAATTTTAGACATTTTATATATGAAAATGTCATACAAATATATAGCAAAAGACATGAACTGTGGTTAACGTTTTACCGTGCTTACTATATGTTTCTCGTGCAGCTATAGGGGATTACAAGTGAATAATAATAAATAAAGTACTTACTGTTGTGATTTGTGACTTAATTTTTGACTAGTTGTTGACGAATCCATCTTCCCACTTCGCACATAATTAGTCAGTATAGTACACCATATTCTCGATGAAGTAGAACATATCAAACAACATTTTGACTACAATCTCTTTCCAATAACAGGCGATTGTGGAGATGTAAATCAGTAGCAATAAAGCAATAGTATCCCAGATCGGCATAGATAGGGTAGGGAAAGGAGAAGAAGAAAAGGCAGTAGGAGGATTCGAATGCATTCAGAAATGGAAGAAAAGCGATGGCGAAGGAAACCCTAGTTTCTGATGTTGTCCATTAATGAGCTTACAAAGAAAGTAGAGAAATCAGAATTTTTCCAAAACCAGTTTCAAGTACTTCTTCAAACACAATAGAAAATGATTATTTTGTTGAGCTCCCTAATCTGATTCCCCAGGATAAAAATTTTGGATTTTAGTTTAGGGTTTGAATGATTTAGGGTTGTGAAAGTGGAGGTCGACCATAATTTTCTCACGTGAAAACAAAGAGAAATACTTTTCAGCGGGAAAATGAAAATTTGGGGAAAATAAGCTGAGTTGTTGAAGGAAAATCAAATTGACACTGTTGGATAGTGTTGACGGAGATTGATAATTTTATTCACACGGCTACTGCAACACATGTTGATATCTATGCTAACACATTGAAGTGTGTGTTGCATTCGACAAAAAACAGCATAACAATGGCAACATTGTAGCTAGCAACACCATGGGTTTTCGTTGCGATAGGCCATCTATGGCGTAGTGTGTGTACGTTGTGGAAAATCCTGAATGAATTAGGATGATTTGGAGGCAATTACTGGATTTGAAGAAAGAGAACGATGATGAATAGCCTTGACCTTCGAGTCATAATTGAAATGACTAAAACATGAATCATACCCAGGTTAATGTGAGTTAGCTCCTCTTTGCAGACATGCTTCTTCGATACCATATCTCTTACTTTGTGATTGATTGGGCGCCATTTGATTTTTGGGAGTATTGTCTGGGGTAGGCGGTAGCTGGCGGCTATGCGTTACCATCAACCTGAGTCTGCATTTCGGTAGAAACCTATTGATGGGTATTTCTTTGATGCCTTGTCATATTTATACCGATTCAGCCCACTATGATTTTGATTTGCATCGTACTTATGGAGTGTCCTCTAATAGCCACTAGTTTACGGTGGATTTTACGGTATTTGTATAGACTACAGTACTATAAACGGTGTAAGGATAATAATGGTAATCCAGCTTACACTATTTTCAATAGTATATCTAACCATATGCACTATTATAATTGCGTATTATATTATATGTATATAGTTTAACGGATCCTTAGAGGATGGTGATCACAAACATCCTTTAAGTTACTGATGCATTTCAATGAACATTTCATTTGAGTTGATTTACTTCCATGAGAATGTTAGTCATGATCCGAGTTGTTTTGCTTTGCATTATAGCTCGGGTCAGATCGAGTATTACAACTTTCGAGATTCACTCTTGGGGATTGGAGCTTATATTGAGTTTCGTTCATCTTGTATCTACCTATTGATCAGTTGTTCCAGCAATCCAGTTATTTCTATTTCAAATAGTTATCATTTGTTAATGTACTAGTGATTGTTGTATTAGACTTCCGCTGTATTGTTTATGTAAACTCCGTTGTAAAATTTATTTAGTAGCTTCATGAACCATTATTGTATTATTTATTTTCCGGTGCGAGATATTATATTGGTCTGTGTCTGTGATCAGTGATTCTATGGTTTATTCTATTTACCCCAGAAGCTAATAACAATTTGTCGTTCCGAACGGTTCGAGTTTGACTTGTTTTGTCGATTTGGCACGGTCAAAATGACGGGTCGTTACAAACTTAAACATGCTAAGTTAAAACTGTATGATTAATAAGCTAAGGGGTCCATTCCGGTAAGATATGAGAGGCACGTAGAAATCCTAGTTAACTTGGGGCCAAGTATAGGGCTGACTTGTGTCAAATACTTGCTTTCTTGTCTAAAACCTGTATCAATCAGTATTCCTATTATTATCATTTGAGTCTCGCATTAGGTAGAGGATAGGGCATGCTTTACTAATCTGGATAGTAAGAGGTTCAAAACAAGGTGGGTACGGGCATGTTCCGGCAGAACCATAAGCGTGCATTGTTTCGAATGGGGAAGATAAAGCAGTGTAACATCTGCGATTAAAGTTGTGTCTTTTTAGTTGATGGGTTTGGGACTGATAACCCCGAATGTCATAGCTGGCACAAGTAGGGATGAGCGTTCGGTCGATTCGGTTGGTTCGGAGGTGTAAAAAAACTCAAATCGAATTAGAACCGAAAATTCTCCAAACCGAACCGTAATCGATTTAACCGAACTTGAACGATGTATTATTATTCAAATGATAGATTCACTCAAAGTAAAACATAAATTCATGTTTTGAGACATTGTATATATTATATTTTACGTTTATGATAAGATTTGATCTATTTGCAACAAATGTCTCTGTATTACATAACTAAACTAGTTATTTAAAGTACTACAATAACGTAAAATTAGATGATAAATTAAATGTTCGGTTAATTCGGTTAAACCGATAACCAAAAATATATTTTACAAACTGAATTCAAACCGGTTTAGTTTTAAAATTGAATCGACCGACCGAAATGAACCGGTTTGGTTGGTTAGTTCGGTTTGAACCGAATATTGCTCACTCCTAGGCATAGGTTATTCACATTCTGTATAAGAAGTCGATCACTGGGTAGAAATTAGGTAAAGCCAAGTTATGATATTCTGATAGTTGATGCAAAAATTCTGGGGTTTAAATGAGAAGCTTATCTTGTTTCGTATTTTCTACTTTACTTCATTTTCAGGTCCATTACTATTCATCTTTCTGAATACCTCTTTATCTTATGTTTATGCAAAATATCACTGGAACTTGCCAGACTTATTTTTGACCTAGTTTTTTTTTTTTTTCTCCTCCTCCCCTCCCCCACAAGGTTTTCACAGGGAGGATCGCAAAAGTGACTTTTGATCTTTTGATTCAGCTTGGACTTGGACCATTTATTACTTCATATATTGCTTTAGTACTTGCTTTATGACATTGTAGTGACTTATGTGGGAGATGACTTTGTGGTTTTATTCTTGTACTCTGATGTTTTTCTTTTCACAAGGCAGTTTGTTTTATAATGATGATTTCAATGTAATGTTGTGACTAATTTAATAATAAGTGTTTTAAAAAGTTTCCGCTGTATTTTACATTCGGTCTTGTGAATTTTAGTTTCTGTGTTGTTACTATATCTGTTGCGCTTCACAAACTTAATGCATCTATATACGAGTGACATTATGGGTGTCACAGTAATATTCCTATTAATTTATTTTCACTGCGTGTATTGTATTTATTAGTCGTACAGACAGATTGTTATGAGTGTATAAACTGATCTGTTTGTGTACTCTGATTATTTAATATATGTATATATACAGCTTGTCTCTTATGTAAAGAGTATTGGTATATTATATTTTTTCGTTATGCTGTGAGATTCTGATCTTTTCTGATTCTTTTGTGTTTGTGTTCTTCTTCCTTTTCTATTCTAACCTTTCTTTATTCTAACTACTGGTTTTCGATGCTTGAGTGTAGCCACGTGAATACAAAGAATATATTAGTGCCAAAATTTGAGAGTCGAGTTTCCCGACCGTTACAGATCATAATGCTAAATAATTTTTGAAAAAAAAAAAAAAATATTTGTTCCATAATTTTTTATTTGTAACATTGAAGGTTGAAAATGAGTCTAGCACAAGTGAGCCGTTGGAAAATTTGCAAATTCAAGACGAGAAAGATAGCGACAATACCGTACGTCTGACTTCAAGCGTATAGGTATAGCTTGTTTCAAACAATAGTTTAACTCATTAGGTACAAACAAATTATCAAGCTATTGACTTCAAAATTCAATGAACCCCTGAAACAACGTAATATATTCAAGATTTGTACTTTCTTAATTTAACCAAAAACAATTTGTTGTGGTTTTCGATGATGCAAAAATTGAAATAGTATAGACTGGATTATAGCATTGCAAATCCATGAGGAAGAAGATAAAAGTAGTGGTGTTAATGGCCACATTTCTGGATGTCGCTGGTTATCTTGTTGGAGAGACGTTTATTCATCAAGCGTCGCGTCCTTTCGCAATGGTTCATAACCATGGCTAACCGTCAGCGTCGGTTCTTTCAAATCGCCAGCTTTCATGTTTCTTCCCAACAGTCAAAAACCAACGGAAACATTTCTGCATGACCTTCCTTTAAAAAGCGAAAATTATAATGCCCAACAGGCCGAACCTTTCTCATAAGAAAGCCAAATTTAAACAAATATCTCTATTTTCCAAGATGTTTCTTCATTCCTTCTTCCCTCTTCCTCTCTCTCTTAAGAAAACAAAACCAATGGTGGAAATATTGAAAATATCCAACATGAACGTACAGAAGGGAGCAAGAATAAACAAATATAAGAAGATAGAAACATATTCATTTCTTAAAAGTACAATCAATATTCATACTACAACAGATGTAAATTATTTTCTAAAAAAAAGGGAAGTTCTCTCAAGAGATAATCCATCAGCTCCAAACAAGAGACCTGGACACATGCAAATCAACAATTACTTATCATATTACATTCAAAACAAGAAGTACGTTGTGAACTAGTAATCTCACAAAAGCAACTTCAAATGGCTATATCAGCTACTGCTTGATGGCCTAATTCACTGTCATTAACTGAATGTAGTCAAAGGGCCTCATTATAACTAGTACCATTATGAAGGATCTTATGTATGTTCCACGGATAAGTTTACGTCTAGCCAGTAGAAAACCACGTTATAGGATTAAGTTGTAAAAAATTGCATTACAGATAGCAACTAAGCTTGTCGCACTGCTGACGACCTTCTTAGTTACTCATACTTAACAAGCTAAGTAGCCTAAATAGATGCTAAAAAATCATCATACTTGCATAATGCAACCAGGATTATCAAACAATATAAGTTTAGTTATTGTAAACTGTCCGTAGTTATTCAAATGTCTTCTGAACGAGTTATATAAAGCAGGAAAATAAAAATGGGCTGTTCTGGTGTTAGAAATATATACTTACAACAGCTGAAGCTTTGAAAATCAAACAAGCTCCAACACAAGAGCAGAAGCACCACCACCGCCATTGCATACACCTGCAACTCCACGCCTTCCATTTTTTTGCCTAAGAACCTGTCAAGCAGTTAAATTTAGTTCATCTGCAGCTATTTTGCGGAAAAAGACAATGAGCTGAATGCAAATGATGGAAGCTGCTAATACATATATAAGAGCGAAAAATAACTACACAACAGAATATACAAAACTAATAACTATATAAACAGAATAAACAGAGTTATATATACCCCTAATAAGGTGACAAGGATGCGTGCTCCACTGCAACCTAGAGGATGTCCTAAAGCTACAGCTCCACCATGTACATTGATCTTTTCCTGGGTTGACGAAAGAAAAAGGATCAACTTTACCTATCCTGCTAGGAAGTTATTATTGAGAAACTGAGTTGCTTACAGTTGGAATTCCAAGAAGCTTCTGATTTGCTAGAGCTACAACCTGCAACCAAAGGATTAAGTTCAAAATATGAGTAGTAGAACTGCATTATATAAAATGTGCAAGAAAGAAGTGGATGAGCCATCATTACGCACAGAAAATGCCTCGTTAATTTCGTAAAAATCAATTTGAGAAGCTTCCAAACCAGCATTTGAAATAGCTTTTGGTACTGCAACCGCTGGAGCTGTTGTAAAGAGCTCAGGAGCCTGGATGACCATACAACCATTTTAGTGCAGCATAAATGTAGAGCGTATAGTTCAGCAAGTTTGGTAATTTAAGTTGAGTATAAATTAAAGCTTATACCTGTGCCGCATCTGCATAACCTGTAATTTTTGCGATAACTTCTAACCCAAGTTCCCGTGCTTTTGCTCCACTCATCAATACCAATGCAGCAGCACCATCACTAATTATTTCATACAGGAAAAGAAAACTGTTGTTTCAGATATTCGCTTATACCCCTTTATAGGGATACAGTATAAACAGAATTAAGGGATTGTGCCTATTGAACAAGATTGGACCAGATAAGCAACAGTAGTTATGAAAGAAGTCTTCTAATCTTTATATTTGTATATAAGTCTTGATCATTTCATGAATCAAAAGCTCTGGTTTAGAAAACCCATAACATATGTTTTGCTATGTTAAAGTAGTAAATTTAGATGATTTGTGTTCTTTTCTTCTTCTTCTTGAGGTCTTTGTTTTTTTTTTTTTTTTTTTTTTTTTTTTTTGATTTGGGGTGGGGGGTGGGGGGGGGGGGATAGCAAAACAATATGGGTTCATATATGCATCTCCTGTGAAGTTGTGATTTCTATATATAGCACCAAATTATTGTGAGTGCAACTGTGCAAGCTACATCAAAGCCAGAACCATTCACGTCATCACAGTAGAGAGACAACAAAATACAAAACTAAAAAAAAAAAAAAAAAAAAAAAAATCTAAACAGTTATGTTACCCATTTACATCCAGTTCTGTAAAGTTATCTGTACTTTTTTGTTAATCCTTTAGTTCTTTCAGAGCAGGAATGTGGTTTTCAAAGTTGGCTTATCACATATTCAAGTGCTAGTTGATGTGCCTTATGGGCATTCCTTTTCCACTCGGTTCAATTTTAACATAAATAGACAGGTCTGATCACCCAGCCTTAGCTTATTCAATGAGTAAGCAGATAATTAAAAGAAAAAAGGAAAAAAGAACCTTATGCTCGATGCATTTCCTGCAGTGACAGTGCCTCCGTTCTCCTTGAAACTCGGGCGTAACTTTTTCAATTTTACGGGATCAAACTACCAAAGAGGGGAAAAAACGAAATGCTATTAGTCACCTAGCTTATGTAATAAAGCGTCTAGAATGAAATATTATGGTACTTTTAGGAAGCCAAAACCTTGATTATTTTAACTAGTCCTAAGCTCAGATGTACGATGTATAGATTACGAACTGCTATCCAGCATAAAAAGCGAACATCAAGTAATCTGATTAGAATTTCTTTTATGAGTAGGGAAAACTGAACAAAGCAGACTGGCACTTTCAAAAAAGTAATCTACCATTCAACCATAAAGATAACACGCTAGCTCCGGTCAAAACAAGGTTATCCAACACAATCAATTGCTACAACTCCATGCTAATGCAATCGCTTCACTCGATTGCACAAGCATCATACATATATATCATGATATTAGTATCCCGTCTTATGGAGAGGACCATATTGAATAGTGAAAAGAAGACTTAAGCAACTATTGTTCAATAGTACTAGGGAATTACTTTTGCTAGGCTTTCATCTCGGTCAACAAGAATTGATGGTTTTCCTCTACCACCTGAAATTTCCACCTGTAGAGCAATATTACAAATGAGTTAAATATTCTGAAAAGGAAAGAAAATTTCCCCTCCCTTTGGTATCAGTGAAAAGGACTTTAACTGGAGTTATTTCCCAAGCAAACAAACCACCATCTCGAGCAGCTATTCCACATTCATTGCTTCTAATTGCATACGCATCCTACATTAAGGGAAAATATAATTATATACAAACATTGAAAATGACACATTCCTGCTGCCATAGCATACAGCAGACGATCGAATCAAGGTCGTCAATTACATGGACCCGCCATGCATGCAATGACATGAACAAAAAACAGCCGATGAACACATCCATGGTTGCAGATAGAAGCTTACGGATTGATAATACTAAAATATTCGGCAAATAGATCTAGAAAGTGCAGTAGTCGTAAAGACCTAAAATGTCCAGAGCACGTGTACCAATATCAATATTGAAACTGAGAACCACTTTACCAATAATGCTTAGCAATATCATGTTGTGACTTATGGCCGGCACAACAAAAGTTAAAAGGAACGAGAATCCATAAAAACGCCAAAAGCAGAAAACACTGAAACACATCCACATGATAAAAAGAAGATAAAATCCTAACTGCACTTCAGATATAACGGGTTAAAAATTTGAATGCATGAATGCTTGAGCAAAGCACTCTAGAACATGCCATCCATTTCCATAACCCATGGTATCTCTATGTGGTAGAGAAAGTTTACATACAATATATGTAGCATGCAATTAGTCTTTATGATATACCTGTTCTTCTCTAGACACTGAATGATTGTCAGCACAAAGTTCAGCACACATTCCCATAGCACAATCGCCATAGACATCCCATAATCCATCTTTAAGCATAGAATCAACAAGAGTGTCGTGTCCAAACCGAGATCCTTTTCTGAGAAAAATAAATCAATCAATCAAAATTGGAGTAAATCAACAGGCCTGTTTGTCAAATTATAAAGCTACAAAAACAAAGCACGTGAGCATCAAGTGCAAAAGAAACATACATAAATAAATAATCACAATTTTTTTTATTTTGGTCTTTAATTATCATCCAAAATACAAAAGATCATGCCAGGTGTCCATAACATACTTTCAGAAACGTCCCTTGTTAAAATTAACAATATTATGTAGGATTTAGCAAAAAGTAGGATGTCTGCCGAAACCGTTGAAAGTTGCTACAAAGTACCATGTTTTTGTTTAGGTCGGATACACTCAACTTTCTCAAGTAGTCTTATAAATTGCAGCGATTTTAACATAACATGTTAACAAATCCTTGCACCGAAACGAGGATTGTAATATGAAATACCTCGCTTCTGCTACATATTTTGGGGCATTTGACATGCTTTCCATTCCACCAGCCACTACTATATCATTAGTTCCAAGTTGGATGCTTTGTGCCGCAAGCATGGCGGCTACAAGAAATATATCAAAATTAATACAAATACATCAAAATATCAAATCATCGTATTATAGTACATACCCTTCATCCCAGATGCACAGACTTTGTTAATGGTGGTGCAAACTACTGTGTTTGGAATTCCAGCACCCAATGCAGCCTGTCTGGCAGGAGCCTGACCTAAATTAGCACTCAATACATTCCCAAAATATACTTCTTGTACAAGTGCAGGGTCAACATTTGCCCTTTTCAAAGCAGCTGAAAATTTTGATTAAATGCCAAATTAAAGTCATAATAGACGAAAGGAAAGTAGATTTTAAAAAAAATGCATGCTTACCTTGAATAGCAATAGACCCAAGTTTGGTGGCAGGTACGGATGATAGAGCACCAAGAAAACCTCCCATTGGTGTTCTTGCAACACCAACAATGCATACATCTATTGACATTGTTGAAAATAAAAATACACTTAGAAATGGTATGAAAAACAAGAAGATGAAATTAACTTCTTAACATTTAAAGAATTATGCATATATAGAACTATCGAAATGAACTCCATCAAATATATCTGACTCCGCTATTCATCAACAAATACTACATGATCATATTGCTTATCATGCACGGCTACTAGGCCACTGAGGCAAGTAGTTGTTTTCTACTTGCAAGTAAAACAAGAAAGAAATAAAGTAAATACAAGAGTTTCCATGATTCTCTAGTAATAATACTAAGAGAACAATCAGCAGTGGTTAGTTTAGTGGAACAAATAAACTGAACTAGCAAGCACGTATGACTTTTTCAGTTGATTGTGGCTAGTTTTCTATGATTTTGTGGCAAGTGAACTGAGACCATTACCAACAATGGACATGTTCAACTCATACTCACCTTCTCATTTTGCACTGAACAAACTAGCTTCACACCCAAAAAGATGCTAAACTGGTCACCGGACCACTTCATAAAAAAATTAGGGGGTTAGTAATACGGTGAAGCTTATGCCATTTAAATAAAATGGTGAAACCTTCCCATTTTATTTAAAATGGTGCAAGCTTCACTGTTTTCATTACAACATACCAGCTACCATGTTTTTTCTTCTTCTTCTTCCTAATTTGTTTGCAAAACTCCATGTGAAGTGGTTTAGTTTGTTTGTTAAACCTGTATGAAGTTGTTTGTGAATTTGTAACACATGTTCAAGAAGTATGCTTACTAAATTGTCTAAAATGTTTGTTAAAGTCTTTGTAAAGTTTTTTATGAATTTGTTTCATAAGTTGCTTGATGAAAACTGTTTATCGAACAATGCGTTACTAAATAATATGTTTTTTAGTTATATAACTCTGCAAGTAATGTTATATAAAGTCGAACACTGCTTTGTCGCATAGTTGCAAGCAATGGTATATGAAGTCAAAATATATCCTCATATTCAAATTTGAGTTGAATTTATTTCTAAAAATAAAGATGTGCTAATTTAAATTGTCTTATACCTCCATATAACACCTTTCTCATTTGGCAATTTTAAATTTTCACATAAAAATCACAAGTAATATTTTTTTCAAGGATAGGATTTGTTTTGAAAGGGTTCTTTATGTCAACTGCCCAGTTCATTGGTCAAGCTATTTGTAGGGTGAATATTAACGAGACGCCGGTATCAAAGGTAGCCTCTAAAGAATGAGAACATGGTATTTTATGGTATTTTCAATCAAAGTAACCTAGGTATGTTGGCAGAGGATGGCAGTCAAAATTGCATCAATCCTGAAAACCATCAAAGCCCAAAAGTTAAAAGCATGTTTGGCAACTCCTTATAAGTAGTTAAATCTACTAAAAACTGCTCATTTAAATTTTAGTGTTTGCTTGAAAAGCATGAAAAAGTAGCTTAGATGTAGAAATTGGAGAAGCAACTATTTGTTGTTTGTGACTTGTGAAGGAATCGTAAGTAATGTTGACCAAGCAAATACTTAAAATGGCCTATTGTAACTAATATATAAAGAAAGTGTCATTATTGTAAATTCATGTCCAATTATGCAATTTATTATACATTTGTTGCTTACAAGTTACAAGTCATAGTAGTCAAACACCAAATTTAACATATTTTGAGTTAAAGCAAAACTACATTCAACAACTTTCAACTAAAAGTTGTTACAAAATTACTTAGGAGTTACTATTTAAAACTGTTTTTAGAACATTCAACATAAGTTGGTGTCAAAGGGCGCTAAATCCATACAGGTTTTTATTGTCACTGGTAACCAGTACTGTGTTTGAAGTTCTATAAATGACTGAAAAGGTCAAACCATTCATTTCTTGGAAGTTAAATTGACAAAAGAACAACCACAATTTACAACTAGGATTCGACAATGCAGCATCGAAAACAAATTACGTATTGAATGCTATTTCAAGGAATTCCACCTCAAATGATAAATGAAAACTCTTTCATTATGACCATAAACATCTCCAATTATACCTCTATCCTTTAAATTTCCTGAAGCTGCCATCACTTGATGCGGATCTGAAATCAATTAAAACGAATTCAGCGAAGGTTGTTGCATTTTGTTGTTCATGCTAAATGTTGAATTCAGAAGCTGAATATGAGGGGGGAAACCTCCATATATATTTTTTCTACTTTCGATTAAGAAATTACTAAATAAAATAAAATTCATTTCCAATTCATAGAATAAACATGATAGACAGCCAAATATAAACAAAATGTCTTTAAGATCTAATGATACCAAGCAACAGAATTCTTGTGCAAGAAAATTACTTACGGTTTTTTTTTTTTTTTTTTTTTTTTAAAAAAAGAATAAAAAGAAAGGAAACTTAGTGGTAGTGCCATGAGACCGTGTATCTTAAACAGTAGTGACTAAACAGTAATAAACCACTATTTATGTACTATCTGATAATATGTGAAATGAATGCAACATTGGATGAAGTTGCCATGAAATCGGAAAAGAAGCATTAGAGGGATCCCAATTGCAAATAGCCTAAGCAGTTAGCAAGACTGAGAAACCAGAACCAGAGCCTCGGATTAAATGTTTTCATGGTAAACAAGTTTCTGTAACTTGCAAACACGATCAAGAAAGTAGCTAAATTGCAAATGAAATAAATAATCTGAAAACAATCAAATCAAACCAAAAACCGAATACCAATTGCAAAGGGGATCGAAATACGGTACCAATCGGCGGCAGCTCAACACACAAAATTAGATGAAGTAATCTGAAAACAACCAGATTGCGTATACAAATTGAAAATAGGATCGGAAAAACAATGCGCGAGTGTGATAATTGAGCGGCGGCTGCTGTGCGAGCAACGGTTGAATTAAGAATAGGTGATGACTTAATTATCGTACTTACGAACTAAAACTAAAATAAATCAAAAACTGAATTAAACGTGAAAACAAAGATAACAACTATGAATAATTACCTTGAAATTTGTTGTTTATTGCTGAAAGATCAATGTAGAAATGGAAAAGTGGAGTTGAGCTTTGTTCAGCTTTTCCTTCAGATCCGAGCGAATGAAGGCCTGCCGCGAATGAATGAATGAAGCTGTAGATTGCACAGCTATATTTCGCTCTGTTTTTAATTCAGATCGGAGCCTTGTTTGTAATTACCTGATCGTATTATGTTTCGAACAGAAAAAAAAAACAATTTAAAATGGACAATGTGCAACACGTGAACAATGGTTCAGAAAGCACGTGAAAGCATGGTCAATAAAAGAATGGTTATATTTTATTGGGTATTTTTTTGGAAAAATTCCGGATTTAGCCTTATTCTAGAAATATTTACAAATATATAGTTATTTTATACATGTACCGAAGTGTGCGAATTCTAAAACTTCGTCTTTGGGCAAATTCTGAAACTTCGCCAATGTAATTTCCTATTCTATGAATGCTCACCTACTTCTTTATAGCTTCTTCATTCATTACTTTGATTCCATATTCCACAATCCACTAGATCTTCTTTACTCAATTTCTCTTAACAATGCCTTCATGACCATCATCTCTTGACTCTTATTTTGGCATCCTCCACCACTCTGTTCCAACGTCTAGTGGTCACACTGATGTAGATTGAAATATAAATTATCAAGAACAACATTACGAGGACGTTGCTCTTGAATATCCGGATCTTGACGTACTCACACTTCAACCGGTAATGAATGAACATGCGGTTGTCCCACCAGTGAATGAACAACGTGTTTTTCAACCACATCAAGAACAAGAGGTTGAGAAGGTACCAATTTTGCAACATTCAACTTAGCAAGAGGATGACTCTTACCCAGTTTGCTGCCACTATGGATGTATGGCTGAAGTGTTGTAAGAGCTAATGGCGAAAACATTGGTCATCGAATACTACTTTGTTTGTATTATCCTGAAAGTTACAATTTTGTGAATGGATTGACGAATCTTTGTGTCCAAGGGGCAGAGCATATGCAAATGAGATGGAACAAGAAATTAGACGCCTCAAACAACTCCTTGAAAATTTGCAATTTAACTGTAACCATTAGTGATCTTATTAACTGTTATTGTAGTAGTATTTCGAATATGAGTTTGAATTATTATTTGCGTGTTTGTATAATTGTAGAACCTGGAAAATGAGTATGAAGTATTGCATGTTTGTTTATGTATTAGAAAATGGGTTTGTTTATTAAATTTGTATGATTATATCATTGGCTATAGTTGTAAAATTGGACTAAACACTAAACCATTAGTATGTTAATATTGATTAATATCAATGTCTACAGCCAAAAACGCTTTGGTTAAGTGAAGATGAAATGACAACTCACTGATTAAAGTTGTTTCAAATAGTAGAATTGACCACATTTGATCATAATACACTGAATAAAGCTGCTTCGAAAGAGTATATTAGACCACACACTGTCATAAAGCTGATGTGGAAAAGCTGGTTGAGTGAAGAATAGACCATGCTCTACCAAAAACACTTTGGATGAGTGAAATATGAAATGATCATTCATTGATTAAAGCTGCTCCAAACAGTACGAATTGACCACACTGATTGAAGCTGTTTTCAAGTTGTGCCAAATAGTATATACAGTTCGAAATGACCACACTAAGTAAAGTTGTTCCAAAGTTATGCCAAAATTGTTCCAAACGGTACGAATTGACTACACTCTGCCATAAAACAAGTGACTTGACAACACTCTACCAAAGCTGATACAAAGCTTGTCCAATGTGATAAAGCTGACTAAAGAAACCATTATTTCGAAATAGGTGACTTGACTACACGTTGCCAAAGCTGATCTAAAACTTGTCCAATGTGGTAAAGCTAGCTAAAGCTGGCCAAAAGAACCATTGTTTCGAAATAGGAGACTTGACTACACTCTGCCAAAGCTGATCCAAAACTTGTCCAATGTGATAAAGCTGGCCAAATGAACCATTATTTCAAAACAAGTGATTTGACTACACTCTACCATAAATCAGAGTACGAAATGATTAAAGCTGGCTTGACAATGACATTACTAAGATGTTTTTTCTATTTCAAATCTCTTCAACACATTATTTTTCAATTCAAAAACTCTTCTATGCCTACTTCAAATATCTTCAAAATTAATTTACTTACTCAATAATGACTAGAAATTTTATTCCTACACTTTGCTACTATGGCGGTGAATTGGTCATAGACGAGCAACAAAATGGAAAGTATGTTAGAGGATTTTGCAAACTAGGAAGAATTCGCAAGGGTTGCACACTTGATGCTTTGAAAGAATCGGTCTATAAAGCAATAAAAATTAACCCTATCGAATATGACATTGAGTTATTGGTCAACTGGCCTACTAATTCGGGGTCGAGAGCAGTATCACTCTCAGACGATGAAGATTTAGAAGTAATGTTTTCTGCAGTTACCAAATCGATTGAGCTGTTTGTTGGAAAAATGCAAAATAAACCATGGAAGAAATCGTCCCCTCTCCCATCGTGTGTACGGGTCCAAGGTATTTCACGGAATATTGCAAACTCATGATCCTTCACTCATCTTTAGTTCTCTTATGTACACCTATCCATATTTTCATCTGAATGTGGACGAGCAACATCAGCAACAACAACAAACTTTTCAACCAATTGTTCATGAGCAACAATAGCAAACTTTTCAGCCAAATGTTTATGAGCAACATTTGCAACAGGTTATGTTTCCTTCTCAGTCGGTTAAGTGCGCTATGAGCCAAAGGTATATATCGCACAATATTTTAGTTTGTTAACTACTCAAAGAAATGTAGATGTAACTGAAATGCATTTATTAATAATTTGACTGAAAAGAATTAGACTGGGGTGCTAAACCTTCAGAGCAGACAAATGATCCAAATGCAGACATAGTTATGGAAGTAACTAACCCTATCGATAGCTTGGTGGTTGCCACGAGAACTACGATGATACATGCTGGATTCAACGAATGCAAGTCAATAATGAACCGTTGGACTTTGACTTTATAAACACAAACGATCATGAAGATGATGGTGCTGAGGCTCAAATGGAAGTATCATTGGATGATGATCTGTGTACGACACAAATGATGGCCAGACAGGTAGTTGCTAATCTAGAGTTTTCAAGGGAAACATTCTCCACTTCTTGCATATAGAATGGTTTTGCTATTGGGATGGTATTCGAAAGTAAAGAAAAGTTTCTACACCAACCAACAGAATGGTCTTTTCTGCACTGAGTTTCATACAAGCTAATCAAGTCGAATAAAACAATATATATTGTTGTATCTAATGTTGATGCTACCTGTCCATGAAGAATACTTGCTATAGTCTCCAAGAAATCTCAAACTGGACGGTGGAAAATCAGAAAGCTGCCCCATGAACATAACTGTGTCAATCCTACGATTAATTTCAACCACAAGCAAGCCACTTCTAGATGTTTGTGTCCAAAATCATGTCTTTTATCAATGCCGATTTGGATATCTCAGCTGGTACGGTCTAGGTGTTTGTTGACAACCAACTCTTGATCAAAATCAGTTACATGAAAGCTTGGCAAAGGTTGAATAAAATATTGGAAAAAAATTATGGTGACCAAGCCAAATCGTATATGAATTTGCCGCAATATTTTGAAGAAATAAAGAGAAGCAATCCACGTATAGTTGGACATAACATGATAATGTTCGGGTATTTGAGCTTGCTTTTTGGCATTTGGTTCTTCCATTGTACGTTTTCTACATTGTCGTCCATTTCTATGTATTGACGGGACACATTTGTATGGCAAATGCAAAAGGACGTTGCTACTACTATAGATGCTGACGACTGCCTTTTTCCAATGTTGTCGGATCTGAATCATAGGATAGTTGGGCCTGGTTCTTTTCATGCATGCGTGAGTTCATTCATAGTGTACAAAATCTTCGCATTTCTTTTATATCAGATAGAATGAAAGGGATTCCAAAAGCTTTGCAGGAAAGATGGTGAGAACCACACAAACATAGGTTCTGTGTAAGACATCTTAAAGCCAATTTTCAAACTATGGGTTATCGAGAGAAGCAACTAACAGCCTTGTTTTACGCAGCTGCATATGCTTCAGAAGTAGCTAAGTACACCAAAAGCAAAGAAGAAATCAAGGCAACTAATCTACGGGTGCATGACAGGATTGAACGAAGCTAAGGGAATTTTGAAGGAAATTGGGCACTTTGCAGAGATGACGGTGGATGCTTCCATGTTATGATAACCAACACATCTAAAAGTTTTAATGATGTACTAAAAGGCGCCACATCATTGTCCATAAAGGCGTTGGTTGCAAGGACGTTCTGTCGATCAGTTGAATATTTCTATAAGAAGCGGGGAAAAGACGAGGCTCTAAAGATACGTCTTACTCTAAAATGGAAAGTTAAAATTGATGCTCGTGCTATTGAAGCACGTCGTTGTAGACTTGTTCGATTTGGTTGAACTGAATGACAAGTGATTCATTGTTACGACGATAAATATAAAGTTAGGATCGAGAGTTCTTATTGTTCTTATACATGTGACATCCCATTACTCCAGAAGATACTATGTGCTCATGTAATGACGACTTGTTCAGCATAGGATTTTGGTGTAAGTAGAGTACATCACGATTTTGCATCTGAGTGGTACTCCGTCCAAAGTTATAAAGCTTCGTATATGTCAGAGTTCCATCCCATACATGATAAGAAATATTAGGCACCGTACAACGGTCCATGTATATTGCCTCTGTCTACAAGAAGACAACCCGGACAATCTAAATCTATGAGAATAAAAAATATTATGGATGAGCATCAAACGCCTAAAACAAACATGTGCAGCAAATGTGGATCACAGGGCCATAACAGAAAACAGTGTACTTCTGTAATCTAAAATGGAGATGTATGTGTGTTGATGAGATTTCAGCATGTTGAATTCAGTGAAACTGTAATTTCTATATTTTGAACTTATCTTTCGTGTATCGGACTTTGTATGTCTAATGTTCGGATATTTGGATTTGTCTTTTGGTTTATGTTGTCTGGTTGGGCTTTGGATGCTATTTGGTTGTATTATTTATAATATAATTAAAAACGAGCTCATAAAGTTGTAGTAGTTCGTAGTTCTTCGTTTTGAACTTCAACTGAATATATATGATTCGTTATAAGTCAGATTTCTTTAAACCAAGAAACGTTCGAATCTGTTAAACTATATATTCTTATGGAAGAGAAAAAAGGAGATTTCATATTATAAATGTTGAGTTATATCCAAATCAAATTTTCAGAAAGTCGTTACGGAATCGTTTATAAACCATAACAATTTATTAAATAAATAAATAAGATTTTTAATATAAATTGAACGTCGTTTTAATATAAAAAGGGTTAATTGACATAGTGTTACAATGTTTTGTTATTTAGAAATTACCGAGTAGTGAACAACGTTTGTCTATTGTGTTTAAACTTGTTTATAATGTGTTGTAAACAAGATTTGTATGAGGAAATGTGTTGGCGAATTTTCAAAATTCGCCAAGGATACCTGGCCAAAACAGGCCTATTCCTGTAAATATTTCCAAAACATGTCTAAACTTGTTATACTTCTACAAAATAGGGTTAACCTGAATCTTTTCCTTTTTTTAATTTGGTGGTTTTTTTAAAAACTTATTATGTAAATAGTTATTTTTTTAAACTAATTACAAATATAACCCAGTTTTGTTTAACTCAAGGCTTAGTTGGCTATAATACAATAACATCGGTGTTATTTTTACCTTTTCATCTATATACTACCATTGTTCCAAATGATGACTGTATTTGTAACACCCCTCTCAAAAAACCGACATAAAAATCTTTTAGTACAGTGGCTAGTGCGTGGTGTTGTTTTCTGGGAGGTCGGGAGTTCGAGTCCCGTGGTTGTCACATTGGTATCAGAGCTAATACCCAGTCGGAATTATACGTGTAATATTGCGGATGTTAGTCTGTGAGGTACTGATGTGGGTTACATACAGAACGCTTAGGGGTGAGTGATATGAGCCAACGAGTATGTTGGGCTCTTTAAGAGGAGTAGTCTGTAACATTCCTCTCGAAAAACTAATATAAAGATCTTTCAGCATAGTAGTTAGTGCATGGTGTTGCTTTCTGAGAGGTCAGGTGTAACGACCTGCATTTTACGTATCGGAGGATCATAAAATATTTTTATTTAATTCCTCGAGGGACGGATCATTCTCATATTTTGATATGTTAGTTATGGGAATGTGAGATATGTCCATAATTTTTACTAATTTTATTTGTGACCATTTTGACTTTGTCAGCTTTGTACAGGACATAACATTTGACTGGGATCGAATCAGGTGCTGAGATCGATCTCATTGGAAAAGAAATGGTGTTGCCAATTCCATAGAGTGGGCACATTAAAGATTTGATTCAGCAGTTTGGGAGGAATCGTTGTTTTAATGCTACACAATTTCTGGACAGACTAATTAGTCATTAGTGGGCTGATTAGTGAGGCCCATTAGTGGGCTGATGGGTTGGCTATAAATAGGGGGTAGAGGCAAGGGGAAAGGGTTACTTTCTTTATTTCTCATTTGGTTGGGATTTGAGATACTCCCTACTCCAATCAAATACATCTTTCTCGATTAAAATCTTAGATCTACATTATAAGATTGAAGATCAACATCAAGAGAGAGTAAATCGCATCAAATTGAGAGATTTAAAGATCGTTCTTTGCTGTCCAGATTAGAGATTAGTAGATTTCAAGCTATTTCGAGGATTTGGTGAGTGATAAGCATCTCTCACATGGATTCAATCGAGTATATGGATTGTTTGATCTTATTTTCATCATTTCAAGTTGTTTTCACCTAGATGTACATCATGGTATGTATATCTTCATTCGAATCACCATAGGATCTAATCTGGCAACTAAAATGGGTAAATATTCATGTGTTATTACAAGTTAGATCCATTTGTTTAATTCATTTATTGTTTATCATGAATTTGGTGAATTTCTTATGTTTGAATGATGAATAATCGTTGTGTTAATGCTTGTTAATGGTTTGATTTGATTGGTCAGTGAAATTGGATGTTTTGCACGAGTTTTGGATTGAATCAGAGTTGGATTGGGCGAGTTTTTGTAATGGATCGTACCAGGGATTCTTAGCATCGATCGACAAGCCTGTTCCCCAAGAAATGGAGCAGATCAGGCGTAAATATGGTGATGGATAGGTCATTGTTTGATTGATCGGGCGAGTTCTAGAGCATAGACCGGAAAAAGATCCAGAGCGTGGATCAGGCAAAGTTCTGGAGCATGGATCGAGCAAAGATCTGACATGGATTGGGCGAGTCCTGGCATGGATCGGGCAAGTTTTGGTATGGATCGGGCGCAAATTCTTCTATGGATCGGGCATAAATGCTCCAGTGGATCGGGCAGGTTTTCGAAGAATGGACCAGACATGTTTTCTAAATGGACCGGACATGTTTTTCTATATGGACCGGACATGTTTTCTAGATGGACCCGATATGTTTTTCTGGATGGACCAGACATGTTTTCTAGATTGACCGGACATGCTTTCTGGATGGGCCGGACATGTTTTTCACCATGGATCGGGCGTGTTTTCACCATGGATCGGGCATGATCTGGACAGTGGATCGGGCAAGTATATTTGGTGGATTGAATATCAATCAAACGATGTATTTTTTTGGGTCGACGATGTAATGGCTTCAACATGAATTCAAGGAGGAATGTTCGAAGTGTTCTGAAGTGTTCGTTGATCGTCGTAATGCAACGAATGTAAAGACGACTCAAGGGTGTTAAGTTTGTAGATAATGGTTGCTCAAGTGTGTCTTGAGCTTATGGAATAGTCGTTGGTGATGACGACTAGAGTTATGGTGGCCGAGGGATTATCGTTATCGGAGGTTTTAGCGGACTCAAAGTAGGGGTACTGTGGGATGCCCATTAAGATCTGATTCATTAAAGATCGTATCCCCTGGGTAGTCATGATAGACCAAGTTGTCAAGAATGTAAAAAAGACAAACATACGAGTCACGATGACGTATGGAGTTTTGCTAGAACCGGGGTTACCATTAGCCCTTGACGGATGACATGATGTTGAGTTGGTCATATGATTAATGATGGTTTCAAAGCAGGATTGGCGGTAATAGCCGGAGTCATGGATGTTTGTTACTTTGCTTGTATCGTCTTGTGTGGGTTATTCGACACCGAAGGAGACTTCTCTTGGGAGTTCTTGCCTGATGTTAGTTTAGGCCTTCGGGGCTTGTACTTGGGGGTGTTGATCTCAATTAGAACGGTCTACGCTAGATAACTGGTTGCTATGTCTGCTATGTTTCCTCTTTGGTTGTTTGTAAAGGCTATCAATGTCAGATGTTGGAAGACGATTTTGAGTTTCTTCTCTGTGGATATTGGTAGATTAGATGGTTGATCTACCTATTTCTCATATACTTTATTGATGATGTTAAATAGTTGTTTTATCGCTCATTAAGACTGTTGTCTGACTCAAGGTTTTATGTTTCCTCTTATTACCTTGGGTTGTTTATCCATTGTGTTGTGGATGGAAAGGCTAATAACATGTGACAGGAGATAGATCTTGATGAGACGATGCTGCAGAGCGATGACGAGCAGGAGGCTTACATATTACTTTCTACTATACACATTAGTTGGTGTTTCCGCTGTTATGCTTGATGAGTGTTCTATGAGTGATTGTAGTGAGACATTTTGTACAGACTCTTATGATGTACTCCAATGATATATGGATCTTTCGAGTTGATATGAAAGTTTAAGTTTCTGCTTAAATATGTTTCACTATTATATGCCTATTGTACATGTTCTATTATAATTTATCTCTGCGCTGTGAGCTATATAACAGGTTCCACTTGTGTTATCGTACCCTGATGATCGTCTATAGCTGCCTAGCACGTCTTTCAATGCATAATTTCCCTTGTTAAGTGCATAGTTATAGGCGGTCATCACATTTGGTATATGAGCTCTGGTTAATCGATTTTAGCCAAAGTTCAAAGACGTAATAACATATGAGAGACATAATTGTAGATTTCTGATGGATGTATACTATACATTAGTGCATAGTATAATAGCACTTGAAATCCACTGCAGTTTTTCTCGGAAGTGGACTAATCATTCTATTTTTCAGATTTAGAATGAGTCGTCGATCGTCGAGACACACTGCTAGGGAGGAGCTGCTCCCGGAGGAGGTGATGGAGGTATACCAGATTACCTAGCTATGTTTGAGGCTATGATGGCTGCGAACCTAAGGAGGGTACCCGCTCCAGGAGCAATCGTGGTAGATGTTGGTGTTCAGGTGCAGATACCAAGAGTGGTTGACTGCGCAAAGCTTTGTAAGGACTTCACTGCTCTTGATGGGAAACCGTTTAAGGGGACAGAGCCGACTATAGACATTCAAGGGTGGCTTGACACTTGTACATGGAAATTTAGAGACTTGGGTATTGAGGATGAAACTAAGAGGAAGCTTGCATCGAGACAGCTACAGGGCGGAGCTATAAGTTAGTGGAACATTGTCACTCTAGAGACCCAAGAGGATGAGATCACTTGGGATCAGTTCCAAGTCAAGTTTGAGATGAAGTTTATCTCTGCCGCCTGGAAGTCAGTTCTATTTAAGAAGTTTGTTGAGCTAAAACAGAATTGTTGACCAGTGTTGGATTATGTTTCTGATTTTGAAGTTTTGTCCAAGTATGCTCGTTCGTATGTCGAGACTCCTTATCAGAAGAACGAGAAGTTCGCCATGAGCTTGTGTGTCGCTTGGGTTTGGAACACGAGATTTGTGATAGACCTTTGATTGTGACTAATCTAGTAGGGGGTTCGTCCAATTTTTGTATGCTGTGTGGTGGTCTAGTGTTATCGACTCATGGTTTCTCTTTTGTATGCAATTGCTTTGTTTTAAACTTCGCTAGGTTTGGGATCACTTTGAGTATGGACCGGCTCAAGAGGTATGTGACAAAGGTGGATTGCGAGAAGCTCATGGTGACAGTCGGGAATGCGGAAGGGCGAATGTTTGTGATTTGATGTAAGCCCGAAGATGGTGTATTCGTAAGCTATTTATATTTGCTTGTGATTCCACGGGAAGACTTGTCATTGTGCCGATCGCTAGTGAGTTCGATGACGTCTTTGACGTGGTCAAAGGGTTGTCGCTGCATCATGAGATTGAGTTCAGGATCGATTTGGTTGAAGGTGCTATACTTATCGGCATGCCTCTTAGGCAAATGGCGCCTAAGGAACAACGAGAGTTAGAGGTGCAAATACGTGACCTTTTGGGAAAAGGATTCATTCGGAGGACCGTTTCCGAATGGGGTGCACCAGTTGTGTTTGCAACAAGGGCAGATGGATCTTTGAGATTGTGTATGGATTATAGTGAGTTGAACAAGGCGACCAAGAAGAACAAGTATCCATTGACAGGGATAGATGACTTGTTCGATCAGCTTCACGAAGCCAAGGTGTTCTCTCAGATGGATTTAGCAACGGGATTCCACCAGTTGAGGGTTGCAAAGGATAGTGTGCCGAAGACTACTTTTAGGACACCATATGGTTTCTTCGAATGGTTGGTGATGCCATTTGGGTTGACCAACGCGCCAGTGTATTTCGTGGATCTTATGAATAAGGTATTTAGGTATCAACTGAACAAACTCGTGCCTTTGTTCGTGGATGATATTCTGGTTTACTCCCGGAACAAGGAAGAGCATAAGACGCACTTGCGAGTTTTATTTGGAAATCTTGCAAATGCATCAGTTGAGAGCTAAGTTGTCGAAGTGTCACTTCTGGAAGAGCGAATGAGGTTCCTAGGTCATGTTGTTTTTGGAAATGGAATAGCGGTGGATACCGCTAAGGTGGCAGCAATCCAGGACTGGGATAGACCTAAGAATGCAACGGACATGAGGATTTTTCTTGGGTTGGCAAGTTATTATCTAATATTTATCAAGGATTTCTCCAAGATAGCCGCACTATTAACAGGATTGACGAAGAAGAACCAAGTGTTCATATGGGATGTGAAGCATGAGAAAGCTTTTGGAATCCTGAAAGAGAGACTGACGAGTGCTCTGGTTTTGACCATTCCGAGTAGGAATGAAGATATGGTGGTATATACTGATGCATGTTGTACTAGACTTAGAGCAGTGCTGAGGCAGAAGGACAAAGTTGTGGCATATGTGAATCGACAACTAAAGCCACATGAAAGGAATTATCCGACTCATGATTTAGAGTTAGTAGCGATCGTGTTTTCTTTAAAGATGTGGAGACATTATCTGTTGAGGGTTCAATTTGAGTTGTTTACGGACAACAAGTCGTTGAAGTATCTTTTCTCCCAAAAGGATTTGAATCTTTGACAACAGCGGTGGTTAATGTTTTTGGCATCTTACGATTTTGGTATCGCCTATACTCCTGGTAAAGGTAACGCAGTGGCAAATACGTTGAGTCGAAGACATGTAAGTTCGGGAGCGATGTTTTCGGAATGGAAACACCTCGAGTACTTAGCAGGATTTGATTTTAGGCCTCTGTGTGAGTTAGAACCTAAAATGTTGGCAAGCTTATCAATAAGACCCACTCTCATCGAAAGGATTGGAGAAAGCCAAAAGCATGATTGAAAGCTTGTCGATATTATCTAGAGGTTGGAACCAGAGGATAAGGAATTCGAAGTCGATCGAGATGGTTGGCTTTAGAAACAAGGACGATTGGTCATTCCTCATACTGACGGATTGAGAGATGAGGTTCTGAGGGAATGTCATCATTCGAAGTTGACGATTCATCCTGGTGGTAATAAGATGTATCAGGACATGAAGCAAGCTTACTACTGAGAAGGGATGAAGAGGGATGTTGGAAAGTTCATTTCCAAATGCATGAACCGTCAGTTAGTAAAAGCTGAACAAAAGAAGCCGAGTGGGTTGCTTCAGCCATTAGAGGTTCCTATGTGGAAGTGGAAGTGGATTTTTTTTTGGAAGATGGGTGTGTAGCATGATGCTACACACCCGATTACGTGTAATAGTAAGTCGCTAGTAATATAAGCTGGTTGACAAGCCCAACCAGTGGCATAACAAGTCTAGACCAAGCAGGTCAATAAAGACAGTACAAGCATAACACAAAATATGTACATCAAGCAGTAGAGATCATAGCATTTAATTACACACCCAAAATATACCATAGATAATACTAATTAGCTTCGAATACCATCAGCGAGGGAAGAGGGTGTTGCTTTCCTGAGATGCAAGAGACTGTGGCATAGGGAGAGCGAGCCTGAAGCGCGCATGTCTAGCGGTTCCTGTCCATGATTCGAAAAGATGCAGGATGTGATAATATGTTCCCATCAAGAGTTTCTTGGGTCTGCCGATGATGTGTGCATTGCGTTCTAGCCAAATACTCTAGGAGAAGAAAGCCACTAAGGAATCCAGTTTGGGATCAGGGGGATTATGCTGCCAATATTCGAAGAATGAGCGGATAGAAGGGATGAAGCCAAGTAGGAAGGAGCTGACTGTAGCCCCTACTGCATAAGAGAAATCACAATCGAAGAAAAGATGTGAAAGGGATTCGTTGTAGTGGTTGCAGAGAATGCATAAAGGATCAATATTGATATTGGAGCGATGTAGTCTGTCTGTGGTGTTAATGCGGTTGTGAATGAGGATCCATTGAAAGAAAATGACTCGAGGAGGTAAGTGACAACTCCATATGAGAGAGAAAGAGAAACGTCGGCCTGGATGGATCAAGTATTTGTAGCAGGCTGCGACTAAATATTTGTTAGTTGGGCCTAAGGCCCATGTGAATGAATCGGGTCCATTGGAGAGTTGGGTAGAGTTAAAGATTTGTATAATTGAAATAATCTCTTTTAGAGACTTACAAGAAGAGTTGAAGGGAAAAAGCCCATTGGGCCAAAAGCATGTGCCAAAGATACAGTTACTGGGTTGTATTGATTTAATAGTGCAACACTACAAGAAAACACTGATTTTGCAGCGGAAATATCCGTCGCTAAAGACACATTAGAAATGGATTTGCAGCGGAATACTGTTGTCGTTGAAAAACACATCGGTATTTTAGAGACATTTTTGCGACGAAAAATAGCGTCGATTCTTCGTTACTTTACTGTCGTTTTCTGATATATTATCATTTAATTTTAAAAAAATTCACCGTCGTTTTACCGACGGATATATATAACGTAATAAAAACATTAAATATTTTACCGTCGCTAAATACACGCTATTTAGCAAGGGATTACCAAGGGAAATAGGTAAAAAACTTTTTGTGTTCCAGTTTTCCGTCGGTAAATACACGCTATTTAGCAAGGGATTACCGAGGGAAATAGGTAACAAACATTTTGTGTTCCAGTTTTCCGTCGGTAAATCCACGCTATTTAGCAAGGGATTACAGCGGGAAATAGATAACAAACATTTTGTGTTCCAGTTTTCCGTTGGTAATCCCTTGCTAAATAGCGAGGGATTAGCAAGGGATAACGAAGACAAGTCTTTGTTATCCTTCGGTAAACCGTCGCTATTTTGAAAACTGTAACGACGTTTTCATAAAATTCCGCTGGTATTCCCTTTCTGTTCTATTTATATATTGTTTTTTTTTGCTTTCCAGCTATCGCCGTTACCAGTCGATATATATACATATATATATATATATACGCACACACACATATATATATATATACATTTATAATGAGCGACATTAACAAAAAAAGAAAATGCAATTGTTAGATTTTTTTTTAATCACTAGGATATTTTTTTGTCAAAGCTAATATTTCATACAAAAATCAATATCGTCCACAATCATCCATTAATTCATACATATACTAGACTGAATTATAACTAATAAAACTATTCAGCTAGTGCTAGTGGTATTCCATACAAAAACATAACACCATCCTTACTCATAACAGGAAACTACTGACAAGGACAAAACTTAGGGCTTTTTTAACCATAAGGACAGCCCATCAAAATTTTATCCTAAAGGACAATATACTGTATATTTTTTACTCAGAAGTATTTCGGCCGTGAAATCCGTCATCTTCCTCAATTCTCTCTCGCGACCGTGAATTCCATCTTCTTCCTCCATTCTCTCTCGTGGAAAAAATCAACAGCATCATCATCCATCATTTCGTCGCTAATTATCCCGTTCATCACCTCGTCGTTCATCATCCCGAACGATTTTCTATCACGAAATCATTTTTGCTGAAATCATTTTTAATATCAATCAAATCAAAATCGAAACAACAAAAATTAGGGCACGAAATCGATTTCAAAAATCAACCTCGAATGGATTTTTATTTGTTGCTATAATCATTATACTTTAATGATGATTTCTACCGATTAGTTTTAAGGTTATTTCGAAAGGTGATTCGTGATTTTTTTCTCGTTCGGCAATTTTGATGTTTAACCTTTCAGCGCGTGGTTATCATTTTTGTGTTTTTTTAGTTATCATTTTTCTTGTTTTTAACTTTACAACGTAGCAGCAGTTTTTAGTTATCATTTTTCTATTTTTTTAGTTATCATTTTTCCTGTTTTAACTTTAAAAACATAGCAGCAGTTTTTAGTTATCATTTTTCTATTTTTCTGGTTATCATTTTTAGTGGAACTGCTCTGTTATGTTAAACATTACTGCAGTTTTAAGGTATCATTTTTATATTTTTTAAGGTATCATTTTTACTCTATTTTATGTGTTATGTTAAACATCATAGCAGTTTTAAGGTATCCTTTTTATATTTTTTAAGGTATCATTTTTAGTGTAATTTCTGTGTTATGTTTATATGCATCTTTTTTTTACCTACAATATTAAAAAACTGATATCCATGAACTGTGAATATGAGAAAAACTTTAGCTTAGCCCTACCAACTTATTTCTAGTTGAATTTACATCATAGCAGCTTTTAGGTAGATTTGTGTTGTTTGCTTTGGTAATTGATTTTTTTTATACACAACATTAATTATAATTGATGCAAAAATTGTTTACATCACAGTTTGATTGAATAAAATAGAATATGTTCGACTGAGTGACGAAGTTGATGCAAAAAAACAGTTTCAAAATTAACACAGCAATAAAAACACATGAAAACAACACATAACATAGCTAAAACAGTAAAAATGATACCTAAAATAGTAGGAAAATGATAACTAAATACTGATGCAATGCTTTTGAAGATAAAATAATGAAAAAAATATATCATAGTTTGATTGATTAAATTGAAATAAGTTCGACTTAGTTTCTTAGCTGATACAACAATATAACTTCAAAATTAACACAACAACAAAATTTCATAGAAAAAACATATAACACAGTTAAAACGGTAAAAATGATAACTACAGAAATAGAAAAATGATAACTAAAAACTGCTGCTATGTTCTTAAAGTTAAAACATGAAAAATGATAACTAAAAAATAGAAAAATGATAACTAAAAATTGCTGCTATGCTTTAAAGTTAAAAAAAAAATGATAACTACAAAAATACAAAAATGATACCTACGAACTGCTATACTATTAACGATAAAAAAAAACATTTCTAATCACGAAAAAATTGTTTCAACAATTTCGACTTCTTCAATTGTGTTTTCCATCGTTTGAAAAATATTTTTATTCCATTCAATCATCATTTCGAACGGATTTTTGATGTTCGATCTATTTTTTTTTAGGGTTTTTATTTCGGTTGATTTATGGTGGTGATTTTGATTCGTGAATTTTGTCTTTGAATTCGAATTTCGATTCCAATGTATTATCATATTTGTGATTTAAGCGATTTATGATTTCGTGAATTTGGTGATTTCGTGATAAACGATGAAATCGACAAAGACGTGAGAGAGGGAGAAGAAGAAAGCAGCGGACGGTGGTTTCTTTGGACTGGGCTAAATGTTGTCCTTTAGGATAAAATATAATAGTGGTGTCCTTATGGATAAAATATTACACTAATTTGTCCTTAAAAAATATTTCCCCTACTCATAATACCCATACAAAATATCGCATAAAAGAAGAATTTAGAACAAAACATATTCAGCTACCATACCCGAGTAACTCATGAAGATGACGATGGAGAAGAATATTCATAATCAAATTCGTCATTTCTCTTAAGCATTGCCATCATCTGCTTCATTTGTGATTGAAAGTTTTCTCTATCTACTTTTGTTGTTGTGCAAGTCTTGCTTACTCTTCCTCAAGTCTTTGGCAATTAGCTCGCTCACGCTCTCTCTCTGCCTCAATATTAATCCTCTCTGCTCTCTCATTCTCGAGCTCTAAGCGCATTTCCTCAATGTTTTTTTGTAGCTCATGAACATCATCTTCATTATCAACACAATGACGTTTTGAACATTGAGAAGAGGGAAGCTGTAAAGAGATTACACAAAATAAGATAATTCTCAAGAAGGGTAGGATTTGAAATCACTTTAGAAAAGAAATTCGAGTATGATATATTGACATAGTGAACCATAAGTACTCCTAATTCAAAAACTTCAAACATCGACCCAGTTCATTTTAAAAAAAAAAGTCAAGATCGAAAAAAAAATACAAATACACATACTACTAAAACCGATACAAGCACACATTACAGCTTAATCTAATGCACATACATATACAACACGCACAACCAAACACACATAAACTTGGTAGCAATTAACCAATGCACATAAGCTTTTCTCCAGCAATACTTGTTTTTTGTTTACAGGAAGTCGCTGAACCTAGGCGTTCGAATAAAACCAATGATATCAAAAAGGACGATGACCCTTCTAAGAGTACCGGTTTAATGGACATCTACTGGGTACACACTTCTTCAAACCTTCTTTATCATGTAATTTATATATTTATCTGAATCAATTTTGTACATATATCATGGGGATTAAGTCGAAACTGTGCTGAAACATGCACAAGATTTTCTCTTTTATGCTGGATATCCACATATAACCTCTGATCAAATCAAAGGTTGATTTACAATGACTAGCACTAAAAATAAAACCTACATAATTTCTATATGTAGCAAATTATGGGTAAAATACGGTTCACTGAGTAGCTGCTATTTTGTTTCATACACTAAAGATAAGCAGAGTAACAATTAGCAAAAAGTATACTTGCAATAACTTTGATGTCTACAATATTAACAATTCAGTTTGCAAATGGCTTTGCTATTAGTTTCCTTTCAGTTCAAATGCTACTTTCTAGTAGACTCATTAGCATCACTAACATAAACTCCCCTCTATGATATGATATCAAATCTATGGTTCAGATTTCCTTGTACAATACATATCTTGTAACAAGTATCGAGTATCTTCTATTAACAACCAAGGTAAAATTTATACAAAGGATATATGGGAATATTAGTGTATTGTATACCCATAAATATGTAGAAATAATGTATGGAGCAATTTTCTAGATCGTTAAGGAAGATTGTCGAAATCGAATTTTTACCCATATTTCGGCTCGTCGAGCATCGAAATAGGTATGCAAGTTTATTTCCAAATGTATGGTTTTTCTTATCGATAATAACTATGAAAATATAGTATGCGAGTTTATTTCCAGATGTTTTTAGAATGTGCCATATAAACACTCATAAGTTTCTTTTCTACAAAAAAATACCAGATTTTACCAAATTGATTAAATACAATGGACTAGTATACGGATTTGAGTTGGGACATCTTCTTTATTCAAAAGTCAACACAAATGTTAACCAATTTAATTTGGTAGCTTTTTGAAAGTGTTAATCAAATCTTAATCTATCACTTTGACAATCCTTAGGTGAATGTGAGATGAGTGTAAAATTTGTAACTTGAGAGTGCTACATGGGAAAATAGGAGGAAAGGAAATAACAAACACATTGCAAAGGGAACAACCGACCATATAACATATCTATTCCACTTCATCTTCTAACTGTTTTAGGTAATCAAACAGTGTATTAAAGTCATTTCCAAGCAGTCGTTTAGAAAACATTGTATCTCTGGCATGTTTTTACGGCTTATTTGATGACAGTGCTTGGAGATTGTGCGTATTATCTCAGGCAGATACAAGAATGTGTTGGGAACTAATAAGCAACCAAGGTTGGGACCTGATAAGCAACAGAGGTTTGTTACTACTAATTGGTCTGATTCTGTCTACGTTTTTTGCTGCTGCTATCATTTGTTTTGCGTTCAAAAAGCACACTCTTTATCGTTAAATCCAGTTTTTTAATACCTAAATCAGTAAACTCTTAAGCAAATGTGATATTTTGTCAAACAACATTCTAGGTTAAGTACCGTTGTTCCTGTGTGCTCATCACATTTTAATCACTGGTTTTTCTAGCATCACAATTTATTTTTTGTTGTACATTAATCGAGAATAAAGAGGGGTTCGGCTGCATAGTCCAAACCAAATCGTGCGGACAACGATAATATTTGCAAGAGCAACTTCATCATATTCAAGGTCCAACAACCAGAACTTGAATATTGAACCTTAAATTTGGATGGAATTTTTTTGTCGTGCTTCAGTTGACCTTTTCTTTCGTCCATACTAAATCTAAAGCATGTATTGGGCTTTAATTTTTTCTTTTAATATGACAACATGCTTTGCTGGAAGTTTTAGTATTATAGTTTTCCATAGTTTTAGCATTCATTTATCGGTCGCACAAAATAAATAAAACAACCCAAACGGGTGAGAAATGTACGTTTGTGAAGTGGGAGGATTTAATCTTAGCCTGTATACTATTCACTTATGGTCAGTTTTCCACACTAATACACACTGTTACTTGAATAATACACTGTCATTACTTTTTAAATACAATTTTCAAACTACGGTTCTAGTAATCTTGGGTTTGAGTCCCTAAAAGCACACAAATGAGTTCTAGAAATATCTACAGCCAAGATTTTGCAGGTACTAAAATGAAGTATATAATAAGTCATTACTATTAATTTTTTCATCGGCCATTACATCAATTTTTGGTTTGGTGACGTTTCCAGAAGATTACATCGGCCATTAATGTTAATAAGTCATTGCAAGTACTAAAATGCGCAAGAAAAGGCGTTGATCATCGGCGTAGGAAGGTTTGGTGACGTTTCCAGAAGATTTCATGAGTTCTCTTTTATGTGAAACTAATTACATGGTGTTTTCAGGAAGAATGATTGAATGCAGATTTAAAAAAAAAAAGTAAAAAAAGTCATGAACTATTGTCTTGAATGCTATTTGCTAGCTTAGAAAGAAGGGCATGGACGCATGCATGACTGTATTACCATTTTTAAAGATGTAATTCCCAAAGGATTCCTTCTTGTTTTTACTTGATAAGCTGATTGATATGTATATTGTGTGCTACAATTTGTCATTTGACATCCAAAAAAAACCAATAACAGTAATAATAATGAATGACTGCCAAAATCATTTCATTGAATGTGCTTTAAATTTTGTGCTTCTTTTCTACAAAAAAGCTTAAGCCGCTCGTGACTTGTTCGACAACATCAACTGTCAAGATTGTTAATTTTGATTTCTCAATCTTGATTCAATTTATACGTAAGGATATTACTTTTTATTGGAAAATGTATCAATTTTAGCTACTTTACGATATTAAATTGTTAAGATTTTTGTTCTATTGTGAAGTATGATATTTAGATTTATTTCAGGTGGGTTGTCAAGTGAAGAAGAAACTCTGATTTGTTTCCATGAGTTTCAAAAATATGTTTATGACCAGGAAATTGTATCCTTAAAAATGATTTCAGGTCTACATTAAATTAAACTTCGCAGTCTCAAAGCTGATGCATTTAAATAGTGTTTTATATGTATTTGACAGTTCTCACTTCTCATGCATTTTAAGAGGTTTTTGTGTGTGTGCGCAACCTAGGAGTTTTGTATTTTTGTAGTCGTTAAGTCAAACGTAGGCAAACGAAAAATCACAACATGCCTTCGGAATAGTTTGTGCAGCTGATATGATCTCAGTTACAATAGAAAAGCCCACTCAAAAAAAGGAAAACTTATTCAATGCTATCAAAGGCCTAACTGAAATATGAATTAAATTTGAGTGCTAAGCCAAGTACGTACCAATATATCAAATTGCGTCTTATGTGAATTTCGATGTATAAATGAAAAAAAAAACTTTGAAGTGCCTCTAGATTCCCAATGGGATAAAAGCGTTTTTTTGCATTTGGCACCACAACTGATTCGAATACGTCATCAGCTGTGTCTGGTGGAAGCTCCAATATGTCGTCACCAGTTGCCTCTTGAAGTGATGTTAGTTTCTCTGCGCAAGCTCTTGTGAAATTGTCCTATTAATATATTTCTTTTAGAAGTGCTCAAACATGTTTTCCTTAAAACAAATTACTACATACGTAAAATGTTGTCACTTTAGGATCTATCCAAGTAGGTGGAGTGGAGTCATCCTTATTACGCGCTGAAGCTTTGATGCGAGTACGCTCAAATACCTCAAGCACACGAGCAGGCCTACCATGCTCCTTACTCTAAAAAAATGTCATTCTTTGAAGTCGAAATAAATAAATATAGTAATGAAGAACAAAATTATTACCAATCTTTCGGCATGTTCCTGTGTAGAAATAGATCCACAACTATGCAATGTCGGATTACAATTTCTATTGGTTGAGGCTTTCTTTGATTTCTCTTTAACTTCTGGAAGATCCCAATATTGGAGCCATTTGTTCCAAATAGTTTGACTCATGAAGATTGGTAATGCATTCTTTTCCTTTATATCATTAACCATATTCGAATATCTTTTGCTAGCCTTTGTTTTCCAATATTTTCTTATAGTCTCTATTGGATAAGCATCATAACCATATACTTGACCCTGTAATGTATGATATATGTTACATGTACTGCATTCAAATAATATAATCAAAGCTTGTTACTGTCAATAAATTATAGAAGCTGAACAATTATTTAAATAATATACTTAGCCATGTAATGTATGTTATATTACAATGTATGATATATGCAGCATAGTTTTAGCATGTTTCTTGGAGTGGACAAGGTAGATCACATGATAGTACAAATAAATTTCAAAGATTTCTATTTTACACAGTGCGTCTGTTTACATACCCGAAAGCCCATTATCAAATAAACAAATGCGGCTGTATATATGAGTTAGTACGAATTAGCTCTGTATCAATTGGACTGATTATGTATAATTAGAGAAAAATTTGTTTTTGTCATCTAGCAAAATACATGTGATATAGATAATTAAGCATTTCACATTTTTTAACTCACAGCTGACTGATTTCACATGCCTCTATATATAATAATCGAGAATTTAAAATGTTGTACTTTTACATGTTAAAGTATCAATTTATGAACATTTTCATTGTTAAAACATAGGTATCATGACATTGTCATTGAATTTCAATTCCCTTATGTTATATCTTGGGAAAAAAAATTTAATTAACATGCATCATTTAGCTTATATCATTCTCTGTGGAGCATATAGAAAACAAATATCACGCACTTGGAATCATTGGATGACATCCTTTTGCCTGTCTCTAAAAGCTGATATGATGATATCCTGTGTTGATAACAATTATTTTGCACTATCTTTGGATAAGCATAAGGAGGCTAGTTATTTGAAAGCCCTATAATTATGCTTGTGCATTACTGCATTATAACTTGGAAACCTAGATTGTGATTGTTTATGACACAGACTACCTGTGTATATTCTCGTAAAAAGTCGTTATTTTACAGTTGTTCCTACTTATAGCATACAAAGGTACAAATAAAACTTTTTATTATAACAAATAATAAACACAATAAAAAAGAAGACAAACATATTGTCCATCTACTGTTGGGTTTTTGAGAGAATCGACCACTCCATACGATTTTAGAATGGATCGACCACTACAACTATCAAGCTTAAAAGAAGAAAAGCTAGACTCTTTGTCTAGACTACTGATGACGGATTTTAAAGTGAGAAAATGTATTACATTACATGCACGCACAGGTAGAGAACACATTGTGTAAAACAGAGCCTCACAAACAGAATGACCCGTTAAACTTACATACAGAATACGACCTAAACAAGATAAACTAACGTAGGCCGAATAAAGACCTGAACAAACTGACATAGCCAAAGACAAGCCAAACATGACCTACGCACTGCAATCCAATGCAATCAACAGACCTTTAGGCAGCAAATAGACTGAAGGAATCGCATAAGCAGGCACAAACCAGGATAACCAAGGGATGAGAAAATGTAAGTTATGATTATAGTATATTAAACTTATACTAAATAAAAAATTGTCAATTATAGCTATCATTATATTAAATTTTACAGTATACAAAATGTTTGTTATAACTAGCACTATTCTTCAATATTTAAAAAAAAGTCCTTCAACCTAATTTATTTTGAGTTTTTCCTAGCCTCTTTTCAGATGTGCAATTTGTAGTTGGATAAGACCAGTTTACCGTGCAGCTTTAGCAAGAGCATCAAATTCAAGTTGAGATCCACATACGCATGACTCTGCATCAATGGGTTTGCATCTAAAGGACCAAAACGTGAAAACTAGAAACTAATAAAATCAATTTGCAATTGAGTTGTACATTAATTTTATTATGTTACCATGATCGCAGCTCATACACACAAAGCGAACACTGATATCGTACAAGAAGATAGCCCATGAGGGTCTGAACCATAACCAACCATTATAGTGTCTCGAGCCAAACGTATATATGTGGACATAGAGAACAATAGTATTCAGGACATAGGAACCGTCAACACATGTTTCAAACTTTTCAAACTTTTGAAACCATTTCTATAGCTAGGCAACATACTGCATACCCAGTTTTCAAGCATAGAAACATCAGCATAAGTGACACACTTCTAGAAGTATATTCTATCTTTTTTACTGCCAACTTGTTATATTTTTTAAAAAACACACTAATTATTAGTACTAAGTTATTTCTATTGTATTGTTAATAAAATTTATATTTTTAAATTTGTTCAACTGAGATATGCCTCTGTGCTTTAAAGAAGAAATTTTATATGTTATATGGTAACATGAACTGAGTTGATGAACATACCATGATGTCAAAATAAAGGGTCTAACTCTAGTTGTTTTGTCCATGTTAGAAAATAAGATAAAAGGTCTTATACTAACGTTAGTTTAATATGTCATCCTCTGTACATGACTTACATTCAGTATTAATACAAGAACGATTTAACGTTTTGTACCAATGCAATATAATCATTAAATTGCAGAAAGGCAGAGTTTGTTTCTATGTAACTTAAATTTCACTCATTCATCCATTCCTGCGGCACTGAGTGATAAATATACGACCACCAAGAAAATAATGAAAAACTCATGCAGCCAAGAACTCCACATGCTATCAAATATAAATCAGTTAAAACTTCATAAATTTTGGTGAGAGTGTTCCTATATAGATCTAATCATCATGAGAAATCAAACTCATTAACCTGCATATTGGGAAGACCAGTAGTAACCTTTAAGTTATTAAGTTTGATTATTTTACTGAAAGTGACACTAGAACCTCCTTTCTTTTCTTTAGCAAGTCAGATACAATTGAGATCGCCCACAAATACTGAGGGTCTAAAAATGTTAATAGCATCCAGTTCGAAGTTAGTCCAAAATATATCCCTTGTGTTTTCAGCATTCTACGTTTTTAATAACACTAAGCATTACTCTCAAAATTCAATTTAGGGCCCCAAGATTCTTTTAAGATTAGCAATGTAGTATAACTGAAATTTGTTTCCAACAACACCAAAACCCACTATATTATGTTTTATAAGGATACATTTAGCCTCCTAATTTTATTGGGTTTATAGAACCACCTTACAGTCCAAAATAGTTGTTAACATCTTTTATTTTTGTGGCTTCTCAAAACACTACCTTGTTAACATCTTTTATTTTCGTGGCTTCTCAAAACACTTATCAGATTACCTTTATCAAACTTGGACTCATATTACAGAATTTTCAAATTAACACACTTATCATGTCTAAAGAAGAAACCAAACAATAACAAAACGCTCAAATAATGATTATTTTATCATACATTGTAACATAATATCATAACTAAAACTTATCAAAAAATCTTTGAAATTATTTTATGACTGCAGCATAATATCATAATTGAAACTTACCAAAAAATCTTTGAAAAGTAGCTCCTTATAATCGGATGGTATCTTTCCAAAAGTAGGCCAAAAATCAGCCAAATGTTTATGAAATGAAGCGGTGATTCTCTTCGAAAGTTCACTAGAAGGATGCATCGAAAAAGTGCTGTACATAGTATTTATGTTATCATAATGGCAGTCAAAGAATATAAATAAATATTCATATAGCATAGTAAAACATGTACTTATCTTTTGTTTCTACCTGTCGAAGTTCAATGCGACCTGATGTATTGATCGACTTTGCCGTTGGAATCGTTGTGCCTCCATGTACATTTAGACAGTCGTGCTCGTTCACAGTGTTATGTGGGGAAGAACGCAAAGGAGGAAGGGAAGGAGAAACACCGTGGCTGGGTTGAGGATTTGGTTGACGTCTAGATTGAGGAGTATCTTCGCTTTGATGAGAAACACCGTTGGAAGTTTGCCGTGGAGGAGTTGACGGCATAGGATTGGGCTGTAGAGGAGCTGACGGCGTATGATTGGGCTGTGGAGGAGCTGACGGCGTATGATTTGTTTGTGGAGGTGCTGACGACATAGGATTGGGCTGTGGAGGAGTTGACTGCATTGGATTGGGCTGCAGAGAAGCAGACTGTCGATTAGGCTGTGAGGGAATTGGTTGGGAAGGAGTTGGCATTGAAGAAATATGCTGGGAAGTAGTATTAGAGGATGGCTCGACTATTGTAGGCCGAAATGGAAGAGTTCGTGCAGTCGAACGATGATGCAATGATGTTGCGTGATTACTTTTGAATTTACTTTGAGGATATGGTTTGATAGTATGACTAGGCAGTAAAGTAGGCTGTATAAGTAAAGGGCCACTGTGTCCCCGTCCCCGATTTTTTGTTATTTCTTGTCCCGGTTCTTGGGAAGCATAGTGGTGTCCACGTGTAGCGCCAACCATATCTGTAAATCATGCATGATACTTCAATAGTTAGACTGTCATAACACATCATGCTATTTTCACAGAAAACAATTTTCATTCCTATTTTCGCAGCCAGATTAAAGAGGATTTATATACAACTTAATCATATAGAAACTAAACGAATCTTAAGCGATTTATTTCTTTAAAGCAGTGGTGTAGACCAAATTCATTGTAAGATCTATGTTAGTGCTTTCACTTCATACAAGAAAATGTAAGTGAAATCATGAATTATTTATGCTTTCACATTTACCATTAAGAAAAATAAACTTATGTTCTGTTATTTTCATGTTTCAAGTTCTTAAATTTTTTAGTTTCAATTTCAGTCAACTGTAAAACTATTAAATAAACTAATTGTTAATTTATTAGAAAACGCATGTAATTTAGTTAATCTGAACTCTACATGTTTCTATCTTAGTTAGTAGAAAATAGCAGTATCAGTGATGATTTCAAAATACATTTCACTAAGATATTAGTATTATCACATTTATTTTTCCATTAATACTCAATCTATTAATTACTATTGAATTCTAAAAAATGTTAGTTAATTCTTAAATAAGCATTAAATAAAGTTAATTCAATCACTAATAAGTAATTAACTCTCTGATTGATGTAAAATATAACATTGAATTTCTCTTAAACATTACTTACTGTTTGAGCAGTTACAAAGTAAACAGGGCTAAAAAAACATATGCTAATTTTAACAGGCATAAAAATAAACATCTTCATATGCACAAAATTAAATCTTGCTAAGGATCGGCAAATCAATTTCCCATTTTAAATTCTTTATGATTAGCATATTTGTATGAATTCTAGTCCCTTTTTTTAATGGATCCATTTTATAATCATGCATATTCCGTCAGCATATGATTTAAACATAAAAGCAGTATCTTAGTTTACAGGCACCTCTATATTTAGAGCTCAATCCCAATGATATTTTTCAGTGAAAGCAGCTCTATATTTTTCTATTTGAACTTACACATACACAGCAAAATAATTAGATCTACAAGCTTGGAATTTATGTATTTGAAAAAAACAAGAGAACATGGATCATTGGTCTTCTTAACCTGCAGAGTCCCTTAGATTATCTAAAAGATGTTACAACTCAAAAATAAAAATGATAGAAGCCAATAAAAAAATAAAAAAATTCCTTAGGTTAACTAAAAGGAAAAAAGAAGGTACAGAGTAGTGACAAGCACAAAAATTAGCAGAACTTTATCTCTAAAACTGAACGTATTTAACTAGCATTTTCGCCAGTAAACAAGAGGAGTTCCACATATGCCTTTTTTTCCAAATATTTTTTTCCTCACCAAAATATGAAAGTCATTTCCAAAAAAAAAAATTTGCTCCCTAAAATATGTATATGGAAAATTACTTTCTACAATGATAGAGAACCTTTAAATTCTGATGTTGACAATTTGGAAAAGTTGGATTCCTCGTGCATTCGAAGGGTCATTTGAAAGTGCATTTTTATAGGAAAAGGAAAATTTGTTTGAAAGTGTATTCGCAAGTGTCATTTGCAGTTTATTTGAAAGTGGTAATGAACTATTTCATTGTATTAAGTAAACCAGAACTTTAACTAGGGGAGGAAAACCGGACTTAGGCAGACCCAGACGAACCTAGGATAAGTCAAAATCACACGAGACTAGGTGGAATAGGCGGATCTAGGTTGGTATAGGTGGACCAATGTAACAACCCGACGATTTCGACTCCGAAAATCAACACAAAATTGCCATGTTGACTATTCAGACATCAAAAGTACATGATCGTTAATAGAAAGAAGTTAGAGGGTGAGAATAGATAAGATAGAAAATTAGAATAGAAGAACAAGAAGATCACTACAACACAAAATCAGAGTAACACGAATCTCACAGCGGAACGAATAAAATATAATATAAAACATAACTTTAAAATAAAACGGTATATATATGCAACAACATTGTCAGAGTACAACACTTACACACAGCGGAAATAACAATAGCTACATAATCATGAAGCCACATGCTTCAAGCTCCTCCAAATATATCTGTAAAGACCTGAACTACTTGACTGCCCGTACGAATTTGGGCACCCAAGAGTATAGGGAAAACAAAACAAAATAAACTCTGGGTCAATCATGGGACTGGTGTGAGTTAACTCAAATCATCGGTTTAACTTTTCAAAATCCCTTTCAAAAGAAAAGATAATCGTAAGACCGATCCACACATAAACACGGATGGTTTTTACCTTACGATAACCCAAAACAGTTTTGGAAATCAATACTTCTCTGATTTATAATAATGTCTAATCACAAGTAATTAACAATCTAGCAGAATGCTTGCATCTCACGTTCCACATATATAGTAGACGAACAAAACCGCGGGTGCTTATTGGAGATTGGATTCCGACTATGACAAGATATGGGACCACCTGTCGGTAGTGTATCTCTAGAGGCAAATACACTGGGTTCAACAAGAACATCTTGCAGCCCGGCCCACACATGACCGACCACTCATTTCGCTTGAGTGTATCGAATGTATATCACCAACGGTTGGGAGCTACCCACCGTTCCTGAAAAGGGACAGCATCGATAATAGATTAAAGAATGGAATGGATTTTCTCTAGATATGTGATATACACCCTAATGGGAGCGACCCACTTAGCCATGCTGCCCGCCCGATTTCTGTCATTTCCCGGTTGATGAGGCTTGAGGTCGTAACGTATCTTTTGAAATATCTGACCACAATTCACTTTGAACGCCACATCATCATACCCGCCAAAATACAAATTGATTTCCCCAAAAATACCACGGGTATAAAGCTAAGAGAAACGAATTACTCCGCCACCAAACGTAAGTACGTTTGAAGAGATCAACTTACGCGATCCGTTAGATATACTTTGTCAGACATTCGTCCATTCACGTTTGTCTTGGGACTGGACAAACCGAAGGCACTATTCTGTAAACAGGATAGCCCTTGCATAACTCCATCTTCAATGATTTTCATCATATTTGATCGCAACGCTAACGTCCATATAGAGTGGTTTTCAGATAATGAATATGATCCCGGTCTCTCCGTATTGACGACGGATAAATGGTCAAAAACATCGATAGTCGGTGATTTAACTATCAAAGAAAAACAGGTGTGCAAACAACGATATTATTTCCAGATGGAAATTCTATCGACCAATCATCATTCAAAGGTTTATTTCTTTTAATTAAATTATCATTAATTTATCCATTTTCCCTTCTATATATTCGTAAATTCTTAATTTCTAAATTTGGAAAAAACATACTTTATAAATCATTTGGACCACATCACCATATTTACTTCTATTTCTTATTTCCTATATTGGAAAACATTTCTGATCCTTATTTGGAAAACGTTTCCAAACTCCTTCGTTTGATTTAAACCGATATTTAAATAAAACATCACTAAGCCAATTCAAACCATTTCACCCATTGGCTCAATTCACTTAACCAATCTTCACTACCGAACTTTACCCATCCCTTAGTTAAAATGAAGCCAATCAAGTTGGGGTATAATTTAACTCTCAAACCTTAACTGAACAACATTTCTAACCTCGAAGTAGACAAAGTTCACCTTCTAAATCTTTAACAAACTTCCTTACGCTACTCTCGGATTCTATTTACGTATCCACTTCTTTATTGAAAACATTGGCTATAACTATAGCGTTATAATCCCTTCCCCTTAAATATCCAACTTCAAAATATAATTTTTATTCCTTAATTTATTAAAATAACTAAACCTACTAATTTATCAATAAATAAGTCTTGATTAAACCGGAAAGCAAATATCACTTTCCTGAATTCGATATAATCGAATTCGGTGTATAATTCTCTTTTTCGAATAATCTCTATTCGATAGCTCCTTTTCGAATAAACTATATTCGATAACTCTTTCTTTGAATAACTATATTCGATAATCTCTCTTCAAATGATTTACATTCGATTAATCTCCTTTTGAATAAACTATATTCGATTAACTCTAATTGAATAACTAATATTCAATTAATTCTAATTCGATTAACTATGTTCAACTTTCTCTAATTCAATTAATTTTAAATGATTAACTCCTTTGATTAACTTTACGTCCCCATTCAGTTTCAATTGTCGATGTTGAAATCGATTCTTACTTCTCTATATAATTCCGGACTTATATATTCTATTTATCCAATGATAAACATTTTATTTAATTTATAAAATATTATTCATAAATTTATCTTCTTACTCTATCTGTTAAAACAGATTCTATTTAAAATATTTGCTTTAAATCCATATCATGTTGTACTCGTGTGCGAAGCACGGGTCTAAACCTTTCAAATGTAAAATTCTCCTTTTATACAATTCTAGTCACCTTTCAAGTATTTCCTTTTATAATCTATTTATTTACAAAATAAATCCCTTTTTGAAAATTCTATTTTTTTTTAAAAATATTTTCTATTTATAAAATCTATTGATTTTATAAGTAATTCCTTTGATAATCTAACTATTCCCTTTCTATTTATTTTACACATATTTCCTCTTTCTATTCTGTTTATTTTCAAATAAATATCCCTTTTCAATTCTATTTGTAAATAGTTTACAAATATTTATTTTTCAGTTCTATCTATAAATGTTTTACAAATATTTCCCTTTAATTTTTTTCTACTTGATTAACAAACAAATATTCCTTTTTAATCTATTTATTTTTGCTAAATAAATATTTTCTTTTTATAAAATCTTTTGATTTTATAAATATTTCTTTTCAATATAACATTGAAAATTTCCTATTTAACATTCCAGTATTCCTTATGGTATTTAGTGTACCATATAACTATGATCGGCATCATTCAACCATACAAAATCAACAACAGATTTCATATCACATCATATAATATAATATATGAAAAACAGTAAAATAAATGTTGAGGAACCCAGTTGGGTCCCTCTGACCTGTTTCCCTGCATCCACAGATGTTAAACAATAAAATTAACATCAATTTCATTTTACTATGAAATATTCTGCTAAACAGAATCAATATTTGATTAACGATTTATATCTATATCATTATCTATAATTTCAATCAACTATCTAGCAGTTCAACCAAACAGCCAACACACAACAAACAACCATTATTTAAAAATTCTAAAAATATTTTATAAAAATATAAATTGAGTAGAGTTAGTGAGGTTTACTCATCTTGCACGGTTATCGTTAAATAACGATAATTGGTCATTGATTTGATTCAGGCATTTAATTTCACCATAAATCCGAACGAGCTCTAATTCACTTCTGGTCAGTTCCATGGCGTAGTCACCGTCCATACGGTCCCAACGGATCTGATCATTCGAAATTCTGATACAGTATGAGATAGTTATACGATTTATAAGTTTGTACCATTTTAAATTAAAATTAAATTAAATTTCCCTTCATACAAAATTGGGCTTTAACCTTATATCTGGCAGCCCACCCTTCTATACTCAACCGTATATGAACAGCACCCTTCCCTTTATAATTATCCGAAACCCAATCCTTCCCATTTCTTCAACATCCAATTAACAGCACATCACACGACCCACACCAAATCATCCACCGCCGCCTCCTTGGTACCTCAAACTCCGACCAGACACCCACACCTTAACCGCACATCAGTCATCGTTCATCCACTGAAAGCCCTGACCCCTAACGCATCTTCCTCTGTCCTGAATCCTTACTCGAACAGAACCACTTCGAGCCGCCCTGACAAACGCCACCGACCACCTATTACTATCGCACCACCACCAGACTGACCGGCATCGAACCCCCTTCCTTCTCCGACTTGTCTGATCTCTTCCGACCCCTTGCAGTGCTCGAATAAGCATAAAACCCCCGAACCCTAACCTCGTGCCACCGTCGCCAGGAAAGGTCCGCCTTAGTCAACTGTCTCATATTTCCAGCGAGCGTAAACTGCTTCGAGCTTCCCAGAGGTTGCATGGAATGAAGCTTTGTCATTTTAAAATTTACAGAGTTTTCCTTTTTCATTTGTTTTGATTTTTGATTTTGGATTACCATTTAGGGCTCATTATTCGCCTATATGGTTTGGCTTATTTAAAATTTTGGGAGCAATGACTTTGCCTGAGTATTTATTTCCAGAGAATAAACGAGCTCCTGCTCGTGCTTATATAGGCTTCGAATTCCTTCGTTGTCAAGGAATAGACGGTAGGGTAGTTGTTGCTATGCACTGAGTTCTCAATTCATAGATTTTCAGTTTGATTTGAGGTGATAGGTGGTTGTATGAATTGTCCATAGCTGTTGAAAAGAAGCTGTAGGTAGAAGCAGTAGGATGTGTGCAGTAGTACGGTGCTTCAACAATGAAGTATAAGAGAAAATATTTTTAAATATATTTGCATGTGCTAGCCAAAAATCTTGAGTAAGGTTTCGAGATTTGTTGAAGACTTGGCTCAGGTAGGATAGCAGACTTTGATTTAATTCATCATGTTGTAGCTGCGTTACTGGGGTAGCTGGTATCATTGGTAGGTACGTCATTGGCTTCAGCATGAAGGAAAACTGGCGGAAGTAGCCCGGCCAGTTAAGATGTTTAGTTATATTTGTATTTACTTGTTTGTTTCCGAGTGTATCATTAATATTAATGCAGTACCTATTGCCAATAACTTCATTTGTTTAGAATATCGTTCTATATTTGTTACATGCAGCCATCGTTTTCTTGTTCTATGTAATAATGTTGGGATTTTCTTCATATTGCACCACTATGACGGTTACTTATCCCTAACCATGCGAACTAAGATGGCAGTTGATATCACAAAGAAAAGGAGAACAAGGGGTTGATGAATCATATTGAAAGACATTGTTTATTTTGTTAAATTTAAATGCTTTTGAGTGCCAAGAGCTAACGTGGTTTAAGTGTACATTTATAGTGGGGGTTCAAAGCACATTTATTGTATTTGAACGATGAAGATGAAAATGGTTTGGGAATCCGTGAAAGAAATATTTCACTTTTTAGCTAAGGTAGTGTAATAACTCGGAAATTCTGGGCTAATTTAAAATTTTTATTTTGGCAATTTCGATGAATTTTGAATATTTAAAATGGAATATTTTAAATAATAGCGACGAGAAATTTATTTTGAATAGAATTAGAACCTTGTCTAAATTCGAATCCAGTATGCAGTTATTACCAATAAACTATTACGGTCGATGAACGATTCTATAGCGACTATTTGAAAATTTGATTTGGACATAAATCAAAATCTACACGATGAAATCCCAATTTTTCCCTTCCACTAGAAAAATATACTTCACCAGCTCCTAACGTTTCTTGTTTCACAGAAATCCGACTTAAAACGGCTTCTGTATATTCTTTTAAAGTTCGAATCGCCAAATTTCTAACTGCCGCGCCATTTCGAGCTCGATTAAAATTATTATACGTTTCATCGTTATTTATTGAATAGATTCGTTATTAAAAATCAAATCTAAACTTACCCAAATCTCTTATATTACCTAATTCGCACAATATTGGGAATTCAACTATTTTCGACCATTTCGAAAATAAATATATTATTCTACTATTTATATTAATTAAATATAAATATTATTTAATTCAAGTTATCAATATCGCCAAATCAATATTTAATAATTAAATAAATAAATTATTTCACCGTAAAAAAATACGGGACGTTACAACCAATGCAGGAATAGGCATTGCCTAAGTGAAAGACAGGTGGATTGTAGGTGCTTTGGTCGGCTAGAACATACGCCTTGGCTCCTAAACGAGGCAGCATACCCCATCCAGGAGGCCACTTAGTTCGATTTTTACAATACTCACACACACAAGCACACGTTATTTCTGTTCTGGTTGATCTTTAAATCTTTCAGCCCGATAGACCTTTGATATATCTTTTTGTTGGGTATCGCAATTATGACTTTTTTTGCATGTTCAAAGTTGAACTACGACAAATATAAGTCGGTACATTCTTGTTCAAATTTTGCATATGTTCATCATTATAATCTACAAGTCCGTCTATCTTTCCCTCCATTTATAGCAGTAATGGCTTGCTCAACGCACAAGCATCAAAAACGAAGATCAATGGACAATAGAGGAGTTAACTTGTTCTCTATGCTTTTGTTATCTTTCAAACCACGAAAAATTAAATAAACTTGTTTTATCTATCATAATTAAAAAAATTAAAATAAACAATAGTTTTAGAATAATAGATTGAGCCAAATAAACCGTTAAGAAGGCCGTGTAGATGCTAATTGTAAGCTGTGTGACATCATTGTTCTAATTCTTAAAAGACAAACGAAAAAATTCATGTCTTTAAACAATCTTAAGACCAATTTCAGTTTAATCAATCACATGTTACACGACATAACAATTAATTAGTTAACTATAAAACAACAAAATTAAAAATCACAAATTAAATACCGAACTCAATACCATGCCGAATATCATGTGCATAGCCGCAAATTTCGTACCGCCTTCACTAACATAAGTTGCTTTTCCTTCCAAGAATTTCATACATAGCAATGGGTAGAGATGTTGTTGTATCATCTATCGTTTGTCTCATTTTAGTTTTATTGCAATTTCATACATAGCAATAAGTTGCTTTGATTTGATAAATTTTACTCTTTTTAAGCTGGATAAGTTCTTCATCCACAATTTGGTATGTATGATATGGCGGCACCAATTGTTTGTTTATGAATTTATATTCCAGTCAATATGCGTATTAACTCACATTTTATTTCAACTCATAATAATACTATAATACCGTCACTAACATGGACTTCGCTTTGAGAACTACTTGCAAACTGTTGTGCTGTTAGGTAGGCATTCCCACTGGTGTTGAGCGTGGATTTATTGAGAAATGTTGAGAGTATAACATGAGTAAACTTGCTCTTTAATCAATGAAAATCAGCAATTAATTATAAATTAATGATTTCATCATGGAACTCAATCCTAATATTTGTTAGCACAATCTAGCTACTTAATATACATATCATATCTACTTAGACTAGCCAACATGACAGATAATGCATATTTATCGAGAAGTACCACCAATGCAGTAAGAATTAATGAGAAGATTAAATATCTAAAAAGAATTAATGTAGCAGTACCTTAGTAAATGAGTAACCCAAACTGTGATTTACCACCCTAATTCAGCCTGGTCCTATGATTAGGAGAAAGCAACTTAGTTGGAAGGGACAAAGATGTCGATGATTAACTGCAAATACCAAAAGTGAAAGTTTAGCTTGAGTTAGTAAGAACTCAGGTTTATATTCCTATGGTAATGTAGATAAATATTTAAGATAGTAAAGATTCAAATTATTGGATGCCAAAAGTGAAAGTTCAGAAAATGCAAATACCAAAAGTGAAAGTTTAGCTTAAGTTTTTTTTCTTTTTCCTTTTTGGAACAAGTTAATTTAGCACATGAAAACAAGAAAAAAAGAGGACAAACAATCTCAAGCTTCATTAACATCTAATTCATTAACTTCCGAACATAAAATGTAGTTAGCATACACTAAAAATTCCAAAGAAGGTAAAAACAAAATGAAAATAAAATGGAACTTCAATTATTTTTTTGTAAAATAGAACTAAATGAAAACATAATTGGATTAGTCATAGAAGATCATAGTCATTCTTCATTAGCATCTGATTCTTCATTGTCGGTGCTTTCGTTTTCACTCTCATAGTCTACCAATATGTTATTATCTTCTTTATCCATATCAAATGCTTCTGTAACGTGAACACCATCATTAAGTGGTCCGAAATCAACTCCATTGTCCACATCGAATTCATTGATTAGATCTAGGTCTGCTTGATAAGCTTGATCATCCAAAACATTTGTGTCAAATGTATACCTAGCTTTTGTTTTACACATAGCCCGCCAATCATTTTTCTTACTTCGATCCGATGGATATATCACATAATAGACTTGAATTGCTTGTGTTGCCAACACAAATGGATCATAGGCCTTATACTTGGATTTATTATTTATTTCAATAAGATTGTACAAAGGATGCACATTGATTCCAATTTTACGGATATTGTCAAACCAATGACATTTGAATAGTAAAATTTTCTGCTCTGGATCGATAGAGTATGTCACCTCATAAATTTCCTTTAAATACCATAATAGTCTTGCATATGCACTTCCGGGTCATTACTACCTTTAACACATACACCACTGTTATAAGTTGACTTTCCATAACCATACTCTTATGTTTGAAATTTATACCCATCAACGATTTTTTTTTGCATTTTCTCACTTATTTTTGAGGCCCAAATGCTAAATTTTTTAATCTTTTGTCCCTCACATTATTAATCGGGTCACATACCTGTTAATAAAACAAGTATAAATTAATATGTATCTAAATGAATGTAATGCATGCCTAATTAAATGCTAGCTGTAATTTTATTATGTTAATCTTACATAATTGAGAAACCAATCACTAAAATTGGATGCAAGTGGAATATCAGGATTCACTTCCCCAAAAATACTGCAAGAGCATCAAAATATGTGAGATGGTTATATTTTGAAAGCAAAATCATGAAATGATATTTAAATTTACCTTATAAAAGGTTCTACTTCTTTGCAGTTAAGAAGTACGTAATTTCGGGCAGCATAGTACTCTACATCGTTCAACCAATGTTTTTTCCAACCACCATAAGGGCGCTCTTCTTTTTTAAATATGGATAATGAGCAATCATTGGAAAATTCTTCTATGTTAGGATCATTACGCGAGATAGAGTTGTTAATTTTTTTTACATGATCCTCAAAATAATGAGAAAAGAATGTTGCCGCTTCTTCCATGATGTAGGCATTACAAATTGATCCTTCCACACATGCTTTATTAGTCACTTTTTCTTCAAGTGTCTTATGTACCTAATATTATATGTATAAGAGAACTTGAAAATTTATAATATATATATATATATATATATATATATATATTGACATGATATGAATTTATAAACAACCTTTCGAACGGATACATCCATCCATATTGAACAGGTCCTCGCATTCTGGCTTCAAAAGGAATATGTATAGGAAGATTCTCCATTGCATTAAATAAACTTGGAGGAAATATTCTCTCCAACTTGCATATTAATTCTGGTATGATCTTCTCAAGCTTACCACTTCGTTCCAATGTTAGCGTTGTTGTGCACAACTCTTTGTAAAAGAGACTACGCTCCGTTATAACACACCAAACTTTATGGGGAAGCAGCTCCTTGAATGCAATTGGAAAAAGATTCTCCAAAAATAAATGACAATCATGAGTTTTCATTCCATTCATTCTCATACTGTTTAAATCAACACATCTACGTAAATTAGAAGCAATACCATATTCCTCGAAAGGTTTAATCCACTTCAACAGAATTCTACAACTTTCTCGACTTAGCTCATAACATGCTTTAGGTTTTAAGTTACTATTTTCTTCATTCAGCTCAAGTTCGGGATGTTTGCAGTAAAGTCGAATATCACGTCTTGATCTCAAATTGTCTTTAGTTTTACCTTTCACATTGAGAACCGTATTGAATACGTTTTCAAAAACATTTTTTTCATTATGCATAACATCGATATTATGACAAAGTAGCAAATTTCTCCAATATGGCAACTCCCAAAATATGCTTTGTTTGCACCAATTATGACTCAAACTTTTGCCTTCAATTGTGAAATTTAATCCATTTGGATTATTGTATATTTTGGAAAGTTTTGCACACGGTCATAAATTTCTTCACTAGAACACATAGGTGGTGAAACACCCCACCTCCGTTAAGGTCACTCACAAAGGGAATGCCATAACTTTGGTGGAGGTTTATAAGTAAAAGCCAAAGATAAACTCAAGACAGATATAAATACACATATTTTAAACAGCGGAAACCAAACAGACTTTTATTTCATCAATACGTGTTCAAATAGAACATTTCCCTAATTTCCTCAAAATACTTACAACATTACAACCTCATTACTATCTTGATTATTAAAGAAGCATAAAACATAAATAAAGTGACAAAAATCCCCATAGTGATATCCAAAGCCATAATTCGAGCAAAAGAGATCCAAATCATACATCTACGGTCTTGAAGCTTGCAAGAGAGTATTAAGCTGGGTTGTTTCCTCACTGTGGACCTGGGGGGGGGGACGAAAGAAAAAGAAGATGAAAAGAAAATAGAGTCAGACATAAAGCCTGAGTAAATCTAGTAACTCTTCAGTATGTGAATAAGAAAATGGCATGATAGATATAAACTGAAAATAGGAAAGTGCCACAAGCTAAGGAAGTGTCGAATGTACTATCGCACCCATACTATATCTCTGCACCTACTTGAGCTTATTTTAACTGGCACCCCATGCTGAGGGTGAAGTGATCCCCATTTTCTAAATATCGTCTCATACTCGCGTTAACATGTGTCATACGGCCCCCAAGAATTGTAGATACCTATGCTGGTCCCACCATGGGGTGTATCAAGACCCATGGTGGCGGCCCCGACACAAATTCTAGAAGGCATAGGTTATACTACTGGTGCCCCCAGTGCCCTGTTTGTCTGCTCCGGAGTGTGTGCACGCCCACACCCCGTTAGAACCTACACTGTTGCACCCACCGCCGTCGCTTTGACCGCTTACAATCAGCCCAGTAATCGTGCCCCACCCTGCCTAGTTTCAGGGTACCATGATACCTAACTTGGGTTAAAGCTGAAACGGGTCCCTCGTTACTAGGTTTTTCTAGTCAAACATGTTAAGTGCTTAAGTGTCTGTATTTAGCTAACCCCACCCATCAATTCTTGTTAACATGTTGAATTTGGTTAAGTGTTATAGTTGACTTAACCCTACCATCTGTCCTTAGCCTCTTAGAGCACCTGACCACTCACATTAGACAGACATTGCCACGGTCACTGGATGTGTCGGTCGGTTCCGGGCAGGTTTACACCGTAGCTCAGTATAACCTCGGGTCATTATTGGGCTTAATGCTTAACCACCCACATTGGATAGGTATTGTTGTGACTAATGGACAGCCGGGCAGGTCCGGGCAGGTTTACGTCACAACTCAATCCAACCTCGGGTTAAGCATACCGTGTTTTCTAAATTTACATATTTTATCACTTCCAATTATAGGTAAATGTCATGTCTTTTATTTTTGGGTATAACAATTCATACCGCTTAAATGTCATTGTCGTTGGCATGTGCCAAACATGCCAACATATATTTTCATGTTTTACACCCAATGTTATTACCCCCGTTTGTACGTTCGCAACATTATAACAAATGTTGGGCTTGACACAATTCAACCCAACTTTATAAACGTGAGAAAAAGGGGAAACCAAGAACATGTAATATTTCACATAAAGGTGTGTGGCGCATGAACTTGCTATTTAGCAATTCAACATAAATTATGGGTCATGTGAACTTGCAATCAAATCAAAGTATAACTAAGTAGGTGACATATGAAATGGCTGGCATAGTTTAGGCTTATACAAACTTGTGTTTAAACATGTTTAACTTGGCGTAATGTCAACCACAAAACTAGCATGTTGTATATTCACCAAAATGCCCAATTTTAACATCTAATCATATTGGCTATTTCAAATGAACTTGCATAGTTTATGAAACCCAAACGATACTTAACATAGATCCAATTATACTTGCAAATAAACATAAGAATGATGTCATAGGTTTTGGGTCATGTAGGCATAAAAGGTCTCGAATCTAGAACATGTTCACATAAGCCTTAATTTAGACTTAGTGAATGTATATAGTCCATGCCATAGGCATAAACATAAAGGGATCAAATTCTAGTTTTTGCCACAAGTTGCAAGTGCCATTATTTTCATATACAATTATTCAATAAGCTTGCATCAATCAATTTAGGCCACAAATATCAATACACAAGTCATGACAGAATCATTACAATACACAGAATTTATATCATATTCATACAATAACACAATTCTATTTTCATTCACATCGAATCACATCACAGTTTTTATTCATATTCTGAAAGGTCACTATACTTACAACGAATGCAGAATCTTGAATTCTGGATTCTGAATTCTGAAATTGAGATGCGCTCCTTTGGGTAGATTAACGTTGCGTTGATTAATTTGATTAAACTTTTATCTTCTTCTTAATTTGATTCGTCTCTAAGCTTCTCTCTCTTGACGGCTATGCTCAATTCCTTCCTGGCAGCATGACGACTCCAATCCTATTTTTTTGTGTGAATTTTCAGTTGAGACTTAGGGTGTATTTATTGATTTTTAAATTGTTTCGAGCCGTCAGTTGAAGACAGGAGGAATCTAGACCATACAAAGTTCAAAGAGCCAATCATGAGGTGACATGTCAGCCCTAGTGACACTCCGAGCCATAGAAATTCGAGCCAGAGCCTGACCTAGCCAGCCAGGTCGACCTAGTAGGTCGACTGGCAGGTCGACACCCAGGTCGACACTATGGTCGACCTGGGGTGGCCAGGTCGACACCATGGTCGACCTGGTCTCTGGGCGGGAATTTTTCCGCCCAGCCCAGTTTGAACCTGTTTTTCGAATTTCAAATTTTAAACTGAGCTGTTTGAATTTAAATTTTATTCTGAAACTTTCGAAGGTCATAACTCCTTCATACGGAGTCCGATTCGCGCAAACTCGGACTCTATCTCAAGCAGAATTCCGAGACGAACGTAATGGCGTAACCCATTTCCCTTAATTCTTTCATTTAGAATTAACTACACTTTAATTTGTGAAGCTTTATGTTATAGGATTCTCGGGTTGTTACATTCTCCCCCCTTAAAAGGATTTCGTCCCCGAAATCTTCAAGTTAGGAAGAATGTATATCCTACCATCCAACAGTCCATCTACTCAACCAACAAACACAGGCATCCACTGTCCTTAAAAGACTTCTAATGCTTCGTGATCATATGTATAATGTGTGTACATGTCCTTATCTAATGCAGAAATCAGGCAGTCTACTGATTCAGTTGACCTCCTTAATGCGAATCATGTAAGTGTCATGAATCCATTATGCATGCAAATTTTCCTACTCATAATTCTAAATGAGTGCACAACTATTCATACAAATGCGACGACCATATGACAGCATATCAAGTTTCAACTATATACAAATGAGAATACATATATGCATATGCAATGTGAAGTGACTGAGCTGATCTATAACCTAGGGTGTGTGTGTATATGCATCCACGAGCAACCACTAGCAATCACTAGCAAACATTTGCAGCCATCATCCATAACATGTTTTCAAATACATGTTTGCGTCCATTTGTTTTCTACCTAAGGAGTTAGGAAAAGGACCGAGGAGGTATACCTAAAAAGATAGATAAAGCATAACTTAAGGGTAAAGAGAGATCAAAGATGTACCCTCAAAAAGAAGAGGGTAGGCAGCGCGTATTCTGTCCTCAGTTTCCCAAGTCGCATCTTCCTCGGCGTCGCTCCACTGAATTTTAACGAGTTTGACTTCGCGGTTTTATAGCTTTTTCACTTCAGTTCCTAAGATGCGGGTTGGAACTCTCCTTACAGTTGCTTCACGTTCCACTTCGGCCTCTTCTAGAATGCTAGGTACTACCACTTCTGCAGACTCATGCAAACACTTCCGGAGGTGAGAAACATGAAAGACGTTGTGAACTCCGTCCAATCTCTCGGGTAGCTCTAATCTATAGGCCGTCTTCCCAACCTTCTCGATGATAGGAAATGGTCCTACAAATTTTGGTGCTAGCTTTCCTGCGGATCCAAAGCGAACGACGTTCCTTAAAAGAGATACCTTAAGGAAAACCCTGTCCCCACCCTCAAACTCAAGGTCGGTCCTTCTTTTGTCGGTGTAGGATTTCTGTCTGTCTTGGGCAGTCTTCATTCTCCTACGTATCAAGTCTACTTTCTCCGAAGTCTCTCGAATCATGTCTGGCCCAAGTATAAGCTTATTTGTAGACTCCCACCAACAAGTTGGTGATTTGCACGGTCTTCCATACAAGGCTTCGAAGGGTGCCATGCCTATGGTAGCTTGGTAGCTGTTGTTGTAGGCAAATTCCACTAAAGGAAGGTGATCCTTTCATGTCCCTCCAAAGTCAAGAATGCAAAGTCTCAAAAGATCCTCTAAAACTCTATTCACCCTTTCCGTCTGGCCATCGGTTTGGGGGTGATAGGCCATGCTCAAACATAACTGTGTGCCTACAGCTTCTTGCAGACTCCGCCAAAACTCACTTGTGAAGATAGGGTCTCGGTCACTAACAATGCTGGAGGGTATCCCATGAAGTCGAACTATTTCATTGAGATAAAGAGATGTTAGAGATGCGACAGTCCTTTTTCTCTTGATAGGTATAAAGTGGGCGCTTTTAGTAAGCCTATCCACTATTACCCAAATGCTAGTGTTGCCTCTTCTCGACCTAGGTAGTCCATCAATGAAGTCCATTGAAATGTTATCCCACTTTCACTGTGGGACCTCTAAAGGATGAAGTAGTCCTCCAGGCTTCCTCTGTTCCGCCTTGACCTGTTGGCAGGTCATGCACTTAGAAATGAAATCTGCCATGTCCTGCTTCATGCCACTCCAAAAGAAAGTTCTTTTTATATACTTGTACATCTTATCACCTCCTGGGTGTATAGTCATCTTGGAATGATGCGCTTCCTCGAGAACCTTCTTTGTCAACTCCCTTGCTTGTGGGACGCATAATCTTCCATCTCGCCTCAGCCAACCCTTATCATCGATGGCGTATCTACTGAGGTTACTAGAAGTCTTACCCCTAATAAGTCTATCAATCACATCAACAAGCTGAGGGTCTTCACGTTGTGCAGCCCTATTGAGTCTAAGAGAGTAGGGCGTACTTCGAGAGATGCTAGCAAACCCGGTACAAAATCCGAGGAGGGCCTAAAGTTAAAACTGGCTATATACTCCAAGCTTTGCCTTTCCACAAAGAGCGGGCTTAAGGTCAGTTTCTTTCGGCTCAACGCGTCTGCTACTACGTTGCCTTTGCCGGGAGTATAGGAAATTTCAAAGTCATACGAGGCAAGAAACTCCATCCATCTTTGCTGCCTCAAGTTAAGATCCTTCTGCGAGAAGAGATATTTCAACGATTTATGGTTAGTGTATAATTCGAACCTCTCACCTAGGAGATAATGGCGCCAAGACTTAAGCGCAAAGGCGATGGCGGCTAACTCAAGATCGTGGGTTGGGTAATTCTTTTCATGAACTTTCAATTGTCTTCCGCCATAAGCTACTACCCTTCCTTCTTGCATTAGAACCGCGCCTAGTCCCGTTCCACATGCATTCATGTATACTGTGAACATTTTGCTTCCATCTGGCAAGGTCAGAACTGGGGCTGTTGCGAGAACCCTTTTTAATCGTTGGAAAGCAAACTCGCAGTCCAAATCCCAAGTGAACGCCAGATTCTTCTTTGTTAGCCTTGTGAGTGGGGCTGAGATTTTTGCGAAATCCCTAATAAACTTTCAGTAAAAACCGGCTAGCCCAAGAAAGCTTTGAACTTCGGTTGCATTTCTTGGTGTCTTCCAATCTTGCACTGCCACTACTTTCGTGGGGTCCACAACCAACCCCTATTTGGACACTATGTGCCCCAGAAATCTTACCTCCTTTCTCCAAAAGTGGCACTTGGAGAATTTGGCTTTTAGCTAATGTGAACGGAGGGTTTCCATGATTTCTTTCAGATGATGAGCATGCTCTTCTTCATTCTTTGAGAAGATTAAGATATCATCTACGAAGACAACCACAAATTTGTTGAGGAATTCTCTAAACACCCTGCTCATTAGGTCTACGAAATAAGCGGGTGCGTTTGTCAAGCCGAAAGGCATGATAAGCCACTCGAAGAAACCGTCTGGGGTTCTGAACGCCGTTTTATCATTGCTATCTTCAGCTACTCTTAGCTGATGGAACCCAGTTGCCAGATCAAATTGGGAGAAGACCGTCGCACCTACAAGCTGATCAAACAATTCGTCGATTCGGGGAAGAGGGTGCCTATTTTTCTTGGTCAATTTGTTTAACTCCCTACAGTCGACGCAAAGGCGAAGAGAACCGTCTGCTTTGGTTGCGAACACCACTGGAGCACCCCATTCCGAAATGCTCCGTCTAATGAACCCCTTTTTGAGAAGTTCTTTAACCTGATTACTGAGCTCCTTTCTCTCCTTTGGAGCCATGTGTCTGACAGGTAAAGCTACATGCTTTGCATTATCCACAAGATATATGCGGAAGTCTTTTTCCCGCCTCGGAGGTAAGCCTTTCACCTCCTCAAAGACATCCGGATATTCCCAGACTACTCTAATTGATTGCAAATTCTCATCAGAAGCATCAAGCGACTCTAGATAACTAAGCATAACAGCATTCAAGGGATTACAAGAAATTTCTAGAGTGTTACCAAGCCGAGTCAAGAGTCTAACTACTCTTTTCTCACAATCAAGGATGGCACCATTACTGGATAACCTGTCCATGCCTAAGATCAAACCATATCCCGAGAAGCCCAAAATAAAAGCATTACAACTAAACTCAACGCTGAGAATAGAGATTTTCAAATCTAAACAAACCATTGACAAGTAAGCGGAGCCCCCAATGGGATTTGAAACTACTAAGGGATCCTCTACCATACTAGTGTCTAGATGCAGAGATTCTACTAAGGCAGATGAAACCAAAGAGTGTGATGCGCCAGAGTCAAAAAGTGTGCGAACTGGATGATCATAAAGATAAACTACACTTTCTACAAAAATATTACTACCTAAAGTTCTCAAGATAGGATTGAGAAGATAAGCAGGATAAAACAAAGCATCTAGGAGAAGAAGTTAAATAGGTACCCTCAGAAGGTCCTGCTTGCGGGCCTCGCCCTTTCTTCTTAGGCCTGTCCTTAGCCATGTGTCCAGCCTCACATCAATGGAAGCAAGTAGCACTCATCTTCCGCTTCTTCTTTCTGTAGTCGTTCATCACATGTCCAACAATGCCACAGAAATAACATTTTTCTCACGTGTCTTGTTATTATTATTGCGGTCCTTTCCTCCTTGACTATTATCCGACTTCTGAAACACCCCACCTCCGTTAAGGTCACTCACAAAGGGAATGCCTTAACTTTGGTGGAGGTTTATAAGTAAAAGCCACAGATAAACTCAAGACAGATATAAATACACATATTTTAAACAGCGGAAACCAAACAGACTTTTATTTCATCAATATGTGTTTAAACAAAACATTTCCATAATTGGCTCAAAATACTTCCAACATTACAACCTCATTACTGTCTTGATTATTAAAGAAGCATAAAACATAAATAAAGTGACAAAAATCCTCATAGTGATATCCAAAGCCATAATCCGAGCAAAAGAATCTAAATCATACATCTACGGTCTTGGAGCTTGTAAAGAATCTGACTGAGCTGAGTTGTTTCCTCCCTGTGGACCTGGGGGGGGGGGGGACGAAAGAAAAGAAGACGACAAGAAAATAGAGTCAGACATAAGGCCTGAGTAAATCTAGTAACTCTTCAGTATGTGAATAAGAAAAGGGCATGATAGATATAAACTGAAAATAGGAAAGTGTCACAAGCTAAGGAAGTGTCGAATGTACTATCGCACCCATACTATATCTCTGCACCTACTTGAGTTTATTCTAACTGGCACCCCACGCTGAGGGCGAAGTGATCCCCATTTTCTAAAGATCGGCTCCTACTCGCGTTAACATGTGTCATACGACCCCCAAGAATTGTAGATACCTATGCTGGTCCCACCATGGGGTGTATCAAGACCCATGGTGGCGACCCCGGCACAAATTCTAGAAGGCATAGGTTATACTACTGGTATCCCCAGTGCCCTGTTTGTCTGCTCCGGAGTGTGTGCATGCCCGCACCCCGTTAGACCTACACTGTGCACCCACCGCCGTCGTTTTGACCGCTTACAATCAGCCCAATAATCGTGCCCCACTCTGCCTAGTTTCAGGGTACCATGATACCTAACTTGGGTTACTGCTGAAATGGGTCCCTCGTTACCAGGATTTTCTAGTCAAACATGTTAAGTGGTTAAGTGTCTGTATTTACCTAACCCCACCCATCAATTCTTGTTAACATGTTGAATTTGGTTAAGTGTTATAGTTGACTTAACCCTACCATCTGTCCTTAGCCTCTTAGAGCACCTGACCACTCACATTAGACAGATATTGCTACGGTTACTGGATGTGCCGGTCAGTTCCGGGCAGGTTTACACCGTAGCTCAGTCTAACCTCGGGTCATTATTGGGCTCAATGCTTTACCACCCACATTGGATAGGTATTGTTGTGACTACTGGACAGCCGGGCGGGTCCGGGCAGGTTTACATCACAATTCAATCCAACCTCGGGTTAAGCATATCGTGTTTTCTAAATTTACATATTTTATTACTTCTCAATTATATGTAAATGTCATGTCTTTTATTCTTGGGTATAATAATTCATACCGCTTTAAATGTCATTGTCGTTGGAATGTGCCAAACATGCCAACATATATTTTCAATGTTTTACACCCAACGTTATTACCCCCGTTTGTACGTTCGCAACATTATAACAAGTGTTGGGCTTGACACAATTCAGCCCAACTTTATAAACGTGAGAAAAAGGGGAAATCAAGCACATGTAACATTTTACAATACATAAAGGTGTGTGGCGCATGAATTTGCAATTTGGTGATTCAACTAACATAAATTATAGGTCATGTGAACTTGCATTCAAATCAAAGTATAACTAAGTAGGTGACATATGAAATGGCATAGTTTAGGCTTATACAAACTTGTGTTTAAACATGTTTAACTTGGCATAATGTCAACCACAAAACTAGCATGTTGTATATTCACCAAAATGTCCAATTTTAACATCTAATCATATAGCATATATGAACTTGCATAGTTTATGAAACCCAAACGATACTTAACATAGATCTAATTATACTTGCAAATAAACATAAGAATGATATCATAGTTTTTGGGTCATGTAGGCATAAAAAGTCTCAAATCTATAACATGTTTACATAAATTCTAACTTAGAACTAAGGGAATGTACATAGTCCATGCCATATACATAAAGGGATCAAATTCTAGTTTTTGCCACAAACTTGCAAGTGCCATTATTTTCATATACAATTGTTCAATAGGCTTGCATCAATCAATTTAGGCCACAAATATCAATACACAAGTCATAACAGAATCATTACAATACACAGAATCTATATCATTACAATAACACAATTTCTATTTTTATTTACATCGAATCACATCATAGTTTTTATTCATATTCTGAAAGGTCACTATACTTACAACGAATGCAGAATCTTGAATTCTGGATTCTGAAATTGAGATGCACTCCTTTGGGTAGATTAACGTTGCGCTGATTAATTTGATTAAACTTTTATCTTCTTCTAAATTTGATTCGTCTCTAGGCTTTTCTCTCTTGACGGCTATGCTCAATTCCTCCCTGGCAGCATGACGACTCCCATCTTATTTTTTTATGTGAATTTTTAGTTGAGACTTAGGGTGTATTTATAGATTTTTAAATTGTTTTGAGCCGTCAGATGAAGACAGGAGGAATCTAGACCATACAAAGTTCAAAGAGACAATCAAGAAGTGACACGTCAGCCCTAGTGACACATAGTGCCACAGAAATTCGAGCCAGAGCCAGACCTAGCCAGCCAGGTCGACCAGGAAGGTCGACTGGCAGGTCGACACCCAGGTCGACACTATGGTCGACCTGGGGTTTCAGGTCGACACTATGGTGGACCTGGGGTGACCAGGTCGACACCATGGTCGACCCTATGGTCGACCTGGTCTCTGGGCGGTAATTTACCCGCCCAGCCCAGTTTGAACCTGTTTTTTCGAAATTCGAATTTTAAACTAAGCTGTTTGAATTTAAAATTTATTCTGAAACTTCCGAAGGTCATAACTCCTTCATACGGAGTCCGATTCGTGCAAACTCGGACTCTATCTCAAGCAGAATTCCAAGACGAACGCAATGGCGTAACCAATTTCCCTTAATTCTTTCATTTAGAATTAATTACACTTTAATTTGTGAAGCTTTATGTTATAGAATTCTCGGGGTGTTACATTCTCCCCCCTTAAAAGGATTTCGTCCCCGAAATCTTCAAGTTAAGAAGAATGTATATCCTACCATCCAACAGTCCATCTACTCAACCAAAAAACACAGGAATCCACTGTCCTTAAAAGACTTCTAATGCTTCGTGATCATATGCATAGTGTGTGTACATGTCCTTATCTAATGCAGAAATCAGGCGATCTACTGATTCAGTTGACCTCCTTAATGTGAATCATGTAAGTGTCATGAATCCATTATGCATGCAAATTTTCCTACTCATAATTCCACATGAGTGCACATCTATTCATACAAATGCGACGACCATATGACAACATATCAAGTTTAAACCATATAAAAACGAGAATACATATATGCATATGCAATATGAAGTGACTGAGCCGATCTATAACCTAGGGTGTGTGTGTATATGCATCCACGAGCAACCACTAGCAATCACTAGCAACCATTTGCAGCCATCATCCATAACATGTTTTCAAATACATATTTGCATCCATTTGTTTTCTACCTAAGGAGTTAGGAAAAGGACCGAGGAGGTATACCTAAAAAGATTGATAAAGCATAACTTAAGGAAAAAGAGAGATCGAAGATGTACCCTCAAAAAGAAGAGGGTAGGAAGAGCGTATTCTGTCCTCAGTTTCCCAAGTCGCGTCTTCCTCGGCGTCGCTCCACTGAACTTTAACGAGTTTGACTTCGCGGTTGCGTAGCTTTTTCACTTCAGTTCCTAAGATGCGGGTTGGAACTCTCCTCACAGTTGCATCACGTTCCACTTCGACTTCTTCTAGAATGCTAGGTTCCACCAATTCCGCCGACTCATGCAAACACTTCCGGAGGTGAGAAACATGAAAGTCGTTGTGAACTCCGGCCAGTCTCTCGGGTAGCTCTAATCTATAGGCCATCTTCCCAACCTTCTCGATGATAGGAAACGGTTCTACAAATCTTGGTGCTAGCTTTCCTACGGATCCAAAGCGAACGACGTTCCTTAAAGGAGATACCTTAAGGAAAACCCTGTCCCCAACCTCAAACTCAAGGTCGGTCCTTCTTTTGTCGGCGTAGGATTTCTGTCTGTCTTGGGCAGTCTTCATTCTCCTACGTATCAAGTCCACTTTCTCCGAAGTCTCTCTAATCATGTCTGGCCCAAGTATAAGCTTATCTGTAGACTCCCACCAACAAGTTGGTGATTTGCACGGTCTTCCATACAAGGCTTCGAAGGGTGCCATGCCTATGGTAGCTTGGTAGCTGTTGTTGTAGGCAAATTCCACTAAATGAAGGTGATCCTCCCAAGTTCCTCCAAAGTCAAGAACGCAAAGTCTCAAAAGATCCTCTAAAACTCTATTCACCCTCTCCGTCTGACCATCGGTTTGGGGGTGATAGACCGTGCTCAAACATAACTGTGTGCCTACAGCTTCTTGTAGACTCCGCCAAAACTCGCTTGTGAAGATAGGGTCTCGTTCACTAACGATGCTGGAGGGTATCCCATGGAGTCGAACTATTTCCTTGAGATAAAGAGATGCTAGAGATGAGGTAGTCCTTCTACTCTTGATAGGTATGAAGTGGGCGCTCTTAGTAAGCCTATCCACTATTACCCAATTGCTAGTGTTGCCTCTTCTCGACTTAGGCAGTCCATCAATGAAGTCCATTGAAATGCTATCCCACTTCCACTGTGGGACCTCTAAAGGATGAAGTAGTCCTCCAGGCTTCTTCTGTTCCGCCTTGACCCGTTGGCAGGTCATGCACTTAGAAATGAAATATGCCACGTCTTACTTCTTGCCGCTCCAAAAGAAAGTCCTTTTTATATCCTTGTACATCTTATCACCGCCAGGGTGTATAGTCATCTTGGAATGATGCGCTTCCTCGAGAACCTTCTTTGTCAACTCCCTTGCTTGTGGGACGCATAATCTTCCATCTCGCCTCAGCCAACACTTATCATCGATGGCGTATCTATTGAGGTGACTAGAAGTCTCACCCCTAATAAGTCTATCAATCACATCAACAAGCTAAGGTTCTTCATGTTGTGCAGCCCCTATTGAGTCCAAGAGAGTAGGGCGTACTTCGAGAGATGCTAGCAAACCCGGTACAAAATCTGAGGAGGGCCTAAAGTTAAAACTGGCTATATACTCCAAGATTTGCCTCTCTACGAAGAGTGGGCTTAAGGTCAGTTTCTTTCGGCTCAACGCGTCTGCTACTACGTTGCCTTTTCCGGGAGTATAGGAAATTTCAAAGTCATACGAGGCAAGAAACTCCATCCATCTTTGCTGCCTTAAGTTAAGATCCTTCTGCGAGAAAAGATATTTCAACGATTTATGGTCAGTGTATAATTCGAACCTCTCACCTAAGAGATAATGGCGCCAAGACTTAAGCGCAAAGACGATGGCGGCTAACTCAAGATCGTGGGTTGGGTAGTTCTTTTCATGAATTTTCAATTGTCTTCCACCATAAGCTACTACCCTTCCTTCTCGCATTAGAACAGCGCCTAGTCCCGTTCCACATGCATCTGTGTATACTGCGAACATTTTGCTTCCATCTGGCAAAGTCAGAACTGGGGCTGTTGTGAGAGCCCTTTTTAATCGTTGGAAGGCAAACTCACAGTCCAAATCCCAAGTGAACGTCAGATTCTTCTTTGTTAGCCTTGTGAGTGGGGCTGAGATTTTCGCGAAATCCTTAATAAGCTTTTGGTAAAAACTGGCTAACCCAAGAAAGCTTCGAACTTCGGTTGCATTTCTTGGTGTCTTCCAATCTTACACTGCCACCACTTTCGCGGGGTCCACAGCCAACCCCTCTTTGGATACTATATGCCCAGAAATCATACCTCCTTTCTCCAAATGTGGCACTTGGAGAATTTGGCTTTTAGCTGATGTGAACGGAGAGTTTCCATGATTTCTTTCAGATGTTGAGCATGCTCTTACTCATTCTTTGAGAAGAATAAGATATCATCTACGAAGACAACCACAAATTTGTTGAGGAATTCTATGAACACCCTACTCATTTAGTCTACGAAATAAGCGGGTGCATTTGTCAAGCCGAAAGGCATGACAAGCCACTCGAAGAAACCGTTTGGGGTTCTGAACGCCGTTTTATCAATGCTATCTTCAGCTATCCTTAGTAGATGGAACCCAGTTCCCAGATCAAGTTGGGAGAAGACCATCGCATCTACAAGATGATCAAACAAATCGTCGATTCGGGGAAGAGGGTGCCTATTTTTCTTAGTCAATTTGTTTTACTCCCTATAGTCGACGCAAAGGCGAAGCGAACCGTCTGCTTTGGTTGCGAACACCACTGGAGCACCCCATTCCGAAATGCTCCGTCTAATGAACCCCTTTTCGAGAAGTTCTTTAACCTGCTTACTGAGCTCCCTTCTCTCCTTTGGAGCCATGTGCCTGACAGGTAAAGCTACAGGCTTTGCATTATCCACAAGATTTATGCGGAAGTCTATTTCCCGCCTCGGAGGTAAGCCTTTCACCTCCTCAAAGACATCCGGATATTCCCGGACTACTCTAACTAATTGCAAATTCTCATCAGAAGCATCAAGCGACTCTAGATAACTAAGCATAACAGCATTCAAGGGATTACGAGAAATTTCTATAGTGTTTCCAAGCCGAGTCAAGAGTCTAACTACTCTTTTCTCACAATCAAGGATGGCACCCTTACTGGATAACCAGTCCATGCCTAAGATCAAACCATATCCCGAGAAGCCCAAAACAATGGCATTACAACTAAACTCAATGCTGAGAACACAGATTTTCAAACCCAAACAAACCATTGACAAGTAAGCGGAGTCCCCAGTTGGATTTGAAATTACTAAGGTATCTTCTACCATACTAGTGTCTAGATGCAGAGATTCTACTAAGGCAGATGAAACATAAGAGTGTGATGCGCCAGAGTCAAAAAGTGTGCGAACTGGATGATCATAAAGATAAACTACACTTTCTATAGAAATATTACTACCTCGTCCTTGCTGAGGTGCCACTAGCGCATGAAACTGACCCCCTGATGTGACGGCCCGCCCCGCACCAGCCTGCATTTCCTCCGAAAGTGCGCTGTACACATGCCCGACTAGCACGGGACGATCGTCAGAAGAAAGAAAAGAAGGAAATTAACTAACGAGAAACCTATAGAATGTCTCACAGCGCATGGGATAAAATATAATAATAATAATATACTTGACATAAAACAGGTGAGACAGTGCATAAGCTGATAACTAAAACCAACATCAGCATCAGAGCAGCGGAAATCCAAATACAGCTTATTACAATTTTCCAAATTTACTGTCTCTAAACAAAAGAAAGCTAAAGTAGAAGATGCACCACCAATGCCCAAGCAGTGATCTTCAACAACACAGGGAGAATATTATATATATATTACGTGGAAGCCTCCTGCTCGTCTCCGGATCATCTACCCGTGCATCACCAGCTAACCTGTCTCTAGTCTGCTCGTGTGAGCACCCAGAGTAATAAGAGGAGACATAAAACTCTGGGTCAGACATAAAGCCTGGTATGAGCGATAAGCATCTAAACAGAATAATAACAGGTATACTAAACCATACCTGAACCTGGACCTGCAACCAAAGAGTTAGTACCACATACCGTGCAGTACTCTAAGGTGCCATAGCAAATAGTGTAAGATTACGGGGGTGGGGTGTGCATGTCATAATGATAGCAAACAAATCAACCATAACAACCATCCTCACATCTCTCACTCAGTGCGTAAAGCATACGATGTCCACCACTGTCAATCACTAGACCCATTGAAGTAGTGACGGAGTTCGACTTGTACAACTACTGCTACTACCAAGCTTACCACATGGAATCATGACCAAACCTTTTCAATGATCCCACTTCATTGGTCTACAGCTACTTTTAGTCGTACCTAGGTCACTACATACTGTGACCCTGAATCCGTTCACGTACTTCCCATACATAGTGATCCAAAGATACAGACATCGACAACTCCTTAGCACACGTCCCGCAGCAAAGCCCAATCATGAAGTGAACTCATCGGTTCCCAACTGGTTCCGGGATCCTGAGCTCTAACTTCCATTTGGACTACCTTTGCATCTCGGGTTATTGGTCATCACCATCGAATCGGATTGGATCGGCCTTCATCATTCGGGTCGGGTCGCCATCACCCCTGGCGGATCGGGTCGGGGTCTCTTGCTTGCCACAGTTCGGATCGTCATTGCGGTCCTCTTTCTCTTTGCTTCGGATCGTGCTCCTCTCCTCGGTTCGGATCGGAATACCCCATACGGATCGGATCGCGCTCCTCCAGCTCGTGGCTCTCTCCTGGTTCGGATCGTGATATGGAGCACGAGTGGATCGGTTTCCTTCATTCCTGGTCGGTCGCATTTCGCTCCTCCCCTGGTCGGTCTGAAACCTCCTCTGGTCGGTCGCATTTCACCCATCCTGGTCGGTCTGAGGTTCCTACGGGGTCGGTCGGTCAGAAACCCCCCCTTGGTCGGTCCAAACTCGGTCGTTCGAAACTCCCTTGGTCGTTCCAGACTTGGTCGGTCGAAACTCCCTTGGTCGTTCCAGACTTGGTCGGTCTGAAACCTCCTTCATTCCTGGTTGGTCTGGAACCTGGTCGGTCGTTCTGTTTTCCCCCGGTCGGTCGAAACCTGGTCGGTCAGAAGCCTGGTCGGTTTTTCCTGGTCCTAAAACCTGCACCATTCCAGCAAGCTATTTTCGCCTCTCGACGGCGTTTTCGACCAATCTAACACTTCTAATCAACCAAAAAGCATATCATACAATCATAGGAACATAGGGAATCAACCACAAACACCAAAACAACAATATGACATATCAAAATGGATCAAACATGACCAAAACCCCATATTTTCCTTTAAGCATGTTTTAAGCAAAACTAATGATATGATTAGCAAAACCTAACCAAATGGAACCAAATTTCTAACAGAGGTCTAAAACATCATTCCGAATTTTATAAACATTTTTCCAGAATTTAGTAGTGTATAAATTCGCTAATCTTCACTAATTACCCCTAATTACCGTAATTAGTGCAAAAACTATGCAAATCACTCACCTTGGCCACAACTAAAACCCCAAAACTGAAATATTCTCTGATTTGGCGCTGTTCCCAATCTTACACAGCAGCTCTACCTCGGTTCTCGTACTAATACTCCTTGATTTGATGTTTGCTAAGCCTAATCTTCAATTAGAAAGTGATTAAGAGGTGTTTTGAAGAGATTTAGAGGGTGGAGGCCATGGCTAGGTTAAGAGGAATGAATAGTGACGGCTGAAAAATGAGAAAAAGGTATTCTCCAAACCCTAACAGCCCTTTTAAACTCCTAATCCCGAAATTCCCCTTTGGGCCTAGCTGTTAATCACCCGGTTAAGCCCAATTAAGCTGTTTTTCACCATCTGAAACTTGTTTCAGCCATATCTCCCAAACGGTGAGTCCGTTTGGCTAATGTGACCACTCTACGGAAAGAGAAACCATCATCCGGAGCCAATGGAAGTGGTTTCAGGTCAAAATTCCTTTCCAGTCAAAAGTTATGGCCAAAACAGTGCCAACTAGGGGTAAAATGGTCATTTAAAAATCCGGAAAAATCATGAACGTGGGAAATGACCCCAATAGTCGTCTCCCAAAGTTACATGACCATACGACTTCGTATGTGAAAGAAATAAATATCCTACGATCCTATGATGCGTAGAATACGGGTCGTTACACTCTCCCCCCCTTAAGAAATTTCGTCCCCGAAATTCCTTAACCCAAAACATACAAAGGATCCCGCATGCCTAACAACCACATACATCAATCAAACATGCAAAATAAGCAAAACAAACCTATCCTAGCATGCGGAAAACTAAATCGAAGTCAAAATCTTACCAGGCAAAGAGTTCTGGGTGCGTCTTCCTAATATTCTCCTCTGTCTCCCAAGTACAGTCATTCTCATTCTCACCCCACTAAACTTTGACTAATTTCACCACCTTCCTTCACACTGCCTCGTATCGTCCCCAACAATACGCATCGGTCTGTGGCTCCATACCGCCTCGGATGCTATCTCGATATCGTTCAACTGATTCGGTGAAATAGTCATATCGGGGTCATGTACTAACTTTCTTAACTGGGAAACATGAAATACGTTATGAACTCCTGCCATCTTGTCTGGTGACTCAACTCTACTAGATGCAAATGGTCATCTCATAATCCACCAAAATCCAATACGCAAGCTCTCAAAAGATCTTCCAATATTCGATTCACCCTCTCTGTCTGACCATCTGTTTGAGGATGATATGCGGTACTGAGATGTAACTCTGTTCCCAACGCCTCTTGTAAGCTCTTCCAAAACCCACTAGTGAATAGTGGATCTCGGTCGCTCACAATGTTTTTTGGTACTCCATGAAATCTCACTACCCACTTCATATACAGTTATGCCAAGTTGGCTACTGTTCTATTTGACTTGACTGGAATGAACCTTGCACTCTTGGTCAATCGATCCACAATAACCCAAATACTATCATGGCCTGGCCTAGTCCTTGGTAACCCATCAATGAAGTCCATCGATACTTGTTCCCACATCCATTCTGGGACTTCCAATGGTTGTAATAGACCACTAGGCTTCTTTTGCTCGGCCTTGACTAGTTGACAATTCATGCACTTGGATATAAATTTTCCAATGTCTCTCTTTATTCCTTCCCAGTAGTAGGTCTGTTTCATGTCTCAATACATCTTGTTACCACCGGGGTGTATAGTCAGTTTTGAGTGATGACATTCTCTAAGCACTTCATCTCTCAATCCATTGACATTGGGTACAACAAGCTTTCCATTCTTTCTAAGCCATCCATCTCGATCAAGCCCATACTTGTTCATCTCCTCATCGATACCCATCTCTAACTTGGAGATGATTTCCAATAGGTTAGGATCGTCCCTCTGACTAGAGCCGATCCGGTCAATCAAAGTGGGCCTGATCGTCAAACTTGCTAACATTTCTGGATCCAATTCGTACTTAGGTCGGGAATCATATCCTGCGATATATTCCACTTGCTTCCATTCCAAAAACATAGCCCCTAAACTGGCATGTCTCCTACTCAATGCACTTATCACTGCACCCAACGAAAAATCGCCACAACTATTTGTCTCCCACGCAACCCATCCTGGTCGGACTCGACATTCCCAAAGCACAAGCCCCAAAGGCCTAAACCAATATCAGACAAGCACCCCAGGAATATCTCCTCCGAATTCAGAAAATCTACGTGAGATGATACTAGCAAAACAACCAACAAAAGCTTGGTTCTTCTTTATCAACTGAGTCAGCGGTGCTGCTATCTTGGAGAAATCTTGGATAAACTTACGATAGTATAATCCCAAGAAACTTCTTACGTCTGTTGCATTCTTGGGCGTAGACCAATCTTGTACCGTTGCTACCTTCGCAGGATCCACGGCGATACCATTCTCTGAAACAACATGGCCCAAGAATCTCGCTTCTCTTCTCTAGAAGTGACACTTAGAAAACTTCGCCTTCAGTTGGTGTTTTCTTAACACCTCCATCACTATCTCCAAGTGTTCCTTGTGTTCTTCCTCTGTCCTCGAGTAGACCAAGATATCGTCCACGAACACAAGAACAAACTTATTCAACTAATCTCTGAATACTTTATTCATAGGATCCACAAAATATGCTGGGGCATTGGTCAGCCCGAATGGCATGACCAACCACTCATAAAATCCAGACGGCGTCCGAAATGCCGTTTTAGCTATACTCTCAGCTTCCACTCTAAGCTGATGAAAACCTGTCGCGAGATCTAACTGAGAAAATACTCTCGCGCCACTCAACTGATCAAACAAATCATCTATCCGCGGTAGAGGATACTTGTTCTTCCTCGTTACTTTATTCAACTCGCGGTAGTCTACACACAAACGAAGGGAACCATCCGCCTTGGTAGCAAACACAACTGGTGCTCCCCATTCAGAAACACTCCTTCTGATAAATCCCTTCTTCAAAAGATCGCTGACTTGCACCTCGAGCTCTAGCTGCCCCCTTGGTGCCATACGACGAAGTGGCATCACTATAGGCCTGGCATCTTTTACCAAATCAATACGGAACTCAATCTCTCGGTGTGGTGGAAGTCCGGTCACTTCTTCGAAAACATCCGGATACTGGCCAACCACGGGCAAACCTGACAACTCACTATGCGGAATGTCAAGGGAGTTTAGAAAACTAGCCAATACCCCCTCACTGGGTAGACCACCAAACTCTATCCTCCGCCCATCATCCGCTCTAGCTGTCACTAAAAAGCCCTCACAGTCTACCACCACCCCGTATCTTTGGAGCCAATCTACTCCCAAAATAATGCCAAACCCAGTAAAGCCCAAAACAAAGCAATCACAAACAAACATGCATCCATGACTCGATAAGACCACATTACGACAAATCATGCTAAGGCTAGTCGAACCACCAATCGGGTTCGTCACTACTAAAGGTCTATCGACAATCTCGGGCTCCAATCCCAACCTATCTACCAGGTCACTAGATATGAAAGAACTGGAAGCTCCGGTATCAAACAAAACTCTAACAGGAACATCATAAACAGAAAGCATACCTTGAATGACGACATTCTTTCCCTTCTCCGCCGTTGTTGGGGCATTCGACGAAGAAGGAATAGCATTAAGAGCATATGCTTTCACCATTTGCTTTTCTTTAGGAGGCTGTGGACACTTGTCCTTGTGATGTCCCATTTGGCCACAGTTGAAGCACTTCCTATCCGCTGGCTTGGCCCGACAATTACTAGCATAATGGCCCTTCTTACCACAGCTGAAGCACTCAACATCTTGCTTATTTTTCTTTTTCTGACCATCCTTAACCTGGTCTTGTTTCCTCTTGCTCTGAGAATTCTTCTTGCCTTCACCACTTGCTTGCGGCTTTGGCTCCTCTGTAGATGCAATAGCAACCTCAGTCTTCGACTTAGGGAAAAGGCTCTCAGACCTTAATGCTTTTCTTATAATAGACTCAAACGTCTCGTCGATATGGTTTACAAGTCTTTCCCCCAAGTACCCATCCAAGCCAATTATAAACTTCTCGTTCTTCTTCTCGACTGTATCGATAAGGGACAATCCATATTTCGATAAAGTGTTGAATTCAGCAATATACTTCGAGACTGCCCGGCCATTCTGCTTAAGCTCTAAGAACCTCCTGAACAATTCTGATCTATGGGCAGCTGGAATGAATTTTTCGCTGAAACGAGTCATAAACTGATTCCAAGTAACTTGATTCCCTGGAGTAGCAACCTTAATAGTGTTCCACCAATTCATAGCTTGTCCTTGCACCTGACGGGATGCTAGCATTCTCTTCATCGCATCCTCGATGCCCAAGTCTTCGAAGATACGATCACAGCTATCCAACCAATCCTGAACATCTGTAGCCGACTCCGTTCCGTGGAACGGCTTTCCTCCCAAGCTAGTATAACCCTTATTTAGCTTGGCGAAATCGGCCCTAGGCGCCTGCACCACTGCACCACCACCATTAATAGCATTAGGGACTGCTCCTTGAACCTCCCTAAGCATCTCTCTCATGAAATCAGTGAACATCGTCCTCATGTCGGGAGCATTCCCATTATTGGCCCCTCTACCGGTACCTCTAACATATCGGCTCATCGTCAATCTGAAAAAGGAAACGATTAACGACCCCATAGTGGTGCTAGTGCAGCACGACTTCATTCTTATACTACTAATAGTATATATATATAGCTTTTGAAAACCAAAATAATCACAAATACGCTCTCTCGTATACGTATATTATCTCTCCCTGATAACTTCCCTAGGTTAACTACGCAACCTAGAGCTCTGATACCAAGTGTGACGGCCCGCCCCGCACCAGCCTGCATTTCCTCCGAAAGTGCGCTGTACACATGCCCGACTAGCACGGGACGGTCGTCAGAAGAAAGAAAAGAAGGAAATTAACTAACGAGAAACCTGTAGAATGTCTCACAGCGCATGGGATAAAATATAATAATAATAATATACTTGACATAAAACAGGTGAGACAGTGCATAAGCTGATAACTAAAAACAACATCAGCATCAGAGCAGCGGAAATCCAAATACAGCTTATTACAATTTTCCAAATTTACTGTCTCTAAACAAAAGAAAGCTAAAGTAGAAGATGCACTACCAATGCCCAAGCAGTGATCTTCAACAACACTGGGAGAATATTATATATATTACGTGGAAGCCTCCTGCTCGTCTCCGGATCATCTACCCCTGCATCACCAGCTAACCTGTCTCTAGTATGCTCGTGTGAGCACCCAGAGTAATAAGAGGAGACATAAAACTCTGGGTCAGACATAAAGCCTGGTATGAGCGATAAGCATCTAAACAGAATAATAACAGGTATACTAAACCATACCTGAACCTGGACCTACAACCAAAGAGTTAGTACCACATACCGTACAGTACTCTAAGGTGCCATAGCAAATAGTGTAAGATTACGGGGGTGGGGTGTGCATGTCATAATGATAGCAAACAAATCAACCATAACAACCATCCTCACATCTCTCACTCAGTGCGTAAAGCATACGATGTCCACCACTGTCAATCACTAGACCCATTGAAGTAGTGACGGAGTTCGACTTGTACAACTACTGCTACTACCAAGCTTACCACATGGAATCATGACCAAACCTTTTCAATGATCCCACTTCATTGGTCTACAGCTACTTTTAGTCGTACCTAGGTCACTACATACTGTGACCCTGAATCCGTTCACGTACTTCTAATCAACCACAAAGCATATCATACAATCATAGGAACATAGGGAATCAACCACAAACACCAAAACAACAATATGACATATCAAAATGGATCAAACATGACCAAAACCCCATATTTTCCTTTAAGCATGTTTTAAGCAAAACTAATGATATGATTAGCAAAACTTAACCAAATGGAACCAAATTTCTAACAGAGGTCTAAAACATCATTCCGAATTTTATAAACATTTTTCCAGAATTTAGTAGTGTATAAATTCGCTAATCTTCACTAATTACCCCTAATTACCGTAATTAGTGCAAAAACTATGCAAATCACTCACCTTGGCCACTACTAAAACCCCAAAACTGAAATATTCTCTGATTTGGCGCTGTTCCCAATCTTACACAGCAGCTCTACCTCGGTTCTCGTGCTAATACTCCTTGATTTGATGTTTGCTAAGCCTAATCTTCAATTAGAAAGTGATTAAGAGGTGTTTTGAAGAGATTTAGAGGGTGGAGGCCATGGCTAGGTTAAGAGGAATGAATAGTGACGGCTGAAAAATGAGAAAAAGGTATTCTCCAAACCCTAACAGCCCTTTTAAACTCCTAATCCCGAAATTCCCCTTTGGGCCTAGCTGTTAATCACCCGGTTAAGCCCAATTAAGCTGTTTTTCACCATCTGAAACTTGTTTCAGCCATATCTCCCAAACGGTGAGTCCGTTTGGCTAATGTGACCACTCTACGGAAAGAGAAACCATCATCCGGAGCCAATGGAAGTGGTTTCAGGTCAAAATTCCTTTCCAGTCAAAAGTTATGGCCAAAACAGTGCCAACTAGGGGTAAAATGGTCATTTAAAAATCCGGAAAAATCATGAACGTGGGAAATGACCCCAATAGTCGTCTCCCAAAGTTACATGACCATACGACTTCGTATGTGAAAGAAATAAATATCCTACGATCCTATGATGCGTAGAATACGGGTCGTTACACCTGAAGTGGATCCAGCTTTCTGTCCCTGCCCTTTCTTCTTTGGGCAGTCCTTAGCTTGGTGCCCAGTCTCTCCACAATGGAAGCAACCACCCATCTTCACCTTCCTTTTTCGGCAGTCTTTTGATATATGCCCCACAATGCCACAGAAATTGCACCTTCTCCTCTCATGGGGCTTATTGTTCTCCCCTCCTTTCTTGAAATCTGTTTTCTTTACTTGTAGACCCTCTTTCTTCTCTTCCACCTTAGTTTCTTTCTTGCCATGGTCTTCCTCGTGTAGCAATGCCATGTCCACCAAGCTTTCATAAGTCTCTCCCGTGGATATATGGGTCATAGCAAGGCTGTGTAGAGGCTCGTTCAAACCCTTGACGAAGCGAAGCGCCTTCTTGTGTTGGGTGTTTACTAAGTCCAGCCCAAATCTGGCCAGCTGATTAAACTGATTAACATACTCCCTGATTGTCATACTTCCCTGTTTCAGAGTTAGAAACTTCTCCATTTGCAGGCTTCTTTCGGCTTGGGAGAGAAATTTCATCTCAAACCTTGTCCTAAAATCTTCCCATGTTTCCACCACCCGCTGAGCATTGGTAATTTCCCACCAATAGGAAGCTTCATCCTTAAGCAACCATACCGCTAGTTGTATCTTTTGCCTGTCATCAACTCCAAAGATGACAAACAGATCCTCAGTCTCCTTTAGCCGGTTTCTTGCTCCTACAAAGGATTCTGTCCCATAAAAGTCTTTTCCACCCATAGCCTTGAAGTCTCTACGTGTTTTTGCGAAGGCATTTCCACGAGGAGGTGGAGGAGGAGGAGGAACCGCGGCCACTGGAGGAGGGATGTCTGTTGGGCCCGCGCCATTGGCCCTTGCATCTAAGTACCTCCTAAACCAGCCGGGAATCGGCACTCCTTCTGGAAGGTTAAGGTCTCCAGACATGCTGAAACAGAAAGGAAAGATTCAAAACGAAGGACAGAGAGAGATAAATAGGGCACATGGCTTTGGGGGATTTTGTCTTTTTATAAATATAACACTTTTTCTTGAAAAATGCTTCTTTAAACTTTCTTTTTGAAAATAATTTCAAAAACTTTTATCTTGTCTGGTAAACCTATGCTCTAATACCAAGTGAAACACCCCACCTCCGTTAAGGTCACTCACAAAGGGAATGCCTTAACTTTGGTGGAGGTTTATAAGTAAGAGCCATAGATAAACTCAAAACAGATATAAATACACATATTTTAAACAGTGGAAACCGAAAAGACTTTTATTTCATCAATATGTGTTTAAACAAAACATTTCCATAATTGTCTCAAAATACTTCCAACATTACAACCTCATTACTATCTTGATTATTAAAGAAGCATAAAACATAAATAAAGTGACAAAAATCCCCATAGTGATATCCAAAGCCATAATCCAAGCAAAAGAGATCCAAATCATATATCTACGGTCTTGGAGCTTGTAAAGAATCTGACTGAGCTGAGTTGTTTCCTCCCTGTGGACCTGGAGGGGGGGGGGACAAAAGTAAAGAAGACGACAAGAAAATAGAGTCAGACATAAAGCCTGAGTAAATCTAGTAACTCTTCAGTATGTGAATAAGAAAAGGGCATGATAGATATAAACTTAAAATAGGAAAGTGTCACAAGCTCAGGAAGTGTCGAATGTACTATCGCACCCATACTATATCTCTGCACCTACTTAAGTTTATTCTAACTAGCACCCCATGCTGAGGGTGAAGTGATCCCCATTTTCTAAAGATCGGCTCCTACTCGCGTTAACATGTGTCATACGGCCCCCAAGAATTGTAGATACCTATGCTGGTCCCACCATGGGGTGTACCAAGACCCATGATGGCGGGCCCGACACAAATTCTAGAAGGCATAGGTTATACTACTGGTGTCCCTAGTGCCCTGTTTGTCTGCTCCGGAGTGTGTGCACGCCCGCACCCCGTTAGACCTACACTGTGCACCCACCGCCGTCGTTTTGACCGCTTACAATCAGCCCAGTAATCGTGCCCCACGCTGCCTAGTTTCAGGGTACCATGATACCTAACTTGGGTTACTGCTGAAACGGGTCCCTCGTTACCAGGATTTTATAGTCAAACATGTTAAGTGGTTAAGTGTCTGTATTTACCTAACCCCACCCATCAATTGTAATACCCCACCTCCTCTAGGGTAACTCACAAAGGGAATGCACTAGTTTTGGTGGAGTATTATCTAGGTAAACATGCACAGAGACATCACAAGGCAGAACATAAATAAAGCAGCGGTAGAAATTAAAAACCAACTTTTTATTATTTCCAAGAAAAGGGTCAAAAGCTCATATATCCAAGATACAAATTATTCCATTACATCAAGTTCATAGTAAAGAAGCATAAACTTTAAAACAAAATTAAATTATTCCCCATAAATAGCCGAAGCAGCCATAGCATAACCCAAGACAAAACCGTACATGAGCTGTCAGAAAGCAAGTTGAATCCAAGCTAAGAGCTAGTGTTTCCTCCCTAGGAACCTTGGGGGGGGAACGAAAGAAAAAGGGTCGGTCATAAAGACTGGTAAGCCCTAGTGACTTTTATTATGAAAACTAGTAAAGGTAACATGATATGTGAAAACTGGAATTAAACATAAGGATGATAACAGAACTAGTTGGATAATTAAGATAACAAGATAAGTCAAGTCTGGCATCGCATGTTCAAGGTTCGCTGCACCAACTGTAGTAGTATTTTAACCCATACCAAGTATTAACCATGAAATGATCCCTTAGCCCAGTGTCATGAAGTGACCCATTACGGGGTCCTACGGTACGATCTACTAATCGATCGGCTCCCTACAAGTCCTAGCTCGTCATGTGTCTGTGTCATACGGCCCTATCCAGAAATGTAGTTACCTGTGCTAGGTCCACCATAGGGTGTATCAAGTCCTATGGTGCCAACCACCGACACGAATCAAGCACGCACAGTGTAAATCTACGGGTGCCCAATGCCTGCTTTTTCAACTCCGGACTACGTGCACGACCATAGCCCGCCTGAACCTACAATGGCGCACCTACTCAGCCGTCGTTCTGGTCGCTTACAATCAACCCAGTAATCGTGCCCCACCCTGCCTAGTCCCAGGGTATCGTGGTACATCTAAGTGGGTTACTGCTGAAAAGGACCGCGTAACTAGGGTTTCTAATAGGTTAAGTGTTGTCATTCAAATTTGTGACTTAACCCTATCCAGATCATGTATCAAGTTGGTTAAGTGTGTTCAAGCAGTTCATGACTTAACCCTATCAAGTCATCGTGTCAAGTTGGTTAAGTATATTCAAGTGGTTCATGACTTAACCCTATCATGTGGCATTAATTCATTAGTGCACGCCAACCTCTCACATTAGACTAACTGTTGTGGTTACTGGATTTGCCGGGCGGTTCCGGGCAGATTTACACCACAACATAGTTTAACCTCGGGTTTTTACGTGTGATATGACCAACTACCCACATTGGATCCTATTGTTTGCAGCCACTGGATTTGTCGGGCGGTTCCGGGCAGATTTACACTGCAAACTCAACCCAACCTCGAGTTGGTCATTTTCAAGTTTATCTAACGGTCATGCCCACGTTCAAGTTTTCAAGTTTAGATTCATGTCGAGTTTTCAAGTCATGTTTTATGTCAAATCGTGTCAAGTTCATGTCCATATTCAGGTTCAAGTCACAATAATGTTCATGTTCAAGTTTAAAGCTAATTCATATTTTACCTAATCTACCCAAATCGTATTCCCATCGCACGAAGGTTCGAATCGATACAAATAAATATAATTAGGGAATGACATAAAAAGAAATAGGTATAAGGTGGCAAGAGTGATTAGTAGCATAGCATGATATGACTTGAAATAAAACATTACTGGCATATGAAATATTGGCCTCAAACATAAAGATTCCAAATCTAGCAAGATAAGGTACTAGTCAAAATAACAGTTATCACAAGGTGATAGTATAGTCATGGTAACGACTGTCATAAGGTGATAGTATAGTCATAGTAACGATTGTCATAAGATGATAGTATAGTCATGGTACGACTGTCATAAGGTGATAGTATAGTCATAGTAACGATTGTCATAAGATGATAGTATAGTCACGGTACGACTGTCATAAGGTGATAATCATAAACATGTGGCTAATAACAGATTCAACATGATAATAAGAGGGGTTTCTCTTTTTGATTTACAACATGAATAGGCCCCAAATCGATGTCATAGTAATATTCAAGAGTCAAGATCCAAGATGAACAAGAATGAATGTAAACAGTCATCAAACATAGGTCCAATTTCAATTTTCATCATATTCATAATACATTTACAGTTTAAATATGAAAATAACTAGGGCTTTCAGATCGTGGTTCGAGAATTAGAAAAAGAGAGTCGTTTGTTGCTTAGTCAAGTCCTAATAGAAGTCCCCTAATCAGCAATTCCTTTAACGTAGTCTCAACGTAGTAGAAGCAGTCCCTCTCTCAAACTTTTCAACCAGAATCAGAGCAGCATAAGGTCAGAAAGAAATTTGGTGTCGAGAGACTGGTGTTAGGGGTTGTATTTATAGGGTCGGGTCAACGAATGTGGACAGAAATGAGGCCACATACATCAGAGTGAATCTAGCTTCAGAAATGGGCTCGGGCACCAGGTCGACCCCTAGGTCGACACTATGGTCGACCTGGCCCTGGGTAGGTCGACTGCATAGTCGACCCCCAGGTCGACCTGGTCTAGGGCGGGATTTTTCCCGCCCAGTCCATTTGGAGGTTTGAAATTCGAATTTTGAATTCGAATTGAGTCTGTTTTGAATTTGAAAATTTCTGAAAACTTCGAATGGTCATAACTTGGTCATACGGACTCCGATTTTCGAAAACTCGGACTTGTTTCCATGCAGAATTTCGAGACGAACGCAATGGCGTAACCCATTTCCCTTGATTCTTATTTTAAAAATTAATTCTGCCTTGATTTATGGTTATTACACGTTATAAAAACATGGGTTGTTACATTCTCCCCTCCTTAAAGGATTTCGTCCCCGAAATCTCTAAGTTTGGGAGGATGTGTCCTACCATCTAATCAACCATCTACTCAAAGCATCATCTACAAGCAACCATTGTCCTTAAAAGACTTCTAGTGCTGTATGAACATATGCAGAAAGTGTGTGTATATGAACTTTATCTAATGCAAAAGATCAGGCGGTTACTGATTCAGTAAACCTCCTTAATGCAAAATATGTTAGTGTCATGAATCCAACATGTATGCGAATTCCTAGCATAGTTTATAATCTCTACATGAGTGCACAGTCATTCATCCATATGCAACATCCAAGGGATAGCATAACAAGTTCCATCCATGTACAAGTATAAGCACCCATGCATATGCAACATGAAAATGTGACTGAGCCGATCTAGTGCCTAATGTGTGTCATGCATCCACTAGCAACCACTTGCAACCATTTGCAACCATCAACCATAACATGTTTCAATCACATGTTTACATCCATATGGTTCTACCTAAGGTTCTCAAGATAAGATCGAGAAGATAACAAGACAAACATAGATATTAGAAGCATGATACGAAAAGGTTTTCTAGGAAAAAGAAATCGAGAATGTACCCTCAAAAAGAAATGGGTAAAGCGCGCGTATCTTTTCTTCGGTTTTCCAAGTTGCGTCCTCTTGGGCTTCACTCCACTGCAGCTTGACTAGCTTGACTTCTCGATTCCTTAGCTTCTTAGTTTCCGTTCCTAAGATACGAATCGGAACTTGCCTCAATGTTGCTTCTTTCTCCACTTCCACGTCTTCAAGGATGCTTGGCTCAACCACTTCGGCTGACTCATGCAAACACTTCCGGAGATGCGAGACGTGAAAGACATTGTGTACTCCAGACAATTTCTCGGGTAAGTCTACCTTGTAGGCCATCCGTCCAATCCTCTCAATGATGGGGAACGGTCCTACAAATCTTGGTGCTAGCTTTCCAACTGCTCCAAAACGAACTACATTGCGTAACGGAGAAACCTTTATAAAGACCATATCTCCGACTTCGAACTCTAAGTCTGTCCTTCTCTGGTCCGCATAAGATTTCTGTCTATCTTGGGCCGTTTTCATCCGTCTTCGTATCAACTCAATCTTCTCAGAAGTGTCCCTTATCATGTCGGGCCCAAGTATAAGTCTGTCTGTCGTCTCCCACCAACAAGTTGGCGACTTGCACGGTCTTCCATATAGGGCTTCGAACGGTGCCATTCCGATGCTAGCTTGGTAACTGTTATTATACGCAAACTCCACGAGAGGAAGATGGTCTTCCAAAGTACCACCAAAGTCAAGAATGCATAGCCTCAGGAGATCTTCTAGTACCCTATTTACCCTTTCGGTTTGTCCATCCGTCTGTGGGTGATAGGCCATGCTTAAATTCAGTCGTGTTCCCATTGCTTCTTGCAGACTATTCCAAAACTGGCTAGTGAAAATCGGGTCACGATCACTAACTATACTAGAAGGAACTCCATGCAATCGTACTATCTCTCGAAGGTAAATAGACGCTAGCCCTGATGCGGTCCTCTTGCTCTTCACCAGAATGAAGTGAGCGCTTTTCGTGAGTCTATCAACTATGACCCATATGCTAGTATTTCCCTTCCTAGACCTAGGCAGTCCATCCACGAAATCCATCGAGATACTCTCCCATTTCCATTACGGAACCTCCAAAGGATGTAGTAGCCCACCGGGCTTCTTCGACTCGGCCTTTACTTGTTGGCACACCATGCACTTCGAAACGAACTCTGCCACATCCTTTTTCATTCCATCCCAAAAGAAAATGCGTTTCATATCCCTGTACTTCTTACCCCCTCCGGGATGTATAGTCATCTTCGAGTGGTGCGCTTCTTCGAGAACTCTCCTTACTAAGTCTCCGACTTGTGGGACACATAACCTTCCATCGCGCCTTAGCCATCCCTTGTCATCTATGGCATACCTACTGAGACGACTTGACGTCTCACCTCTAATCAGCTTGTCCATGATTTCAACTAACTGTGGGTCTTCCTTCTGTGAAGTCCCTACTTGATCTAGAAGTGTAGGTATTAACTCAAGAGATGCAAACGTAGCAATCAATGACTCAATAGCAGGTGTAAAATCAAAGGTTGCTATAAACTCAAGGCTTTTCATTTCAACAAACAAGGGGCTCAAAGTCAACCTTTTTCTACTTAGCGCGTCCGCCACCACATTACCCTTGCCAGGGGTATAAGCTATATCGAAGTCATATGATGCCAAGAACTCCATCCACCGCTGTTGTCTTAGATTCAAGTCTTTCTGTGAGAAGAGGTACCTAAGCGATTTGTGGTCGGTATACAGCTCGAACCTCTCCCCTAGAAGATAATGGCGCCAAGCTTTAAGTGCAAAAACAATCGCGGCCAACTCCAAGTCATGCATGGGATAGTTTTTCTCGTGGACTTTAAGTTGTCTGCCCCCGTAGCATATTACTCTTCGTTCTTGCATTAGGACAGTGCCTAACCCCGTGCTGCACGCATCTTTGTACGCGGTAAACATATTACCTCCATCGGGTAATGCTAAGACAGGAGCTGTGGTGAGGGCTCTCTTAAGTCTCTGAAAAGCAGCATCACATTCTAGGTCCCATGCAAAAGGTAGGTTCTTCTTTGTTAATTTAGTAAGAGGGGCTGAAATCTTAGCGAAGTCCTTAATGAACTTCCTGTAGTAGCCCGCCAAACCGAGAAAGCTCCTCACCTCCGTTGCATTTTTAGGAATTTTCCAGTCCTGTACCGCAACTACCTTTACGGGGTCCACGGCTATGCCTTGCTTAGAAACTACATGCCCAAGGAACCGAACTTCCTTCCTCAAAAAATGGCATTTGGAGAACTTAGCCTTTAACTGGTGTGCTCTAAGCGTTTCCATGACTTCCTTGAGATGGCTAGCATGCTCTTCTTCATTTTGTGAGAAGATCAAAATATCATCCACAAAAACTACCACAAACTTGTTAAGGAACTCCCGAAACACCCTGCTCATCAAATCTACAAAGTATGCGGGTGCACTCGTTAACCCAAATGGCATAACGAGCCATTCGAAGAACCCATCCGGAGTCCTAAACGCAGTTTTGTCAATGCTATCCTCAACCACTCTGAGCCGATGGAATCCTGTGGCTAGATCGAGTTGAGAGAAAACAGATGCTCCCACAAGCTGGTCAAACAGATCGCCGATTCTTGGTAGTGGGTGCCTATTCTTCTTTGTCAGCTTGTTTAACTCATGATAATCTACGCACAGACGAAGCGATCCATCCGCCTTAGTAGCAAATACTACCGGAGCACCCCATTCAGAAATGCTTCATCTTATGAAATTTTTCTCAAGCAACTCGTTGATTTGTTTACTGAGCTCTCTTCTTTCTCGCGGGGTCATGTGCCTAACGGGCAATGAAACTGGCTTGGCATTATCAACAAGATAAATTCGGAACTCTATCTCGCGTTTAGGAGGTAATCCCCTCACTTCATCAAAGACATCTGGATATTCTCGGACCACTCTTACAGATTGCAAACTATCGTCGGACGAGTCAAGGGATTCAAGATAACATAACATGACCGGACCCTTAGGGTTACAAGAAATTTCAAGGGTATTACCAAGGCGAGTCATGAGCCTCACTACCCTTCGTTCACAATCAAGAATGGCTCCATAATCGGACAGCCAGTTCGTACCTAGGATCAAACCGTATCCCATAAATCCGAGAACATAAGCATTACACGTGAATTCTACGCTTAAGATAGAGATCCTCAAATCCACACACATCATAGATAAATGGGCGGAGCCCTCAATTGGATTTGAAACTATAACGGGATCCTCAACCAGACTAGTACTTAGGTGCAGATTTTCAACAATATCATAAGAAATAAAAGTATGCGATGCGCCAGAGTCAAATAAAGTTCGAACAGGAAAGTCAGAAATGTAAACAAGGCTTTCAACGGAAATATTACTACCTCTGTCAGGAGCTGGAGCGGTGTTGAGAGCATGCAACTGCCCTCCAGAAGGTCCTGCTCGCTGAGTCTGCCCTTACCCCTGCTCTTGCTTCTTAGGGCAATCCTTGCTGATGTGTCCAGTATCTCCACAATGAAAACATTCACCCAACTTCCTCTTCTTCCTTCTACAGTCTTTAGCTAGATGTCCAGTAATACCACAGAAGTTGCACTTCCTCATCTCACGTGATTTGTTGTTGCTCTTGTTATTCTTATTATTCTTGTTGTTCCCCTTTTTGAAGCCAGCCTTCTTATTCTGAGTCTCATTAGGCTTAACCTCCTTCTTGCTATTCTTGTCTTCCTCATGGAGTAGAGCCATATCCACTAAGCTTTCAAAGGTCGCCCCCATGGGTATATGAGTTAGGGCCAAGCTGTGTAGTGGCTCCTTCAATCCTCGAGCAAAGCGTACAGCCTTTTTCTGGGCTGTGTTGACCAAATCCAAACCGAACCGAGCAAGCTGATTAAACTTATTCACGTACTCCCTCACAGACATATCCCCTTGCTTGAGTGCTAGGAACCTCTCCATATGAAGGTTCTCCTCTACCGACGATAGGAATTTGAGCCCAAACCTTTCTCTAAAGTCTGCCCAAGTCTCAACTGGCCTGGTAGCGTTGGTGACTTCCCACCAAAATGCAGCTTCCTCTTTCAATAACCATGCTGCCAACTGAACTTTCCTATGGTCCTCCATATCAAAGATAATGAACAAGTCTTCTGTTTCCTTTAGCCAGTTTCGTGCCTCAACGAAGGTTTCAGTTCCAACAAAGTTCTTGCCGCCCATCACTTTAAAGTCTTTGCATATTTTGGAAAAGGCGGTACCAGGAGGAGGAGGAACCGCAGCCACTGGGGAGGAGGAGGAGGAGGGATGTCTGTCGTGCCCGCGTCGTTGGCCCTGGCTTCTAAGTATCTTCGGAACCATCCACGCACGGGTATTCCCTCAGGAAGGTTAAGATCGGCCATGCTGAAAAATGAAAAGAAAAGATTCAAACGAGGAAACAAAGGGAAGTGCTAATGGCTTCTTGGGGAATAACCTTTTTAAACATAAAAATTTTCTTGAAAAATGCTTCTTTATAAAAGGTTTTGAAAACTATTTCAGAAGGTTTTTAAAACTTTTTCCCAGCCTGGTAACCTTCTGCTCTGATACCAAATTGTAACACCCCACCTCCGCTAGGGTCACTCACAAAGGGAATGCACTAGTTTTGGTGGAGTATTATCTAGGTAAACATGCACAGATACATCACAAGGCAGGACATAAATAAAGCAGCGGTAGAAATTAAAAACCAACTTTTTATTATTTCCAAGAAAAGAGTCAAAAGCTCATATATCCAAGGTACAAATTATTCCATTACATCAAGTTCACAGTAAAGAAGCATAAACTTTAAAACAAAAGTAAATTATTCCCCATAAATAGCAGAAGCAGCCATAGCATAGCCCAAGACCAAACCGTACATGAGCTGTCAGAAAGCAAGTTGAATCCAAGCTAAGAGCTAGTGTTTCCTACCTGGGAACCTTGGGGGGGGGGGGACGAAAGAAAAAGGGGCGAAAGAAAAAGGGTCAGTCATAAAGACTGGTAAGCCCTAGTGACTTTTAGTATGAAAACTAGTAAAGGTAACATGATATGTGAAAACTGAAATTAAACATAAGGATGATAACAGAACTAGTTGGATAATTAAGATAACAAGATAAGTCAAGTCTGGCATCGCATGTTCAAGGTTTGCTGCACCAACTGTACTAGTATTCTAACCCATATCAAGTATTAACCATGAAATGATCCCTTAGCCCAGTGTCATGAAGTGACCCATTACGGGGTCCTACGGTACGACCTACTAATCGATCGGCTCCCTACAAGTCCTAGCTCGTCATGTGTCTGTGTCAAACGGCCCTATCCAGAAATGTAGTTACCTGTGCTAGGTCCACCATAGGGTGTATCAAGTTCTATGTTGCCAACCATCGACACGAATCAAGCACGCACAGTGTAAATCTACGGGTGCCCAATGCCTGCTTTTTCAACTCCGGACTACGTGCACGACCATAGCCCGCCTGAACCTACAATGGCGCACCTACTCAGCCATCGTTCTGGTCGCCTACAATCAGCCCAGTAATCGTGCCCCACCTTGCCTAGTCCCAGGGTATCGTGATACATCTAAGTGGGTTACTGCTGAAAAGGACCGCGTAACTAGGGTTTCTAATGGGTTAAGTGTTGTCATTAAAATTCGTGACTTAACCCTATCCAGATCATGCATCAAGTTGGTTAAGTGTGTTCAAGCAGTTCATGACTTAACCCTATCAAGTCATCGTGTCAAGTTGGTTAAGTAAATTCAAGTGGTTCATGACTTAACCCTATCATGTGGCATTAATTCATTAGTGCACGCCAACCTCTCACATTAGACTAACTGTTGTGGTTACTGGATTTGTCGGGCGGTTCCGGGCAGATTTACACCACAACATAGTCTAACCTCGGGTTTTTACGTGCGATATGACCAACTACCCACATTGGATCCTATTGTTTGCAGCCACTGGATTTGCCGGGCGGTTTCGGGCAGATTTGCACTACAAACTCAACCCAACCTCGAGTTGGCCATTTTCAAGTTTATCTAACTGTTATGCCCACGTTCAAGTTTTCATGTTTAGATTCATGTCGAGTTTTCAAGTCATGTTTTATGTCAAATCGTGTCAAGTTCACGTCCATATTCAGGTTCAAGTCACAATAATGTTCATGTTCAAGTTTAAAGTTAATTCATATTTTACCTAATCTACCCAAATCGTATTCCCATCGCATGAAGGTTCGAATCGATACAAATAAATCAAACTAGGGAATGACATAAAAAGAAATGGGTATAAGGTGGCAAGAGTGATTACTAGCATAGCATGATATGACTTGAAATAAAACATTACTGGCATATGAAATATTGGCCTCAAACATAAAGATTCCAAATCTAGCAAGATAAGGTACTAGTCAAAATAACAGTTGTCACAAGGTGATAGTATAGTCTTGGTAACGACTGTCATAAGGTGATAGTATAGTCATAGTAACGATTGTCATAAGATGATAGTATAGTCATGGTATGACTGTCATAAGGTGGTAGTACAGTCATAGTAACGATTGTCATAAGATGATAGTATAGTCACGGTACGACTGTCATAAGGTGATAATCATAAACATGTGGCTAATAACAAATTCAACATGATAATAAGAGGGGTTTCTCTTTTTGATTTACAACATGAATAGGCCCCAAATCGATGTCATAGTAATATTCAAGAGTCAAGATCCAAGATGAACAAGAATGAATGTAAACAGTCATCAAACATAGGTCCAATTTCAATTTTTCATCATATTCATAATACATTTACAGTTTAAATCTGAAAATAACTGGGGCTTACAGATCGTGGTTCGAGAATTAGAAAAAGAGAGTCGTTTGTTGCTTAGTCAAGTCCTAATAGAAGTCCCCTAATCAGCAATTCCTTTAACGCAGTCTCAACGTAGTAGAAGCAGTCCCTCTCTCAAACTTTTCAACCAGAATCAGAGCAGCATAAGGTCAGAAAGAAATTTGGTGTAGATAGACTGGTGTTAGGGGCTGTACTTATAGGGTCAGGTCAACGAATGTGGACAGAAATGAGGCCACATACATCAGAGTGAATCTAGCTTCAGAAATGGGCTCGGGCACCAGGTCGACCCCCAGGTCGACACTATAGTCGACCTGGCCCTGGGTAGGTCGACTACATAGTCGACCCCCAGGTCGACCTGGTCCTGGGCGGGATTTTTCTCGCCCAGTCCATTTGGAGGTTTGAAATTCGAATTTTGAATTTGAATTAAGTCTGTTTTGAATTTGAAAATTTCTGAAAATTTCGAATGGTCATAACTTGGTCATACGGACTCCGATTTTCGAAAACTCGGACTCGTTTCCTAACAGAATTTCGAGACGAACGCAATGACGTAACCCGTTTCCCTTGATTCTTATTTTAAAAATTAATTCTGCCTTGATTTATGGTTATTACACGTTAAAAAAACACGGGTTGTTACATCAATTCTTGTTAACATGTTGAATTTGGTTTAGTGTTATAGTTGACTTAACCCTACCATCTGTCCTTAGCCTCTTAGAGCACCTGACCACTCACATTAGATAGATATTGCTACGGTTACAGGATGTGCCGGTCGGTTCCGAGCAGTTTTACACCGTAGCTCAGTCAAACCTCGGGTCATTATTGGGCTCAATGCTTAACCACCCACATTGTATAGGTATTGTTGCGACTACTGGACAGCCGGGCGGGTCCGGGCAGGTTTACATCACAACTCAATCCAACCTCGGGTTAAGCATATCGTGTTTTCTAAATTTACATATTTTATTACTTCTCAATTATATGTAAATGTCATGTTTTTTATTCTTGGGTATAACAATTCATACCGCTTTAAATGTCATTGTCGTTGGCATGTGCCAAACATGCCAACATATATTTTCAATTTTTACACCCAATGTTATTACCCCCGTTTGTACGTTCGCAACACTATAACAAGTGTTGGGCTTGACACAATTCAACCCAACTTTGTAAATGTGAGAAAAAGGGGAAATCAAGCACATGTAACATTTTACAATACATAAAGGTGTGTGGCGCATGAACTTGCAATTTGGCGACTCAACTAACATAAATTATAGGTCATGTGAACTTGCATTCAAATCAAAGTATAACTAAGTAGGTGACATATGAAATGGCATAGTTAAGGCTTATACAAACTTGTGTTTAAACATGTTTAACTTGGCATAATGTCAACCACAAAACTAGCATGTTGTATATTCACCAAAATGTCCAATTTTAACATCTAATCATATAGCCTATATAAACTTGCATAGTTTATGAAACCTAAACGATACTTAACATAGATCTAATTATACTTGCAAATAAACATAAGAATGATATCATAGTTTTTGGGTCATGTAGGCATAAAAGTCTTAAATCTATAACATGTTTACATAAATTCTAACTTAGACTAAGGGAATGTACATAGTCCATGCCATAGACATAAAGGGATCAAATTCTAGTTTTTGCCACAAACTTGCAAGTGCCATTATTTTCATATACAATTGTTCAATAGGCTTGCATCAATCAATTTAGGCCACAAATATCAATACACAAGTCATAACAGAATCATTACAATACACAGAATCTATATCATTACAATAACACAATTTCTATTTTTATTTACATCGAATCACATCACAGTTTTTATTAATATTCTGAAAGGTCACTATACTTACAACGAATGCAGAATCTTGAATTCTGGATTCTGAAATCTGAAATTGAGATGCGCTCCTTTGGGTAGATTAACGTTGCGCTTAATAATTTGATTAAACTTTTATCTTCTTCTAAATTTGATTCGTCTCTAGGCTTTTCTCTCTTGACGGCTATGCTCAATTCCTCCCTAGCAGCATGACGACTCCCATCTTATTTTATTGTGTGAATTTTCAGTTGAGACTTAAGGTGTATTTAAAGATTTTTAAGTTGTTTTGAGCCGTCAGATGAAGATAGGAGGAATCTAGACCATACAAAGTTCAAAGAGCCAATCAAGAGGTGACACGTCAGCCCTAGTGACACATAGAGCCATAGAAATTCGAGCCAGAGCCAGACCTGGCCAGCCAGGTCGACCAGGTAGGTCGACTGGCAGGTCGACACCTAGGTAGACACCATAGTCGACCTGGGGTTGCCAGGTCGACACTATGGTCGACCTGGGGTGACCAGGTCGACACCATGGTCGACCCTATGGTCGACCTGGTCTCTGGGCGGGAATTTGCCCGCCCAGCCCAGTTTGAACCTGTTTTTTCGAAACTCGAATTTTAAACTGAGCTGTTTGAATTTAAATTTTATTCTGAAACTTCCGAAGGTCATAACTCCTTCATACGGAGTCCGATTCACGCCAACTCGGACTCTATCTTAAGCAGAATTCCGAGACGAACGCAATGGCGTAACCCATTTCCCTTAATTCTTTCATTTAGAATTAATTACACTTTAATTTATGAAGCTTAACGTTATAGAATTTATGGTGTGTTACAACTTCTTGTTCGGCGATTCTTCCGTTTGCTGGTTCACGTAGAGGAGGAGGAGGAGTAAAAGCATCTGTAGTTGGGAAGTAAGGTCCCCAGGCATGCTGAAACAGAAAGGAAAGATTCAAAACGAAGGATAGAGAGAGATAGTGCATATGGCTTTGGGGGATTATGCCTCTTTAAAAATATAACACTTTTTCTTGAAAAATGCTTCTTTAAACTTTCTTTTTGAAAACAATTTCAAAAACTTTTATCTTATCTGGTAAACCTATGCTCTGATACCAAGTGAAACACCCCACCTACGCTAAGGTCACTCACAAAGGGAATGCCTTAACTTTGATGGAGGTTTATAAGTAAAAGCCACAAATAAACTCAATATAGATATAAATACACACATTTTAAACAACGGAAACCAAACAGACTTTTATTTCATCAATACGTGTTCAAACAAAACATTTCCATAATTTCCTCAAAATACTTCCAACATTACAACCACATTACTGTCTTGATTATTAAAGAAGCATAAAACATAAATAAAGTGACAAAAATCCCCATAGTGATATCCAAAGCCATAATCCGAGCAAAAGAGATCCAAATCATACATCTACGGTCTTGAAGCTTGCAAGAGAGTACTAAGCTGGGTTGTTTCCTCCCTGTGGACCTTGGGGGGAGGGGGGAAACGAAAGAAAAAGAAGACGAAAAGAAAATAGAGTCAGACATAAAGCCTGAGTAAATCTAGTAACTCTTCAGTATGTGAATAAGAAAAGGGCATGATAGATATAAACTGAAAATAGGAAAGTGTCACAAGCTAAGGAAGTGTCGAACGTACTATCGCACCCATACTATATCTCTGCACCTACTTGAGCTTATTTTAACTGGCACCCCATGCTGAGGGTGAAGTGATCCCCATTTTCTAAAGCTCGGCTCCTACTCGCGTTAACATGTGTCATACGACCCCCAAGAATTGTAGATACCTTTGCTAGTCCCACCATGGGTTGTATCAAGACACATGGTGGCGGCCCCGACACAAATTCTAGAAGGCATAGGTTATACTACTGGTGCCCCCAGTGCCCTGTTTGTTTGCTCCGGAGTGTATGCATGCCCGCACCCCGTTAGAGCCTACACTGTTGCACCAACCGCCGTCGCTTTGACCGCTTGCAACCAGCCCAGTAATCATGTCCCACCCAGCCTAGTTTCAGGGTACCATGATACCTAACTTGGGTTACTGCTGAAACGGGTCCCTCGTTACTAGGTTTTTCTAGTCAAACATGTTAAGTGGTTAAGTGTCTGTATTTACCTAACCCCACCCATCAATTCTTGTTAACATGTTTAATTTGGTTAAGTGTTACAGTTAACTTAACCCTACCATCTGTCCTTAGCCTCTTAGAGAACCTGACCACTCACATTAGACAGATATTGCTACGGTTACAGGATGTGTCGGTCGGTTCCGGGCAGGTTTACACCGTAGCTCAGTCTAACCTCGGGTCATTATTGGGCTCAATACTTAACCACCCACATTGGATAGCTATTGTTGTGACTACTGGACAGCCGGGCGGGTCCGGGCAGGTTTACGTCACAACTGAATCCAACCTCGGGTTAAGCATATCGTGTTTTCTAAATTTACATATTTTATCACTTCCCAATTGTAGGTAAATGTCATGTCTTTTATTTTTGGGTACAACAATTCATATCGCTTAAATGTCATTGTCGTTGGCATGTGCCAAACATGCCAACATATATTTTCATGTTTTACACCCAACGTTATTACCCCCGTTTGTACGTTCACAACATTATAACAAATGTTGGGCTTGACACAATTCAGCCCAACTTTATAAACGTGAGAAAAAGGTGAAACCAAGAACATGTAATATTTCACATAAAGGTGTGTGGCGCATGAACTTGCAATTCAACATAAATTATGGGTCATGTGAACTTGCATTCAAATCAAAGTATAACTAAGTAGGTGACATATGAAATGGCATAGTATAGGCTTATACAAACTTGTGTTTAAACATGTTTAACTTGGCATAATGTCAACCACAAAACTAGCATGTTGTATATTCACCAAAATGTCCAATTTTAACATCTAATCATATGGCCTATTTCAACATGAACTTGCATAGTTTATGAAGCCCAAACGATACTTAACATAGATCCAATTATACTTGCAAATAAACATAAGAATGATGTCATAGGTTTTGGGTCATGTAGGCATAAAAGATCTCGAATCTAGAACATGTTTACATAAGCCTTAATTTAGACTTAGTGAATGTATATAGTCCATGCCATAGGCATAAACATAAAGGGATCAAATTCTAGTTTTTGCCACAACTTGCAAGTGCCATAATTTTCATTTACAATTGTTCAATAGGCTTGCATCAATCAATTTGGGCCACAAATATCAATACACAAGTCATGACAGAATCATTACAATACACAGAATTTATACCATATTCATACAATAACACAATTCTATTTTCATTCACATCGAATCACATCACAGTTTTTATTCATATTCTGAAAGGTCACTATACTTACAACGAATGCAGAATCTTGAATTCTGGATTCTGAATTCTGAAATTGAGATGCGCTCCTTTGGGTAGATTAACGTTGCGTTGATTAATTTGATTAAACTTTTATCTTCTTCTTAATTTGATTCGTCTGTAAGCTTCTCTCTCTTGACAGCTATGCTCAATTCTTTCCTGGCAGCATGACGACTCCAATCCTATTTTTTTGTGTGAATTTTCAGTTGAGACTTAGGGTGTATTTATAGATTTTTAAATTGTTTTGAGCCGTCAGATGAAGACAAGAGGAATCTAGACCATACAATGTTCAAAGAGCCAATCAAGAGGTGACATGTCAGCCCTAGTGACTCACCGTGCCATAGAAATTCGAGCCAGAGCCAAACCTAGCCAGCCAGGTCGACCAGGTAGGTCGACTGGCAGGTCGACACCCAGGTCGACACTATGGTCGACCTGGGGTGGCCAGGTTGACACCATGGTCGACCCTATGGTCGACCTGGTCTCTGTGCGGGAATTTTCCCGCCCAGCCCAGTTTGAACCTGTTTTTCGAATTTCGAATTTTAAAATAAGCTGTTGGAATTTAAATTTTACTCTAAAACTTTCGAAGGTCATAACTCCTTCATACGGAGTCCGATTCGCGCAAACTCGGACTCTATCTCAAGCAGAATTCCGAGACGAACGCAATGGCGTAACCCATTTCCCTTAATTCTTTCATTTAGAATTAATTACACTTTAATTTGTGAATCTTTATGTTATAGAATTCTCGGGGTGTTACATTCTCCCCCTTAAAAGGATTTCGTCCCCGAAATCTTCAAGTCAGGAAGAATGTATATCCTACCCTACAACAGTCCATCTACTCAACCAACAAACACAGGCATCCACTGTCCTTAAAAGACTTCTAATGCTTCGTGATCATATGCATAGTGTGTGTACATGTCCTTATCTAATGCAGAAATCAGGCGGTCTACTGATTCAGTTGACCTCCTTAATGCGAATCATGTAAGTGTCATGAATCCATTATGCATGCAAATTTTCCTACTCATAATTCTACATGAGTGCAAAACTATTCATACAAATGCGACGACCATATGACAACATATCAAGTTTCAACCATATACAATTGAGAATACATATATGCATATGCAATATGAAGTGACTGAGCCGATATATAGCCTTGGGTGTGTGTATATGCATCCATGAGCAACCACTAGCAATCACTAGCAACCATTTGCAGCCATCATCCATAACATGTTTTAAAATACATGTTTGCATCCATTTGTTTTCTACCTAACGAGTTAGGAAAAGGACCGAGGAGGCATACCTAAAAAGATAGATAAAGCATAACTTAAGGAAAAAGAGAGATCGAAGATGTACCCTCAAAAAGAAGAGGGTAGGTAGCGCGTATTCTGTCCTCAGTTTCCCAACTTGCGTCTTTCTCAGCGTCGCTCCACCGAACTTTAACGAGTTTGACTTCGCGGTTGCGTAGCTTTTTCACTTCAGTTCCTAAGCTGCGGGTTGGAACTCTCCTTACAGTTGCTTCACGTTCCACTTCGGCCTCTTTTAGAATGCTAGGTTCTACCACTTCCGCAGACTCATGCAAACACTTCCGGAGGTGAGAAACATGAAAGACGTTGTGAATTCCGGCCAGTCTCTCGGGTAGCTCTAATCTATAGGCCATCTTCCCAACCTTCTCGATGATAGGAAACGGTTCTACAAATCTTGGTGCTAGCTTTCCTACGGATCCAAAGCGAACGACGTTCCTTAAAGGAGATACCTTAAGGAAAACCCTGTCCCCAACCTCAAACTCAAGGTCGGTCCTTCTTTTGTCGGCGTAGGATTTCTGTCTGTCTTGGGCAGTCTTCATTCTCCTACGTATCAAGTCCACTTTCTCCGAAGTCTCTCTAATCATGTCTGGCCCAAGTATAAGCTTATCTGTAGACTCCCACCAACAAGTTGGTGATTTGCACGGTCTTCCATACAAGGCTTCGAAGGGTGCCATGCCTATGGTAGCTTGGTAGCTGTTGTTGTAGGAAAATTCCACTAAAGGAAGGTGATCCTCCCATGTGCCTCCAAAGTCAAGAACGCAAAGTCTCAAAAGATCCTCTAAAACTCTATTCACCCTTTCCGTCTGGCCATCGGTTTGGGGGTGATAGGCTGTGCTCAAACATAACTGTGTGCCTATAGCTTCTTGCAGACTCCGCCAAAACTCACAGTGAAGATAGGGTCTCGGTCACTAACAATGCTGGAGGGTATCCCATGCAGTCGAACTATTTCCTTGAGATAAAGAGATGCTAGCGATGCGGAAGTCCTTTTTCTCTTGATAGGTATAAAGTGGGTGCTTTTAGTAAGCCTATCCACTATTACCCAAATGCTAGTGTTGCCTCTTCTCGACCTAGGTAGTCCATCAATGAAGTCCATTGAAATGCTATCCCACTTCCACTGTGGGACCTCTAAAGGATGAAGTAGTCCTCCAGGCTTCTTCTATTCTGCCTTGACCTGTTGGCAGGTCATGCACTTAGAAACGAAATCTGCCATGTCCTGCTTCATGCCGCTCCAAAAGAAAGTTCTTTTTATATCCTTGTACATCTTATCACCGCCAGGGTGTATAGTCATCTTGGAATGATGCGCTTCCTCGAGAACCTTCTTTGTCGACTCCCTTGCTTGTGGGACGCATAATCTTCCATCTCGCCTCAGCCAACCCTTATCATCGATGGCATATCTACTGAGGTGACTAGAAGTCTTACGCCTAATAAGTCTATCAATCACATCAACAAGCTGAGGGTCTTCACGTTGTGCAGCCCCTATTGAGTCTAAGAGAGTAGGGCGTACTTCGAGAGATGCTAGCAAACCCGGTACAAAATCCAAGGAGGGCCTAAAGTTAAAACTGGCTATATACTCCAAGCTTTGCCTTTCCACAAAGAGCGGGCTTAAGGTCAGTTTCTTTCGGCTCAACGCGTCTGCTACTACGTTGCCTTTGTCGGGAGTATAAGAAATTTCAAAGTCATACGAGGCAAGAAACTCCATCCATCTTTGCTGCCTCAAGTTAAGATCCTTCTGCGAGAAGAGATATTTCAACTATTTATGGTCAGTGTATAATTCGAACCTCTCACCTAGGAGATAATGGCACCAAGTCTTAAGCGCAAAGACGATGGCGGCTAACTCAAGATCGTGGGTTGGGTAGTTCTTTTCATGAACTTTCAATTGTCTTCCGCCATAAGCTACTACCCTTCTTTCATGCATTAGAACAACGCCTAGTCCCGTTCCACATGCATTCGTGTACACTGTGAATATTTTGCTTCCATCTGGCAAGGTCAGAACTGGGGCTGTTGTGAGAGCCCTTTTTAATCGTTGGAAAGAAAACTCGCAGTCCAAATCCTAAGTGAATGCCAGATTCTTCTTTGTTAGCCTTGTGAGTGGGGCTGAGATTTTCGTGAAATCCCTAATAAACTTTCGGTAAAAATCGGCTAGCCCAAGAAAGCTTTGAACTTCAGTTGCATTTATTGGTGTCTTCCAATCTTGCACTGCCACTACTTTCGCGGGGTCCACAGCCAACCCCTCTTTGGACACTATATGCCTCAAGTGAAGCTTTATGTTATAGAATTCTCGGGGTGTTACAGGTGGTGCTTCAATGGTTAAGATTATGTTTCTTCGAAAATCCTTCTTGTTTTATCTACATGGATGATCAAAGTCTAGAAAACAACGATGGCAATCAAACCAAAACATTTTTCCCCATTTGCTAAACGAAACGACGATGTCCACTCCATGCAATATGGGCACGCTAATCTACCAGCCGTACTCCAATCAGAGAGCATACCGTATGCTGGAAAATCACTAATAGTCCATAATAAAGATGCACGCATGATAAAATTATTCTTCTTTGACACATCGTAAGTAAGAACTCCATCATTCCAAAGGAGATTCAGCTCATCAATTAGCGGTTGCATATATACATCTATGCCTTGTTTAGGATCTCTAGGCCCAGGAATGATTAGAGTTAAGAACATGTAAGGATTTTTCATACACATCCAAGGTGGCAAATTATACGGTGTTAGAATAACTGGCCATGAAGAGTATTATTTTCCAAATTGGTCAAATGGTGCGAATCCATCTGTACACAAGCCTAATCTAACATTACGTGCCTCTTTTGTAAAGTCAGGATATGTTCTATCAAAATGTTTCCACGCTTCTCCATCTGATGGATGACATAAAAATCCCTCATTATAATTTCGAACGGCATGCCAACTCATGTGAGATGCAGTTGCCATAGATGCATACATCCTTTGTAACCTAGGAACAAGCGGCAAGTAATGCAACCTTGTGTACGGAACATCTTTTGTTTTATTTTTCTTTCCCTTGTATCTTTCGGCAAAACAATATTTGCAACTTCTAAGTTCCTTATCATTTTTCCAAAACGGAATACAACCATTTCGACATGTATCTATTATATGATATGGTAATCCAAATGCAGTTACCAACTTCTTCATCTTATAATAACTATCGCACAAGACATTATCAGAAGGCAACATCTCCTTACAAGATTTAAGATACTCATCAAATTCATTTTCTGAACTATTATATTTTGCTTTAATTGCAATATATCTTGTAGTTGCAGATAATTCTGTATGAGTTTGAAAACCATTCCACAAAGGTCGATTCGCAGCGTGTAATAAATCAAAAAATTTCTTCGCTTCTGCATTAGGAGGTTCTTCCACATCTAAACCTCTCTCTGACATATTGTGGAGGAGTGGACCTTCTGCATCATAAACCATGGCTTCCATCCTATTTTCTTGGTTATAACTCTCATCATGATCAAAAATATTAATCTCATTGTCGTTAGCGCTATTAGTACGGGTAAATTCTCCGTGAAACGTCCACAACTCATAATCAAGTATAAAACCATATTTGCACAAATGACATTTAACGGTATCACCATCCCAAAGAGCTTCATTTTTACATTTTTTGCAAGGACATCTAATTTTTTGATCTCCAAACTCTCTAGAAGCAAAATTTACAAAAACATCAATACCCTTGAAAAAAATCCTCCAATATTACACCTTGCCCATCTTTTCGCTTGTACATCCAAGTACGATCCTTCATATAATCCATTCCAACTGCATTGCACAATGTTATAAAAAATATCTAATACATTTCTTTATGAATAAATTAATCCAAGTACTATACATTTACTCATGATTATGACTTTTTTTAAGGATAAAATAAATCATCTTGTAAAATGACAGTGTGTTACTGTATTAGCAATAATGGCTCCTTCGTGTATCAAACAGAGTGTTTAATCATCTTGTAAAATGACATAGTGTGGTACTGTAATTATCTAAAATAAACATAACAAGAAAAAGGGGTGTAGAAAATTTGATGCACAAAATAAACACATATGCAATTAAATGGCTTTAACATTAACAACCAGTAAGGCTTAACCCACTAGTCCACTGGCTAACATGAACCAACTAAAAAAATAATGCATCATAAGCCACAAGGCAAATCTGCTTACGGCTACAACATGGAGCCTAAAACAATTTGCTGTAGCAATTTATCTGAATATTTTTCCATTAGATCTAAGCAACAAGTGGAAGCTAAACAACCCACCTATCATGTCGGCTACTATTGCATGTAACTAGTTTGGAAATGGTGCAAACACAAAAGATGAATTATGTTTAATTCGGTAAAATTGAATGTCCAACCAAACTTAATTTGGTTGTTTTGTTTTATTTTCATGTTATCTGCTTTAGCTCAATCTGAGAAACATAATGGATGTGAAAATGGGTTTTCGTACAACATTCATCTTTTAAGATCCATGTCATGCTGTCATGCAGTAATCAAAATGCCACATTATACAAGAAGAATGTAATGTATATATAAAAAATTACAGGAATAATGTAAAATCAAAAAGCAATCGTAAAAAAAATCTAGGGATGGAGATGAATTACCAAAATTTAGTAATTGAACTTGGGAATCAAATCGATAGCTCACTACCGCAGTGCTAAAAACCCTCACTCGGAAATGGAGTTCGGAATCCCGGCAAACAAAAGATAACGCGAATTGGAATCAAGTCTACAACTTCGGTGCCCTAATCGGTTTAGCTAACAAATTTGATTTAGGGTTCAGGAAGGAGAGAGTGGGAAACATGAAAAGTAACGGCAGAAATGAAAAGAGGAGCGGGAAACGAGAAAAAGGGGAGGGACGACAGAAATGAAAGAGGCAAACACCGATTGAAAATTAGGAGGGCAGAATCAAAATGAGCACGACCGAATACAAAGCGGTTAAATGGACCAAATGAAAATCAGCGACAGATATTCCAGAACAAAATAAGGAAAGAGAGTGCAGGAGAATCGCATGGCTCCCTCAAACAGACGTAGACGCAGTTTTTGAGATCTAGAATTTTCCAAAACAAAATAAGAAGGGAAGACAAAAACAAGTTGTGTTTATAATTGTTTTAGGAATTATTAGAAACTATGGGTATCCATCAACATAGTACTCTACAAAAAGTATTAACTTTAGAAAATTTTTTTAAAGAAAAATGTATGGGGTACGGTTTATTTATTAATAAAAAAGGCCACATTTTTATTTTTGAGTACCATTCCTTAGAACTCGCACCTTAGCACAATGTCCCCGTATTTTGGTTTCGGAACTCAACTCAAAGACGGTATATTTTATCCACTCTCGTACGTCCAACGACTAACTGAGAAATAATGTATCAAGCAGCAGTTGTTAGATTGTCAAACTCGACTCAAAGGCGATACATATAAAAAATCATATTTTAATTTTTGATATATTTCTAAGAAAAATTAAACGTTTATAAAAATAAATATTAAATATAATGGTCAGTTATAATTGTTGAATATATATTTCAAATAATGAATTTTCTTTTTAAGTATCAAAGATTATTTATTAATCATTAATTATTAAAAAGTATTTACTAAATAATAAATATTAGTCTTAATTTTTAATAATTTTTTTGTAATTAATATTATTATTAATTAATGCTAATATTATTTATTACTTAATAATACTAATTATTTTATTATAATTATTGACTAAATAAAAGTAAGTATCGAACAATAAAAAATAATAATATCACATTGTAACTATTAACAATTAAACATGTTGATAATTATAAAAATTAACACTAAAACACCTTTTATAAAAATAACATGAATATCTCTTGCAAATACATTGGAATTCTACTACAAAATACCATCAAAAAAATCCGTCGGTATTCCATCTCCGTTTGCAGTGGAATTTAGCAGCGGAAATTATTTGTTGGTAAACTGATGTAAATTGCAGCGGATTGGTGAGGGGTTGAACAAGGCGATGGTGATAAATAAAAAGAAAAGAAAATTGAAAATCAAAGAAAATATCCCTCAAAAATCTCACGGTAATCCGCCACGGATTAGCGACGAAAATTTCCGCTTCTAAAATCCGCTGCAAAATCAGTGTTTTCTTGTAGTGCAAGGTTAAGCAATAGTATAGAAAAGGGGATCTGTTCTTTCCAAATATCCAACCAAAATAGACAAGATTCACTATTATTGATGGATTTTATCGATGGACTACCTAGAACTTCGGCGAGAAACGAATGAATTTGGGTCATCGTGGATCGTTTAACCAAAAGCGCAAGATTTATTCCTATCAGATCGACTAGGATAGCATCGAAGTTGGCCAAGCTATATATAAAATGGATAGTTCGATTCCATGTTATCCCAAAGAGCATAGTAAGTGATCGAGATCCATTGTTCACAAGTAGATTTAGGAAGAGTTTGAAAGAGACTTTGGGAACTGAGTTGTGTTTGATTACGGCTTATCATCCCCTCACTGATGGTCAAACCCAGAGGTTTAACCGGGTTTTAGAAGATCTCCTTAAAGCTTATGTATTGGATTTTGGGGGATGATGGGAAGACCATCTACATTTGGTTGAGTTCGCATACAATAATAGTTACCAATCAAGCATTGGGATAGCACCATACAAGGAATTGTATAGTAGACCGTGTAATTCTCCAGCATGTTGGTTAGATACTGGAGATAAGTTAATACTTAGGCCAGAGATGATAAGAGAAACGTCAGATTGTATTGAGATAGTTCAGCAACGAATGAAGGCAGTCCAAGATCGTCAGAAGAGTTACACCGATAAGCGTAGTAAGGATTTGGAGTTCGACGTTGGTGACATGGTTTTCGTGAAGATTTCGCTTTTGAAGAATGTTGTTCATTTCGGAAATAAAGGAAAGCTAACCCCAAGGTTCGTTGGACCGTTTCCGATAGTCGAGCGGATTGGAAATCTCGCATATAGATTGGATTTACTCGAGAAGATGTCGAGTGTGCACAATGTTTTTCATGTGTCTTTTCTATGGAAGTATGTGCACGATTCAAATGTGGTGGTATCGCCAGAACAATACGAAGACCTAGAAGTCGAGTCCATAGTCATGAGACCTCGTAAACCACTTCGCGTTGTGGGGAATGACACGAAACAACTTAGGAGGAAGACGGTTAAGCTAGTCAAGGTGTAGTGGAGTGGGGATGATGACGATGGTACATGGGAAACGAAAGAGAGTATGAACACGATCCATCCAGAATTCTTCGTTGGTATGACCCGTAAATGTTGTGTCATTCTTACACCAATCAAATACATTCCTTGAGCTAGATTAAGGCTATGGATCCATGGCTTGATGGATGCTAGTTTGGACGATAGATTGGATGCTCATAGATGATAGGCATGCGAAATGGTTTTGGTTGGTTGTGTTTACTTGGAATTTCAGGGGTGAAATTCATAAGGGAGGGAGATTATAACTGCCCGCATTTTACGTATTGGAGGGTCGGATCATTATCATGTTTTGATATGTTGGTTATGGGGATGTGAGACATTTTAACCCACTACATATGTAAAAATCACACCTTTCTCCATTTAAAAATATCATCTTTCTTCCTTTAAAAATCTAATCTTTTCTATTTTAAAATCTCGTCTTTTCTATTTTAAAAATCACGTCTTTTCTATTTTAAAAATCTAACCTTTTTGTATTTCAAAATCTAAGCTTTTCCTAAAATATGTTAGAAAAATAAAAATATCATTTTTATTGTGTAAATGAACTGAATAGAAATTCATGTGTTGAAATAAAATATTTTATCGTTAAAAATATAATTTTAACGTGGAAGTGAATAAAATAAAATATTCATTTATAAACCAGACGGTTTGTTTATGTACACCTATTTGAAGGACATTGATTGGGTCGATAAATTTTACACAACGCCCAACTGCACAAATAAAACATGCGTTTGATTGTTTGAAACCCCACACGGGTATTGGGATAAACTACGACATACACTAATCCCAATAATTAGTTGTTTGTCGATCGATTGATTGACAGGCTGTTATAAGCGTTAGATATCTATATTTGATGCTTATACAGTGTAGTGCACTTTGGATGATCGTTGATTATTTATCGTTGCTATTAAATACATGTGTTGCATGGAATCCATATAATTAACTTTATATGGTGATTGATTGGGCCTCATTCCAATAAAAAAAATAAAGAATATTATAATATAAAGGTTCATGTGTTGACTGTACTCATTCGTTGAGATTAGTCATGTGTTGAACGAAATATTTTAACAATAAAATTTACATCTTTATCAATATAAAATAATGGTTCATGTGTTGATAGTACTCATCCGTTGATATTAGGCAGGTGTTGAATCGAAATATTTTAATAATAAGAAATATTTGAAATAGAATATTTGAAATAGAATATTTGAAATAGAAATATTTGAAATAGAAATATTTTGATAAATAGAAATATTTTGATAATAAGAAATATTTGAAATAGAAATATTTGAAATAGAATATTTGAAATAGAAATATTTGAAATAGAAATATTTGAAATAGAAATATTTTGATAAATAGAATTATTTTGATAAATAGAAATATTTGAAATAGAATATTTGAAATAGAAATATTTGAAATAGAAGTATTTGAAATAGAAATATTTTGATAATAAGAAATATTTGAAATAGAATATTTGAAAATAGAAATATATGAAACCGTGTTGATTAGATTGACGCCATTTTGACGTGAACAATATTTATATCGATTTTATTCATTTTAAAATGAATATTGAAAAGTGATTTCGAAATCGAATATTTTGAAATGAAATTTGAATTAAATTGAATTGAATCGAATAGAAAACCAATTTGAATTGAATCGAATTGAAAACCAATTCGAATTGAATTGAAAACAAATTCGAATTGAATTGAAAAGAAAATGAATTCGAACTGAATCGAATAGAAAACCAATTTGAATTGAATCGAATAGAAAACCAATTTGAATTGAATTGAATTGAATCGAATTGAAAACCAATTCGAATTGAATTGAAAACGAATTTGAATTGAATTGAAAACGAATTGATATGAATTCAAATTGAATTGAAATTTGAATTGAATTGAAATGAATTTTAAAACGAATTTATAAGGAAAAATTCAATTTTGATTTGAATTAAAATGGAAGTCGAAATTGTTTTTGAAACGAATTTAAAACTATTTATATAATTCGTTTAAAATAGAAATTGACGAAATATATTATATATATATTATATATATAATATAATGGCCTGAATAGAACGCGCCGCGCCGCGGCAGTTCGTGAATTTCGACCATTTATTTCAAACGGACATTACGGGAGATCCGACCGTCGGATTCTCCTAAAACCGGAACCGTTGGGTTCGTATCGAAAAGAGCTTTCTAACGAACATTAAAAATTTGAAATCTAACGGTTGGATTTGGAGATACGTCCAAATCAAATTTGGAAAAGGTCGCTGTAAGTGCAGTTCGATGGCCGTTGATGGAAATCGACTGTACGGGCCTTGATAAAATTATAAAAAAATAATAGTAATAATTTGTGTAAAATCATAAGAAATGATTTGGGAAAAATTGGGATGAAAAACTCCATATTTGAAAAGATAAAAATAGATTTTTATCGAAATGAACTAGTTTTGAACTAAAATTAAAACCCATTTATTTTTAAATAAATAAATTGGATTTGAAATGGGTTTTAAATAGAATTGATTTGTGGGTTTATCGTGAACAGTGTTTTAAATAACATTTGTTCTTTAACCCGATAGTTAATAGAATGTGATTTGGGTTTGTCGTGAACTGTGTTTTAAATGACATTAGTTCTTTACCTAGTAAAAGGAGTTTTAATGAATCTGCAATTAGATTGAAATGTAAATTGATAATCTAAATTATCAAATTTGGAAAATGAGCGAGATATGGAGTATTACCAGTTTTGCTCCAAAGCGATAGTTAAATCTTTAATTAGATTTGAACGTGAAATGGTAATTAATTTTACCGATAACTCCATAGTATTAGATATAGAGTATTACCAGTTTTGCTTCATGGGATGAATAGGTTGGGATTGGGAAATAAAACAAATAATTACTTCGGTATGGTTCGCTAATCTCGACTAGTTTAGAAAACCATAATTTGGTTTGAAATGACATCCAAAGGAAGATCAAAGAATAAATTTAAAGAATTTATCTTGGATAAAATTAATGGGAACCTTTCCCTGAGAATATGAATTGGAATGAGGCGTATGTTGTGTTTGTGTAACATTTGTTTTTAATATATGCGAGTTGTTCGGAAAGTCCGGGTTTATACCCATTCTGAATAACCGATTCGACGATAAGTCGAAGACGAAGACGGTGGTTGAAGAACGGAAGTCTTCACATCGTTTGGGTGATTACTGATGATCTTGATTGGGCTGTACACCCAAGATGAGGGAATCAGTTGGTGGTCGTCCAGACGTACTTGGAGATCGATGGATATGCGAGGAAAGTGCCTCCGGTTTCGTTCAGACCCAGAACGAACTTGTATATGGATTGTGTGTCTGACATTGGATTTTATTCTGTGTTTGATTGATTTCTGTTAAATATATATCTGTTTAGCGGCGGAGAATTTATTCTCTTGCTTAACGCCCTTCTCTGAGACGTACGATCTTAGAGGTTATATATCGATAGATATCAATCGCATGGCATGAATTGCCTGTGTGGCACGCTGAGTTGCATGGATCAAGGCTTCTGTTGAAAAGCAAAGTCTTGTGGTTGATGATCAAAGCATGGCCTACGTGGCAGCTTTGTGTATAATGTGAATTCGCGAGCCTCACACCTCGGTATGAGTTAAAAACGGGATACGGACCGTTGGGAGAGCACGACGTTTCTTTCTAGCTTTGGTGGTGTCAGTGACTTACCAGCCCTGACATTTATATACTTTTCACCTTTGTGGTTGTTGGAATGAGGCGCCTCGATTATAGGTCTGTAAGGACCGGGAAACGTGTGTTCAGGAATAAATAATCCTCTAACGTAAGTGAGGACCGGCCCAACCGATCCAGGATTGCCCAGAGTGTGTAGTCCTGAGACATTTGCTAGAGTGTCTCGAGCGCGGAGAGGAGCTTGCCCCTTGCCTCGACTCATGACGGAAATCCAATTTCCAATACGTGATATTGCGGTTTTAATTGTAGAACTAGTATGGCGACATGATATATGGTACCCATGCCGTCTACGATTTATATTTATGATTGAAATTGTTTTGACACTATACACTTATTATAGTATCAAATGATTTGTTTTAAACGTATCAAGCATGCTTTGGCTGTTATAAGGGAAAACCCTATCCTCCGGCTTGCGTTGCATTGTGTGATGGGACCTGGGTCTTATAACAGCTTCATTTTTCTTTATTTAGCATTGCGCTGTTTGTTCTATGCACTGGTATCCTTGGAAGGAAACCCATTCCGTGTTATACGGCGTGGTCCCTTGATTTGCCAAACTTTAAAACCAATATTAATAACTGTTTTAGTTCTCACACCAGTCACATGACTGACCTGGAGTTTATTGTTTCAACCTAAACTCTGGGTGCCCCTAATTCCACACGGGCAGCTAGTAGTTTTGGTTTTGCAGATTTATATCCACAGGATCCTGGTTTACAGCTGGAATGATATCCGGAAAGCTCTGTATTCGTATATCACCTTCAGTTGTGTTTTATATTACTTTTCCGCTGCTATGTAATTTATTGTAATCTCTGATATGTATCAAATGTAATTTATTCATTTATACTCTGTATATTCTTGTATCTGATGGAATTGTTGTAATAGCAATGAAATGTTCTTCCGTCTGCGTTCTGATTTGTCCTGTTCTCAAAACGATCAGGGATTTCGAACGGTCTAGATCGGTTTAACGACTGATTCGGATCGAGCGAAATTCCTTGCCGTCACATTTGGTATCAAAGCTTTGGTTTACAGAGCTCGAGAACAAGACACATTAGAACCATACGAAAGAATTCATCAGATATTGGGTTAGTAATATCCAATTAGAATGACTCGTTAGAGATAGGATCAGTAGTATCCTAGAACGAGTGTGAAGAGTATATTTTTCAAATGAAAACAATTTTGTTTTGAAAATTTAAATCAATTCTACGTATTTGATTATTTATTTATTTTGAATATGGACAATCGAGTATATAAAGATTTTGCATATACGCGTCATGAACGTATATTCGAAGTTTTAATATACTGGATAGATATAGAATCATACTCTAGTGGCCCGAAGATGATTCTGATGGTTGAGTACTCGTCGTCAGAATTTATATTCGAGTGACAAAGGTGTGATATCTATATATTTCCATTAGACTGGTGTGAGAACCAAAACTTATATAGCTAGAACACATTGTTGTGAATTGGCATCAAAAACATGATTTTCTGTATATATATCAAAATTATGAATTTGAAACGTTAATCCACTAATTGATTGATGATTGTGTTGTTTGTTTATTTGTTTGATAATTTTAAACCATTTAGCCTAATAGTATCAAATATTGAATTATATTGAAAATTGGTCGCATTTGCTTGCATATACATGTACTTACATTGAACAGGTCATAGCAAGGAGGCTAGAGCAGAGAATAAAATTTGTTTTGCCCGACAAATAGGTACATGTTTACTATATAATTTACTATTTTGTTTGGGTGATGATGATTTTATGAGCCTATAGGCTAGCCGCTTGGCTTTTTCTTTTTCTTTTTGAGATCAGAAGGCCTGTATGGCAATTTCGGGATTCTCCCGTGGCTCCCGGTGCAGGGAAGGTTATGGCGAAATTTTTCGAAAATTTAGGGTGTTAGCCAAATTTTTGAAAATTTGAAAATTCTCAGAAACTGAAAAGTTGGAGAATGGAAGCCTGATCGAACGTAGAATTGATTAATCAAACCACTTTCGACTTTGTTCCTTTTCGGGGACGAAAAGTTTTAAGTGGGGGAGATTGTAATAACCCGGAAATTCTGAACCAGTTTAAATTTTTTATTTTGGCAATTATGGCAAAATTTCTATATTTAAAATGAATTATTTTAAATAATATCGACGAAAAATTTATTTTGAATATAATTAGAACGTATATAGTTATATGGATCGTCGTTAGAGTATAAATATTTATATATAATTATAAATAAAATTGAAAATGGCGCGGTAGTTCGATAATTCGATTTCAAACTTCAATTGAATGTACCGGGTGCAAAACAATCCGAATTTTAGTGAAACCAAAAATAATAGGATCTATTTGATGATATCTTTCCAACGAATCCGAAAAATCAAAATTTCATAGCGGGAATCAAAAGATATGTTCAGTTGAAAATTCTGAATAGTCGTTATGGAATTCGGGCCCTTAAAATAGACATTTTGCAAACGACCTCGGATTTCGACGAAACCAGTTTTGTTGGATCCGCAGTGTCAAATTATTGCTAGGTTTCAAATTTCATAATTTTTCGAATCAATATGTGAGCGTGGCAAAGGAAAACGCGTTTGACCAGTTTCAGTTGATTTTAATCGACTGGAGAATGGCCATTTTTCCAACGGTCTCAGAATTCGACGAAACTAGTTTTGTTTGGACCGTATCGTCAATACGAAGCTAGAAAATATTTTTCTGGAATTTTTCTAGTTAGTATGTGACCCCGGTAAATTGAAATGCGCGTTCAAATTCAATATATAGAGTTATATGTTGATTTCAACGAAAACTGATCGAAACGATCGAATCAGCTTGCGATACATATCCCATTGTGTTCGGAATGGGGGTAATACGCTATGGACGATAGGCGGTGGGCCTCGTTTTGAGGTCGAAAATAAAAGTTGCTTTTTGGTAAAATAAAATAAAATTATTATATAATCTTCCAAGCCCTAAACCCCCCCCCCCATTCAAACCCGTTCAGCCCGATTAGGAGAAAACCTCCGCCGCCTCCCTTGTAATCGCGTCCCTACCCCCGCCACCTCCGTCGATCGACGACGAACTCCGCCCCACCCTCCTCCATGTGTCAGCTCGCCCTCCACTGCCAAATCAAACAACCGCGAGTCCCTTCCTTTTCTCGAGCGAGCCCTCCATCCTCGTCGCCATTGAGACCACCACACACCCCACTCCACCGCTGTACCTTCCTGACATGACCCCTCCCCGTTCAGATCGAGACCAGAAACCCTAGCGCGCCCCCTGACCACCAGAGCTTCCTCCGACCGCTGCGACGTCGCCACCAAACCTCACCGCCCCCTCTTCCTCCAGGCCGACGCGCTGAACTCCCCCCCCCTCAGCACAGTACGTTTTTTTTTTTACTTATTCATTTATTTATTATTTTTCCTTTTATTTATATATGAATAACATTGTTTTGTTCTGGTTTTAATATAATAGAAAACGAAATAGATATTCTAACGACGGCGTATATAATATATACGTTCTATTTCGTTTGAATCTATTTCGTTTTCTATTATACTAAAACCAGAACAAAACAATGTTATTCATATATAAATAAAAGGAAAAATAATAAATAAATGAATAAGTAAAAAAAACGTACTGTGCTAGGGGGGGAGTTCAGCGCGTCGGCCTGGAGGAAGAGGGGGCGGTGAGGCTTGGTGGCGACGTCGCAGCGGTCGAAGGAAGCTCTGGTGGTCAGGGGACGCGCTAGGGTTTCTGGTCTCGATCTGAATGGGGAGGGGTCACGTCAGGAAGGTACAACGGTGGAGTGGGGTGTGTGGTGGTCTCGATGGCGACGAGGATGGAGGGCTCGCTCGAGAAAAGGAAGGGACTCGCGGTTGTTTGATTTGGCAGTGGAGGGCGAGCTGACACATGGAGGAGGGTGGGGCGGAGTTCGCCGTCGATCGACGGATGTGGCGGGGGTAGGGACGCGATTACAAGGGAGGCGGCGGAGGTTTTCTCCTAATCGGGATGAACGGGTTTGAATGGGGGGGGGGGGGGGTTAAGGCTTGGAAGATTATATAATAATTTTATTTTATTTTACCAAAAAGCAACTTTTATTTTCGACCTCAAAACGAGGCCCCCCGCCTGTCGTCCATAGCGTATTACCCCCATTCCGAACACAATGGGATATGTATCGCAAGCTGATTCGATCGTTTCGATCAGTTTTCGTTGAAATCAACATATAACTCTATATATTGAATTTGAACGCGCATTTCAATTTACCGGGGTCACATACTAACTAGAAAAATTCCAGAAAAATATTTTCTAGCTTCGTATTGACGATACGGTCCTAACAAAACTAGTTTCGTTGAATTCTGAGACCGTTGGAAAAATGGCCATTCTCCGGTCGATTAAAATCAACTGAAACTGGTCAAACGCGTTTTCCTTTGCCACGCTCACATATTGATTCGGAAAATTATGAAATTTGAAACCTAGCAATAATTTGACACTGCGGATCCAACAAAAGTGGTTTCGTCGAAATCCGAGGTCGTTTGCAAAATGTCTATTTTTAAGGGCCCGAATTCCATAGCGACTATTCAGAATTTTCAACTGAACATATCTTTTGACTCCCGCTATGAAATTTTGATTTTTCGGATTCGTTAGAAAGATATCATCAAATAGATCCTATTATTTTTGGTTTCACTAAAATCCGGATTGTTTTGCACCCGGTACATTCAATTGAAGTTTGAAATCGAATTATCGAACTACCGCGCCATTTTCAATTCTATTTATAATTATATATAAATATTTATATTCTAACGACGATCCATATAACTATATACATTCTAATTATATTCAAAATAAATTTTTCGTCGATATTATTTAAAATACTTCATTTTAAATATAGAAATTTCGCCATAATTGCCAAAATAAAAATTTTAAACTGGTTCAGAATTTCCGGGTTATTACACATGTCCATAATTTTTATTAATTTTATTTGTGACCATTTTGCCTCTATCAGTTTTGTACAGGACATAATTTTTGACTTGGATCGATTCAGGTGTTGAGATCGATCTCATTGGAAAGGAAATGGTGTTGCCAATTCCGTAGAGTGGTAATATTAAAGATCTGGTTCAGCATTTTGGGAGGAATCACTATTTTAGTGCTGCACAATTTCTGGACAGATTAGTCATTAGTAGGTTGATTAGTGAGGCCCATTAGTGGGCTGATGTTTTGGCAATAAATAGGGGGTAGAGGCAATGGGAAAGAGTTACTTTCTTCATTTATCATTTGGTTGGGGTTTGAGATTCTTCCTACTCCAATCAAATTTGAGAATCTTCCTTCTCTAATCAAATACATTTTTCCTCCATTAAAATCTTAGATCTACATTAGAAGATTGAAGATCAACATCAAGAGAGGGTAGATGATAAATATCTCTCACACGGATTCAATCGAGTATATCAGTTGTTTATTTTCATCATTTCAAGTTGTTTTCACCTAGATCTACATCATGGTATGTATATTTTCAAGCTAGATCTACATTAGTTGATTTCAAGCTATTTCGAAGATTTGGTAAATGATAAATATCTCTCATACGGATTCAATCGAATATATGGGTTGTTTATTTTCTTCATTTCAAGTTGTTTTCACCTAGATCCACATCAGTGTATTTTCATTCGAATCACTGCAGGATATAATCTAGAAACTTAAATTAGTAAATATTCATATGTTATTACAGGTTAGATCCATTTGTTTAATTCGTTTATTGTTTATCATGAATTTGGTGAATTTCTTATGTTCGATGATGAAAATCGTTGTGTTAATGCTTGTTGATGGTTTGGTTTGATTTGTTGGTGAAATTGGATGTTTTGCACGAGTTTTGAATAGAAGTGGAGTTGGATCGGGCGAGTTTTTTTAATGGATCGAATCGAGGATTCTTAGCATATATTGGCTGGCTTGTTCCCAAGAAATGGAGCGGATCGGGAGTAAAAATGGTGATGGATCAGTCGTTTTATGATGGATCGAGCGAGTTCTGAAGCATAGATCGGGCAAAAGATCTGGAGCATGGATTGGACAAAGTTCTGGATCTGGCATGGATCGGGCGAGTTCTGGCATGGATCGGGCGAGTTTTGGTGTGGATCAGGCACAAATTCTCGTATGGATCGGGCACAAATGCTCTAGTGGGTTAAGCAGGTTTTAAGTATGGACGGGACATATTTTTCTGGACGGACCAGACATGTTTTTCTTGATGGACCGGACATGTTTTCTAGATGGATCAAACATTTTTTCTGGATGGAGCGGACATGCTTTCTGGATGGAGCAGACATGTTATTCTAGATAGATTGGACATGTTTTTCTGGATGAACCGGACATGTTTTCTGGATGGACCGGACATGTTTTCTGGATGGACCGGACATGTTTTCTAAATGGATTAGACATGTTTTTCACAATGGATCAGACATGTTTTTCACCATGGATCGAGCATGATCTGGATATTGGATCGAGCAAGTATATTTGTTGGATTGAATATCGACCAAACAATATATGTTTTTGGGTCGACGATGGTAATGGCTTCGACGTGAATTCAAGGAGGAATGTTCGAAGAGTTTTGAAGTATTTGTTAATCGTCATAATGCAACAAATGTGAAGATGACTCAAGGGTGTTGAGTTCATATATAATGGTTACTCAAGTGTGTTTTGAGCTTATGGATAGTCGTCGGTAATGACGACTAGAGTAATGGAGAATGAGGGATTATCGTTATCGCCTTATCGGAGGTTCTGGCGGACTCAAAGCAGGGGTATTGTAAGGACACCCATTAAGATCTGATTCGATAAAGATCATATACCCTGGGCAATCATTATGGGCTTAGTTGTCGAGAATGTAAAAATACAAACATACGAGTCACGATGATGGAGTTCTGCTAGAACTGAGGTTATCATTAGCCCTTGATGGATGGCATGAGTGGAGCCGGTCATACAATTAACGATGGTTTCAAGGCAGGATTGGCGGTGATAGCCAGAGTCATGGATGTTTGTTGCTTTGCTTGTATCGTCTTGTGTGGATTGCTCGACATCAAAGGAGACATCTTTTGGGTGCTTGTCTGATGTTGGTTTAGGTCTTCGAGGTTTGTACTTGGAGGATGTTGATGTCGAATATGATGGTCTACATAGATAATTGGTTGGTATGTCTGTTATGTTTCCTCTTTGGTTGTTTCTAAAGGCTATCATTGTCAGATGTGGGGAAGACGGGTTTGAGTTTCTTCTTTGTGGATGTTGGTAGATTAGATGGTTGATCTACCTATTTCTTATATACTTTATTGATGATGTTAAATAGTTGTTTTATCGCTCATTAAAACTGTTGTCTGACTCAAGGTTTTATGTTTCCTCTTGTTACATTGGGTTGTTCATGCATTGTGTTGTGGATGGGCAGACTAGGTAGCAAGTGACAGATGTTGATGAAACGATGCTGCAGAGCGATGACGAGCAAGAGGCTTACGTATTACTTTCTACTATACATACTAGTTGTTTCAGCTATTATGATTGATGGGTGTTCTCCGAGTGATTGTAGTGAGGCATTTTGTACAGACTCTTATGATGTACTCCAGTGATGTATGGATCTTTCGAGTTGATATGAAAGTTTAAGTTTCTACTCAAATATACTTCGCTATTATATGCTTGCTGTATATGTTCTAATATACTTTATCTCTGCACTGTGAGTTATACGACATGTTCTCTTGTGTTATCCTACCCTGATGAACGTCCATAGCTGCCTGGCACGTCTTTCAGCGCATTATTTCTATTGTTAAGTGTAGAAGTTATAGGCTATCGTCACAACGGGGGTTCGAGTCCGGCGGTTGACACATTATTTTTATGAAAAATAATTAAGATGGATGCCATTTCAATGGTAACAAAACTGGCTAAAAAGAAGAAAAGCAGACTGAATATATAAGCCTGATTCCATGAAACATCTTATAAACTTCACGTGGGATTTTATTTGACAAGCATTTGAGAACGTTTGACAATAAATTATAAGGGTACGTTCTCGGCGATGGAGAATATTTAGAACAAGAGGTTGGTTTGAGCGAAGTATTGAACGAATAAAGTGAATTGTGTTTTTGTGTATTTGAGCGAAAATTGAGCGGTGAACGTGAAAGGAGTATTATGGTTAAAAAGGTGCAATATATGATAATTAATTGATATAAGTAATCAAAATATATGTTAAAAGGGTAATCAAAGGGCTAAAAAAACAATTAATTAACATAATGTGTTATTTTGATACGATGGAGTCAATGGTTTAAATGAACGGAAAGGTTGATTTTGTGTCCGATGCAGACACAACAGTAACAAACAAAAAAAATCATGCTAACGGTACCTAAGAATCATAAGTCAAACTCGATTTATTCAATCCGATACTTATATGGGCTAGGATGGGCTTGGGGTGGATTGTGTTACAAGAATCATAAATCAAACCTGCTTATTCAATCCATTGTCTATCTATTGAATAACACCAAAACAAAAGAATTTAATGTTCTCGCATTGATTTGATAAAAAAAATTCTCTTCTTTGAATATCTTATTTCTAAATCTTTCTATTTATTACTTTATATTTATTTGACTAATTTCCGGAGAGAATTATGAAGAATGACAAGCTTTGTGTTCTTTTTTTTTGGCAAAGCAAAATGACAAACTTTGTTAAAATAAGAAAAAATTAAAAGACAATAAAATTTATTTTTAGTCCAAGGTATGAAATGCTAGTTATAGTACCATTATTTTATATTTAACACCATATAAACCATTCGTTATAACTAGTATTATATTTAGTTTACACCACATAAAAAATATCCGTTATACTTAGCATTGTTTTTTGGGAGCAGCAATTGGTACACAAAATTAAAAATAGAATTATAGACACAAACTCTAGGCCATATGATTTGTTTCTCTTTATATGGAAGATGGAATCCATGGAGAGTTCTAGTGTTGAGATTGCTTATGTCTTAATTTGTGTCACCATTTTGTGTCTAAATAAACTTTCCCTTGTTCTTTAGCTATAAAATTATTTGTTTTTCTTTCGCGTAACTTTCTTCTATAGTTTGTAATTGTGGTTATTTTCCACTTAAATGAATTCTTTTAACTAATATTTATTAATATTTCTTATAAATAAAAATAATGTCAATTTAAATATTTGTACAACCTTAGTAACAACCAAAATGGTAAAACTTATTTTCACTTGACTAAAAAGATATAAATAACATAAAATGGCAATAAAAATAGTAATGGTTGTTTTATTTAACTCAATAACTTTACCATATATTTCATCACAACTTTATTCTATATATAAAGTTTAATATTTGACCATTGCTATACTATTCTCTCATTCCATCTCAAACCAAATACAACCTTCTTTTTAATTCATGCAAATATTGTCAAAATTTTCCCTTACAAATTTCAATGTTTTTCAGTTAACAAATCCTAACAGCCATATACTTTTTTCCCTATCTTTCTTTTATTCATGGAGTTACTTCAAACATGCTCGAATAAAAATACATATTCAATAATTCATTCCACAATCAACGAGGAAAACAAAAACACTGTGCCAAGTTTCTAGATCTAGAATAAAACAAACTCAATAATCTAATCAAAACTCAAGAAAAACATCATTAACAACCTGCAATTTCGAGTCTTCAAATTTGAATTGAAATACAATAAAATGTCGATTTCAAATTTTAACAAGGTTTTTTATGTAGTAGTTTTAATTTAATTTACTGAGTTTTTCCATAAATTTTAATCTGAAAAATAATTAACTTTTCGTTTGGCATATTTCACACCTAATATCAATGTTTTCAAAATTTCATAAAAAGTTAACTTGTATATTTATTATCGTTCTATGATCATGACTTGTTGCTGAACATGATCGCATTTTTATTTTTGTCGTTTGCGGCTCGTACGCGAACAAAAATTTATATAGCTGGATAAGCAAAACTTTAGAACTTCAAAAAGAATATATATTGACCTTACCTTTGTCGTTCACTTACGCCCTATTTTCAATTAAATGCCCCATTCACTTTGACTTAAGTGTTAAGCAAACTTTGTATACATACATATATATATATGTATGTATGTATGTGTGTGTGTGCGTATATATGTATGTATGTATGTATGTATGTATGATCAAGAGCACCCCAAAAGGCGCAGCACCCAGTAGCCCCCTAATTTCCACCATACATTTTCATTTCTCTCTCTTCACACATTTTCATTTATTTTTGAACGTAAATTTGAATGAATTGTTTTTTAAGATTATTTTCATAAAAGAATATGAAATGGATGTCCGATTTCAAAGAAATAGAAAATATTTGAAAAAAATAATTTTGAAGATGATAAATGGTTTATAAAAGGTGTTTTATAAATGAAGAGAATTTTGATGCACTAAATCCCTAAGTATAATTTTCTTTTTTAAAAACAAAAACACTATTATTTGGAAATATTTTTTATTATTAATGTGAAATGGTTTATTACTTCGGAGTGCAAAAGGATTTGTTTTGTTACAGGCGATTCGAGGAATCCGTGACTAAAAGCTGGCTTGAGGCTCAGATTGATTCTTGAAGACCATCTTCTCTGGAGTGATAGAGTGACATTATTTATTTATTTATGAAGACAACTAGTACCCAGTAGCCTTATTATCAGAAGAAACTCCTGATCTGATTACATCTATGGTGATATGCTTCTACTGTAGAATATTTGAGACTCAGAAGTTATTTCTTTTTAGACCCCGGAGTGAGCTATGACTTCATACGAAAGCTAAATATGTGTTTGTGTGCGTGTGTGTGTAATTTTAATGTTTTGAAATGAAACCGGAATTTAAAGTTCAAAGAGATTATTTCAAAAAGAATAAATTTTGAAAATAAATGAGGTTGATTAGATTTGATAAATCTAAAAGAAGAAGATTAAGCCAAAAGTTTAGGATTTGCATATTGTTTATGCATCGTAAACTCCATGAGCCCTGTTTGTAAATAGAAGAACTATGTTGGCTTAATCCTGTATCTGATTGAGTACTCAATTAGATAGAGGTACATATGCAGTCATAAGTGGTAGTGTGATGTAGCTCCAAAAATAGCATGACACTTTTTGTTTATTGTTTATTTTTTAATTTTTAATGTTGTATCATTTGTGCTTATTATATTATTTTGCATTTAACTTATTTGTCGAGTTGGTAGAAAAAAACTACTGTTGTCTATCTCGTCCGTGGTGTGCAGTGGTAGATTTATTTATTTGAGTGTTTTTGCATATTGCAGCACAGCTTGCAGATTAGATAACCTCTTATAATTTATATCATTAAAATTATATCATCATGTACATTTAGTAGTGTTGAATATCTATCGAATATTGTTTAATAAATTAGTAGTTTTATGATGGATAGATATTTTGGTGATTTTGACTGTTTCGAAAACCCAAGTTGTATGAACATCGAAACCCTTTATTCTGTTTCTAAAATTTGGCAAAACACAAATTTAATGTCTCACCCATCAACTGTTTAGCCTTAAATGCAATTTCATCACCGCCTTAAAATTAAATATCAAAGTCAAATTGTTGTCTTCTTTTATAGGGCTTGTTTCGTAATAATGTTAAGCACATAAATTTTGTTATTTATTTAGTATTTATTATATTCTCTTTTTTCATTAGACAGCGAGACTAAAACTAATATTGTTAATATTTTTTTTAAAGCTGTATTATTATAAAATTTGAGGTTAGAAATTTCAGTAATTTGTTTGCTTTATTGGTTCATGCTGCAGATCATGACTATTAGATTTGTATTTGTTTACTTAAATTGAAAACTTTGTAATTTTTAGATTCGAACTTTTTATTTATGTAATCTTCTATTATATTATATGGAAGCATACCCTCCCTTCAATGACTGTTCAGATCCAAATCTTTTAAAAATTCACAAAGCTGCCATGTGTACAACAATCTGATCCAACGACAACCCTTGCTTTCCTGTTCGTAACCTATGCCCTAGCCTTCACACTCCTATATTTTTCTATTGCATCGTAATATAATAGTGCATTGCCCAGCTGCCAAATCTCTTCTCTATCCGCCTTCCCTTCACTATCGCGAGTCATGCTTCTGCGGCTCTGCCTTTCTTCCACCTCTGCCTAATGCGCAACAATTAATCCCGATTCTCTCCAGTGCCTCCCGCATATCCATATTTTACTCCACCTATGAGCAACCGTTGTCTTCGCTTCCATGATTTTTCTATTTTCTATTGATGCTATACTGAAAGGTATGATTTTGCTACGTTCTATTTGTAACAACCCAGGGATTTTTCGACTTCAAAAAACAACACACAACTGCCATGTTGACTATTCGAACATCGAAAATACCAGAACATTTAGAAAGAAGTTAGAGGATGAGAATAGATAAGGTAGAAAATTAGAATATAAGAAGAAGAAGATCACCACAGAACAGAATCAGAGTAATACGAATCTCACAGCGGAGCGAATAAAATATAATATATAACATAATTTTGAAATAAAATGGTATATACATGCAACAACATTATCAGAGTACAACACTTACACACAACGGAAATAACAATAGCTATATAATCCTGAAGCCTCCTGCTTCAAGCTCCTCCAAGTATATCTGTAAAGACCTGAACTACTTGACTGTCCGTACAAATTTGGGCACCCAAGAGTTTAGAGAAAACAAAACAAAATAAACTTTGGGTCAATCATGGGACTTTTGTGAGTAAACTCAAATCATCAGTTTAACTTTTCAAAATCCTTTTCAAAAGAAAAGATAATCGTAAGACCGATCCACACATAAACACGGACGGTTTTTACCTTACGATAACCCAAAACAGTTTTGGAAATCAATACTTCTCTGATATTATAAGAATGTCTAATCACAAGTAAACAACAATCTAGCAGAACGCTTGCATCTCACGTTCCACATATATAGTATACAAACAAAACCGCTGGCTCTTATTGGAGATTGGATTCCGACTATGACAAGGTATGGGACCACCTGCCGATAGTGTATCTCCAGAGGTGAAAACACTGGGTTTAACAAGAACATCTTGCAACCCGGCCCACACATGACCGACCACTCATTTCGCTTGAGTGTATTGAATGTATATCACCAACGGTTGGGAGCTACCCACCGTTTCCCGAAAAGGGACAACATCGAACATAGATAAAAGAATGAAATGGATTTTCTTTAGATAGGTGATATACACCCTAATGGGAGCGACCCATATAGCCATGTTGCCTGCCCGATTTCTGTCATTTCCCTATTGATGAGGCTTGAGGTCATTATGTATCTTTTGAAACACCTGACCACAATTCACTTTGAATGCCACATCGTCATACCCGTCAAATCACAAATTGATGTCCCCAAAAATACCACGAGTATAAAGCTAAGAGAAATGAATTTCTCCGCCACCAAACGTAAGTACGTTTGAAGATATCAACTTACGCGATCCGTTAGATATACTCTGTCAGACATTCGTCCATTTAAGTTGTCCTGGGATTGGACAAACCGAAGGCACTATTCTGTAAACAGAATAGCCCTTGCATAGCCCCGTCTTCAATATTTGATCGCAACGCTAACGTCCATACAGAGTGGTTTTCAAATAATGAACCTGATCCCTGTCTCTCCATATTGACGACGTAAAAATGGTCGAAAACTTCGATAGTCGATGATTTAACTATCAAAGAAAAATAGATGTACAACCAGCGATCTTATTTCCAGATAGGAATTCGATCGATCAAATCATCATTCAACATTCATCTCTTTATGTTAAATTATCTTTTAATTCATCCATTTCCCCATTTCTATATATTTTTGAATTCTTATTTTCTGAATTTAGAAAATGTTTCTAGTTCTTATTTGGAAAAACATTCCCAAACTCCTTTATTGGATTTAAACTGATGTTTAAATAAACATCGCTTTGCCTATTCAAGCCATTTCACTTACTAACTAAATTCACTTAACCAATCTTCACTATCGAACCTTAACTACTCCTTAGTTAAAAACGAAGTCAATCAAGTTGGGGTATAATTACCTCTCAGACCTTAGCTGAACAACATTTCTAACCTCGAAATAGACAAAGTACACCCTTTACAACTTTACACTTCCTTGCGTAACTCTCAGATTTTATTACGAATCCACTTCTCTTACCGAAATCTTTTGATTTTAACAGTAGGGTTATAATCCCAAACTTTCGAAATGAAATAACTTAAGTATAACCTTTATATCTAAATTTGGGTAAATAAACCAACAACTAATTTATTCACAAATAAGTAAAACTTGATTTGAAACGGAAAGTAAATATCACTTTCCTTAATTTGATATGATCGAATTCCAATGTATAACTCACTCTCGAATAATCACTATTCGATAACTCTCTTTCGAAAAATTATATTCGTTTCCTCTGTTCGAATAACTAATATTCGATAATCCTTTTCTTCGAATAACTATATTCGATAATCAAATATCGGTTTCCAACCGAATACTAATTTCCTTGTTAAATCCTGTTTTATCCAATATATATATAATTTCTTCAAATAAATTATTTTAAAAAAACATCTGGCTTAGTAAAATTAAAATGAAAAAATCTTTACGGATTATATTTAACCCCTTTTTACATTTCGAATACCGAAATGGATTTCATTGCACCCTTTCTAAAACAACTCCACTTTCCCAAATTCACTATTGAATTTGCAAATCCCTATTATCCATGGATAATTATATTTAAATTCATTTATAAACCTTGGTTTATAAATCACACCACTTGTTTCCATTTTCAAACAAGTTATTTATTTCCCCACCTTTCGAGATCCCATTTCTGTTTGATTTCTAATTTCAAAATCCACTTTCCAATACAAATGTGTTTATTTGCAAAATCCCTACTTAATCCCTTTATTCACATCAAATGTGAATAATATTTGTGTTATACAATCTCTTTAGTTTGATTTCGTATTTAAAAACAATATCTCATTTTCCATTTCTATTTCTATTTTCAGAATTATTTGCGTAAAATCTCCTTTTAACTTCTAACACTTAAAATCTTATTTAAATTTTCCCCTTTTCAAATACTGAATTCATATTTCATAAAATATCGGTGTTAGAACCGATTTCTCCTTCTCTATATAAGTTCGACTTATATATATATATATTTTCATTTATCCAAAAGATAAATATTTTTATTTAATTTATAAAATATTATTCATAAATTAATCGTCTCTATTTATCTGGTAAACAGATTTGTATTTAATATCTACTATCAAACCATCTCCTCTTTGTTCTTTGTATCTTGTCAATTTCTTTTTTTTTCAAATATCTCCTTTTATAAAATCTATTTGATTTTTATAAAAATCCTTTAAATTCAATTTTCCACTTCACAATTTCCTTTATTATAAAATCCTTTGATTTTATATTAACATTCTTATTTCATTATACACTTCAAAAATTCCTTTTTATCATTACAGATTTTCCTTTGGTATATAAAGGTACCAAATAAAAATGGTCAAATATACATAACCAACAATAGGTCATAAATCACATCGTATATCACAATATATGAAAAACAGTAAATAAATATTGAGGAACCTAGTTGGGTCCCTCCGACCTATTTCCCTGCATCCACATATGTTAATCAACACAAATAACACGAGTATGAAATATTCTGATAAACAGAATCAGTATTCGATTAACGATTTATATATATCGTTATCGATATTTTCGAACAATTAACTAGCGGTTCAACCAACAACCAACACACATCAAATCAACCAATATTTATTGATTCTAAAAATACTTTATAAAAATATAAGTTGAGCAGAGTTAGTGAGATTTACTCACCTTTGTCGGTTTATCGTTAAATAACGATAACCGTCGTTGATTGTATCCGATGTTTTAATTTGCCTATAATTTTGCAATGAGCTCGAAACAGTTCCAATTTAGTTCCAGTACGTAGCCTGTGCCCCTATGATCCCAACGGGACTAACGGTTTGTAATTCTGACACTGTATGAGCGAGTAACTAAGTTAACAAGTTTGTATACTTATTAGATTAAACAACTAAATTTAAAATAAAATAAGAATTTGGGCCTTACTTTAAATAATTGGTCCATGACCTTTCACACCTTCTATCCTTTTCAGTACGTTCTTCGCTGAGCAAAATCCCCCTTCCCTTGCTACCATACTCTTCCATCATCCTAATTTTCCGTTCAAAGGCTGCTCTTTCTTTTTCTTTTTTTTCTTTTTTTTTTATAAAAAAAATAGAAACTGGGCTTTACCTTAAATACCAGCCCACCCATATATGCTTAAACCCAACCGCATTCCCTTTTCTTCCTGAAGCTCCAGGTCTCGGCTTCCAGGAAACATCGACGGCCATTACCAAAACCACGATCCCATTGTCCCCTTCACTTCCTCACTTGAAATCAAAACCAATATTACAATCCACTTTCTCTTCGAATTCTCTTTCTTCCCTTACCCTTATAATCGAACTCGGACCCTCAACCAGAAACCGATGAACAGTACTTACATCGTGCTCCAACACAGTGATCGACAAAAATTGGAACGGAAACCCGAAAATGTTGGCTCGCTGATGCTAATCCTTGCTACGATCTCAAATATAATACCAAAAATAGGTATCGACGATCGAAACCACAGCAAACCGCAACCTTAGTCGCTGCTCACCGAATCGAGCTCCAGAAAATATGAACCGCACCAAACAAAACTATACCAGATCGAAGAGGCTGCCATGAGGATCCCAACGATATATGTCTTTCGATTTTAGGAATTTTTATTGGTTTGTTCTTGATTTTTGAAATGGGATTTTCACTGTATGAATTGGTTTTGGTGGCGGCGGCGCATTTTGTTGATCTGAGAAATTTTTTCTAGGGTTAGGCAAGAGTTAAGATTATTTATAGGATGGTTTTATAATTTTTTATTCGATTATTTTATTTGTTTTTATCGTATCGTTGTTTGTATACTCTGTTTAAAAATTCGTGTGATCACACACAATACCCAAAAATCACGGAAATAGGCATGCGGCTACAGTTTGACATTGTGGACCCAACGAAACTGGTTTCATCAAATTCCGACTTCGTTTGCTCACACAGCGTATTTTTAAAGGTCAATTTATCGACTGTATTTCACATTAAAATCGTCCACGGCCACATACTAACTTCAAAAATCACGAAAACCGAACTCTAGCAATAATTTAATATTGCGGATCCAACAAAATTAGTTTCGTTGAATTCCGAGGTCGTTTGCAAAACTGGCTATTTTTAAAGCTCTAAATAACCCTTTTTAAATATTAAATATATTTAAAAACATTTAAATTAAATATTTAAAAATAAATATTATCGTATATATTCACAGTGGAATAGCATACATCTCCACTGGGATTTATAACTCGATATTTCAAAATTCCCAGTTATATAGATATTCGATTTATATTGAAAAATTCAATTTTAATATAAATAAATAGTTATAAATTATAAAGGAATTCCACAGCGACTTTTCTAAAATTTGATTTGGACATAAATCAAAATCTACACGACGAAATCCCGATTTTCCTCTTCCACTAGAAAAAGATACTTCACCAGCCCCCAACGTTCCTTGTTTCATAGAAATCCGACTTAAAACGGCTTCTGTATACTCGTTTAAAGTTCGAATTGCCAAATAACGAACTGCCGCGCCATTTCAAGCTCGATTTTAATTATAATATAATTATACGTTCAAATTGTCGTTCAAATAATATATTCGTTATTCTAATTCAATTCTAAACTGAATTAAATATCACAGATGATCCAGTTCACACCATATTGTGAATTCCACTATTTCTGACTATTTCAGAAATTAAATATATTATTATATTATTTATTTTAATTAAATATTCAATATTATTTAATTCTGGTCATTTTAAATAACCAAACCATTATTTATATAATTAAATAAATTAATTATATCACTGAAAAAAGCGGGTCGTTACATTCTTCCCCCCTTAAAATAATTTCGTCATCGAAATTGCTAAGGTAGAAAACAGACCCTATTAACTGGGTTAAAAATTATTCGTTCACTTTTAACTTCAGTTTCAACTGAATTAATTTCTTTCAATTTAATTATTAATTTATTCTTACTAACGCAAATTTTCAAAAATCCTGAAAATATTCTAACACCTTAAATTTTCGGAAAATTTCGCCAGCACCTCCTTATACCGGTCAATAGTTCAAACCCCAACTCGCCTCTCTAGGCCCTTTCCTTTCAAAAAGAAAATCAAAAAGCCCAGCGGCTTGCCGATTCGGCGCATAAAACCTCATATGGATATTCAAACATGTACCTTTTTGTCGGACATTTCATTATATCCTTGCACTTGCTTCTACTCAATACCTGCTGATCATATATCCATCTATACCAATCGATTTCCAATCAATTTCAATCAATCAAATCTCAACACAATTATTCGCTTATCCAAAGCCAAATTCCATTTCAATCGAGTTCCATTCCCGATTCCAAACTCCTAACTCATCAATTCAATACCATTTCAGATTCCTATCTCACAATTCAAAATCTGATTCTACTTGATATATTTATATTCCAATTAAATTTCCAGTTAATTGGCTTCAATTCACTTCATATTTGCTTTCACAATTTCTGCTTTAATTCTAACCATCTCTCCTGGGAGTTTTTAAATATCAGTTTAATCTCTTTTCAAAAATCAAATATTCCTTTTCAGGATTCAAAACAACTTGTTTTCCTCAAAACAATTCAACACAAAATCTTTGGTAGTAACCCATCACTTAGAACTCGAAAATGAACACTGAGGATGTGGCCAGCATCATCAGAGTTATTTCCCAGCTACTGAAGTGAGTTCAATACTATATTACTTATTAACTCATATTTAAACATTTTCATTTTGAAATCTTTTTAAAATACCCACCTCAATGTTTATAAAACAAATTTAAAATCTCCCAGGATCTTAAATTTCTCATATATTTAACTCAAATCCATTTACGAACACTTTTCCTAGTTTTCAGAGTTTTAATTCCAATTCTGATTTAATTGATCTGCTTTTATATTATACAAACTCAAATTGGTTATTTTTATAACCATTTTAATTATAATCAATCAACACATCCAATATATGATAATAATTCCAAAATATACCTTTTTTATATCAAAAATATACTTGGGGTAAAATTATTTCATTTACCCTTTTTCAAAACATACTATGTCGGTTTATCGTACTTGAGTGTTTAGAAGCCTCTATCGATACAGTGGATCAAACTGATCGACCAGAATTCACAAACTACTCAATCAATAAATCTCCACAATATAAACTATTTTTTTATAAAACCTACAAATACATTCACTCGTATATATACACTCAACTCAATCTAGGGTATTGCTAACTCTATCTCTACTGAGTCACGCCACAGAGCCAAGGTAATCACTTAACCTTCAGCTCTGATACCACTGTAATGGCCAGGCGATTTCGGTAGGCTTTTCAACCATCCCTCAACTCCCAAGGCAGAGGGCTAACCTCCCCCCGTGGCTTACACTGGTACCTCAGAACTGCTTTTACGGCCAACCTCGCGACTCGACCAACCCACATTGTCGGGAGATGTAGGGGCAAGAGTCTCCCGTTCGCCACCTAACGCGAAGCGAGAACCTCCTATCATCCGTACCAATTAAGCAACCAGCTCTGATACCACTGTAACGACCCAGGGATTTTTCGACTTCGAAAATCAACACACAACTGCCATGTTGACTATTCGAACATCGAAAATACCTGATCATTTAGAAAGAAGTTAGAGGATGAGAATAGATAAGGTAGAAAATTAGAATAGAAGAAGAAGAAAATCACCACATAATAGAATCAGAGTAATACGAATCTCACAGCGGAACGAATAAAATATAATATATAACATTGAAATAAAATGGTATATACATGCAACAACATTATCAGAGTACAACACTTACACACAGCGAAAATAACAATAGCTATATAATCCTGAAGCCTCCTGCTTCAAGCTCCTCCAAGCGTATCTGTAAAGACCATAACTACTTGACTGCTTGTACAAATTTGGGCACCGAAGAGTTTAGGGAAAACAAAACAAAATAAACTCTGGGTCAGTCATGGGACTGGTGTGAGTAAACTCAAATCATCAGTTTAACTTTCCAAAATCCTTTTCAAAAGAAAAGATAATCGTAAGACCGATCCACACATAAACACGGACGATTTTTACCTTACGATAACCCAAAACAGTTTTGGAAATCAATACTTCTCTGATATTATAATAATGTCTAATCACAAGTAAATAACATTCTAGCAGAACGCTTGCATCTCACGATCCACATATATAGTATACAAACAAAGCCGCTTGCTCTTATTGGAGATTGGATTCCGACTATGACAAGGTATGGGACCACCTGCCGATATTGTATCTCTAGAGGCGAATACACTGGGTTCAACAAGAACATCTTGCAACCCGGCCCACACATGACCGACCACTCATTTCGCTTGAGTGTATCGAATGCATATCACCAACGGTTGGGAGCAACCCACTGTTTCCCGAAAAGGGACAGCATCGAACATAGATAAAAGAATGAAATAGATTTTCTCTAGATAGGTGATATACACCCTAATGGGAGCGACCCACACAGCCATGTTGCCTACCCGATTTCTATCATTTCCCGGTTGATGAGGCTTGAGGTCATTACTTATCTTTTGAAACACCTGACCACAATTCACTTTTAATGCCACATCGTCATACCCATCAAATCACAAATTGATTTCCACAAAAATACCACGGGTATAAAGCTAAGAGAAACGAATTCCTCCGCCACCAAACGTAAGTACGTTTGAAGAGATCAACTTACGCGATCCGTTAGATATACTCTGTCAGACATTCGTCCATTCAAGTTGTCCTCGGATTGGACAAACCGAAGGCACTATTCTGTAGTGAGAATAGCCCTTGCATAGCTCCGTCTTCAATATTTGATCGCAAAGCTAACATCCATACAGAGTGGTTTTCAGATAATGAACCTGATCCCGGTCTTTCCGTATTGACGACGTAAAAATGGTCAAAAACTTCGATAGTCAGTGATTAACTATCAAAGAAAAATAGATGTACAACCAATGATCTTATTTCCAGACAGAAATTCGATCGATCAAATCATCATTCAACATTCATCTCTTTATGTTAAATTATCTTTTAATTCATCCATTTCCCCATTTCTATATATTTTTGAATTCTTATTTTCTGAATTTAGAAAACGTTTCTAGTTCTTATTTGGAAAAACATTCCCAAACTCCTTTATCGGATTTAAATAAACATCGCTTTGCCTATTCAAGCCATTTCACCCACTAACTAAATTCACTTAACCAATCTTCACTATCGAACCTTAGCTACTCCTTAGTTAAAAACGAAGTCAATCAAGTTGGGGTATAATTACCTCTCAGACCTTAGCTGAACAACATTTCTAACCTCGAAATAGACAAAGTTCACCCTTTATAACTTTACACTTCCTTACGTAACTCTCAGATTTTATTACGAATCCACTTCTTTTACCGAAATCTTTTGAATTTAACAGTAGGGTTATAATCCCAAACTTTCGAAATGAAATAACTTAAGTATAACCTTTATATCTAAATTTGGGTAAATAAACCAACAACTACTTTATTCACAAATACGTAAAACTTGATTTGAAACGGAAAGTAAATATCGCTTTCCTTAATTCGATATGATCGAATTCCAATGTATAACTCACTCTCGAATAATACTATTCGATAACTCTCTTTCGAAAAACTATATTCGATTCTTCTGTTCGAATAACTAATATTCGATAATCCTTTTCTTCGAATAACTATATTCGATAATCAAATATCGATTTCCAACCGAATACTAATTTCCTTGTTAAATCCTGTTTTATCCAATATATATAATTTCTTCAAATAAATTATTTTCTTTAAAAAAACATCTAGCTTAGTTAAATTCAAATGACAAAATCTTTAAGGATTATATTTAACCCCTTTTTACATTTCGAATACCGAAATGGATTTCATCGCTCCCTTTTTAAAACAACTCCACTTTCCCAAATTCACTATTGAATTTGCAAATCCCTATTATCGACTGATAATTGTATTTAAATTCATTTATAAACCTTGATTTATAAATCACACCACTTGTTTCCATTTTCAAACAAGTTATTTATTTCCCCACCTTTCGAGATCCCATTTCTGTTTGATTTCTAATTTCAAAATCCACTTTCCTATACAAATGTGTTTATTTGCAAAATCCCTACTTAATCCCTTTATTCACATCAAATGTGAATAATATTTCTTTAATACAATCTCTTTAGTTTGATTTCGTATTTAAAAACAATATCTCATTTTCCATTTCTATTTATATTTCTATTTTCAGAATTATTTGCATAAAATCTCCTTTTAACTTATAACATTTAAAATCTTATTTAAATTTTCCCCTTTTCAAATGTTGAATTCATATTTCATAAAATATCGGTGTTAGAACCGATTTCTCCTTCTCTATACAAGTTCGACTTATATATATTTTTTCATTTATCTAAAAGATAAATATTTTTATTTAATTTACAAAATATTATTCATAAATTAATCGTCTCCATTTAACTGATAAACAAATTTGTATTTAATATCTACTATCAAACCATCTCCTCTTTGTTCTTTGTATCTTGTCAATTTTTTTTTCAAACATCTCCTTTTATAAAATCTATTTGATTTTTATAAAAATCCTTTAAATTCAATTTTCCACTTCACAATTTCCTTTATTATAAAATCCTTTGATTTTATATTAACATTCTTATTTCATTATACACTTCAAAAATTCCTTTTTATCATTACAGATTTTCCTTTGGTATATAAAGGTACCAAATAAAAATGGTCAAATATACATAACCAACAATAGGTCATAAATCACATCGTATATCACAATATATGAAAAACAGTAAATAAATATTGAGGAACCTAGTTGGGTCCCTCCGACCTATTTCCCTGCATCCACAGATGTTAATCAACACAAATAACACGAGTATGAAATATTCTGATAAACAGAATCAGTATTCGATTAACGATTTATATATATCGTTATCGATATTTTCGAACAATTAACTAGCGGTTCAACCAACAACCAACACACATCAAATCAACCAATATTTATTGATTCTAAAAATACTTTATAAAAATATAAGTTGAGCAGAGTTAGTGAGATTTACTCACCTTTGTCGGTTTATCGTTAAATAACGATAACCGTCGTTGATTGTATCCGATGTTTTAATTTGCCTATAATTTTGCAATGAGCTCGAAACGGTTCCAATTTAGTTCCAGTACGTAGCCTGTGCCCCTATGATCCCAACGGGACTAACGGTTTGTAATTCTGACACTGTATGAGCGAGTAACTAAGTTAACAAGTTTGTATACTTATTAGATTAAACAACTAAATTTAAAATAAAATAAGAATTTGGGCCTTACTTTAAATAATTGGTCCATGACCTTTCACACCTTCTATCCTTTTCAGTACGTTCTTCGCTGAGCAAAATCCCCCTTCCCTTGCTACCATACTCTTCCATCATCCTAATTTTCCGTTCAAAGGCTGCTCTTTCTTTTTCTTTTTTTCTTTTTTTTTATAAAAAAAAATAGAAACTGGGGTTTACCTTAAATACCAGCCCACCCATATATGCTTAAACCCAACCGCATTCCCTTTTCTTCCTGAAGCTCCAGGTCTCGACTTCCAGGAAACATCGACGGCCATTACCAAAACCACGATCCCATTGTCCCCTTCACTTCCTCACTTGAAATCAAAACCAATATTACAATCCACTTTCTCTTCGAATTCTCTTTCTTCCCTTACCCTTATAATCGAACTCGGACCCTCAACCAGAAACCGATGAACAGTACTTACATCGTGCTCCAACACAGTGATCGACAAAAATTGGAACGAAAACCTGAAAATGTCGGCTCGCTGATGCTAATCCTTGCTACGATCTCAAATATAATACCAAAAATAGGTATCGACGATCGAAACCACAGCAAACCCCAACCTTAGTCGCTGCTCACCGAATCGAGCTCCAGAAAATATGAACCGCACCAAACAAAACTATACCACATCGAAGAGGCTGCCATGAGGATCCCAACGATATATGTCTTTCGATTTTAGGAATTTTTATTGGTTTGTTCTTGATTTTTGAAATGGGATTTTCACTGTATGAATTGGTTTTGGTGGCGGCGGCGCATTTTGTTGATCTGAGAAATTTTTTCTAGGGTTAGGCAAGAGTTAAGATTATTTATAGGATGGTTTTATAATTTTTTATTCGATTATTTTATTTGTTTTTATCGTATCGTTGTTTGTATACTCTGTTTAAAAATTCGTGTGATCACACACAATACCCAAAAATCACGGAAATAGGCATGCGGCTACAGTTTGACATTGTGGACCCAACGAAACTGGTTTCGTCAAATTCCGACTTCGTTTGCTCACACAGCGTATTTTTAAAGGTCAATTTATCGACTGTATTTCACATTAAAATCGTCCACGGCCACATACTAACTTCAAAAATCACGAAAACCGAACTCTAGCAATAATTTAATATTGCGGATCCAACAAAATTAGTTTCGTTGAATTCCGAGGTCGTTTGCAAAACTGGCTATTTTTAAAGCTCTAAATAACCCTTTTTAAATATTAAATATATTTAAAAACATTTAAATTAAATATTTAAAAATAAATATTATCGTATATATTCACAGAGGAATAGCATACAACTCCACTGGGATTTATAACTCGATATTTCAAAATTCCCAGTTATATAGATATTCGATTTATATTGAAAAATTCAATTTTAATATAAATAAATAGTTATAAATTATAAAGGAATTCCACAGCGACTTTTCTAAAATTTGATTTGGACATAAATCAAAATCTACACGACGAAATCCCGATTTTCCTCTTCCACTAGAAAAATATACTTCACCAGCCCCCAACGTTCCTTGTTTCATAGAAATCCGACTTAAAACGGCTTCTGTATACTCGTTTAAAGTTCGAATTGCCAAATAACGAACTGCCGCGCCATTTCAAGCTCGATTTTAATTATAATATAATTATACGTTCAAATTGTCGTTCAAATAGTATATTCGTTATTCTAATTCAATTCGATTTTATCATTTCAGATTTTCCTTTGGTATTTAATGGTACCAAATAACAATGGTCAAACATACATAACCAACAACAGGTCATAAATCACATCGTATATCACAATATATGAAAAACAGTAAATAAATATTAAGGAACCCAGTTGGGTCCCTACGACCTGTTTCCCTGCATCCACAGATGTTTATCAACACAAATAACACGAGTATGAAATATTCTGATAAACAGAATCAGTATTCGATTAACGATTTATATATATCGTTATCGATATTTTCAACCAATTAACTAGCAGTTCAAGCAACAACCAACACACAACAAATCATTCAATATTTATTGATTCTAAAAATACTTTATAAAAATATAAGTTGAGCAGAGTTAGTGAGATTTACTCAAATTTGTCGGTTTATCGTTAAATAACGATAACCGTCGTGTATTGTATCCGATGTTTTAATTTTCCTATAATTTTGCAATGAGCTCGAAACGGTTCCAATTTAGTTCCAGTATGTAGCCTGTGCCCCTATGATCCCAACGGGGCTAACGGATTGTAATTCTGACACTGTATGAGCGAGTAATTAAGTTAACAAGTTTGTATACTTATTAGATTAACCAACTAAATTTAAAATAAAATAAGAATTTGGGCCTTACATTAAATAATTGGTCCATGACCTTTCACACCTTCTATCCTTTTCAGTACGTTCTTCGCTGAGCAAAATCCCCCTTCCCTTGCTACCATACTCTTCCATCATCCCATTTTTCTGTTCAAAGGCTGCTCTTTTTTTAAAAAAAATAAATAGAAACTGGGCTTTAGCTTAAATACCAGCCCACCCATATATGCTTAAACCCAACCGCATTCCCTTTTCTTCCTCAAGCTCCTCGTCTCGGCTTCCAGGAAACATCGACGGCCATTACCAAAACCACGATCCCATTGTCCCCTTCACTTCCTCACTTGAAATCAAAACCAATATTACCATCCACTTTCCCTTCGAATTCTCTTTCTTCCCTTACCCTTATAATCGAACTCGGACCCTCAACCAGAAACCGACGAACAGTGCTTACGTCGTGCTCCAACACAGTGATCGACAAAAATTGGAACAGAAACCCCAAAACGTTGGCTCGCTGATGCTAATCCTTGCTACGATCTCAAATATAATACCAAAAATAGGTATCGACAATCAAAACCGTAGTAAACCCCAACCCTAGTCGCTGCTCACCGAATCAAGCTACAGAACATATGAACCGCACCAAACAAAACTATACCAGATCGAAGAGGCTGCCATGAGGATCCCAATGATACATGTCTTTCGATTTTAGGAATTTTTATTGGTTTGTTTTTTATTTTTGAAATGGGATTTTCACTGTATGAATTGGTTTTGGTGGTGGCGGCGCATTTCGTTGATCTGAGAATTTTTTTCTAGGATTAGGCAAGAGTTAAGATTATTTATAGGATGGTTTTATAATTTTTTATTTGATTATTTTATTTGTTTTTATCATATCGTTGTTTGTATACTCTGTTTAAAAATCCCTGTGATCACACACAGTACCCAAAAATCACGGAAATAGACATGCGGCTACAGTTTGACATTGCGGACCCAAAGAAACTGGTTTCGTCGTATTCCGACTTCGTTCGCTCACACAACGTATTTTTAAAGGTCAGTTTAGCGACTGTATTTCACATTAAAATCGCCCACGGCCACATACTAACTTCAAAAATCACGGAAACTGAACTCTAGCAATAATTTAATATTGCGGATCCAACAAAATTAGTTTCGTCGAATTCCAAGGTCGTTTGCAAAACTGGCTATTTTTAAAACTCTAAATAACCCTTTTTAAATATTAAATATATTTAAAAACAATTAAATTAAATATTTAAAAATAAATATTATCGTATATATTCACAGTGGAATACCATACAACTCCACTGGGACTTATAACTTGATATTTCAAAATTCCCAGTTATATCGATATTCGATTTATATTGAAAAATTCAATTTTAATATAAATAAATAGTTATAAATTATAAAGGAATTCCACAACATCTTTTCTAAAATTTGATTTGGACATAAATCAAAATCTACATGATGAAATCCTGATTTTCCTCTTCCACTAGAAAAATATACTTCACCAGCCCCCAACGTTCCTTGTTTCATAGAAATCCGACATAAAACGGCTTCTGTATACTCGTTTAAAGTTCGAATCGCCAAATAATGAACTGCCGCGCCATTAATATAATTATACGTTCAAATTGTCGTTCAAATAATATATTCATTATTCTAATTCAATTCTAAACTGAATTAAATATCATAGATGATCCAGTTCACACCATATTGTGAATTCCACTATTTCTGACTATTTCAAAAATTAAATATACTATTATATTATTTATTTTAATTAAATATTCAATATTATTTAATTCTGGTCATTTTAAATAACCAAACCATTATTTAAATAATTAAATAAATTTATTATATCACTGAAAAAAGCGGGTCGTTACACTATTTATAATGTTGTCCCTCTTCGTAGCCCCATAATTTCTTCGGTACTTTTTACGATTAATAAAAAAATCGCATCTCCGTGTTTTGCTCCACCAATCAATGAGTTTAACTTGTATTAAAGTCGCATAACTTTACTGGGTATATTTTGGTATCAATTTAATTTCTACATGAAATTTGATTTTTTTATACACCATTCTTCTAACACAAAGCGATGCTAAATTTGAGTAACTATTGGACCTTTGTTCGCCAGATTGTATTACCCTACTGATATTAGTTTGGACATTGCACAAAATTATTCCTAACATACAATATAATTTTATTTGATCATTATTAGTTATGCAATTGTGTTTAACTTGTGTTACCATTGTATAACAATATGAAAATTGAATGCTCAATTTGTGATATTATGATGGAAACTGCAAGCTATATAATTTTTTGCTTCCATTGTCAGTTTCTTGGATGTGAATTATAGAATAGAGTAGGCATACTATACCCTTAGACAATCATCCTAAGGTTTTCTGTACGTTTCCCAATGTTACAAAGGTGTGTCTTTTGTTATCACCAAATACTAATTTTCTCAAAGACAGCGATAGTCGGTTTTCCATTTTAATTTTGCATTTACAAAAATAGTATAATAGTTTAACTCTTTGGTATCAAATAATTGGACTACCTTGTGGTGTATCCATGATTAGTTTACCATCAAAAGAAAACCCTATTGAAATCTCCCTCTTATTATAACTTGACACCCTTAAGTAACTTAGTAAGAAGTTGTTATATGATATATAGTTTTGTTAAAACTATCACCACTTAGATATGCAATTATTTCACGCATGGGGTACGTTTTCTAGACCATGTGCACAATATTAAATAATTGAAAGAAAATTTCATTTTAAATAAAGAATTTTTTATATTTAGCCTAGTTCTGAAAACTTATAACAAAAATAGTCTGGTTTGAAAACTAATTACAAACTTATTTTGGTTTTGGCCAAGTCAATGCTGAATTGGTCAAATACACTGCCGCAATTTCAAATTGCGCTAGTATTTTTTTTTCTTAATTCCATTGGGGCCATTTGAAATGGAGCCAATGCAGATTTAAAAAATAAATTGCATTGGCTCCGTTTCAAATGGCGCCAATGCAAAAATTGACTTTTTTTAAAAAACTGGCGTTATCTGAAATGTCGGCAAGGCAAAAAAAAACACAATATTGCATTGGCGCCATTTGAAATGGAACTAACGCTATATTTTATACTTGACATAGAAAAAATTTCAAATTTCAATATTGCATTGGAGCCAATGCAAACCCTTTTTTTTTTTTTGGAAATTTGCATTGGCTCCATTTCAAATGGCGCCAATGCAATTCCAAAAAAAAAAAAAAAATTCTGGCACAATTTGAAATTGCGTCAGTGTATTTGGCCAGCTCAGCGCTGAGTTGGTCAAAACCAGGCTACGTTTGTAATTACTTTTCAAACCAGGCTATTCTTATTATAAGTTTTCAAAAGTGGACTAAATCCCAAAAAAAAAAATCTTTTAAATATGACCAATCAATTCAGTCTTTTGATATTATGCATTTATAACAATTTTACACTGTCTTACACTAAAGTCACTTCGTAATCTGTAACATATACTGCCTTAACAATGGTTGATGATTAATTTGTTAAAAAAGGTCATGTTTAAAATTTGATATGTGATGTTATGTCTATTCTCCTTAAAAGTCTTACTTCATTTTGGATTAGTTGTGTTAGAAAATTGCATTAATAATGCCGCTTTCAGCAGTAAAATTCATATCAATTAATAGAATAATATTATAACCAGTGCCGACATAGATCTTTATGCATCTTTGCTACATTATTGATACTCCCAACTGAATATTTTTTTTCTTCAGTTTATCATATTGATAATTTATTCTTTATGTATAAAAACAGGCCTGCCTATTTTATTTATGACATTTGGTGTTGTGATCTAAGTTTTCCATTATTTTAAAATTTGTCTTGATTTTGGCTAAAAGATGCATCTAAAGTATTTTTGAAAATGCAAATTAACTGATGATATCCATGGTGCATCTTGAATTTTCTCAATTAATGATGACTTTATATATTCATATGTCATCTTATGCTTCTTATTACAATTAATCGTTCTACTTTATATAGGATATTCTTCGTATTTATAAATATAGGTGGCACTTCGGAAAATTTATTATTTGTATTGGCCATAATTAGATCTTATAAATTTTCCCAATAATCTGAACTAAAATAATTACACTGAAAATGATTGTGTTAGATATCACATAAGTTAAATGAATATGTGTTCATTTCACTTAACTTAGTTGTGATGTATCAAATTCTTGCACCGTAGGCATATAGGAATACTTGCTGCCCAGTTTAATGAACTACATCCATAATATCAAAGCTAGAAACCATGCCAAACACACACTTTCTTATCTTTGGACAAATGGACTAGGAGGCTTCTGTTTATTGTATTTTCCGTTCTTCAGAAGTTCTCTTTATATTGTTATTTTGTTTAAGAAACTCTTTATCTCAATATATTATATTACTTTTATTTAGTCCAAATGAATTCTTAAGTTAAGGTTTGCCTTTGTACTCAATTGGACTATTTCCAGTTTAGTATGTCATTTTCCACAAACTAAAGCTTACAATTTTCCCATAGAGTTCACAACCCATTGGCACAAACTACATGTATATAAACAAATTTTATGCGAAATAACTAAATCTGATACACCATTGGCTAACTTCAATTTTGGAACCATTGCCTTACTTATCAAAATTGAGGTAAGAAAAATTATAGGTGTATAAATATTTTGTTATTATGCGTTAACATATAATGCGTCAACTATGTTGTACAAGTTTGGCTTCAAACTATGGTAGACCATGACCAAGGACAATTGATCAACGCTAAAACATGTAGTTCATATGAAACATGCGTAAACCTAATGTGCATACCGAGTTCATGTTATTAGTCATGGTATTTACATCTTTAATTTCATTTAAAGGGAAAATTAAGCATTTTTTACTACCATGTAACTGTAATTGAAGTACGGATTGAATTCCATGTGCTAATGTTCCTTATTATTCCTTGCTCAAGTTATATGCTGATGCAGCTATACCTATATCCAAATCTAGAGGACAAAGTGTACCCAAAAAATTCAGTTTTAATTAATAAGTCAGTTTTAGAGAGTCTTCCCAAATAAGGATAGTGACAACATTAGCGCACGTCAAAGAGAAAATAGTTGGTTTTGAAAATAGTAGTTTTTTAAAATAATAAAAACAAAAGAATGAAAAAGATAGTTCAACACATAATATTTTAACCAAACAGTTCTTATACATATAAACCGATATTATATACACAATCATGACTACATGAGTGTATCAAGTACTACAAGTACTATATTGTAAACATATATAGAGTAGATTTACATAGTAAACGTATGGAAGAAACTATTTTCCTTTGTTCCCATTAAGAAGTACAATTGCAAAATGTAAAACGAACATGAGTTAACATAATAAGGATTTGTTCACATGTTGAACCAAAACACACAATAGATATTTGAGAAATTTAGCTGCCTATCATTTGGATAACTAAAATATTTATTTAAATGCACGTATTTAACAGGTGTGTACTGCTATCATGCACCGTAAGACAGTTTAATGATGCACACCATTGGGAAATTAAAAAAAAACATTGCTGATATAATTTCACATCGAATGAATAAATAAGAAAAAGAAAAATAGTGTTCTTGCATTGTTGGGTTTGCGGTTGCTACAAAGATGAATTTTTTAGTTTCATGCCAATATTAATTTTTGTAGTTTTTTTATGGCTTTTTGCTTTTCATATTTTCTCATTGGTCGTCATTTTCTATTCCAAGCTTCTAACTATTTTGAGGCCTTCGTTTATAAACCTAAATTATTAACGGATGTGTGCAATATTTATGTCTTACCAAATATCTGTGTATACAATATAAAACTGATTCTAATTTCACAATTACCATGCTTACTTTAAATTGTTTTTTTTTCCTTCTACATCGTTATCAGACTATCCAGATTGTTAATGTTCATTTTGAACTTCTTATCTTGCTATCTGCTTTATGATTCTCTTTTTTATGGTGTTCTTTTCTTAATTTAATTGTTATGAATTACTATTATTAACTACTTGGTACAACCTCAATTTTTGAGCCAAAACTACTTAACTTGCTGTTATGATTTCCACAACCCAACAATATGTTGTCCTTTCTATAGTCACTTATCCTATTTAGTGGATAAGCATATGCACAAATCATACTACATTACTTTGCTACATCCCAAGTCTTGGAGGGTTGTAGCAACCTATAGTTGTTATAATAGTTCCATATTTATCGGTTCGATTAGTTTCAAAAATAAGATCTTTGCCACTCAAATTTTTGTGTGTCTCACATTGATATAACTACTTTTTTTCATATTTTCACACACAACAAATGTGGGATGTCATCATCATTACTTGGGATAAAGCCATTAAGTTTCCTGTGTGCATTCAATATATACATACAAGTATTCTGATACTTCTAACTGCTAATCATCTAACTTGATGTCAATCACTATGATGGCATGCTGGACCAAATTTTTCAATGCATAGGAGGATCTCTCACAACCAAGAATCATGTAAGAATATGATAGATGATTCAAGGAAGTTTCACTATAATGAAAGGTTCGTGAAGGTTTCGACACTTGAGAGTTACAATCTGTAACAACAAATCAACGATGATATAGGACTACGATTATCATGATGGTGTATCACTTAGTAATTGGGGGATGTTGGATAAATTCATTGCATCTCAACTCTCAAGTTAATGTGAAGATAGATGCGAAACATATCATGTGTTTGGATGATATAGCTACTATATTCATTGATAATGAAGAAGAAAACATAAGCAATGGTGATCTGTGGAGCTTGGCATCTCATGCCTTTGATCGCATACACTTATCTTTGTGCTACTGAAGGACCATGCTTGGTTGATTGCAGAGTAAACCGTTGATGTAATTATTATGGTTGCACCTTGCTGCATAGCACATAAGTTAATAGGACGAAAATTTTAAGCATTATTACTGTACCTAGTGATGTGGTTGTGGTACTTTGTGTTGTTTTATAGCAAGTGAATGTGCTGAAGAGTACACATATTGTAAAGGTCATTGGTATTGATAACTTCAGGAGAGACTGGAATTCTAATTGGTTTATATTATTTGGTTTATGGCTTTCTATAATGTAGGCTAATGGCTAATAATGATTTGCAAATGGTTAAGAATTGTTATATAAGAAACTAGATCAGTCCCGTGCAGTTGCACGGCTGCCTTCAACCAAACATCTATGTAATACCGTGCCAAATAACTGACACAATGCACATTGATTTTTAACCTAATAAACAAAAACATGACATAAATCCTAGAATCAAATTGATAAGATACTGCTAACGTGAAGGAAGGAAACAAACTAACTTATACTATAGAACCTGATAGATAAATATAACCAAGTCCGAAAAATATTTCTTAGCTATTGTTTATTTGTTGTACCTATACTGTAAAATATACGAAAAGGAGGATATCAAACTTCATGTTGTCGATAGAAGGAAATTATGCAGAATTTTATAAATAATAAGCGGTCTAGTTTCCTCATATGGTTTCGGAACCTAGTTAAGATAGTCAATACTGGAGACATTTAATGACAATAAATATAGAATGATGATGTTGTGGACTTTGCTATCATTCACATCATGTAATCAATGGGATAAATGTTGATAAATAGTGGAGTTGAGGTGTATCTTTCTATTTCATAAAAAACCTTTCATAAAGCTTCAGCCCGTACAATTGCACGGCTGCCTTCAATCAAATAATTATCCGTTCCGTAGTTGCGTGGCTGCATTCAATTGAATATCCATGCAATTGCATAAATATTTTCGGGCTTAAAGCAGCAAAATGATTCTAATGTAAGTGGCATACGTGCATGAATAATCCTAATATAAAAGCTCAAAATAATTTTAAAAAGACCAAGTAAGCAAAAAACAATCCCTTAAATCAAATACCAAATTTCTGCAAATATTTATGCTTCTGTGCTCCTTGGACAAAACCCAATGAAATGTTACAAAGTCTATCAACATGCATGGCCCAAAATTTAATTTGTTTTATGCACAAAAATACAGCGTTTTGTCTTATTAGTTAACTATAGAAGCAGTTCTACAAAAAATTACAAAGAAAAAGAAGTAAAGAACAATGTTGTCCAAAGAGGCATCTGCTTTAGCTTGAAGAAGCGGAGACTTCATAGCTACAAATAGGGCAGACCTGAAACAAAAGATGGCCAACAGATGTTCAATGTCAATAAGTGAAAATTTGTTTTCTTGTGATTTAACATAACATGATATTAACAAAACATAAATAAAACGGAAGCCAAGACCAAAAAAAAAAAACAATGACTGCAAATCACATTTACTGTCCTATAGCAAAGCAAAAAAAAAAAAAAAAAAAAAAAAAAACAATATTGATTACCTTATCATGATAGTTAATACTTGACATGTTTGAAACATGATATCCTGAATATATGAATTTGCTATCCTATTATTCCCAACTCTTTATCAATATTTTTTGACATTCCTCAAAACAGAACTTTACATACAAAAAAATAACTATTATAAAAATTTAAATTGCATAAAAATAAGAAAGGCACAAAGTACATCCATACGTAATTTTTAGTTATTTATTTTTGTGAGAACATAAGTAGTTTGGAAATAAATAAAAACGTGGTTGTTTTGTTAATTTTCAGTTGAGACACCATGCAATTTTTCCATATCATCTATGTCTGGCATGCAACAAAACGTTTCCCATTTAAATAATAATCAAATATTAATAAATATGTTAATTTTCATCAAGTAAATTGGAATTTATCATCCTAAAAATATGCAAAATAATAATAAAATCTCTCATCCAAACAGGAATGCTTGAATGCAATCAATCAATAAGAGTATGGAATTAAATTTAGTAATTTTTCTGACATTTATATATATGTTGTGAAACTACATTAAATTCTTGCTAATACTGGAACAATTGATAACATAACCTAAATGACAATCGTAATTTTTATAAGTTGTGAATGAAATAATTACATTCTTTTTTGGCAATAAATAAGTTAGTCATATAACAATCTTCTCTATGAATGTAATTTGATGTTAATCCAAATCAATGAAGATAAATTTTTTTGAAAGTTTTATGCATCAAATCAAAAAATAATTTGACAGGCTGTTGACATCAATTTTGCAGTAAAATATCACCACTTTGTAAACTACATAATCCTTCCACAATTTCAAAATATATTTATATAGCTAACATTTAAATTCAATTGAACATACGAAGTATTACTTTATATATATGGCTCACTCTTAAATCGTGTTATACAAAATAAATGTTCATGCATTAAAATACATGATATATTGATCATCCTTTATCTTTACAGTAAATATACAAATGTATGATATCTAGTGAAAATGAAAAGGTAAAAAGTTTGAATGGTAATATGATATGATGACTAAAAATTTACAAATCAGTTTGCCAATTGTTCACAAATAATAGACTTGACATGCTGCAATATAATGATTGAGCTTGAATTTTAAGAATAATCCCCACAAAAACATAAATCTCAAATTGTCATAGAGCTGATGTGTTATCTATATTTATTTTGCAGATTGTTTACAACTTTTTGATGCTACCCCTTTTTACATTGCATAGTCCAAATTTCCTATTATTTGTCTTGTCTACCATATACCTCAAACTAAGCTTTCCAGACACCTGCCTATAAAGTTTCAATCAAAAAGGATCAAAAGTTGCTAAATGTAGCTGAAAATAAATGTATGATATAAATAATTTTTAAAATAATATTTATCATTCAAAGAAGGAAATCTAATGCAAATGTCCATTTTCCTGTTTTGATGCTAAACGGATAGGGGAAAGGGGGAAAATATACTTAATGTAGCTGTATATAAATGTGTGATATAAATAATTTTTAAAATAATATTTATCATCCAAAGAAGGAAATCTAATGCAAATATCCATTTTCCTGTTTTGATGCTAAATGGATAGGGGAAAGGGGGAAAATATACTTATGAATGTTCCTAATTATTTTCTAAAGAAATGTAAAAGCTAAATGCTAAATACAATACCATATTAATATAATGACATTTAATTACTGTAAATTGCAATCAAGCATAGAAAACCCACAAAACAAAAAACAAAATGGCGAACCTTGGAAAACCTGATGTGCATGAAAAAATTGCAAATTAAATATATATGGATAAATTGCAAATTAAATATATATGGATAAAATAAAGGACAAATTTTCAACATAAGCTTTTTTTAAAAATAATAGCAGATTTAGGCTAGTTTTGAAACTATTTGCAGAAATAGGCTTGTTTTTGGCAATAGTTGTTCAAAAACAAGCCTATTTCTGCAAATAGTTTCTAAACTAGCCTAAATATGCTATTAGTTCTAAAAACAAGCCTATTTTGAAAATTTGTCCCTTACATTTTTATAAGGGGCGCGCTTCATAAGTCCGCTCACGTGTATTTTTTTTAAACAACTAGCCATCTCAGCGCTGAGGTGGACAAAACAAGCCTATTTCTGCAAATAGTTTTAAAACTAGTCTAAATCCGCTATTACTTTTAAAAACAAGGCTATTTTGAAAATTTGTCCTAAAATAAAACTTACTGAATAAGAGCTGGAGTCAGTTGTCAACTTGTGGTTAAATTATAGTACCTCAATCCTACAGTCAGTTGCCTTTAAGCAAAAACATATAATTTATAAATTAAATATAATTTATAACTCGCATGCCCTACTGAATAAAAGCAATTTGTCCATCTAGCAAGAAACAATAAGGTCAAACCTGTGCAACCATTAAACTCATAATCTTAAGGATCGTGCTTCACTATTATAGACATTCCTAAACTGTTGCATTGACTCATTAGCTCTTTATAACCCCTGTGAGAGGAAAGTAGTATCAAAACTTAAATCTTTAGTAAGTCAAAACACATCTAAAGTGACGTAATGTAAGATTTCAGTTGATGTTGAAGAAATACATTAACACTGCATGCTTGTTACGAACAGAAAGTGACTTCTTCACTATATCAATAACATTCTCCGGATTCTTTCCATGACCAATTGATGCATGCTTCACTATCTCTTCTTCTTCTTCTAGGTTTAAATCAGTTGCTCTAAATAATATAGGGATTAATTATAGCATATAACATATATAGTACTAACATTAAAACAAAAATTAAAATCAGGAATTAAAGCACAATTGGTCAACCGATTTATTTTTAAATTTGGCAAAATATGTTAACCCAAAATTATCCAACTCATTTGCTGCATAAAAACTAAATTGAAATTATACTTAAAATACCATTAATAGAACATGAATTAGGAATTACAACACTAAGGAAATCACAAACAAAATTAAGCATTAAAAAAAAAACTGACCTTGATTTCAACAAAACTTGAATTTTTACCTAAAATTAATAGGATTGACAACAGGATGAATAAAAAAGTCCAATGCTAAATCAGATAACAAAACGATGGGATGGCATATTGAATCAGGCTGCGCAATGTAGGTATGCATCAAAAAATAGCGATGAGGAAATACTTTGAACATCAAGTTGCTGGCAGCAGCCGTTGAAAAAAAAAATCTAATCAGGATGATAACTGGAGTACCATTAAAAAGAAAACCTTGCTCTTAAGCAATTGAGATGATATCAAAGTAAAACAAAGTGAACCAAGAGCTCTAACATGTGCAACATGGCATATATCCTTATGGGATCACAAACATGTATGCCTCAAGATAACAACTACAAATCACACAGAAGAGATTAAATGCAACAGAGTGAGCAAAACAAAAATAACTTGGCTATAAACAAATAATACATACAGTTGTAGGACTAAGTATAAAAGACAAATAAGATGGCACAAATTTAATGGGATTACAAAGAATGTTGAAGCCACTGGTAATAATAATAGCAGTAGTAATAACAGTAATATGATAAATGCAAACATATGATGTTGATGCTTTATTTATGTTTGCTTCAAGATAAACTTAGCTATCTTAAGGACAAATTTGATTTTCTTTGTGTTATAGTAAACCAGAAATTGAAGATGTTTCTGCTTCTTCAACTGGACATCCTAAAGTAACAGAAAGTGCAGACGTGACTTGCTGTAGCCTTTTCATTGTCAATTATGCTATTACTGCCACTATTATGCAATACTTCCAATTCTAGTTCCTATCTGTCACAAAGATTCAAAAGATGAAAACAGTGTTAGAAAAGAAAAGTCCAAAAATTATCTACATCTTACTGAATAACATAACCATAAATAAGGTGTCGTGCATGCTTGCTATCAAAAATTCATTTAGACAAAAATGCATATAATTTTTGAACAAAAATAGTAATGATTCATCATTTCATTGATCATAGCAATCAAGAATCAGACAACTATGTAATTTCTTATATTGGTGTTGAATAATAGCTAGATTATCTATAGGAATCATAACTCCTAAATTATTGTACATAAACAAATCTATCAAGGCCTTCAAAATAGGGTGCAAACCTCAAATAAAATGAAGCACAGGTTATATTTAACAGTCATGAGAAAACCAACTCCTATTTTTATGTGCTCAGTAACGGCACGATAACTAAGTATTTGTAACTTATAAAACCAAAATTCAAACTAAAATGTAGTTGCATTCCACATATTCCATTGCATTTATAGCCTCATTTCAGGAAATAAATAATAAATCATACGTGTAGTTTTAAATTAACTGCATGCACGCAATTTTCTATTACATTAGACTAATGTATACAGGCTTGGTTCTGTTTCAGACAGTTTCTAAACCAAATTGCATCAATTAATTTTCTAGGAAACCTGTATATTGATTAATTTTAATCTTTTGTAAAAACACTATTAAATTGACTAATGCTAATTTTTTGACAAATTAGCAATAAATTAAAACAAAACAACATTTGGTTAAGAAAAAGTAAAGGAAAAAAAGCAAAAATTGTGGTAAACTAAAATAAAACAAAATAGATCCTTTTTTTACCTCTCCAATAATCAATAGTGAAGACGCCTTGCATGGAGGAAGAAGAAGAGGAAGCTGAAAATCAAGGTGTAGAAGAAGTGGTAGATATAATACCTGAAACCATAGCTCAATCGCGATTAACTGTAATAATATCCCCAACCAGTTAACTGGAAAAAATTCTTTCAAAAATACAAACATAGCTAAGAAGTTTATGACTTTTTCTTTCTTCTTCTTTCTTCATCCAACATGAAAGACTAATTATTCTGCATCAACCGAGACAAATAGAACACACAAAACCTGTTATAAAATGATTGTGTATTACATCAATTATAAGATAAAGTAAATAGCAACGATATGCATAAAATACCTTGATTTCTCCATATAGAAGAAAAATCTAAAACAAACAGATGAAAAATCCACATATTAATTCTCGAACAAATTACCCATTTCAAATCCTTGAAGACTTGGCGGTTTTGCTTCGTCGTATCTTCCATCTGCAGAAAAAAAAGTAAAGCAATTCAAAATTTGTGGACAAATAAATTAAAAATAAAGCTGAAAGTAAATTTTCGAATATGGGGTTTTTGCTTTCTTTAATCTTCAAACTTCATCGCTGCAGATATGAAAAGGTGAAAGCAGTAAGAGGTGAGGTGAGACGAAGTTAAAATTTGAAGAAGAGTAAAGCAAAAAGTACAGAAAAGAGGTGAAACTGATATGGCGTCTTCAGGTAGACCATCGATCGTGATGCAAATCTGCCAGAAGGGATTGGTGCCAGTGGTTATTTTGGTCCTGGATTCGCTTCATCTGAAATCTGGAGTGCAAAGGGAAACCATTAAATTTATCGCAAAATTAGGGTTACGCGTTATTGGGTGAGGAGGAAAGGATGACTTCCTAGTCATTACTTAATGAGGAAGATTGTTAAAGTAGCATCCCACGGAAATAAGTTGATGGAAACAACGAATCTGCAGAAGAAAAAATATATTTGGCGATTGCTGTGGAAGGATCTCGGACTTGCGATAACCGAGCAGAAGAAGAATCAAGAAGAGGGGAGAAGCCAAACTGAAAATAAAAAAATACGAAGAAGAATCATGATGGAAGTGGAGTGAGCAGAAGAAGAATCGTGAGGGAGATGAATATTTATATTATTAGTTAATAATTTATGAAAAAAAAGTACGTGGTTTTAGCGCAGAAAACAGTAATTATTACACTTAATGTGGAAAAAGTAAAGTAACATGAAATTAACGGAAAAAGTAACGGGAGGAACGTTTTGGTGGGAAAACGAAGGAATGAGTGGATGTAACGCTGCCATGTAGGCTCAGTGGCTTCTGCTTTAGTATATATTAAGATTGAGCAATGAAGTAATATGGAATTGACATGCCGTTCTTAAGTGGTGTTTTACCAAAAATATAAAAAATTGAGATGAATATTTACGAGCTTCATGACATGCGCTTCACATGTGATGATAACAAATGTTTAGCTCATGAATTGTTTTTTTTAACAAAATTTTTACATTGAAATTTGTTTTCATATTAATTTAATTTCCAAGGTGCAACATATATTTTAAAATTTTGAATTTTTTTTATATTATTAGTTAATAATTTATTTTTACCATCTTTATTTTTAGTTATATTAACGTTTAATATTTTTTGTAGATGTATGTTTTAAAAAGAATATTATTATCAATATTCTATTCTTAAGTGATACCGAAATTTGATAACATCTGAATATAAATAATTTAAAATTGTATAGCAAAAATTAACTTTAAGCTATATTTTCAAACCATATTAAAATTTGGTTTTACGGGTATTTTTTTGGTTATTCATGCTACTACTACATAGATGTAACACCAAAAGTATTACAACTACTATAAAAGATATATGGAAAAACTGAAAAACGTTAGTTGTCGAAGCATTTGTAAAACATTCAGTTTCGAATAAAGTAAATAAAAAAAATCAATGCTCAGGATAATGTTTTGGCTTTATATTTAAACTAGAAAATTATCAAAGTTAGAAAATTTAATCTGAAAATAGACTAATGTGCTTACATCACCTAAAAAACTCAAAGTTGTGACACTTTTTATCGTTGACAGTGTATTTTATGCATGAATTTAAATTTAAATATTTTATTAGAAAAACTGATTGAAATGTACACTTAATTAATAATATGATATTAACCCAAGAAAGCACAAAAAGATATGGTTATCATTGGAAAAAATATAGCTATAACCCGTGTGCGAAGCACGGGTGCACACTAGTAGAAAAATAACGATCAAGTTATCTTCAGTTCCACATACCAAAATTTGTTTATCTTGGTTCCCAAATAAAGAATAATATTTTGTACATATATAGAAAACAATGAAGAATAAATGGTGTAAGACAATTTAGATTGTAATTAAGAGCTATATGCAAAATTTGCACCCACCTTAACTTCTGATATAATTAACCAGTTTCAGTTAATATTGTATTTTGTTTTTTTTATGATAAATAATATCGGTTATGTATGCAGATTTTTAATTACATAAATCTCTAAGCTCTTCATAAAAATGCTTAACATTACCTTTCTTTCTAATAATATATGATGTTTGATAATTTAAACTGAAGTTGATGGTTATAAAGGACATTTGCCTATATTCTCAAATCAGGTATACTTAACTTTTTTTAATTAAAATTACATTTTGCATATGGCGATAAGCATGGACCGTTATACGCATAATTAATTAACTACATTTCAAAATTATTTTTCTACAATTATCATCCTTTGAATAAAGAAACTACAGACTTCTTCTCCTCTAAAATCTACTTTAAGCATGTCGTCTTCTTCAAAATCTATCATATATAACAAACTATTATATTTCATATAAAAAAGAATTTGAGGCTAGAATTTCTCTATTTTCTTATTATCTATCATCCTCGATCCTTTCTTTTTAGCGATCTACTAAACAATTTTCATTTAGATCATCCATAGAAATAAAACTATATATTTAATGTTACAATAATTAATGTTACTTAGTGAAAATGTTACATCCACAAATCTTTTTTGCTCAGTAATTTACAAAATATTTTGCATTTAGATCATCTTTGGAAATAAAATCACAAATTTAGCGTTAGAATAATAAATTTGTTAAATGAAAATATTATCATAATAAATTGCAATTAATGTCGTTTTCAAACCCATGCTTTTCGTTTCTTCAAATTCAGCGCGATTGTCCTTCATTATTTCAAACGTGTTCATTATCTCTCGAATCTTTTATTCAATTATATAAGAAACTCAATATGATGGTGACCTTTTCCTTGCATCGGATTTGTCTTCAGTTTAAATCCTTCGTTCTTAGCTTCTCGCGAAGGACATTTTACAGTTATACCATTGCAAAAACTTAATTTCTTTTCCAATCCAAAAATAATAAATTGCACTTAACGCCGCTTTCAAACACATCATTTTTTCTTTTTCTCAAATTTAGTGTAATTATCCTTAAGCATGTTTTTCTTTCCTTTAAAATATTTTTTATCTATCAATAGATTATATTTCATATTATTGAGGAATTTGATCTAGGATTTCTCTGTTTTCTTATTAATTGTCATTTTGATCCTTTTTTCTTAATGATATACCAAGTATTTTACATTTAGATCATATACAAAAATAAAACTATAGATTTAGTGTTACAATAATCCTTCATTTTTTAAGCATATCCATCTCTTCTAAATCTCTCAATCAATTTATTCCATATAAAAGAGAATTTGATGCTAGGATTTCTCTATTTTCTTAGTAATTGTCATCACTGATCTTTTTCCTTAGCGATCTACTAAATATTTTGCATTTAGATCGCCCATGGATATAAAACTGTAGATCAAAAGTTATAGTATTAATTATCATTAGTGAATATTTTGCCCAAATTCATTACAATTGTCTATTTCAAGCATGTTCATCTGCTCTTAAATCTGTTTTATTTTCTATCACAAGTGTGCACCCATGCTTCAAACACGGGCCGTACCTATATTTTGTTTTCCAGGGATAATTTTATATTTGTTTGCCTTCTTTAGGATTAAAGTAAGGCACTAATTGAGTTGTGCGTTTCAACTGATTTTTCTAATAAAATGTTTAAATTTAACTAAAATTTAATGAGAAAAAAAACAAACCTTACCAATCCTTAACAATTTTATGATCACGTCATTCACGCATGTTGTGTTGTACTATTATGAAAATATTAAAGTGATGGAGAGTCCGCAGTTCACTGATTTGTTTGTAAAATAACACTATATATTACTTGTCCAATATGCGTGAATATATTGATTTTTTTATAAATTGTAGTTAATGATTATTTTATAAGTATTGTAACAACCAACAACAATTTCAATGCCACTGTCATTTTGGGAACCTAGAACAAAACCACTGTATTAACTTCTGTCCGTGTGTTAAATTTAAACAAATAATTCTTTAGTTATAAATTAGTTATAATGGTTTAAACACTTCAAACATTAAAGAAAGAAAACTGAAATTAAAATAAAATTGCTGCTACCAATCATTGAGGCATACAAAAGGTAGAACATTGTCTAAGAATCAAATAAGCTATGTAAAATGTCTATATTACAATACAATTTAGCGACTTGGGTTGGAATTAGATGTCATTAAGCAGGGCGGCCCTGACATTTCAGAGGCCCAAGGCAGAAAATGAATGTTAAAAAAACATAAATAGAGCATGCAAATTCCAAAGCAGCAAAAAAGAGTTGGGTTGGGATTCAAACCTCGATGTATCACTTCAGAGGCCAATTTCCAACCACTCAGCCACACACCGTTTTGATTTATATCTTACATGTTATCATATATATAGAGTAAATATAAAAAGTTTGAGGCCACCGATAGCCGGAGGCCCTAGGCACCGACCCTGTCACTAAGAAGATAGATTTCTATTTTGTTCTTATGTTCATGAGGCGAAGCTAATAAATGAAGCACCATGTATGAAAGTTAAACTGTTAAATAGGATGAGGTTAAAGTACATGGTTAGAATATCATCGTTGGGGAAATTGAATGACATAATAAATGAAGGCTCCCAAAACTTACAAAAATATTGTCTTTTTCAATTTCGGCAATAGATCGCGCACATTGGTGTCTTGTTCAGTTGAATTATCCTTCAAACTTGTTTTATTCAGAGGCAAAATTGAGGTTTGGCTTCACATATATGTTCTTTAGTCAAATAATGAGTATTTCGAGGAACTTTGGAAAGCCTTTTCTGAGAGTATGTTTTAGTTGTGCATGCTAATAATTAATAACTTGCAATTTTACCATCAACAGATAAGATCACAAGTTCTTTCATACATACAAATAAAGAATATGATGAAATTACAAATAGATGTCAAAAAATCAATATATAAGGGGAAAGTATTCATTTTTAATTTGAATACATCTGATATAAACATGCTTTAACATGTATGCTTGTCTAGAATATCAAGGAACTTTTATTGAATGTGTTATAGTTTTGGATGTTTGTAGCGGGGTGTTGTTAATGTGGTCCTTTACTGTTGGTTTCTTCAGTCAGAGGTTTTTTTTTTGTTCCTCGTGGGTGAGTCTTTGTGTTTGTTTGTTTGTGATATTTTGTTGGGGTTGTAGTTTCCTTTGGGTCGAACTGGTAAAAGTCCCTATTTGTATAGGATTCGTTTTGTCGGTGTTTAATATTTGTAGCCAGCTCTTCTCTTTTTTTTTTGTTCTCTTTGATTGTAATAGAAGTACCCTTTGTTTCAAAAAAAAATAAAAATCAAACAAACAAAAAAAAAATTAATAACTGACTTCATAAAGCTTTTCTGGATTGTACAAACCAAATCTAGGCTACATTTACATTCAGTGATATTATTTCTTAGATTATCATCCCTAAAATTACCTACTACTTCCTATGAAGAAATTATTTGTTGAAATTGAGCTATGTTTCCGTACCTGTAATTATCAGATGTGAAAATGCACACACACATTATGATGGAACCACATATGTTATCAGCATAATAAATGCAACAAATTTGTATTATTATTTCTATAATTTTTTTTTACACATTTGTTACAATTAAGCTCCCAAATGATGAATGTTTGTAACATGTTTTTTCTTCTTTCCTTACTTAATTGTATAATATTTGAATCTTTACTAAAATAAGTCTAGTTAAATGATTCATCTCTTTCATTGTGAATCATAAACGCATATTAGTAATCATATGCTACTATTTATGAAACACGAATAGCGTTGCCCATTGATAATAAAATTAGACTGAAGTGGATCAAATTATCAGTCATTCGATAAAGGCTTAAAATGTATGTGTGCGTGTGTGTATATGTATGTATATATATATATGTGTGTGTGTGTGTGTATGTATGTATGTATGGTAATGTATATCTTTTTCAATAATAATAAAATACATAACAAAAGCAAGCATGGTTATCTAAACAATTGTTATAACTAATAAGTTGATTTTGATAATAGTAACATTTAGTTAGTTTTATTGTATAGCTAGTGAGTATTTAACATTTCCATTGAAAATTTTCCACTTGATAGATCATATACAAAAAGAAGTAATTTTATACTCTATCTGATGTTTTAAAATTGTTACACTGGACATGGGCAGGTTGCATTAAAGCTCTTATACCCTAAATTAAGCTTATGTAAAAAATGGACAATTGTTTCAAATTCAACCTTATATTTCATAATTTTACTAATTAGCATCGCGATATATTTACATAATATCAGTGATATAAGATATAGAAATTATATTGAATATGAATAATGTAATCAATACTAAAGTTAAAAGTGACATAGTTTCTCGATGACTTGCATACTTTCACACCCATTCTTAATAATTATTTGCTTTATGTCATATCACTTTTAAGTTTAGAAAGCATTCGAATGCTATGTTATCAACGTGATCATCCAATCGGCGTGACTTCTATATCATATTGTCTAAACATCTGATTGACCAGCCTCTAGTATGTAGATCTAGCATTCTTTAATCTCAAGGACATTACCACATAAAGGTATAGTCCTAAATCGGCGGTGAAGAAGATATGTTCCTAGTCCATAACATGCATTGAAATATGATTATATCCAAAGTAAGCATCTATAAACTAAGAAAAAAGCTCGTGGCTAGTTGTTATGTCCACAAGTTGATCACCTCTAGGGAGTATAAAACTATCCCTCGGGCATGCGTTTTTCCAAATCATAATAGCTTTACAAGTAATTCATTTTCTATTAGACTTCTTTACATGGACTGGATTTGAAACCGAGACGGGATATAAGGCATTGCAATAAAACCATTGCTCTTTCGTTTATCCACTTCCTCTTTGTAACAACCTGTAAAATAAACCTAAAATAGACATAAGGTAAATTAATTTAAAATAAATAATAATCAATAATAAATTAATGGGAGGAAAATAAAATTATTAATTTGGAATTGAGCCACGAAAGTAGTGCTATTGCTTTCGTGGCGAGATTCTGATCCGTTTCCATATTTTATTTATTGAAAACGGAGTTCATTTGAAGAAGATATTAATAAAACAAGTTATGCGTAGATATTTATGCGCAAGGTTTGAAACTCAAATAGAAATATAAATCAGGAATATAATTAATTATATATTGGCATAAATGAACATTCCAAGAGCATTTGAATTTGTGTGTATATATTTATATGTAAAGGGACAAAGATAATCAACATAAGGAAATAAACCAAAGCCAATAATTAAGAAATTAGTAGAAAACAACGTCATAGGAGATTCAAATCTCCTGGCTCGACCTCAGAAGGGGGTCGACCACCCCTATAGGAGGGGAGCCGACGTGGAGTCAACTGCCCTCCTATAAAGGGGGTCGATCGCCCTCCTAGGGATGGGTAGTGCGAGTATGTTTTTTTAGGAAGATTTATATAGTTTTCCATCAAATAGACCATCCATATTGAATCTAAATAATCCAAAGGTCTATACACACACTTGCAACTATAAATATAGCTCCCTAGACTCACTTTAAACCGTACTCTCATTTCATTCTGTGCCTTCATATTGTCCTTCTGTCATTGCTAATTCCAAAGAAAAAGTTTAGGATTTTCTCATATTCCTCTAAACCTCTATTCTATCTTTTTGAATCTAGATTCGTGTAGATTTAGATTCTGGAATTTAGTTATATATATATATAGAATCTAAGATTTCATTCATATATATTTATATATTAACAAAAGGATTGGAGTACAAATTTGAAGGCTAAATTCAGATCTAATTCTACACAAATCCTACTGTTCTTCCTTCTCAAATCGCTGTGAGTGGGAACCCTTTAAGTTGATATTTTCTATCTTTTGTAGTTTGGATTCAGACTATTATGCATGTATGCGATTTTGATTAAAAAAAAAGTAAAACACCATAGATCCTCCAAATCCTATATTTTGTTATTGTAGAAATGGTCTATAAAAATTGATATATTTGGGTTTGTGTTATTGGAATACTAAACGTTAGGCTTTGGATGTTGTGAAATTCTTAGTTCTTGGGTCTAATTCACTTGATTCTTACTTTATATGTTCGTATATGTTTGTGTACTAAAACGTAAGATTCGTGTATTGTAAACTAATAGGTTTAAGCATCTACTTTAAATAGATTTGTTTGAACATATTATATACAATATATTAGGATCTTAAGTTTTTGTATGCGATATAAAATAAAAGTGAAGCAACGCGAAAAGCAAGGTTTTTGCATATGTTGTTAGATTTATTGCACCTTGTCTATACTTTTATTATTTAAATAACTATTCAAACCTAGGTTGCAAGTTTTATTTGTATGTGTTGTTATTTCCCCTTTTTATCATTTAATGAGAACATGCATGTTGGACCATGTTAACTGATAGGGAAATTAACTTGTATACCTAATTGTGGTTACTAGGATTGACATTTCAAACGTGTTAGGTCGTTATTCTCGTGTGCTAAATTCACGGACATTTAATTATATATTTGTAGCATAATTAGACGTAATACTAATGTGTATTCGATGCATACTAAATACGTTTAAATTAGGAAATAGAATTTGGATGTTTCCATAGGAATTTGTATGCATATTTGTATGTGTGTGAGCTAATGACCTTAATTATAATTAATGACATAGAGACACGAATTTTAACCATTATTTATGGTAGAAGCCTAGCTGGAACCGACCGGCATATCCAGCATCTGCAAGTAAGACTGGTTAATGTGAGAGATTTAGGTGCCATGGGCCATTGTATAATTACATCAAGACACGAGGTTAAGCCCACCTTATAGTAGAAGCCTGCACAAAACCGCCCGACAAATCCAGCATTTACAAATGGTCGGTTTAATGTGAGATATCTAGTGTGTGTGTGTTATTTGTGTGTGAAGTAGGCCTACCTTGAGAAGGTAATAAGTGGTTGACCTACCTTACCGAGTATTAAGTGGTTAGGACTAGGTCCGCTCCTAAGGTTCACTCCTTGGTTATGGACCAGAGTCATGGGACCCGCCCTACTAGGTCTTAAATGGTTGGTGGGTCTGCATTTCTCTTATAAGGTATTAAATGGTCCTAATAGACAATGGCGTATGAATGGGTTAGTTCTCCATAAGTGTTCGATTCTTATCTAGGGGCTTAGTAAGAGTTGACATAGAGACGGTTAATATAAGGGGACTAAAGAAATCACCATCTAAGAGAAGTATTAAGTGGTTAGGAGTTCATTCATATGGACGGCAAGATAGTAACGGAGGGGTTCTCTAAGAGGGTCTTAAACGATGTTATGCTCCTACCTTCACCTGGTATTAAGTGGCTGCTTACTATCTCTCAACCTACAAGGAGAGTATATATTTGATAACGCTGACGTTAGAGACGAGGTCTTAAGTGGCTAGGGGTCGTCATAGAGTAATAAGTGATAGTAGGAATCCACCCTTAAATAAATTTAGGTAATATCCTTGAGTGACCAGATAGAGCCCACCTCATGGGGTATTAAGTGATTGTAAGGATGTCCACCCTTATACCAACATGTAGGCTTTAATTGGCTATAAGGATGTCCGCCTTATATGTTTAGTTGTATGTATTTGCTTGCGTAAACATAACATGAAAAATTCACACAATCAAATATAGGAAATAGTCATCCTAAACTTATATGATTTTCATTCACTAGAACTTTATCTTCTGATCTCCTTCCTCTTAACATGAATAGGTTAGTAGGTAAAGACGCTTAGGATCAATGATGCTTTGGAGATGGAGCTCGACGATTGAGACTTTAGTTATTTATGGCATTATTATTATTATTGTAGTTATGTTATTGGGAGTATATGTTGTCGCTGATGTACCTTTTATTTGAGATTTGTTGTATCATGACATTTATGATGATTTTATTTATGGTACATCTATTTTGAAATAATATAGTTTATCCCTCTCATTGTGTGAGACTCTGATTTCATTTTGATTGCTTTGTTATATCTTCCTTATAGGAACCAATGATCTATTTAGAATGGTTATAAATTCTAATGGGCCTTTTCTAGGTCGGAATTTAGGCCCATTCCAGGTGGGTTATTACATGTGATATCAGAACATAGGTTACCCGATTACAGAGAAATATACGTAAGGGAGACGTATTTGTTATTTGAAAAGTTTTAAACTATATATGTATACACATACTATACCCCAAAGACATACTCAATTATGCTAGGCAACCTTTATTTTTCTTCCTTTTTGGCTTAAATACTATCTTAGGAAGTCCACTGAAGTGTTTTCCTTAATTCAGATAGCAGAAATGGCTGATAATCAGCTCAAACAGGGGAACCTGGAAAGGCCTGGTTCTTTCCTAAATGGTTCCAACATTACCTTAAGACTGTGGAATAGGTCCTATTGCCACTTCTGCCCCAGCAGAACCAGCAGCTCAACCTGTTGACTGGGTTTTCAATTTTCCTCGAATCTGCAAAGTTTTGTGAATTTAGGAGGAAAATCATTTTTAGGAACCGAAAGCTTCCTTAAAACTAAAGCATGGATAACCAAATGTGAGCTGATCTTCGCGGCTAGCAGATGGGACGAACAACTAATGCTTAGGGTAGCGACCTGGAATTTGAAGGGAGAAGCCCTACAGTGGTGGGACATATTTCAAAAGAGAATATGGGTAGACTATTTACTTAGGAGGAGTTTAAGAGCCGTTTTGAAACTAAATTCTTACCTAAAGCCGAGATGAGCCTACAGATGGAAAAATTCAATCAGCTAAAGTAAGGGGAGCTAAGTCCAAGAGAGTATGTAGCGAGATTTACAGAGTTATCCAAATTTGGGGAGGATTGGTGGACATCCCTATGAATAGAGCATTTAGGTTTGTTAAGGAACTGAATTATCCGTTAAAGGAAATGTTATTAGCACATGTGCCATTTGGAGCTACGTTCGAGGCGCTTGTTGAGAGAGCTATATATCTTATATACGACGGAGGAAATGAAGGAAGTTAAGAATGAGAAAGGGAGAGGTGCTTCTAGTTCTAGAAAGAACAAAAAGAAAAGTTTTTGGCTTAAGAAGAAGAAAGGAGGAAAATTTAAGGAGGCTAAAGCGTGTTCAAAGTGCCACAAAAAGGGTTGTGAGGCCAAGGATTGCAGGATGAACCTAGCGAAGTTGGATTTCAAAGGAAAAGGCTTCAATTGTCATGAGAATGGAGACTTGGAAAGGAAATGCCCTAAACTTAGAGTAGTGTAGAGCGGGGAAAACTATGCTTTGGAGGTAGTGCCGCTTTGAATCAAGCCTCTAGAGATCAAGGACAACCAGCGTTGGAAGGTAAATCTCTATCCTAGGAATTTCTTTGTGTACCCCGTTTGAGTCGGGAGCAACCAACTCCTTGATTGCTGGAAAGATTGTTGATTCCATAAATCTTCCCTTGTCCTTTTCTACCCTTTTGATAGGAGTGTCTAACATTACTAGAGGAGCTATGAAACTTTCGCGTGTGTGCAAAGACCTGATATTGGATATCAGCGATGTCAATTTTTTTGTGATGCGTATGCACTAGAATTTGATGGGTATGGTATCATATTAGGAATAGACTGGCTATCATTTTACAGGGCTGTTATTATCTGTGATAAAATAGTTGTTTACTTGAGAAGCCTTGTGGCCCGTAGCTTAGAGACCCTTTGTAGGACCGGGAATAGGGATTTGACCGTATTGCATTCCTTATCGTCTGATTTAGAAGGACCAACTTCGGTTCCTATTGTGTGAGAGTTTCCAGATGTCTTCAAGGAAGTTGTAGGACTTTCACCCTATAGAGAAATATCATTTAGGATAGACCTCGAGAATGATGCAAAGCCAGTGGCACTGCTGTTAAGGCACATGGCTCTGAAGGAAAGGAGAGAGCTGGATAGGTAAATCTGTGAGTTACTGCAGAAAGGGTTTATTCGAAGGAGTACGTCTAAGTAGGGTGCACTAATAGTATTTGCCACAAAATTCGATAGGTCATTAAGATCATGTGTGGATTATAGGGAATTCATCAAGATGAGTAAGAAGAATAGAGATCCACCACCTAGGATTGATGAACCGTTTGACTATTTGGGAGGTGCCCAAATCTTTTCTCGATTGGATCTAGCAATCGGGTTACACCAGTAGAGGATTTCTGAAGAGAGTAAGCCTTAGACTGCATTTAGGATGCCAAATAGATTATTTGTGTAGGAGGTTATTCCCTTCGGTTTGACGAATGCCCTCGCTTTCGTTGTGGATCTTATGGGTGAGGAATTTAGGGGCATTCTCAACAAGATAATGGTTGTGTTTATAAATGGCATTCTTATATTTTTCCAAGGATTTTAAGGAGCATAAGGATCACTTAAGAAAGGTCCTAGCAATTTTGAGGAAAAATCAACTGCTAATTTTTCGAAATGTCACTTTTGGAAGGGAGAAATCAAATTTCTTGGACATATTGTTTCGGGGAAAGGATTGGTCATAGATTCCGCTAAGTTAGAGGTTGTTCGAGAGTGGAGAATACCCCACAATGCGACAGAGGTTAGGAGTTTTCTTGGGTTAGCAGGCTACTACAAAGAATTGCAACGCCTCTAATCCAGTTGACGAAAAAGAATCATGAGTTTATGTGGAGTAAGAAGTGTGGTATTGCCTTTGAAAGGCTAAAGGAATCTCTTACGAGTATGCCTATTCTTATTATTCCTGATGGAACGAAGATTTTCATAGTATACACTGATGCTATGCAGTGAAATCTCTGCTAAATCCCCATAATATCCCTGCTATAGCTCTAGCGCTCTGTAACCGCTACGTTATTTCGATTTAGCGTTGATGAACAATAGAACTGCTTTTAGCCCGGCTATTTTCCGTTGCATCTGCTAAATCAGCCTTTTTAGCGTCCGCTTTAGCAGTATCAATATATAAAGCTTGATTTGACTAGTTCTCTTTTCAAAAATAAAGTACATTTAGCATAATGGGCTAAATATAAGGTATACGTGCCTAATATATATAGTAACAATCAATTACACTCATCAAATTTAGCATGCATAACTATGATATTATTTGATATTGTTATATAAGATTAATTAATATTAGTTTCTTGTATACATATTATGTAAGAAAGATGATTAGTTAATTTTTAAATATTTTGTTTTATATCTAATAAATTTTTTTGCTCCTCCGCTTTTTCCCCGCTACACCTTTTTGCACCTCCGCCGATATAAAACCGCTAAGCGCTTTAACTACACAACACTGATGCTTGTGGGACTGGTTTGAAAGCGATATTCATGTAGGAGGGTAGAGTGGTTGTTTACGCAAGTAGACCACTTAAGGACCATGAGAAGAGGTACCCCATCCATGACTTAGAGTTAAGAGTTGTGGTTTTTGCCATAAATATGTGGAGACACCACCTTTTAGGAGAAAAGTTCGAGCTCTTTACCGATCATAAAACTCATAGATATTTGTTTTCTTAGCAAGATCTGAACCTTCGACAGCAGTGATAGATGGAGTATCTAGCATCGTTCGACTTTGCTATCCAGTATACCCCTGGTAAGGGTAATGTCGTGGTCGATGCTTTGAGTTGGAAGCATGTTAACCTAAGTGCAATCACTAAGTGGAAGCAGTTAGAGTTTCTTTCTAGTTTTAATTTATATCCACCATTTGAAAAAGCTCAGTGCACTACAACAAACAGACAGTTTAATAGCGTTTAATATCCGCTATAAAGTAAAATTATAGCGTTTTTATAAATGCTATATATTAACATGTAATAATAGGTTAGAAATATACAATAGCTTTTGTAAAACGTTATAGAAAACCTTCTTTTATTGTGTTTGTTGCTATCTCAGAGGCTATGTATCAATACAAATACCTTCTATAACGCTTATAACTTGTTATAGTATATGTACATAGAACGATGTTGCTAACATTTATGATGTCATCTAATTGCTATAATATGTTCGAATGCTAGTTTTTATAGCTAAAAATGCTATAGAAAAGTTTGTGATCACCTTCTATAGCATCGTTAACTTGTTATGAAAATTGTTTATACCGCCAGCATAACGCTATAGTATACTAAAGCTTGAAAAAATAGTCTTTTCGTAGCATGATTAACATGCTATAAATATTTATCATTGTAGATTACCATATACATTCAAGCTTACAATTTACAAATCTAGTAGTGTTATAAATTTCAAAAAACCACAATTATGACATTATAATGTATATAATCAAATGGAGTCAAAAGCCAAACCACAATATATATATATATATACATATATATACATAAATGTCCATAATATTTCGTACATAGTTTCCAACATATAAATATTTGTGATCAAAAGTAACAATGCATATAATCGTAGCTAACTAAAATGATACATACCAAAAACAATGATTTATTAACGTCAATATAAAATACATTAATGTAAGCATGAACAATTTGAAGGAGAAAGAGTGCAATAAAATAATTTTTTCTGCCTTCCAATTTGTAGCAACCCCAACATCATCATACACCACCTGTTATACAAGTGCACCAAAACATTGCTAGCAACAAACATACAAATCAGTATAATAGAAGGACGCAAGCACATGCATATTGTATATTTCCAGTATTATATGCTAGAGTTAACCCGTGATATCATAAAACTTGAAGTTGAACTAATACATGGAAATTGATATCACAAAATTTCCTCCCAGACCTGAGATTTATAAATAAACTACTGATATGGGAATACCAAGCCAGACCAACGTACAATCTCTGATGAAACAAGCCCAGAACCATGATGAAAGCATGAAAAATTACTGCAAATCACGTTATGTTATTCATCCTTCAACAAGATACGAAGCAATAAATGATGATGCCATGCACAACCTTTATAGATCTGCAGCCTACTCATAGCATTAAAAACCAAACTGATGAAATACTATTCATGTTAGTGTTGTTACTATGTATCGTATGTTGCAACTTTTGCTTATTTCACTTATCTGTTTCTCCTACAACGGCAAATACATTCTGTTTCTCCTACAACGGCAAATACATTTTTCGATCTCTTAATTTGATAAATACACTGTAAATAACCTGTTGTCATCCTTGTTTCATGAGTCTATGGTTATAAAGAATCCAACTAGTCTTTTACATGTGAATTTTTTTCATCAATTTTGGCATTGTTACTCATGTCTTAATGACTATATGTAATGTCCTGCCATCAGATTTCGGCTTTTAAATATGTGCATTTTATGTTTATATGTGTTAACTGGAACTTGAAAGCCGAGCATTTAAATGAGAATCCAATGAGGTAACCCATCAACCAGAAAAATAGAAAGCTCTTAGTATTTTAAGCATGTATATGTGTATATGGAGTTGGACATAACACATACAACCACAATATAAACGCAAGAACAAACATTTGGCACATACACATGCAAGCACATTCCCAAAAACTCACGTTAACCCATCAACCCACCTCACACACATAGCTGTACATATGCATATACAAAATTTCTTTTTCCCTTTCTTTTTACTAATCTACTGCTGCTACCGCAACAGCGTCTTCATCTTGTTGCAGCAGTTGTGTTGTTCTTTTTTCCTTGATTTCTTTATATTCAAAATATAGAGCTAAATGCCTAAACATATACATAGACTAACACAAATATATGCAAATTAAGATGAGACAAGGAATGGTTGTTGCTATCAAATAGGCATGCTGTCCAAGTTTTAATTGTTGTGGTATGAACAACTATGATAATGTGGGCGAGATGAAGGTTAGCGGCAGTCTTAGCTTCAACTAAAATTCCAAGCTGTCAACAGGTTTAAATTCTGTGCCAACTATTACTAACTTTGAGGTCAATGCCGTGAAAACAAGCAACTTAGTTTATGGTACTTGTTTATTTTCTTTACATTAACCTCACCATGAAACTTATACGAAAAAACTAGACTGATGAAAGTACATAGAAACAACATCATTTATTGCACTCCAGTGATTTTGTATGCACCATTAAGATGCAAGGCATTAACCAGTCGAAATCAAACCCCTATACTTACACCTACATTACACCTTAAGGACAACGCCAAACCCTGAAACATAATAGAGAAAAAAATGAAGGGAAAAAAACAATGGAATATCAGATTTGGCGAACAGTTGAATATCAAAACGGTAAATATGACTAACAAAATAGCCCATATAATCCATATACTAACAAGTTAACTAATGCAACTTACTTATTTATGGAAGATTCTCTAATGCATACCTAGTATTGTAGCGTATTAGAAAGCAGCTTTGCTTAGTTGTAACAAGTAAACTGTTTAAATATAATGTACTCTTATATAGAAGAAAATGCCCTCTGGCAAGTAACTACTCATACATGAAAATAGCATCTATTTTTTGATATGCACAGAATGTAATTATAATATTTAATAGTCATTATAACATAATTAGTTCAAGAAGTCCAAAATAAATGTACCTTTGATCCTACTAATTGTCTTTTTAATCCTTTGAATACATCCATCGTAATGCAGCCTGATCTTCAACACAACTGTTGACGCCACAGCATAAAACATTTTTTTTGAATGAGTCCTCGGCAAACTGACAATTAATTAAATATACAATAGAATAGGCGAGTTTATGCAAAAATAATTAATCACCTCTTTTGGTTTTTTGTCAACTGATTTTGTATCCTTGACAACAACAGCTTGTTCCTTTTTAGCTTCAAAATCTTTGGCAGCGGATTCCATCTTGGGTGCATTTGCGGGCGAAATAAGATCCACTTTCCATTGGGTTTTGGATTTCGACCTCTCTCGGATCTTCCATGGATCAACTTTGCCTATCACTGTTAACTTCTTGTTTGCTATGTCAGTCGAGACTGCATCAAAAATTTGAGAAGATCATAATATTAAATATAGCTTGTCAGTCTATTGATGATGTAGTTTCAGAGGCATCTCATTCTTATTATTTGTATCTCACATTACAAATTTTCTTTATTTATACCAAAAGGCTAAACTAATAAATTCATCTCTCTCACTTTCTAAATTCTAATTCTGCACAACAGTATCCAATACATAGATACCACTTTTTTTTCCCTTTTTTATTAATCATAGCATATTTTCATTTTGTACTTATAAAATGCCAAGAAGCCTCCAGTTGAAGTTATGCTGTCAGAAGGTTGTTCAGTGAGATGTCGCAATTAATGATCACATAATGAAAGCACATGTTTGTGTTAAAATACAAGGCCATATATGTGTGTATATATATATATAGGAAAGTCTATTTAGACACAATATGACGACACAAATTTAGACACAAGCAATCTCAACCACTGGATCTCCCCCTAAATTCCACTTCACACATAAAGACAAATAATCCTATAATCCAGATTGTGTGTCTCTAACTTTGTGTCCCAATAGCCGCTCCATATATATATATATATATATATATATATATATATATATATATATATATATATATATATATATATATATATATATATATGGGGAGGGATCCGCTACATCTCTTATATTGCACATGAACTCTCCCCCTGAATTCCAGCCACACAATCCCCCACTCATTCTCCCTCTTTCCATTTAAATATTCTTTGTTAGTGGGAAGAGGGAGAATGAGTGGGGGATTGTGTGGCTGGAATTCAGGAGAAGACTTCACGTGCAATATAAGAGGTGTAGCGGAACTCTCCCATATATATATATATATATATATATATATATATATATATATATATATATATATATATAGGCACGTTCAATGGCACCTCAAACAGTGGAGTACCCCTTTGTTTTTTCCCTTTTTCACCACATAATTACTTTCTCTCTCCCTCCACTAACTCTCTCTCCCCTCCACTGCATTCTTTAATATAAACGAGAAGTGGAAATCAAGAGGTAAATCCTCAACTGGCTGATTCAGGCAAATTTAAAAATTGTAACCAAGTGTCATAAGCAGGTTCAACTCTACACGTAATTTCAGGTTGATGTTCAAGCAAGGCTACAAGGCCCTAGCTAAACTAGAAGCTCCAAAATTACGTTCTTTTACTATTCACGCCATACATCAAATATAAACAACATGTTACAATGCACACATTTACACGTAATTTTAGGTTGATTTTCAAGCAAGGCGAAGAGTATTTTTAGGAGCACTTATCCAAGGGCTTCCTGCAATAGAAAACCTCCATGGTGCATTTAGATGCCTAGGTGACGCATAAGCAAGGCGAAGTGTATTTTTTAGGAGCACTTATCCAAAATGTCGAAATCTCTCCATTACGTAGAGCACTTCGATACGATCACAACGGAAAAAAACAGCATATCAAACAGATCTCGTTTGCACAAGTTATTAATTTTTAAAATTTATAAAAACCTAAGTTTATTAATTAACTTAAATAGTTAGCTAATTATCACAAAACGGGGCAATTATAATCAAAACGCACTAGAATCGGTGCGTTGGGAAATTGAAGCATTTTGCCCCGTTTTGTTTCTGATGCGTCGGATACGGTAATGGGGTAGAAATGCCCCGCAAACACAGCATGTAGTTCAAAACGGACTGTCTAGATAACGGACACATTCGTTATCCAACAGCCCATTTTGGACCGTTGGGCTCCTCCCCCTCCCTTCCTATAAATTTCCCCGTTCTTCTCCTCACCTTATGCTTCTCGTTTCCAACTCTCTCATCTTAGTTTGAATTTTTTAAAGTCGATTCCAGCTACTTTTTAGGTAATTTCCTTCGTTTTTATATTTTAAACGTTCGCATATCCAATATGTATTTCTTTCTTGTTTATTGCTTTTTTAGTCAAATAGCACACTCTTCTGTCTCTAGTTCAGTCTCTTCGTTCATGCCGATCGCTACATGGTCAGTGGAAAGAAGAGAGGCTTTCGTAGAAATCTCTCTCGACCATATTCACCTCAAAGGCACGGGGAGATTCTTGACCGCGGTTTAGAGGGATTTCAATGAGCGGTTCGATGATGATTTGACGTAGATCCAAATAAAGAACAAACGAGATAATCTAAAGAGGGTCTGGACAGTTTAGAACGATTTGCTTCAAATTCCAGGTGGTGTATGGGATGTTGCGCATGACCGCCTCGACGGCTCAGATGAATAGTGGAGCGGTCTTGCACGCATGTATCAAAGGTTCAGGAGAAATCCATGTAACGACCCGTCTTTTTGACCGGTTTTCGCTGGAAATTAAACCAACTTAAACCGTTCGTAAAGACGGATAGTTATGGGTACTTATATATTTGCATAAAAATAACAGAACTTTTCATTTCATTACCATAATATAACATCAGAGTTACAAGGAATACATCAGAGTACATTGATTTCACAGCGGAAGAAATACTAACTCAGTGGAAGAATGTGAATGCTCCAAAACATAATAGCTCCAGCTAAAATCAGAATCCTGCTCCAACCAACTCCAAGGCTAAATCTGCGAACCAAACTACTAACTGCCCGTGCAAAATTATGGGTACGCAGAGTTTAGGTGTGGGAACAATAAACTCCAGGTCAGTTGTGGGACTGGTGTGAGAACTCAAAAACAGTTGTTACTTAGGATTCATTTTAAAGTTGGGTAATTCAATGGACCACGCCGCTAACGCGGAATGGGTTTACTCCATATGAACTCCCATGCATAGAAATTCGCAATGACTTTTAAAAAATGAAACTACCATAAGGTCTCTTGGCACACACACAATGCAAACGCGCACATGGGCGAGGTTTCTCCCTATGATACTGAAAAATGCTTGATACGTGAAAATCCTTTTTCAATACTATAATATAGTGTGGAAAATCTTTCGAAAATAAAAGTATCAATCTTAGCCAGCATAGGTACCATATACTATACTGACGTATGGTATACAACTAAAATCGTACGGATTCGTAGCGGAGATTGGGTTTCCAACAATGACCAAGTAAAGGAACTTTCTTCCGAACCGAATTTTGAACACCTCCAGAGGGATGTCCGTGGATCAACAGTGATGCTCGTCATGCCAACACAAGGCCGGGTTACCCCTTAACTGGGTAACTTAGAGTACGTCTGAGTATGTCATCTCCCAATCGTTACCGACCTTTCCGAGCGCTCGCAACATCAACATCCACAAAGTAGAAGTTATCCACATAGGTTAATACCTGGGCTCTATACCATTGTACACCTTTTATCTAGAAGGAGACAATACCCCATAACCCTGCTGCATTTCTTCCCGTTTTGGCTATTTACCGGGTTGTGAGGCTTGCCGAGGTTACGATATACACAAAACTACGTTTAAACAAGCCATGCTTTGATCATCCATAGCTTATCACATAACTTAGGTATGTCACATTGTCCATTCACAACGCATCACTGATTTCCATCAATATATATAACCTTTAAGCTCATATGTCTTAGATAAGGGTGTCAAGCAAGAGAATAAATTCTCCACCACCAAACAGATATATATTTAACAGAGATCAGTGCTACGCAGTCAATTACAATGTCAGACACACAATCCATATAAGTCTGTTCTGGGTCTGAACGAAACACCAATCCGGAAATCTCCAAATATATTCAAACCTCATCCCACTTATAACCTCGTATCGGATGGCCTACCCAACCGAGACATCAACAGTCAATCCAAACAATTCAAAGAATCCCGGTCTTCATTCGTCGCTTTCCAAGTCTTGAACTGCTCCATAACATCGTATTATTACTTGGAATGGTTTTCGAACATGTATTCGATCCCGGTCTTTCCAAGTAATAAGCGTACTTTTAAAACAATAGTTACGGGTTACACAGGCTTTTCCATCCAAATCTCCTTCCAAATAGTTGTGAATTCATTTAAAATTCAAAGTTGGATTTATTCTAAATTCCATAAATCCATTTCTATCTTAACTCTTCTTGGAAATCAAATATACATCTTAGATCCTTATATTTCAAAAGCATAATTCTTCGTCCCCTTTATGTTATTCCTTTACGTTGAATTAAAGTTGAATTTATTCAATTCCCGTGAACTCGTTATCAATCTTAGCCCTTTCCTTGAAATTCAATATTTATTTCCAACCTTATAATTCAAAAAGCAAAATTCATTTATTCATCGTTATCCCATTCCGCATGTTCTCAAACTACCAAACCTTTATCTAGATTTGGATAATAATTCAAATAATTGGTATTTTCAAATATAAGTTTAAATAGAATTTAATTGACTTATATTTGATATTAATTCACAAACTGGGGAAAACACTATCAGAGTCTGGATATGAGTATGTTTTAATATTTATGATAGTATTCGTCCGCTCTTGGAATCCCATATCGAATATCTGAAGATAAACTCTTCCCAACTCACTTTTTTTTAAATTCCAACTTTCAAAATTAATAATTAATTCCATATACAAATATTTAATCACTTTAAACCTTTCCAAACTTTTTTACAAATCCTTTTACCGTTTTAATAATAGTTCATGACTTATAAGCTTCAAAACCATATTACCTTTGAAACGGTTATAATAACATTTGGAAACGTTATTAAAAATGCTGCTGTAAAATAGTTGTTTAAAACAAATAGATTCCAAATCATTCAAAATTCAGATATTTCAGTTTTAAAATAATAAATAAGATTTATCATAATTTTTCTCCATTTTTAAAATAATTTTATAAATCTCTTTTAATCGGTTTCGCCGAACTGCCCGTATAGCGATCTTTTCCAAATTTGTTTTAAACATAACTTGGAAATCATATATTGGAATTTGAAAATTCATTTTCTATTCAAAAGTTGCTATCATTTTAAAGCCAATATTTCTTATTTCAAGTCAAACCGATTTCAAACCATCAAGTTATAGCCATTCGAATTTTGAAATCGATATTTACGAACTGTCTTTCCGTAACGCATTTTATTCATGCCATATAACAATTTAAATATAAATCGTTCAAATCCTTTTCAAATTGAATTTATATTTTCAATTCATCCGGAAAAACAATCTCAAATTAGATTTCGAATTAACCATCACGTTTGTCGGATCAGTTAGGGATAACATGGGAGAGCAGGAAACTATATTTCCAAACCCAAGCCTAGACACTATTCTCTCTGTCATCCTAGAACGTTCTGGTACATATATTATAAACAAAAACATTATTAATATATATTTAAAACCATTTTCTAATTTCCAAATCTCGTTTCGAATTAAACTGGAATTAAAAATAATATTTAAATACTTAAATATCAATCTTCATTTATATGGAAGGAAGATTTAATTGATCACCGGTATAATTCCACAACTACTCTGTGTGTGTGTGTGTGACTTCATGCAATCATAATGAATCAACCATATAAATCAGATGAACATGAATTATAATCACAACCAATAAATAAACATTTCAGCTGTGCACAAGCGTTACGGACAATAACGCTTATCAGTGTTCAGTGTGCTAATCTACACATCCATTCAGACAATAACATCCATATCCAACCAAATATAATTTATCATAGCCAATTATTCAACCACTATCAATTTAAATAAATAATTTAAATTAGGAGTTCTGACCATAATAGCTCCAAAATCTTCATTAGCAGGACGAACAAGCCAACGAACACTGCTATCGCTACTCATACTGCTTCCGATCCACTTCTATTAGTAGCTGGTAATTTTTCTGCTAATTTATATATATATTGGAATTAAATAAATAACGTTGTTCATTATATATTATTATATATACACACATATAAGGACATTTATTTTATTTTTATTATAATTTATGCTTAATAAAAATTACCAATATTATATATCATTGTGTTCTATTTTCTTATACGGTTCTAACGGACCCAACGGTAAGTAAATTGGGTTTAAAATGAATGAGATATTAATGTTCAAAGATCTAAACTAAATTAAACTATAAATAAATTAAATAAAACATACCAAATTAATTCCGGCCTAAACCCATATCTTTTCTTTCATTAAACCTGACCCGCTCCCTTTTCTTCTTCCATGCGCCTCTTCTTTTCCTTGCTCCTCCTAGAAACCCAATCCTCGTGTGCACGATGGTGCACGTGCACCAACGTTTTACTCCACCGTTCAACAATCCGACTTCACCAACATGTTTCTCTTCCTCCCCTCATTCGAATGCACCACGCCACCTCGTCTCCAGCCTCCTCCCTCGAAATCCGAGCCTTCGACCGAACCTGGAATGCGCAAAAAAACCCGCAACCCCCATATTGTCGCACCTTCCATTTATCCACCGATCTCCGCCAAACTCTGCCACACGAAAGCTCTCTCCATCCTCATTGCAACACCACTCACTGATTCTTCTATCTCCACTTGATTCTTCGATAAACTCTAAACTTAGTTTTCAACTTTTTCAATCATCGACACAAAATCGTGTCATTTTCGCACCAAAAATACTACGTTCTTCGCCGATCTCAATGGTGCTGACATCGTTGATTAATTCTTCATGGATTGAGAGATTTTTTTTTTGATTGGGTAGAAATGTAATTTTTCTTTTATTGTAAGTGGCAACAGGAAGAACAACTGGTTTGTCGTGAGTTTTAGTGAGGAATGCAAGTGTTTATATAGGCATTAAAAAGGGTATTTTAGTCATTAATTCATAGGACACTCGGATCATTTCATGAAATCTTCACCATGCATGATAACACTATAAGGATACTTGGCTACATCATATGAAATACCTCATGCATCATGACATGTAATAGGACACTTCATCTTTGATCTTATCTTAAGGCCTAATTAATTTATTTAAATTAATAACATAATTGTAACGCTTATAAATGTAGCCAATTTTCAATACTTATAAGTGTAACTTCCATATTATTTAAGGTCTATCAAAAAATAACTTACTAGTATTTCAAAAATAATTATCTATTTAATTTACCAAAAATTATACTTAAAAATGGTTAAAGATAAATACTTAAAATTTTATAAATACCATTATAATTTATTCAAGTAATAAGAATAAAAATCATTCTTGAAAAATCAAAATAAATAAATTATCCTTTACCAAATCATATTCTTATACTAACATCATTATATATCAACAAAATCAGAAAATATCATTATTTCGAAATATTCATAAAACCTTATAAATTAAATATAACTTTAAAAATAAGTTCTTTTATACAAAAACATATTTATAAAATAAACAAGGTACTTATTCAATATTAAAAATATATATTTAAACCTTATTGAAATCAATTAACATTAAGAAAAACTGAATTATAAAATAAAAATCCAAATTAAACTTAGTTAAAAATTCCAGGATATTACACATCCACCTCTGAAGTTTTGAGACCAAGATGAGCTTTTTGGTGGATGCATAGGGAAAGACACATGCGGTTACCAGATTCCCCGTCCACCACAACCTTTTACTGCGACCGATGCAGTTATGTATTGTGATTTTATGAGCGAATGGAGTCCACCACCATTTCAGTCTACACACAAATAAATGTTGCCCGGTACGTCTAGTATACAACCTACCAGACCACCCTCGTTTGTTCAAACAGATTATTTCACAGTCGTGGTGGAACGTTACTTCGATGTTCTCTCTACAATTACTAATATAGAGAAATAGGAGATTATTGAGATTTTTTGCGTCGATGCATCAATCTTGGATGCGGTGGAGATACTATCTGACTGAGACATGCTTGGTTATATAAGTTATCAACTGAGAAATTTCCGTTAGTGTTAGTAATGTGTTGTATTTCTCCATTTTATTAGTTTATGTAATATTATCATGTAGTGGACTGTTCTATTTGGTTAACTATGTTATTCTGCATTAATGATATTATTATGTTTTAAACATTAATTAATTAAATTACAAAAAAAAATAAAGGTCCTCTTAAATGGTCCGCTTAAGTGATCCGTTTAAATGGTCCCCTTAAACCCGCAAACGCATTCTCCGCTAACTACAATACACTGCTGAAATACTCCGCTATAATACCCTGCTTCCATTACCCTCAAACACACCCAAAGTTTGCATATTCAAAAAGAGCACGTTTACATTAGAAACTGTACATCTGAGGTGATTGTATCCAAAAAAGCTCATATACGTACAAAACTTTTATATATTTGAATTACATTTATTGAATTTAACAAAAAAAAAATTTTTTTTTCCTTATTTAATTTTTTATTTATTACTATCATTTTTTTGACATAAATAAACAAACATCATGCCAATTAGCACAACTCAGAATATAATCATTTTCTGAAGCCATGGAGAATGAGAGTTAGCCCAAATATAATAAATTTCAATTTCCTGCTTTTCGTATTTTATGTCATAAGCTGTCAATATAACCAACTTTATTTTTCTAAATCATATAACCGAATTTTATAAATTAAGCGATAATAAAAAGGGTAGTACCCAAAACATGCATATCATTAGAATCAAATACTATGCATATACTACAAGCAATGGCAACTAGTCAAAGCACTATGCACAAACTTTATACTCATTCCTACAGAATAGTATATTGTAGCACTAAATAGCAGGCTTACAAGATTATCAGGGTATGCACACATTAAATTATCTATCACACTAAACTGACAAGCTTCTAATAAATTGATGTGTATGTAAATGTGAACATTTATTCTTATTTTAATTAAATAAATAACATAATTGGCTATTTTTACATGTTTTAAACCAAAATCCTAAAATTCTCAGATTGTCATGCATTCATCCTCATTTAAGGTGTAAAATGGTCACTTGTGCATGTTTTAATTTGTGATTGCATTTGATTGTTCTTTGTATTTGTCTCTTATAGGAATTTTAGAGCACAAATAATGCATACACATGAAGATTTGGAGCGCAAATGCATGCATACAAAGGAATGAAGAGGAAATAATTCTCATACATGATCATGGAGGACCTCACCTCTCAAGTTACCCTCTTTCTCTTAAGCTTCTTATTAAAGACTAATTGAATAAGACAAAAGGTCTCATGCATCCTACATGATTCATTAATGACTAAGAGAGGATTAGAAGCTTCATGAAGGGGCATTTTGGGGAGTTCCCAACAAATATGATTTGGGTTTTCGGTTAGAAACATGTATATATACCCCTTTATGTGATGTAAATAGTCTCTTCTCTTTTGATCCGCTTCTTTAGTTTAGTTGAGAGGAGCACAAGCTCTCTTATATTTCCATGGCTACTTAGCCATTTTCTTTACGTAACTTCTTTGTTTTAATGCAATTTATTTTCTATGCTCTTTACTTTCATGTTCATAGCTTAGATTTACATTCATGTTCATAGCATAGATTTACTTTCATGTTCATAGTTTAGTTCTATTCTTGTTCTACTTAGTTTTTCTTTCATTTTGCTTTATTTTCTAATATTGAAACTTACATGTGTTGATATGATAACACAGTTGAGTGGCTAATCCCTTGATTTAGGGGTAATGATGCTCTCTAACTTTATGTAAGTTCAACATTTGTATGATTTGTGATCTCTAATATGTGCTTTATATTAGTAAATGTTGATGTAAGTTTATACAAATGGTTTTGATAGTCTATGTTTGTTGACAACAAAATAGGCTATGCTCAGTCAATGTAAACACAAATTACATCAATATTTGCTAAGTGGTTATTGATTTTGAAATGAAAGTATGATGGTCTATAGTTTTAGTTAATAATTCATAGGCCATACTTAGAATAGTTTTGCTTTAGTTCCATTTTCATGATAATCATAAGTGGTTTAAATATTACATTTATATCACTTAATGGAGATCATAAACTGTATTTTTGATAATTTAGATACATGTGAGAGTTGATTTGCCTCTAATTTGTTCTCATTCCATATTTAGCTCTCAACCTAGTTTATAGTTTCCATATAGCTTTTATTAGTTAAAACTGCACTTGAATTTGGTTTAATTTGAAATCTACAATTAAATCTTTCCCTGCGGATTGACTCGTATTCGCCACGTACTAATAATTGTATGCCGTGCGCTTGCGGTATTATCACGATATTTCGTGTTAACGATTTTCTAATTTAATAGAATATCCGTTAGCGAACAAGTTAATGGTGTCGTTGCCGGGGAAAGAATTTAATTTTGATTTTATTCTTCTAATTAATTTTCTTGTTTGTTGTTCTTATTTCTTTAAAAAAAATCGTGTTATTTCATTGTGTAGTTTGTTAGCTTCTTTTTGTTCACTTGCATTTGCGTGTTTGTTGTTTTCGTTGTTTTTTCTTTGTTCTCATAGTGTTTTTTTTATATTAAAAAAAACATTGTTTGTGTGTATTTTTATTTGTTCATTTTTTTTGGTCATCTCTGGAAAAAAAAAATGTGTGTTTTGTGTACTTTCTTTAGTCTTCATATAAAAAAACTTGTGTTTATTTTGTTTTCTTATGTTTGTGTGTATTCAATTGTACATCGTTTATTTTTTGGTGTTTCCATTTGTAATTTTTTTCCTTTTTCTTTAAAAAAGAAAAGAAAATTATTGCTTTCCTTTTACTCCCTCTTTAATTTTCTTTCCCTTTTCTGCTTTATATTTCCTGATTGCATTACTCCGTTTCTTTCCAGTAATTAATTAACGTTATTGCTTTCCAATTCTTCATTTCTTTGCCCTCTCTGATTTCTTTCCCAAGTTATCTTCATAATTACTTTCTTTTTTTCTTTTTTCAAATCAAAACAAAATAAAAAATATACAAATTTCTTTTGATTTCCTTCCTCTTTTGTCACTCTCTGCCTTGAATCCTTCCTCCACCATAAAACCTATCACAAACCAATATTCATAACCATTACCACCACAAATCATCACTGTTGATCATCCAATCTCCTCACTGCATTATCACCCTTCTTCTTCACATTCACAAAAATTTCTCAACCATTTCAACTCAAACTACTGTGCAGCATCCATCACCATACTCTAACTCAAACCAAGCATCAACAGCAAGTTCACATCTTCCATCACACTGACCAAACATTCAATACCTTCATCTCTTCCTCAAAAACCATAAAACCAACACAACAGAAGCTCCTCACTGCCTATCCAACAGTCCTTTACCACTCACCTAATTGACACACCAACTACAACTCATCTTAGTCACCCCATTTTCTCTTCAAGTTTGCCTAATCACCATTCATCGACCACAACACTTCTTGCATCATACTACACCTTCTCCCCATGCTATCAAAGCCCACTTCACTGTCATAATCCTTCAACTCGCCATCCGCTAATTCACAGCCAAAACCACCCATTACTTCCTCATAACCCCATCACACAAAAACCTCAATACCATACATACTTCACCACACCCAAGCATCATCACAGCATCACCCATTAACCAAAATTCTGCCTCCAACTCTGACAACTTGCATCAATACACCAGTTCCAGCCTATGCGTCGCCCCATTTATACATATACAGCAAAACCCCTAAACCAATTCGAAGCACATCGTTGAACCCACAACCCTCCGACCCTCCCTCAACCAGTCACCAACCTTAGCCATCAAAGCAAACAGCTTCTCACCTCAAAGCCTGAACCAAAACTGGAAGCCAACAAAATCGGAATACACTACTTTAAAAAAAAACTGCACTGACCCCTTTATCCAATCCTTCAGCCAATCCAAAGTGAAAACCATTTCGAACTCCCAGTTTCATCAGAACTGCAAATTCACCCGTACCCAATTCACCCCGTGCACATATAATCACCATACGCCACGAGTTCCATCAGAAAGGTACCACCAAACCCCAAATTCGAATCGCGACTCTCCATTTCCAAACCCTCAAACCCTTTTTACCATTCATTTCAAAAGACTGTCAATATCCTCTGATTTCGCTGTTGATTTCGAGTTTTATTTCCTCCGATTTCCAATTGAACTAAGAAGTGTCGTTCTTTCTAAAGACATACTATGTCCTGTTTTGTGGACCGAGATTTTTGGGCTTCAAACATTGTGGGCTGGCTCTTGATCTTTTAAGTCGGTGCTAAGTTTGGATTTTCTTAAAAAAAAATCACTTGGCATTTCATTGTATATATATTGCCTCTACTTTTCAGGTTGCACAAGGAAGGACTTGCTCGCTAGAAATTGCGCCGCTTTGCTTGCTTGCTAAAAAAATTGCCGCTAAAAAAAATTTGCTAATAAATTCAAACCCTCTGGTGTTGTTCTCTTCTCCCCTGTTTTTATTTCCTTGCATTGTTGTTTGCTTGCATTTGCATAAAAAAAATCCAAAAACAAAATAAAAATTCATTCGTAGTTGCATTGTTAATACACGTTTATTTGTTTTGCATTCATCTCGTTTTATTTTTATTTTCTAGGACATTATTATATTTTGATAAAATGGTTTATTTCTAACGAATTATTTCTCGGTGTCTAGACTATGGCAGAGTGATAACTGTTTATAAATATTATAATGATTCATAAATATTATATCGGTTGTTCCTCTGAAGGTACTTAAACCTTCGGCTGCATTGCTAGGGTGATTCCTGGTGCACCGATAACACCTGTCCGTTAACTGGCTGAGAAATTTTTTGTTCAAATTAATCTAACCGTTATTATATAATTTTAGAAAATTTGTAAATAATTAGTTTGCATTCATATAGTTGCATTAAGTTCATGCATATATATATATATATATATATATAATGAAAAAAAAATCATTAGTAAATAAGTCATTTCTTGTTTTTCTTTAAGCAACCTTTTAAATCTCAACAACGAAAAAAGTAGAAAAAAAAACATTCTCTTTTAAAATGTCAGAATCTCCTCATTCGCCCGGATTTTACGATAGTTGTGAAAATCAATATAATCCATATAATTTTACACCAAATTCATATGGATATTTTAATAACAACTATTATACAAACAATTTAGATTTTACACCACCAACTTTTCAAAACTTTCTAGATAATCCTAATTTTGCGCCACAAAATTTTTCAAATTATGACCAATCCTCAACTCTTGAAACAAAAATTGAATCTTTACTTGAAATGATTAAACAACAAAATGAAGAGATAAATGAATTGTGTAATTTATACATGTGCAACAATTCAAGTGAAAGCTTTCAAAATAATCGAAATTCGATTTCACCTCCAAATTCAAATGATTTTGTTTATAACCCTTGTCAATTCAATTTTGAACTCCAAAATGAATTTCAAATTCAAAATGGAAATGTAAATCACTTTTCAAATGATTTTGGCAATGGGAATAATTTCAATTGTGGTGCTACGAAAAACTTTTATTCTCAACAATTTCAAATTGAAAATTCTCATGTAAATAATTATAAATTTGATTTTGTTGAGCCAACGAATGAACTTGACAATTACTTGAAGTTCCGTGAGAAAAAAAATCTAATCCAAACATGTGACGATTCGAATAAAAATCCACCTTTGCCCACAATCGATGATTTTCAAATAACGATTTTCGAAATTGAAAATAACGATTTTAATGAAGTTGTTAATAATAAGGTAATTGAGTTGGATTTCAATTCTTTTGAGAGGGTGGAACCAAATCTCAAATTCGATATTCCTTTTTATGAAAATAACGACTTTCAAACAACAATTTTGGATTTTGAAAATGATACATGCACTGAAGTTGTTGATAATTCACCAAAGGAAGATGAATTTGATGATTACTATTTTTTTGGACTTTTTGAAAGTGAGTTGAATTTTAATGAGGTGGATTTGGATAACCATTTTGATTTTGAAATCGATAATTCAAAAGAATTTTTCAATGACAATTTTGAAATTCAATTTGGTGAAAATAAACATAAAATTCAATCCATTATTCAGTCTATCTCGAAAATCATCCAAAACAAAAAAAACTCATTCGATTTTAAATAAAGCGACATTCTTTTTTCAAATCTACGCTCACCTTCAAAGCCTTTTACGATTTGTTTTTTCAAGCATAAGTCGTATCTCTCATACTTGAAGAGACAAATGAATCGGTCTTTAGAAGACTGTTTCGTTTACTTCTTGTCACTGTATTTTCTGATATATTGTAAATAATTTTTTTCCTTTCTCTTGTAAATATAAGTCGTATTTTCAAAATTTCATTTTCTTTCCATTAGGGTTGACTGTGGGGACACAGTCAAAATCAAGTGTGTGGGGGGGGGGGGGGCTTTCTCATTTATTTTGGTTTTGCATAGTTTCTTTTCTTTTTCAAATTTTTTTTGCATAGTTTCTTTTCTTTTTCAAAAAAAAAGCATTTTAATTTACTTTTAAAAGGGCATGATGAATTAAATATGCGGTTTTGGGTCGTTTGATTAAAATGTTTAGAGATTTACTTCTCTTAGTGGATAACGAAAGCAAAGTTTGAATTATGAGCAAATTTGATGTAACTGGTATATTGGAAAATTTGTAGGTGATGAGTATGAAATGTCTTCTGAATTGTAATCCGATTTAATGAATGGTTGAGTTTGACTACTTGCGGTAACATTTTAGATCTTTTTAGTAAAGTTGTGCTAAGATATTCTCTCTTAACTCTCTCTCTCTTATAAAAAAGGAGAAAAAAAGAATGTATATATATAATAATAATCCAAGGGTATCCAACATTGCTAGTACATCTCGCATTGGTGTGCAAACCCGCCAAGCTCTTTCCGACACCTTGTTGACAAAGTCAGCGTTGGTATACCTTAGTCTCATTTTATGAGTTGGACACCTAAGGATTAACAAAATCTTGTTGATAAAGTCAGCGTCAGTCAGCACAATCCGCCAAGCTATGTCCCAAACTCTCACGGGTGGTTTACCTTGGTCTTTTCAGTTAGGTGCTTGTAAATAGTAACAAAAATTTTGTAATAAAGAGAGAGTAAGCACTTGAAATCCAAGCACGCTCTTCACTTATTCGACCTAACTTGTTAACAAAGAGGAAGTTGAGATGCCATTTTACGATTGTTGATATTGATTATAGAATTCATTTCATATTTGCACTATGTTTCTACCAAAACAACTGGCCAAGCTGGAGGAGTTTGTGACGATAACATGACTTTTGTTTGAAGTTTTGATTATTAACGAACTTAAATTTTCATAGTGACGACCCTAACTTGTGTTAACTCCTTCGTGTTGAATTTAAAAGTAAACTACCCATTTGTGAATACTCCTTTAAAAAAATCTTGCATTCATCTTGCAAATATTTTCTAATCTTGCATTTTGTTAATATTTTTTGCGTTTAACATTTGGATTTTGTGGGTAGTATCCGCTGAAATCCCTCACGAGATAACACTCGTCCTATTGGGGACACCCAGAGGTTTAACGGCTTGTTGCATACGCTCAATGCAATCGTTCTCCCTACGAACATGGATTTATCCTAGTTTTGTTGTTGTTGTTTATTCGACGACGAATAAAAAGATAAGTGTAGGGGTATTTGATGTGCACGTAAATGTGCACATTTATATTCAAACATTTATTCTTATTTTAATTAAATAAATAACATAATTGGCTATTTTTACATGTTTTAAACTAAAATCCTAAATTTCTCAAATTGTCATGCATTCATCCTCATTTAAGGTGTAAAATGGTCACTTCTGCATGTTTTAATTTGCAATTGCATTTACTTGTTCTTTGTATTTGTCTCTTATAGGAATTTTGGAGCATAAATAATGCATACACATGAAGATTTGGAGCACAAATGCATGCATACAAAGGAATGAAGAGGAAATAATTCTCATACATGATCATGGAGGACCCCACCTCTCAAGTTACCCTCTTTCTCTTAAGCTTCTTATTAAAGACTAATTGAATAAGACAAAAGGTCTCATGCATCCTACATGACTCATTAGCGGCTAAGAGAGGATTAGAAGCTTCATGAAGGGGCATTTTGGGGAGTTCCCAACAAATGTGATTAGGGTTTTGGGTTAGAAACATGTATATATACCCCTTTATGTGTGTAAATAGTCTCTTCACTTTTGATCCCCTTCTTTAGTTCAGTTGAGAGAAGCACAAGCTCTCTTGTATTTCCATGGCTACTTAACCATTTTCTTTATGTAACTTCTTTGTTTAATGTAATTTAGTTTCTATGCTCTTTACTTTCATGTTCATATCTTAGATTCACATTCATGTTCATAGCTTAGATTTACTTTCATGTTCATAGTTTAGTTCTCTTCTTGTTCTACTTAGTTTTTCTTTCATTTTGCTTTATTTTCTAATGTTGAAACTTACATGTGTTGATATGATAACACATATGAGTGACTAATCCCTTGATTTAGGGGTAATGATGCTCTCTAACTTTATGTAAGTTCAACATTTGTACGATTTGTGATCTCTAATATGTGCTTCATGTTAATGAATGTTGATGTAAGTTTACACAAATGGTTTTGATAGTCTATGTTTGTTGACAACAAAATAGGCTATGCTTAGTCAATGTAAACACAAATTACATCAATATTTGCTAAGTGGTTATTGATTTTGAAATGAAAGTAAGAACAAAATTTGATGGTCTATAGTTTTAGTTAATAATTCATAGGCCATACTTAGAATAGTTTTGCTTTAGTTCCATTTTCATGAGAATCATAAGAGGTTTAAATATTACATTTATATCACTTAATGGAGATCATAAATTGTATTTTTGATAATTTACATAAATGTGAGAGTTGATTTGCCTCTAAATTGTTTTCATTTCATATTTATCTCTCAACTTAGTTTATAGTTTTCATTTAGCTTTTATTAGTTAAAACTTCACTTGAATTTGGTTTAATTTGATTGAGTAAATTCTATAATTAATTCTTTCCCTGCGGATCGACTTGTATTCACCACGTACTAATAATTGTACGCCGTGCGCTTGTGGTATTATCACGATATTTCGTGTTAACGGTTTTCAAATTTAATAGAATATCCGTTAGCAAACATACATCTCCGTCATAATTAGAAACTAACATTAAAGGTCATTACATGCCAAAAAATTTAAGATAATAATTGTTGTATTAAACTTGTTATGTTACACTTAAGTTGAGTAAATGCAACCTAAGATACTGGCAAGCCAGATGATACGTTAACTATTAACTTGAATGACCCTGATTATTAAACTTGAATTTTGTAGTGATTTTTTTTAAAACATGCCAAAATATGAATATATATATATATATATATATATTTGGCCATAACCCAGAGTCATTACTCTCTTTTACAGTATCCAGGATCTAGAATTACTAATATAAAAATATTAGTTCATAATAAACATCATTGATATACATATATGGATATATATATATATATATCCCTCTTACTTTTAATCAGAGCACGAGAGAAAAGCAAGAGCTTACATTGATCTTTCTTTGATCAATTACTACACAGTTGGTAGCAGGATGTTTAAGTGACTATTTCAAAATTTTGAACATAGTTTTCTTATTAATTTTGGTGGTAAAGTAAAAAGATTTTCTGGAATAATAGAAATGGGTTATGTTTTTATACTGATTTTCCAGGTGCAAAAATGATATATGCACATATCATTTTGCTTTCTCAAATCAGGCTTATACCCTAGGCAGACTACTACAACATTTTTGAAAATGGTGTAAAATTGGATTTGAAAACCAAGGCAGTGCCTTGTGAATTCTTGACCATTTCGGTTATTGTACATTTCGGAAACTAAAGCCCTGACTAACCCATTTAACCTGAGCTGTTCCAAATGGTTCAAGTGCAAATTGCACCAATTAAAGTGCAATTTGAACATTGATCCAGATTTTAGAAGGTATGTACATGCACACTTTCCTTTATTAAGTGACTCCAGATTGACTAATACATTATACTAGCATTTTTCTCTAATCCTTCTATATGCTTTTACCCAGTTTCTACTGTAAATTCGAAAAAAACATGATTCAGTAAAATGTCAAATAAACTTTGAATTTAGCCAAAATAATAACGAAACCATATATCCAAATAACTCCTTAACAGTCATACATATAACAATCCATTACATAACCAATAATAAGATATTTTCTTGGAATTCATGCAGAGTTAAACATTTCTAGGACACTTATTTAAACTAAGATAAGCATGTCATTTTCCATCTTAAAGCTATGTATTTAATTTATTTTATTTATCCCCTTCATTTCCTAAAAAAGCAATAGAGGCTGCCTCATTATAAATGAGACACCCCATATGCCATGAGCAAAATAGGGTCAGACTACTGGTCTAGTATGAGTTACATCAGAACATAATTTAAATAATGAATCAAATATGAAAAAGCATGAATATCCTATTTTGAATAGCATTTGTTCTTGTGTGCATGTCTTATGTCATTGTGCAGGTGCACACATTATTTTCCAAATTCAATGAGTATTTAAAAATAGAAATTACACAAGAAGCATATCGTCATATCAACAATTAGTCAAGCAGGGTAAAACTAATATGAATAAATCCATTTAATTAGTATACTTGCTATTGGAATTTTTTCCTTATCATAAAGTCCAGGAAACCTAAGTTCCTTTTTAGCAATTTTCATTCATGGATTACCAATTTATTCCTAGACTCATCTGTCTATATGAATCACAGGGATAAATTGTAATGATCCAATTCACATCATTACATAAATAACTCATGACTTAATTAAGCCATGTGTCAAACTTGCAGATGAATTACAAGTCATTCAACGGCATCTTGACCATTATCCCTTAGTTTGGTTACTATGTGTTTTTCTTTACATTTTGTCTTCATATAAATGAATCAGATACAATATTTCAGCCATAAATCATCACATTACATCCCACACAACTTGCAGTCAATATTAATGAAAGGATCAAATAATTATTCAACTAGAAAATAAATCAAACATTTGGGTTTTTTCACAAAGGTGGGTAAGTGTGAGTTTTTTGCAACCGGTACTGGTATATGGAATTTTGGAGTATTTTATTCTCTTTTTGAAAACCACTATGACTAAACTGGTTTCAAATAGGTTAAACCCAGCTGAATCACAGTTCTCAGCATTAGACAAAGATCTCAGCATATAGAAATTCTATTGCACTCTTTAATCATTTAAACTTTAGAGCCTCAACACCTATGTATATTGCAGCCCTTATTTCCTTTTTATGAATTTTGCCACAAATCAAAATCATTTACAATAGCTCATGAATAAACAATTTGGGGTTTTAAACATTAATATCTAATAAATCAGAATGACTTGATTCTTATATCAAGAAAAGGAGTAAAACCCATATGTTAAAATTAGGCATTCCATAGAAAAGTTTAAACAGAGATTTCAACCCATTATTTAAAATCATATATATGTTTGATGCAAAGGTATTGGCTGCCTTTCTATTCAGGACTTAATGCCATGTATTTTGAGTGAGATTGCTCACCAAAAAGCCTTCTTCTTCTTAACTTGAAAATGCAAAGACCTCTGCCTTACTCCCCAAGTATTTTCCCTTGTACTCAAATATGTATAATGTATATTTATTTTCCAGTTTTCTGGGCAACCGAATTATGCCCATACACCCCTTATTTATACAATTTTATTCCAAGGGTTTTATGTTGCCTAATGTCATTCTTACCCTTAGCAAATCATGCCATTTGCATGGATTTTGCACTTATTATTTTTCCATATTTTCCTTTTGATGCCCGTGGATGAAAGTGGTTAGACATAGTCTTAATCCTTTTCAGAAATAAAGTAAATGTTTTCATTTAAAACATTTTCCCTTCTTACCCCATGTCATGATAAAATGGTGACTCGAGGTATAATTACTCCCCTTTTTGATTCTGCCTATACACATATATAAACTTGTATAACATGTCTTACTATATATATGTTTTCCAAACTTTCCTTTTACCATTTATTTATCAGGCTATTTAAATCAATTTTTTGGATTATATGTATGTATTTATATCATGTTGTCTTTCTAGGAATTGTAGCTCTGTCTTGTGCATATCCTTGGTGTACACATGCACACACACACTTGCACACAACCCAAAAACCCTATCAATTCCTATCTCAATCCAGCAAGATATTTTAAACATAATTAAAATAATTTTACCAAACAAAAATGGGTCATTGCAGTTACCCTACCTTTTAGAAATTATGTCCCGTAATTTTCCCACACTTGTATGTAATTATCAACTTAATTCCAGAGATTCTAAACTCTGATTGAACACATTTTTTTTTCCAGCTAAATAATTAATTTAGGCTTAGCAATAACAAAGCACATGCATGTATCTCAAAAAATTAAAGATGCCTCTAATTTTCAAATAGTTTAGGATAATTCACCCTAACCTTGTCTTCTCACTAAGCTATAAATGGCCTAATGCAACGAATTTGCAAGGTGTTGCCAGCCAAAATGTCCCGATAGCTATATTAATTTGGTCCTACTGCAACGTTCTATTTTGGGTGTTACCTTAGCCATGAAAATGTGTTGCTCTAGATAAACAAGTGTTACACGATGCGAGATTTTGTACAGTGTTGCTATAGTAGCCTTTCCATATCCTACATGGCGATCCGCATCAACATGATCCAAGGTCCACGTTACTGATCTGAGTCATTCTGATTTCCCTTCATCTCCTCAGCTTCTTTAACCTAAATTTTCATTTTCCCATTGGAAAATAATTCACGCTATTTTCACTTGAGAAAAAAAGTCGGCTTCCACTTTAATGGTTGATCGAAAACTAGGGTTTTGCCCTCTTTAACAAATCACGACTTCAGCTTCTTGAATTCAAGATGATTCTCTGATTACTTCAAATTACAATTGCTCCTCTCATCATTAATTTCTCGAATGCTACTGGTGCTACGATAATCTTCGATCCTGTTCTTGTTGAGATGAAATCGATCTCGGAAATTAGTATGTGATTTTGCCACTTTTTACTTTTGATTATTGTTTTGTTGTTCGATTTCAGTCCCACCTTTGCCTGTGATGAATTCATGTGAATATATAGGGTTTCAAATCCCTAAATAATCTCTGATTCAACATTAGATTTGGTTGAGATTTGTAGCTCCGATTTTGTCGAGTTTGAAATATTCAAACTTTTTGGAATTTAATTTTGTGAGGAATGAGTCGACTGAAATTAAATTTTATGGAACTAAATTTTTGGAGTTAGATTTGTAGCTCTGATTTGGTTACGAACTGGTCCCTTCAGTTGTGATGTTGTAACTTGATATGTGATTTTCAGATATATGTTGTAACCTGATATGTTGGCCTTCAGTTGTTAGAAGATGGTCATCAAAGGCAGTTCCTCGAAGAAAATGTTAGAGAAGTGAGAGGATGATTATGCCAAATTTGTCTTCTTGCGCTGTGGAGCTGTGCTGACAGAGATAGACTGAGATTCTTCATGCTAAAAGGCCTCGACTGAAACTAGCCATGAATCAGTAAAAGGTGATTGTATTTTTGTTAGTGCTTATTGGTTATTAGATTATTTGTCATCCACTTAGTCTGTTGTAGTCCGTACATCATGTTGTTTTCAGGAGACCGGAACTTATCTTAGTATGTTATGCAGTCTAACAAAATTATAATACTGTGACATAATACAATTTATAATGTAGTTCTATGATCATATGATCTCAACACTTGTCTATCTTCATGTTCAATTCTAATGGAGAGGTTTGATATATGTACAACATATTTTGCCTAAATCTAATCTCAAGTTGTACCGTTTCAGGTAGCAGTTGTAAATAGTAGACTTGTTGCAGAAGCGGAAGTTCGAAACAAAAAACGTCGTTTCAAAGAAGGCTTGGCCCTCCGAAATCGGATGAATCAGGCGGTGCCCACTTGTTTGACCTAACTGTCTGTGGATCGATCGCCGCTGGGACTGTGGTACCCCGGACCCCCCACCAACGTTGCACCCAGACCCGCTCCTCGGCTCGCCTTCAGCTTGGCACTTAGCTCGCCTTCGGCTCTGCATATATTTGTCAATGTTAGTGTCTGTATAAGTTGAAATTGCATATGTAATGAGCGAACTGGGTGATGTAGTGAGGAATATCTGTATATGTGATTGACTATGTTATTATAAGCGAATTGTAAATAATGGAGTTAGAAATATGTACTATTTCAAATGTTGAAATAAAATATTTATTTGAATAAAAATACTGTTTGAATATTTAATTTTGTGTAGTAGCATTTAATTCTCCTTTTTGTCATATTATATATACGTATATATATATATATATATTTATTTATTTAAAATATGTATAGCAACATTTTTGGAATGTTGCTACATACACCTAAGGATGTTGCTATAGACCTAAATAGGGGTCTATTGTAACAACATTTGTTATGTTGTCGTAAATAGTCAAAATGTTTCCTTTGAGGTCTGCATCACTAGTGAAAATTGCATCACCCAAAAAATGTTGCCATAGACCTATGCAAACATTTTTTTGGGCCTGTGCCAACAATATTTTTTTGTTGCATTAGGTCGTTTATGGCATGGTGTCTAACTACCATGTGTAATCATTTGGATCAAGACCGCACTACACTTTTACAAGATTCATAGTTTTATTCCTAAACTTCTTCACTTCCTTAGCTAAAATCCCCATTGTTTCTTTCTCATAAATCATATATGGATTTATTTGAACCTGGGATGGTATTTCCAGAATTTCTTTCTTGTCATGAACCCATCTCCTCAATTTTGATACATGAATGACATTATGCATCCCTTGCATTGCCTCAGGTAATTCTAATTTGTATGTCAAAGAACCATTCCTTTCTTGAATTTTGTATGGTCCTATGAACCTTGGTGTCAAGTTGCCTTGCTTTCCAAATCTTAACACCTTCCTCATTGGGGGAAACTTTGATGAAGACAAAGTCTTCTACCTGATAATCTACTTTCTTTCCTTTTCTATCTGCAAATTTCTTTTGCCTATCATGTGCTTCTGCCATCCTTCTTCTTATCAATGCAATCTTTTTAGTGGTCTTCTTCACATATTTTGGTCCTAAGATTGCTCTATCTCTAGTTTCAACCCAACATACAGGCAACAGACATGGTTTACCATATAAGGCTTCAAATGGTGTCATTCCTATGGTACTTTGGTAACTGTTATTATATGTGAATTTTGCCAAATGGAGATAATCTTCCCAATTACCCCCAAAATCCAGTATACATGCTCTTAATAAGTCTTCTAACACTTTGTTAACTACCTCTATTTGCCCATCAGATTGAGGATGGTAAGAAGTGCTCATGCAAAGCTCACTCCCCATAGCTTGTTGAAAACTTTTCCAAAAAATTGATGTGAAGATAGTATCCCTATCACTCACAATTGTCTTGGGAGTACCATGCAACCTTACTATCTTCTTCATACACATTTGAGCTAGTTTAGGTGCATTCCTTTCTGACTTTATAGGGATAAAATAAGCTGCCTTGGCCAATCTATCAAGCACTACCCATATGCTTGTATTTCCTCTTTTTGATCTTGGCAGACCATCCACAAAATCCATGGATATATCTTCCCATTTCCACTGTGGTCTGCTTAATCGTTGAAACAACCCTGATGACTTTTGTATTTCTGCTTTCACCTGTTGGAAAATCATGCATTTTGCCATAAATTTAGCTACATCACTTTTCATTCCTTTCCACCAATAATCTCTTTTAAGGTTTTGGTACATCTTTGTGTTTCCTGGATGTATGGAGTATTTACTCCTATGTTATTCATTTAATATTTATTCTTTCAGTTCTAGGTTTTCAGGAACCCAAATTATTCTCAAATATCCATTTTCAGCAATGTGTAAATTCAATACCTCCTCCCCTTTAGCCAAAAGTGCTTTCTTTTCAGATATAATGGGGTCTCGGTTATGCATATTCCCCACTTTTAAAACTAATTCAGACTGCAAAGTTATTAAGCTTAACCTTCCCTCATTTTCCTGTGCAACATGCGTCTCCATGGGCATATCACCATCTTCCTTTATCTCTAAATTAGTGAGCAATAATAAATATTTAAACTCTTCTATCATCAATAGGGATACCTAGCATGCTGTCTACTTAAAGCATCATCCATCTTATTTGCCTTTCCTGGGGTGTAGAGGATGTCAAAGTCATAAGCAGCCAAGAGCTCCACTCACCTATGCTGCCTCATTTTAATTCTTTTTCTAAAAATAAATATTTCAAAGACTTGTGGTTAGTATATAACTCAAATTTAGCACCTAAAAAATAATGTCTCAAAAGTTTCAAGGCATGTACAATTGTTGCTAACTCAAGATCATGTGTTACATAACTAACTTCATGTGGTTTCAATTGTCTAGATGCATAAGCTACTACCTGGCCTTGTTGCATTAACAAAACCCCTAAGCCAGACCCACATGCATCTATATACACAACTAAACCATCATTTCCTTCAAATACTTTCAAAATTGGAGCATTCACCAATGTCTCTTTTAATTTTTCAAAGGCTATTTCTCATTTTTCTGTCCAAACATAAGCTTGATCTTTTCTAGTTAAGTTTGTAAGTGGTGCTGGAATTTTGGAGAAATCTTTAATAAATCTCCTATACCTAGTCATCCTCATGAATGACTTACTTCACTCACTGTTTTTGGCATTTCCATGTTTTTATTGCCAAAACCTTACTTGGGTTCACAGAAATTCCTTCGGAAAAGATCACGTCCAAGAAAATTTACTTCTTCTTTCCAAAATGTACATTTAGAAAATTTTGCCTTTAAATCATTTTTCCTTAGCCTATTTAAAACTAAGTGCAAGTGATTTTTGTGCTCTTCCACTGTCTTGGAATAAATTAAAATATCATCTATGAAAATCAGCACAAATTTATCCAAATAATCTCTAAATGTTTTATTCATTAAATCAACAAAATATGATGATGCATTTGTTAATCCAAAGGGCATAACCAAGAATTCATACAATCCATATCTAGTATTAAATGTTATGTATTTTATACTGGATTCCTCTACTTTCATTTGATGAAAATCAGAGGCTAAATCAAGCCTAGAAAATATTTTTGATCCAACCAGTTGGTAAAAAAAATCATCAATTCTTGGTAATGGATATTCATTTTTAATTGTTACTTTATTTAATTCTCTATAATCCATGCACAACCTTAAAGAACCATCATGCTTCTTCACAAACACCACTGGTGCTCCCAGTAAGAATTCTTGATCCGATGAAACCTTTTTCCTCTAGTTCTTCTAATTTTTTCTTTAATTCTGTCAACTCACTTGGCCCAATTCTGGTGGGTTTCTTAATTATTGGACATGCTCCTGGAATCAAATTAATTTGAAATTCTACTGGCCTATGATATCGGATAACCTTAACTTCCCTCAAGCACATCCAAATATTTGTTTACTATAGGTGTTTTCTTAATTGGAAGCTCAAAGATTTCACCATTTAGCCCATATAAATGAAGTGACTTTCTTTCCTTGACAGTCTCACAAAGAATAGTAATTCTTTGTCTCCTATTGTTTTGAAATGAGATGGTGGATGTTTCTAAATTAATTATGGCCTTATGTTGTTTTAACCAGTCCACTCCCAATATAATACCTATATTTGGGTAATTCAAAACATATAAATTGGAAATAAAAATGTTTCCCCTAATAATTAATTCTGCATCCACACATACTATATCCAAAACACAAGAACTTCCTAAGGGACTTTTTATGAGCAATGGTTTCTCTACAAAAGTGCAATTCAATTTTAGCAATTTGATAATGTCATGAGAGATTAAAGAATGGGTTGCCCCTGTGTCAAACACTACTGGTATATGCATTTGGAAAATAAATAATGTACCTTCAACTTGTCCCGTATTCTCTGCATTGGATTCCACTATGGATTTGCCTTTAGCCTCCAGAACTGCCACCTTTCCCAGTTTCTTATTTTCAGGACAAATCATTTTCAGATGGCCTTCTTCTCCACAAGTGTAACACTTGAAAGCTCCTCCCTTTAACTTTGGACATTTTCGTTTGATATGTCCATCCTTTCCACAATGATGACAAATTATTTTCTTCTTAGCTTCATTTGGTTTAGCATCACTAGACTTCTTATTTTTAGTGTCCTCCTGCTTCTTGTCATAAGGGTGGTACCTTCCCTTACCCTTCTTATTGTTATTGTTCTTGAAACTTCTGTATTTTTCTCTCTTCTTATCATGTTGTTAAAAGCTCAAAGTTAAGTCTATGACCTGATCAAAAGTTTTGTCAATATATGGTAGCATATCTCTACTTAGGCTTGGATTTAATCCCTTAATGTATCTGCTATTTTTGGAAGCTTCATAAGTTATTAGCATAACTCCATATTTGGATAATCCTTCAAATTTCTAGGTGTATTCTGTGACACTTAAAGTTCATTGCCTAAGCTTTATGAATTCTTCAAGTAATGCTGTCTTGGCAGATGCAGGTACAAATCTGGCCTTAAGCAGTTCCTTAAATTGGATCCATGTAGTCTCATTTTTAATTCTTCCTGCAATGATCACTTCCCACCAACTCAAGGCTGCTCCTTTCAATTTCCTTGAAGCAGCTTGCCTCCTTCTTTGGTAATCTAATTGCATGTTTCCAAAAAAATTGTCCAATGTTATGAGCCAAACTTGAATTTTCATCACACTTTTTATTCCCTCAAAACTTTTGCCTCCCAGATTAGTATAAGTCTTTAGCAATTTTGAGAGTCCTTCATGTTGGTTTTCTGGCTTATACCCTATCCCATCTCTCAAAGCATTCATTCGCCATGTCTTTCATATTTACCGTTTGTGGTGCTCCTAGTCTTCCGGCCATGTTTTTCTTGGGTGATATGGACTCAGGTTAAATTAGTTTTCTTTTTCATATATATATATATATAATTCTCTCTTTATTTATATTATTAGCAACCAAGCACATATGCAACCAATCATACAAGTTCAAAGCAAGTTATCCTACCATCCAATATTAGTTTTCAAGCAATTATTGTCTGCGTTTTATGCCAACACAACTTTGATACCAAATGGAATGACCCTGATTATTAACCTTGAATTTTGTATTGATTTTATAAAAAAACATGCCAAAATATGGATATATATATATATAGGTAGAACCCAGAGTCATTACTCTCTTATACAATATCCAAGATCTAGAATTACTAATATAAAAATATCAGTTCACAAAAAAATCATTGATATATATGTGGATATATATATCCCTCTTAGTTTTTGTAATGGCCTGCAAATCCGTACTATCTGAGTTGACTAATAACACAACACGTCCAACCCCAAATTGCACAGAAATACGAATCATTATTAGAAAGAAGTTAGAGGATGAGAAATAGAAAGAAAGAAATATTAGAATCGAAGAAAACGAAGATCACCAACTCACAGCGGAACGAATAAAATATATTAGGTAACATAAATTTTGAAATACAATTTAGTAACTTTATATACATACCATCATCAAAGCACAACAGCTATTTCTGGAATAGTTATAAACACCTGTTTCCAGATACAAAAATGTACACAACAGAATATATGATAGTCTATAACTAACTGGTGAAGCCTCCTGCTTCAAACTCCTCCAAGTGAATCTGTAAAATCCCGACTAATTGACTGCCCGTACAAATTTAGGCACCCAAGAGTTTAGGGGAAAAAAAACAAAATAAACGCTGGGTCAGTCATGGAACTGGTGTGAGTAAACTCCAACATTTGTTTAACTTTAAAAATCCTTTCGAAGAAATGTTAATCGTAAGACCGATCCACACATAAACATGGACGGTTTTTACCTTACGATAACCCAAAATATTTTTGATATCAAATCCAGTGATATTATAATAATGTTTACATCAAATAAATAGAATCTAGAGGAACGCTTGCATCTTACGCTCCATATATAATATAAAATCAAAAACCGCATGGCGCTTATTGGAGATTGGATTTCCAACATGACAAGGTATGGAACCACCTTCCGATAGTGTATCTTTAGAGGGGAATACACTGGGTTCAACAAGAACATCTTGCAACCCGGCCCACACATGACCGACCACTCATTTCGCTTGAGTGTATCGAATGTATTTCACTAACGGCTGAGATCAACAACCGTTTCCCGAAAAGGGACAGCATCGATAGATTAAAGAAGCAAATGGAATTTCTCTAGATAGGTGATTATACACCCTAATGGGAGCGACCCACATAGCCATGCTGCCTGCCCGATTTTTGCCATTTTCCCCGTTGTTGAGGTCTGAGGCTACGATTTCTTATCATTCATTAATAGCACAATCACTTTAAATGCCACATTGTCAGATCCGTAAATCATTAATTGATTTGCACAAATATATTCTGGATATTATGCTAAAAGAATAAATTCTCCGCCACCATATATATTTACATAGACCAACATATATGATCATTGGAAATACTCTGTCAGACATTCGTCCATATACGTTCGTTCTGGGATTGAACGAAACCGAAGGCACAATTTCTATTAATAAAAAAAGCCCTTGCACTTTACTCCGTCTTTGATTTATCTTCATATAATCTAATTCGCAACACTACTGCCAATACGGAGTGGTTCTCGGATAATAATCCAACCAGTCTCTCTATATTGACAACGATATTGGCAAATACTTCGATAGTCGGTTATTTAACTATCGAAGAAAACAAACATTCATTCAAAGCATCAAACAAATCACTTGCCCCTTAATTAATATTTCGTTAATTAAATCACTTCTCTATTTCCTTATCAATATTCGTTAACACAATATTTTCGATAATCATCTTGGCCTCTTACGCTATTTGAAAAAAACATTTCCATATATCGCCTTCTTTTATTTTCTATACTTAGAAAATATATTCTATTTATAATTGGAAAACATTCCAATTACTTATCTCTTCCACGACCATTGATTTATTTCTATACTCAGGAAATATTTATTATTATATTTCCGAATTTCCACTTACTTGGGTTAAAACGAATGTTGTGTAAAACATTGTTACAACAACCCAAAATACCACATTCGACTAACTCTTATTCAAACATTTCTCTTCGAGACTGGATCTTGCTACTTATCGGTTAAAATGAAATCAATCAAGTTGGGGTATAACTACCTCTCAGACCTTGACTGAATAACATCTTTGACTTCAAAACAGACAAGACCACTTATCTCAAATAATCAACATCATACAAACCAATTATTCATTTTTAAACCCGTACACGTTTCGCTTTCTAATTTTACCAGATTTAATTATAGGTTTTCTATTTGTTTATAGTATTCTATTTTCAAGTTCGTTTTCTTATTGAATTCTATATATATATCGATACATTGATTTCTAACGATCAAAATTTCTTAAAAATATTCTAACTCCTTAAATTCCCGGAAAATTTCGCCATAACCTCCTTTGTACGGGTCGATAGTTCAAACCTCAACTCGCCTCTCTAGGCCCTTTCAATTCAAAAAGAAAATCAAAAAGCCAAATGGCTTGCCGATTCGACACATAAAATCTCATATGGAATTTAAACGTGTACCTTTTTTTCGAGCACTTAAATTATAATCTTCATACACTTCATTCCAATCCTGCTTAACATATATCTAACCATTCTGTTTCAACTCAATCCCCTCGACTTGACCCAATTCGCTAATTTATTTCCTAATTAGTTATTTTGCCTATTCTACTTCTTTGTTTGAACATAAAATGTTCAAATAAAATATTAACTTGCTTATAAACAAATTGAATTCCATTTTCAATTCAACTTTCCTTTTCGATTTCGAATATAAATTTCCAAATCGAATTCACTTATTCAAAGCCCAATTTCAATTTAAAATCTCATTAACTAATTATTATTCAAATTAGTTAATTTTATTCAATAATTAAAAATCTGATTTTTGTTTCAAAAAAAATCAATACATTACTTTACTTCAGTTCTGGTATATTTTTCCACTCAAGTCTGGATTTTTCTTATGTAAATCTAAGTTTTTATTTGCCTAAAATACTTATATTTGATTAAATAACCTGTTATGGTTTTACAATGGTTATAGCGCTGTTTTTTTGAAAATTTTATTTTGACATAACTCAAAACCTATTGGAAGAAATCCAGATCTTTCTCTTCCCTTAGAAAACTATTATCTAATTGGTCCTGACAGTTCTTATTTCAAAGATTTCCGACTTAAATTGTTTTCTATATACTCAATTGAAGTTTGAAACGCCAATTTACGAACTGTCGTGCTGTGGCGAGTTCGTTTTAATTATATTTAATATATAAACATTTTAAACTTCGTTTGATTTTAATTTCAACTCTATCTAATATATATTTTAATATATATAAATCCAGTTTCCAAATTCAACTTAACATTTTCGATTAATCTCTAATCGACGATTTTTCATTACTCAGTTATAAATTTATTTATAACTCAATTTTCTATACTGAACTCCAATTCCCTTTGAAACAAATTGTTTTATAAAATTCGAATTTCAATTATAAACCCATTGGATTTTTCATAATTCAGTTTATATCCCAAACTCCGGATTATAATCAATCATTCCATTTTCAACACGTTTTCCAATTTCACTTTTTAAATTCTTACTTGAATTTAAACCTCAAAATTTATCTAATGATAATTTATTTCGCTAGATTTATAACATCGTTTGTAAATCCAACTTCCTTGTTTTATAAATTAAAACAAGTTTTCCATTTGAAATCCAATTCCTATTCTGGAATATTTTATTGATTTTACTTACATATATATATATATAATAGTGAATCTATTTCTATATTTAAATTTAAGCTTTTATTTAATATAATCCTAATATATTTCTGAAAATATTTATCTAAATAAATTCGATCTAATCTAATTCACATCATAAACCCATACGGATTTATTTTAATCCAATTTATATTCTGAATATCAAAATAAATTTCCTAGTTTCCCTTTTTAACACAATTCGCAATCCTCGTTTTAAATTCCCATTTGAATTTAAATATTTAAATTACCCAATGATAATTTTCCACCTTTCTCCTCTGAAAAAAAATAAATATCCCCTTTTTTTAAAAAAAAACACACTTGTACTTACATTTCTCAAATTATCTAAATGATAATTTTTCCCAATTCATTTATAAACACGTTTATAAATTCAACTTCAATTCGCTGCATTATTTAATTTATAAACATCGTTTATAAATTTCTTAACCCATTCTAATTAAAAAAATCTATTTTAGAAAAATAGATTTCCCTTTTAAATTTAAAATTCCCTTTCACAATAATTTTATATATCTTCAGGACTGAGTAATACTTAAACACCCCAAAACACCCAATCATCCATCACGGGTTTTTTAACACATCATATATGATAATATATGTGAAACAAACAAACAATAATATTTTTGAGGAATCCAGTTGGATCCCTCCAACCCGTTTTCCTACATCCACAGACGTTATTTAACATAAATAATCCCCATCCTACTTCGAGGCAGGATATCGTGGTATGAAGGTCATCCATTATCATAGCATGGGGCGTATAAGGTCATTCGCTAATGATACTGCAGGCATCCTCTAATGGTACTGCGGGAATCCAATCACCAATATATATATATATAATAACCAAAACAAACAATCCTAAATAAATAATATTTCAATGCATGCAAATAACCAACCAACAATTATTTTTAACTGATAAAAATAATTCTAAATAAAATTGGAGTGAGATTTGCTCACCTGGTTTTAAATCTGCACTTGTACCAATTTCAATTTCTTTTCATCGATTTTAGAGTCTTCGAACTCCACACAAATGATTTTATTTTATTTATCCTTACCTAAGAAAAATCCGAATTTTATAATTAAACAAATGAATTTTCTTAACGAGGTTAAATGTCAAGAATATACTAACATAAACTTTCTCTTCTCTTCTAACTTCTTGGGTTCGCACAACTAACACTTTTAAATTTAAATACTTCACTAATCAAATTTAAAATATATATAATGATTCACTAACTAAATTTTCCTTTCAGTTTCCAAATTCCAGATTAGTCGAAAACGACATTCCTTTTTCAACAGTGTACTAAGTCCTAGTTTTAAGTCATAAACAAATCAAATTAGATCGGAAGGCATTAACAAAACTAATTAGAATTAATTTACTTAAATCCCTGTTTTTCTTCTTCTCTAATATCTTCCAACTATTCAATCAGTAATAGCATTGATTAACATGTTTGGATACTATGTTTTCAATAACAAATATTTTTAAGCATTTTAAAAATATAAATTAAGAAATCTAAACTCACTTTGACTTTTATCTGATTTGCATTAATCCTGGAACTTCACTCTATAATCATCGTAAATGCCCAAACCCATCATGACCTCCTCCATAACATCAGAATCCAAATCGCCATCTGCCAAGCACCGCCTCCCCATACTTTTGTCCTCTGCAGAAGTCACAGGCAGTGAAAAAAATCAATAACCGAACCCCACAACCTTAAGGTACAAACTTATTACATCCACCACCACTGCAGATCTACATCCAAGCAAATCACGACATCACTACTTGAGTTATAAGCACTTGCGACTTTCATTGAAGCCGAACCCCCTTTGTATGAATCGCGACTTCCGTCTTTCCAATTACAGTTCATCGCGCTTCATATTTTTCTCAAAATCAACAGACTCGATACCCCCAAATCAGCATTCGAACTCTTCCCTCACCTTCTCTTTTTTGAACGCGACTTCAAACCCATAGCACACGATTGAACCATTGAATAATTAGTTTTGAATCATGCCCTGTTATCCCCCTTTCAGATTGCAGCTCGAGATGATTTGATTATATATTTTTCTGTGCTTTCGATTTTAGACTGGGAGGAGGAAACGAATGAGAGAGACTTGGATCCACTTCATGAATTTAGAATGGGCAGAAAGGAAGGCTTTGGAAGGGATAGAATTCGTTATGGATTTTAATTTCAATTCAAACGAACAAAGAAAATATAGGCGGCTTTAAGAAGTAAATCGAGGAGGAGTCATTTTACTTGTTGAAGCTTTGTAATTTCGATTGTTTCTGAAGTGAGACAACAAGGGGAGGAGTCGGGTTTACATAAATGAAGAAGCCTTCGTTATTAAGGAATTTAGAGTGAAGTACAACGCATATTTAATATGATTTGATCTTTATTAAATTTGATTTGATATAAAGAGATTTTTATTCTTTGTAAATGGATATCGATTTGATTTCAAACCTATCCACAATCAAATATCTCGGGTCCATTAATTTAAATTACGAACCGTTATCCTAGCGTACCGACCGACACTCCAATATAATAACCTTATTCTGAACTCAACAGTTAATATTCTAAAATTTAATTTCAACATATATACCATATTAAATTAATATAATATAATTTAAATTCGAAAACCACAAATTCTTTGATAATAAATTATTATTTATTATCGTATATATCAAATAAAATTCCTACTTATCATTTGTATCATTTTGATTCAGTTTTTAACTTCGATTTCAATTATATTTCGAATTACAATAATTCGATATATTCTAAATTAAATTATATTCGATTATTAAATCGATAACTCAATATAAAAATTAATTTATATTATCAACTAAATATTTAAAACAAATATCAAATATTTAAAATTAACAGACCAAAAATCCGGGTCGTTACAGTTTTAATCAGAGCACGAGAGAAAAGCAAGAGTTTACATTGATCTTTCTTTGATCAATTACCAACCAATTGGTAGCAGGATGTTAAAGTGACTATTTCATATTATTGAACATAGGTTTCTAATTAATTTTGCTGGTAAAATAAAAAGGATTTTCTGGAATAAATGGGTTATGTTTTTATGTTGATTTACCAGGTGCCAAATAGATATATGCACATATAATTTTGCTTTCACAAATCAGGCTTATACCCTAGGCAGACAACTACAACATTTCTGAAAATAGTGTAAAATTGGATTTAAAAACCATGGTAGCACCTTGTGCATTCTTAACCTTCTAGATTATTGTACATGTCCAAAACAAAAGCCCTGACCAACCAATTTAATCTGAGATGTCCCAAATGGTTCAAGTGCACATTGCACCAATTAAAGTGCAATTCGAACATTGATCCAGATTTAGAAGGTATGTACGTACACACTTTCCTTTATTAAGTGACTCCAGATTAACTAATAAATTATGCTAGCATTTTTCTCTAATCCCTCTATATGCTTTTACCCAGTTTCTAGAGTAAATTTTGAAAAAAAATATAATTAAGTAAAATCTCAAATAAACTTTGAATTTAGCCAAAACAATAACAAAACCATATATCCAAATAGCTCCTTAACAGTCATACATATAACAATCCATTACATAACCAACAATAAGATATTTTCTTGGAATCCATGCAGAGTTAAACATTTCTGGGACTCTTATTTAAACTAAGTTAAGCATGTCGTTTTCCATCTTAAAGACATGTCTCTAATCCATTTTATTTATCCCTTTCATTTCCTGAAAAAGAAATAGAGGCTACCTCATTATAAATGATACACCCATATCTTATGAGTAAAATAGGGTCAGACTACTGGTCTGGTATCAGTAACATCAGAACATAATTTAAATAATAAATCAGATATGAAAAAACATGAAAAATCCTATTTTGAATGGCATTTGTTCTTGTGTTAGTGCGAAGGTGCACACATTATTTTCCAAATTCAATAAGTATTTAAAAAACTGAAATTACACAAGGAGCATATCATCATATCAACAATTAGTTCAGCAGGGTAAAACCAATATCAATAAATCCATTTAATCAATATACTTTCTACCATATTTTTTTCCCTTATCATAAAGTCCAGGAAACTCAAGTTCCTTTTTAGCATTTTTCATTCATGGATTACTAATTTATCTTTGCCTTATCTGCATATATGAATCACTGGGACACACTGTAATGATCTAATTCAAATCATTAAATAAATATCTCAGGACTTAATCAAGCCACGTGTTAAAATTGTAGTTTAAATACAAGCCATTCAGCAGCCTTCTTGGCCATTATCCCTTAATTTGGTTACTGAGTGTTTTTCTTTATATTCTATAATCATATAAATGAATGTGATACAATATTTCAGCCATAAATCATCACAATACATCCTACACAACTTGTAATCAATATTCATGAAAGGATCAGACAATTGTTTAACCAGAAAATAAATCAAACAGATAGTTTTTTTTCACAAAGATGGGTGAGTGTGAATTTATTGCAATTGGTACTGGTATATGGCATTTTGGAGTATTTTATTCTATTTTTGAAAGCCAATATGATTAAACTGGTTTCAGAGAGATTAAACCCAGCTGAATCACAGTTGTTAGCATTAGACAAAGAGCTCAGCATATAGAAATTCTAGTGCACTCTTTAATCATTTAAAATTTAGAGCCTCAACACCTATACATATGTATATTGCAGCCCATTTTCCCTTTTTATGAATTTTGCCACATATCAAAATCATTTACAATAGGTCATGAATAATCAGTTTGGGGTTTTAAACATTAATATCTAATAAATCAGAAAGACTTGATTCTTATATCAAGAAAAGGATGTAAACCGCATATGCTAAAATTACGCACTCCATATAAAAATCCATAGAAAAGATTAAACAGAGATTTCAACCCATTATTTAGAATCATATATATATATATATATGATGCAAAGGTATTGGCCGCCTTTCTATTGAGGACTTAATGCCATGTATTTTGAGTGAGATTGCTCACCAAAAAGCCTTCTTCTTCTTAACTGGAAAATGCAAAGACCTCTGCCTTACTCCCCAAGTCTTTTCCCTTGTATTCAAATATGTATAATGTATTTTTTTTTTCCAGTTTTGTGGGCAACTGAATTATGCCATACACCCCTTATTTATACAATTTTATTCCTAGGGTTTTGTGTTGCCTAATGTCATTCTTACCCTTAGCAAATCATGCCATTTGCATGGATTTTACACTTATTATTTTACCTCGCTTTCCTTTTGATGCCCGGGGATGAAAGTGGTTAGACACAGTTTGAATCCTTTTTAGAAATAAAGTAAATGTTTTCATTTAAAACATTTTCCCTTTTTACCCCATGTCATGAAAAAATGGTGACTCGGGGTATAATTATTCCCCTTTCTAATTCTGCCTATACACATATATAAACTTGTATAACATGTCTTAATATATATATATATATATATATATATATGTTTTCCGACTTTCCATTTACTATTTATTAATCAGGCTATTTAAATCAACTTCTGGAAAAATATTTATGTGTTTATATCATATTGTCTTTCTAGGAATTGTAGCTCTGTCTTGTTCTTATCCTTGGTGTACACATGGACACACACACTTGCACACAGCCCAAAAACCCTATCAATTCCTATCTCAATCCAGCAAAATATTTTAAACATAATTAAAATAAATTTGCTAAAAAAATTGGGTCATTGCATTAACCAAAAAAACTGCAATCCTTGTTTTATTAGATGATTAGAAGTCAAATGAAATATATTTTTTATAGTTATTCTATAAAAAGTGAAATAGCAGTCTCTTCATGTAGAAAACATAGATCCAGATCAAAACAAACATAGGTATAGTCAATTTTCGAAGCCTAATATTGAAAGGATAAAAATTTAAATTTGTTGAAAATTACCTAACCTCATGGGAAGAGCTAAGAGGATCAGTTATGACGGTCAAAAGGATATGGAAGGGGCTACAATTAGGAGAAAAACTGGTCACGGGGAAGACAAGGAGAGAGGTGCCAACAACAGCATGACTTGGAGGCGGCAACGAAAGGATGTAGAATTGAGCGACGAGTAAATTTTTGCTAGGGTTCGATGGGAATTTAGGAAAATGATTTCTAGATGAAAATTTATTTTCAAAATGAAATCTAAGAAAAATTCCAAATTTTTAGTTTATGGCTTAGCATAGAAAGGGAATGTTAAATTTTACCGCATTTGGCTATCATACATTGTTTCATGAAATTAACTACAGATGAGAGAATATTGTAACAACACCTCAAGTATAAACGTCATGCAAATCTGCAATTACATATTCATTTTCTTGTGGTGATGGTTCCTTGGAGGTTGGAAGTGATACCAGTTTTGATAGAAAGAATTAATAGCATGCAAGATCTTGATGATTAGTTGAGGATGTTAAAGGAAAATATTTCTAAGGGAGAACCTTTTTCTTATTCAGATAGACATTATGTTGATAGTAGGGGTAGTTTGGAAAGGGACAATCGATTTTATGTCCCTAAGAATGGAGACCTTTGAAGGGAGATTCTTGAGGAGTGTCATCGGTCGAGGATGACCTTACACCCCTGAGGAGATAAAATGTTTAAGGATATAGGAAGAAGTCTTTATTGGGAAGGAATAAAGAAGGATGTTGCAGAATTTGTAGCAAGATGCTTGACTTGTCAAAATTTAAGGCAGAGCAAGGTAGACCTGGAGGGTTGTTTTTACCCTTAGTGATTCCTACTTGGAAATAGGAACACATTTCGATGGATTTCATTGATGGGATTCCAAGGAGTCAAAAGGGAAATGAAGCCTTTGGATCGTTGTGGATCAGTTAATGAAGAGTGCCTATTTTATCCCAATCAAAAAGAGTTGGACCGCCGCTTTATTAATTCAGTATACGTCAAGGAGATAGTTAGACTGCATGGGATCTCGACTTGCATAGTTAGTGATAAAGACCCTTTGAATTTTGGAGGAGTCTAGCAGCTTCAGGGGCGACGCTAAGTTTGATTATAGCCTATTGCATTTATGGCAAGATTCTGATCCATTTTCATATTTTATTTGAAAATGGAGTTCATACGAAGAAGATATTAATAAAAACAAGTTATGCGTAAATATTCACACATAAGGTTTGAAATTCAAATAGATTAAATATAAATCCATAATATAATTAATTATACATTGGCATTAAAGAATATTGCAAGATGATTTGAATTTGTATGTATATATTCATATGCAAAAGGTACAAAGAAAACCAAAATAAGGAAATAAATCAAAGCCACTAATTAAGAAATTAATAGAAAACAACATCACAGGAGATTTAAATCTCCTGGAATGACCCCAGAAGGAGGACCGACTGCCACTGTGAGAGGGGGTCGAGATAGGGGTTGACCACCCTCCTATAAAGGGGGTCGATCGCACTCCTGAGGGATGAGTGATGAGTGTGAGTTTTTATAAGGAGATTTATATAATTTTGCATCAAATAGACCTCCAAACTAAAGCGAGATAATCTAATGGTCTACACACATACTTGCAACTGTACATATAACTCCCCAGCCTCACTCTAAACCCTACTTTCATTTCATCATGCGCCTCCATACTGTTCTTTTACCATCGCTAATTCCAAAGAGAAATGTTAGGATTCTCTTCTATTCCTTTAAACGTCCATTCTATTTTTTTAATCTAGATACTTATAGATTTAGATTCTGGAATTTAGTTATATATATGTATATGAGATTTTAAGATTAGATTCTTATATATATATATATATATTAATAGAAGGATATATTAAAATGGCGGCCACACCCACCCCCTAGAAACCCTAGCTAGAGAAAATGAAGAAGATGACGGCGGCGGATGGCAGGAGGCCTGGCGCAAGGGGAAAAAACGTTTGCTGATATTCTCAGGCAATCACCACGCGTGACTCAAAGGCCAAATAATCAAAATCCTAAAAAGTGGGCCGATGTTTTTGACTCCCAAATCAAAATATCTAGTGACTTGCAATATTTCGAGCCTATGCAAACTTGTGACGCTAAATATCAACTCATAGACGATCTGGACTACGCTGAATCGAAAAAGATTTGGGAAAACTCAATCTATGTTTACATGGCAGGTAAGAGGCCGTATTTATTAAAAGGACGTGGAGACCTAAAGGGACTTGGGATGTTTACCCAAGAGAAAATGGTTTCTTTTTGATCAAGTTTCAACTGAAAGAGGATTATGAAAGGATTATCAAAGGTGGTCCATGGTTCATGGATAGTAAGATCATTTTTATGAAGAAATGGATTGCAGATTTCAACTTTGAAAAAGCAATGATCACATCATACCCGATTTGGGTGAAATTCCCAAATCTTAACCTAGCACTGTGGAATGCACGATGCATCAGCAAATTATCCAGTATAATTGGCAAACCACTGGAAATTGATGAAAACAGAAAAATGGTTAAAAAAATCAGTTATGTAAAAGTGTTGATTGAAATTACAGCTGATTCAGACCTTCCAAAAAACATCAAAGCATACGATAAACATGGAAACACTTATGAGCAATTAGTAGAGTACGAGTTTGTCCCACCCAGATGCACTACGTGCAAATGCTTTGGGCATTCAATTACACATTATTCATCAGTTACACTAGACAAAATGTGGGTTAGGAAATCCCCTAAAGATAACACATCCAAAAGTCAGGCTTCGCCAAAAAGAGCTGTACACCATGAAGCCAGCACATCTACAACATCTACATTTTAATACCCCCACCACCTAATGTGTTGCAGAGTGAAGCATCTGCAGCATTTCATAAAGATCCAGATCGAAGTCAGGAATAGGTTCAGGAAGTGGCAGATGACCCATGTCCAGTTCGTCAACATGCGGAGCCCAGTCAAGCGGTGGAGGAGGATAAGGAACTAGAGACTCTGGATGATATTCAGAGGCTAGATATTCAACTGGATGAGTCTGACGAAGATAACATAGATGAACCTAATATTAGTGGGCTTACTAAAGCAAACAACAAATACAATGCTCAATTTAAACTAAAGGAAAAGAAAGGTGCTACTAACAGTGGCTTGGTTGTTAGTACTGCTCCAATCAGAAGGACCAAAGCCACCAAATCATAATGTCGATTCTATGCTGGAATGTTAGGGGTCTAAACAATGACGCTCGTCAATTAGACCTCTACAACTTTAGGGATAAGTATAAGCCCTCAATAATTGCGGTTTTAGAAAACAATTTCTCACATGAAAGCTTAGAATTTTTCAAAAACCGCATGGGAGAACAGTGGCATACCAGTGATAACCTAAACACCTCTCTAAAAGGTCGTATTGTCATTTTTTGGGATGTGCTGTGCTGGAAATGTGTGTGTGTGTGGGAATTATGATAAGCAACAAGTTACTATTCATGCAACTAATGTTGGTGGACTCGATATTTACATTTCATTTGTATATGCTAGCAACAGGGCCTCTGAACGAGCCCAGTTATGGAAAACAATTATTGAAATTGCCAACACAATGCAGTCACCATGGTTGGTACTAGGAGACTTTAATGCTGTACTACGTACTAATGAAAAAAAAGGACTTACCCTCAAGCTACCCCAAGTTTCTGAATTTAATAATTGCGTATTAGCAAGTGGATTATCAGAAATTCCCCATTCAGGTCTGCAGTTTACATGGAGAAGTGGTAAGGCCAGGAAAATATCATCAAGACTTGATCGTGCTCTTGCAAATGCAAATTTGCTAAACCAGATCAATGGACTCAACGCTATTGTCTTAGCCTCATCCACCGGTGACCATTCTCCACTGCTTATAAGATTTAATGATGCCACAAATGCCAATGGCAAGCCTTTCAGGTATGCAAACCATTGGCACCTCATTCATGTATACCACAATGCAACCAATTTCAATGATATAACCATTCCAGAAGGGAACAACATGTTCAAACTAGTGATGACATAAACAATGTAAGATCAGGCTGAAGGAATGGAAAAAATTAAGACCAAAGGATGGTGATGCTACTCAAGGATTCCAACAGCAACTTGAACATTTTCAAAACCTTTTAGACTCAGACCCACTCAATGAAGGTCTAAACAGTGATTTTATGAAGTGCAGAGGCAACCCAAAAAGGCTTTATCAAAAAAATCACTGGAAATTCAGCAAAAAGCTAAAGAAAAGTGGCTCACATAGGGAGATGAATGCAACAAATTTTTTTATACTAAAATGTCACAAAGAAAACACTTTAACAATCTGTTTAATTGTCTAAATGAACAGGGGGATGCTTCAAAAAAGATTAAGCAGCTATAAGACACAGCTATTGCATACTACACTGAGCTATTTAATAGGGCATATGATGAAGACCTACCCAGTATTGAGTGTAGAAGGCAAATCTCTGCTGAGGGGAGGGTGCTGCTGGGTGCTGACATCAGCAAGAGGGAATTGAAGAGAGCTTTGTTCTCCATCCACAATGATTCCAGCCCCGGCCATGACAGAATGGGGGCATCCTACTTCAAATTGCATTGGAAAAACCTGAAAAAACTGATGTTAGCTGCCTATGAAGAGGCTTTAAATTCAGGTGAATTTATTAGAGAAATAAATCATACTTTTATTTCACTAATTCCCAAAGTGCAGAACCCTACCAGAATTGAAGACTACAGACCAATATCATGTTGCAATGTGGTGTATAAAGTGCTTAGCAAAATCATTTGTAATTAAACTTAGTGCTGCCAGACCTTATCTCTCAATGTCAAAGTGCATTCATTAAAGGAAGATTCATTTCTGAAAACTCTCTCATGGCTCATGAACTTGTTAGAGAATTCAACAAGAAAGGAGCGGACAAAATCTGTCTTAAAATTGATCTTCATAAAGCTTATGATAGAGTCAACCGAGGGTTCATAATACACATGCTAAGCTATATGGGTCTGCCTGCTAATCTCCTGAACCTGATACGATTTTGCCTCAATTCCCCAACATACTCCATCATAATTAATGGGGTTCCTAAGGGATATATCACTAGCACATGGGGAATTAGACAAGGAGACCCACTATCCCCATACCTGTTCGCAGTGGCTATGGAGTGGTTCACCTTAGAGATGGAATTGGCTATTGAGAAAAGCTTGATTTTGCCAATTTACAATCACCGGTGGTCACTCATCTAATTTATGCTGATGATTTATTAGTGGTGTTTAAGGCGTCCATAACAGCAATTACCCATTTGAAACATATCTTTCAAAACATGGAGAAGTGGGTAGGACTCTAGGTAAATGATCTCAAAACTAAATTCTATTTCAACAAATTCTACAGAAGGAAAAATGAATTTCTAGAAACAATGGGTGTTCCAGAGGGTACTCTCCCAGTAAAGAACTTGGGGATGCCTCTATCTAACAACACCATTACAGATGCTGAATTTGGCAAACTGGTAGATGGTATTCATGATAAACTACAGGGATGGAGATCAAAACTTCTGTCATTTGCCGGGAGAGTGGAACTGGTGCACAAAGTTTTCACATCAAAAGTCAGATTTTGGCTCCAAACTTTTCAAATCCCAGATTGCTCAATAGCAAAAATTAATACAGTTTGTGCAAATTTTATTTGGAACGGTGGTATGCACAAAATCAGCTACAAGCTCTTATGTAGGCCTAAGAAAGAGGGAGGAGTGGGTTTGATAATTTTATTTGAACTCAAGAAAGCCTATGGGCTTAAATTGGCCTGGAATTTAATCTCTTCAAATAATTATGGGTTATTTGGATGAGGGCCAGATACAACAAAAGCAATTTCTGGACCTCACCCATTGATAACAACTCATCAATTATTTGGAAGACATGCCAAAAATTCAGACAAGAGTTGAAATGCAGAATACATCGAGAGATTGCAAATAGAGATACAACATATTTATGGCGTGACCGTTGGTTGAATGATCAAAGTCTAATTGACATGCATGGGTGGGATAGCTTTTCAGCTAATGGTGCACCAACAGTCAATGTAAGCACAATCATACTGAACAACATGTGGAACTGCAATAAAAACTTGGTGGATCGTAATTTAGCAAATGAACTAGCTGAAAAATCCATTGACCCTAACAAAGCTCAAGACAAGTGGATTTGGTCTAAAGGCAAGTTTATCCTTAAAAACGTTTGGGAGAGCATTAGACATGAGCATGAACAGGTACCCTGGAGCAAAGTGGTTTGGTCAAGGTTCTGCCCACCCAAAATGTCTCAAGTCCTATACAAAGGTATTCTTAACAGACTGCCTACAAAAGAAAGATTACATAGCTGGGGGATCATAGACGAAGACACAGGCTATCTGTGTAAGAGAGAAAGGTAAACTATAAACCACCTTTTTTGGGAATGTCAGTACAGCAGAAGGCTATGAGCCATAAAAAAATTAAAATGTTTCAATACCGAGCAAATTGGAAGCTTAGAGGAAGAAATCAACTACCTGAACGATGGGAGTAATATGTCGCAATTGATGATAGCAGTTGGCAAGGTTGGCCTCGCAACCACAGTGTGGCAGACATGGCGAGAACGCAACACCCGTGCTTTCAAGAAAAAAGAAAAGGATGTGTTAGCAAAAACAGTGGCGATCAATAGGGAAATTGCAATAATCATTGACAGAATCAAACCAAAGTTTTTTGCCACTGCAACGGCACGAGAATTATTGCAATTGGAGAAGTGGAACTGGAGGGCAGTGACTGGAGGAAGGCGAAGAGAGAATCTGCGGCTGCCATGAAAATTTAGCTGATGCCCTAATTTTGCCAATTGGGAACTTTTAGTTTACTTTTGCAGAGGAATGTAGAATGAACGAAAAGTTTTCATTTGGTTGTATTATGAGTACCCAAAGCAGTTGCGGGTTTTGTAACATTTGGGCCGAGCCGGCTTTAAAGGCTGAAATAAAATTTTACCCAATTTCAAAAAAATTATAATAGAAGGATTGGAGTACGATTTCAAAGGCTAAATCCAGATCTGATTCTACACAAATCCTATTGTTTTTCCTTCTCAAATCATCGTGAGTGGAAACCCTATAAGTTCCTTTTTTCTATCTTTTGTGGTTTTGGTTTGGATTATTATGCCTGTGCGGGATTTGGGTTAAAACGAAAATAAAACACCATATACCCTTAAAATCCTATATTTTGTTTATTGCAGAAATGGTCAATCAAAAGTGATATGTTTGGGTTTGTGTTATTGAAATAATAAATATTAGGCTTTGGGTGTTGTGAAATTCTTAGTTTTTGGGTCTGATTCACTTTATTATTACTTTATATATTCATATATGTTTATGTACCATACTATTCATGTGTTGTAAATTAATAGGTTTAAGATTTATTTTAAATATATTTGTTTGAACGTATTATATACAATATATTAGGAACTTAAGTTTTTGTAAGAGATATAAAATAAAAGTGAAGTTGCGCCAAAAGCAAGGTTTTTGCATATGTAGTTAGATTTATTGCACCTTGCCTATACTTTTATTCAAATAACTATTCAAACCTAGGTTGCATGTTTTATTTGTATGTATCGCTATTTCCCCGTTTTGTCATTGAATGAGAATATGCATGGTCGACCATGTTAATTGATAGGGGAATTAACTTGTATACTTTAATTGCGCTTATTAGGATTGGCATTTCAAACGTGTTAGGTCGTTATTCTCGTGCGCTAAATTCACACCTATTTGTATATTTATGGCATAATTAGATGTAATATTAATGCTTATTAGATGCATAATAAATACGTTTAAAGTCGGAAGTAGAATCTGAATGTCTCCATAGGAATTTATTTGTATGTGTGTGAGTTAATGGCCTTAATTATAATTAATGACACACAAACATGAGGTTAACCATTACTTGTAGTAGAAGCCTACCTGAAACCAACCGACATATCCATCATCTATAAGTAAGACTAGTTAATGTGAAATTTCTAGGTTCCATGGGCCATTATATAATTGCACTAAGACGCGAGGTTAAGCTCACCTTGTAGTAGAAGCCTGCCCGTAACCGCTCGACAAATCCAACATCTATAAGTGGTCGTTTACTGTGAGATATCTAGTGTATATATATTACTTGTGTGTGAAGTAGGCCTCCTTTGAGAAGGTATTGAGTGGCTGACCTACCATGTTGGGTATTAAGTGGTTAGGACTAGGTCTGTTCCTAAGGTTCACTCGTTGGTTCTGAATCAGAGTTATGGGATCTGCCCTACTAGGTCATAAATGGTCATTGGGTTCGCCTTTCTCTTATAAGGTATTAAATGATCTTAATAGATGATGAAGTATGAGTGTGATAGTTCTCTGGAAGTATCCGCTTCTTATTTAGGAGCTTAGTAAGGGCTGGCTGTAAGGATATCTGCTTCATATGTTTAGTTGTGTGTATTTACTTGCATAGGCATAACATAAAAAATTTACACCACCAAATATTGGAAATAGTCATTCCTAAACTTATATGATTTTCATTTACTAGAACTTTATGTTCTGACCTCCCTCCTCTTAACATAAACAGGTTAGTAGGTGAGGACGCTTGGGATCAGTGATGATCAACGATGCTTTGGAGATAGAGCCTGACAATGGAGGCTTTAGTTATTTACGGAACTATCATCATCATCATGTTATTGGGATAGATGTTGTTGTTGATGTACCTTTTATTTGAGACTTGTTGTGTCATGACATTTGTGATGATTTTATTTATGGTACATCTATTTTGATATATTATATTTTGTCCCTCTTGTTGTGTGAGACTCTGATTTCGTTATGATTGCTCTGTTATATCTGTATTAGCATTTCCTTAAAGGAACCAACGATCCAATTAGAATGGTTCTAAGTTCTGATGGGCCTTTTCTAGGTTGGAATTTAGGCTCATTCCGGGTGGGTTGTTACAATCTTTGAGCACAATCGATCTCTCTGAACCAAGCATGTGCCTTTTCCGCTAAACTAACACGAAATTGGGGTTAATATATGATTTGTGGCTAGCTATCTCAGGAGAAATTCCATACATATCTAAATAAGTCGAGGCAAATATAATAAGATTCACCTTGATAAAAATTTCTAGCTCCTTTATTTGCCTCAAACCAAGATGTGATCCAATTTTCAGGACTTGGACACGTCATCACGATCAATCAGAATCCCGATCATGGTTTCTGCAGGATCGGCTCTATTATGTCCTAGCTCTTCTTCTTTTCTTTGATCCCTTTGAAGAGCTTACTGTGCTGCCCAGGCTAGGATTTCTTCTTTCACTACTATGCATCATTGCTTTTGACGTTAAGAGAAGCCTCCATGTCTTTGTTTTTCTCTCTGCGGTGGGCGTTCTTTCATTTTGCCATATAACATGCCTGAGGAGCAACTTGATCTCCTTTCACCATTCCAACTCCATCATCTACTGGAACTTCATCAACAAACACTGAGGGACAATGCATACCCTAAATTCAACAACGGTTAGTTGACCCTTAAAAGCATTATATGTAGACTAGATATCCAAAATAATGAATAGAAAGATTCTCACTATCTGAAGATCTCCTTCGCCTAATACAAGCAGCAACTCAACTATTTCTATTGATTCCTTAGAAGATCCATTGAAACCAAGGATACGAGTTGGACGTAGTTTCAAATCCTCAACATGCAGCAATATACAATCATAAGCTTTCTTAAATAAAATATTCGTGGAGCACTAGAAGTCAGTAAGAATTTTCCGTACTAAATTTGGACCAATCGTATATGCGATTACTAACGGATTCACCGACATGGACTCCACCCCATCTGCCTCTCGGTTCCTGAAGACGATATCTTCCATCATCATCATCCTTTGCTTAGCCAGTGTTGTCTCTTCTACAGTATTGCATTCTTTAAAACCTACATACTTTATGCATTGACGTATTGCCCGATGGTTCTCCAATTTTCACCAGTAGGTTGCATTACACCGCCTACCATGTTGATAACAATGTTTTTCCCTTTTGTCGAGGGGTAGCTCTAAGTGCTACTTGACCTAGATTGCTTCTACCAACATCCTGCCCCCATCCTCGAGGAAACTTTGTACTCCTCTAACTTTGCTTCATGGATCTGTTTCTCGATATTATCTTACAATCATGATATACATTGGTTGTGTGACCATGAATCTCATGAAACAAACATAACTTTCTTGGATGCTTCTATCTCTCAACAGACTCTCTGGTTGGGGGCTTCCTGCATTAGATAACGTTGGAAGTATCAAGATATATGTCCTCCAACAAATTCTTGTGTGAAATGGAATTACAATAACTAGATATCCTATTTCACTTCTTTGGATTTCTCTATTGATTATATTTTCTATCACCATCACCGCCTCTTACTTGATTATCACTTCGCTAGTTATGATTTTGGAAATTTATTCCCATCTTTGCAGGACATTCCCTAAAATATTGTACTGCAACCTTATTCTGAATCCCTTTAACATTCAACCTTACCTTTTCTTTCTTGTGACATCTCCTCGCTTCTATATTTTGCAATATATAAGTTGCCTTAGCACAAAATTAATCAAAAATAAAGGCAGGCTTTCCAATTAATCACTTCCTAAAGTTGGAATCTGCATGAATGCCTTTGATCAGCGCCATCAGGATTGTCTTATTGTCTGGTTAACCAACTTCAGTTATCGCCACTTGAACCTTTCCTTATAGTCTTTTAAAGGTTCTCCTGGAGCTTTTTGAATACTAGCGAGTCATTACATGATTTGGTATTGAAGCATAATATGAAATTGATTCAAGAACTTCTTTCCAAGATCCTAAAATGAAAAAAATGACTTTGGTGATAGCAACATAAACCACATTGTCACTACTTTTTCCAAATAAGTCTAAAAAGCCTTACATTTAGCAACATCGTTTTTCTGTGCCAAGCCCATATACCATTGATACCTAGTCATCTAGCGCGTCGGATTGGTCTAACCCTCGTAGTGTGGCATCACCCACAAGTTGAACCTACAGGGATATCTGGCTTCTAAAATGTCATTAGTAAATGGGGTATGACTTCATTTAGTTTCTTGTACACCTTTATGTAACCCTGAATATTTCTCATTATATATAGTGCCATGGCAGTCAAATCAGGGATTTGGATTGTAGTGGGATGTTTCCACGCTCCACATCATGTCTGTCCCCCAAGCACTCTCCTCTTGGGCAAACCTCTTTTGGAGCAGCATTTTTGGTCGCACTTCCCTTGTCTTTGACATCTCCATCGATTACTGGATGTAAGGGAAAAGCAGCAGCTGCATTGTAAAAGCAGGGACACATCAGTCAAGTTTAAAATGAGTCACATTTAGGTCGGACCTGGTGACCGATCTGAGTCACCTGGTTATCACTATTCTAAACGATACGAGTAGTACAGTCCAAATTTTCATGAAATGATTGATTCAGATCGATGCTCCTACAACCAGGACCAATCCGAATTTTGTTTGCAGTTCAGATCTTGCCTTCATCTTTCCTTCGGTGCTAGCTTTAATAACTCTGCTTTGACAATGATGATCTTTTGACTCAATAAGATGTTTTGTAGATTCCTTCTCTATACATTTTCATTGCTTAAGAGATTGATGTGGTACTTCAACAAAGTGTTATACCTCATTTGCTGATACAAAGCTTCCATTTCCTTTTCCAACTTAATCATTATATTCATGAAATCGTCTTTAGTAACCATTCCTGCATTTGCAAAGTAGTGCAACACTAGTAGCAACAAGAAGATCAACGACATCTGTAACAACCCAAATCTCAGCAGCCCGAATTTTACGCAAAATGCTAAAAATTTAAGTCCACTAAAACCTGAGTTGGTTTGTCTGGTATCCTGCAGAAAAACAAAGATAAAACGTATCAGAGCTCACGAAGAAATATCTCATAGCGGAAATGAATAAAGTATAATAGTAAGTAAATATTACCCTAATAATGACACTATCTAACAAGTGTTTCTAAGACGTAACCTCTATCACCTATCTAAAAAGTTCTGGTGAATGGACAATTATACTTTTTATAAATAATACCACATATACCGTTCTATCACTGATCTTCCTTTATTAAGTTATTCTAGGTTTATTACATATTACACTTCCGATTTCACGGATAAATCGTAATCATCTACTCCCAAGTAGATAACCTAATAAATCATATATATGTAGCTATATGCCCAATATATCCAGGTACTCCCCATAGCACCCTCCTCGGGTGGTCTCCATCGCTGTATTGCGAAAACATACAAAACCTCCATCGCTATGCTATGAAAGCGTAATAACCATGTTGCGAAAGTGCACTACATCTCCATCACTACACCATAAAAGCGTACTAAGCTGCGCTACGAAAGAGAATAAGCTTTTACTGCTGCACCATAAAGGCGCCCTAAACTTGAGTTCTTCCACGGAACTCGGTCGGGTCTTTCTATATTTGTCAAGAATTGCTTCGTTAGGCCCACAATACAGGGATCAAAGATTGTCTATCTCTTTTGGCGGCTATGGAACTAGCCGGCCCCACTAACTAATGAAAGACCATCCAAAGAACCAAGTGATCGTGCCCCTAATAAACAATCTAAGCATACAAATTGGCGATGTCCCTCATCCAATGTCCCGATAGCAAAAGATCATTGGCCTCTTGGTTTAGCTCCAGTTTTCTCCGTACTCGCTCCGATTGACGATGACAGGTGCCGACGACCTACTATCATTGTTGAGTCCTGACCACGAAGCCTCCCACCCTAAGATAGCCTCGAAATCATTCTAATCAGTCTTTAAGTTTCCCCCAACCATATATGCAGCCAAGGCGTACGCACCGGATTGAACCACACAAACCATACCTCTGTGGGTACAGCGCTGATAAGCCTACCGCAGAGGGCCATCCCGCCGTATCCTCACATCCCGTCAAAGTCTTATACTACCCTCCAGTCCTGTCGAATAAGTTGGACGTGCTCCCACCATGCCTTCCGACACTTACGATGATTTGCCCCGTTGGGCTCTTCATCCCCACAGACTGGTCCAAACTCATATCGTTATATTAATTAGTCCCTATGTATAATTTACTATTATGTGTTCCACTTACTTTCCTTTTCGTTGATTTCCAATATTCATTAATCAATTTAATCTGGATATTAATTATTTATAAACCAACTTTACTAGTTACCCTATAATCTTAGGCTCGTAACTTATACTTTGTAAATCAATATGTTTGTATTAAAGACTAACGCCTTTTAGGCTCGTAACTTAACCCTTTTAAGTCAATATGTTCATATTAAAGCCTTAATTGTCCTTTTCAACCATTTCCATTCATTTTCACATTTGCAATTAAACTTTGTTTGTTTTATTATGATTTCCCGATTTACATATTTATGCAAATATAAGTTGTGGTTGTAAGTTTATGATAAACCTCACATTTTCCATTTTCCTTTCACAACATCTTTCAATTATGTTACCCTTTTTTCTTTCCGTCTTTACAATTTACTTTTTTGGAAATTAGACCTATTTCTAATTGATTTGCTATCAAAACTATACAAAAATCTATTTCCACAGCTTAAGGTAATTACTGCCATAGAAACCCATAATCGCTAGACATCTCTTCCAATTGTTTTTATGCTATTGAATAGTGCGCAATACGGCCAAATCTCTATTTTGTGTTAATCCACGCCAATATATATTTTAAACTTGCAATTATGTTTCCTAATTCTTTTTCAAACCAAACCATGGAAATATATTCCCTTTTTTCCTAATCAATCAATCTAGGCTATTTTTGACTTCTTATTTTAATCGATATACATTGATTCCTGTTTTTGACTTATTTTCCCCTTTTTACATAATTATAGTAAATTTAGATACAATTGCATTATGTCTATTTTTCAATCCCAACAACTTCTGTATTCATTCCATTCTAAAATTTAAAAAGGTAATCTTTTGAGCTAACATAGAAATTTTCATATTAACTACAAATTTATTGTCCCTAATATTAATTATGTTGCGCCCACAATTACCAAATTCTCTTTTGTTCGTAATTCCAATTAAATTATGTTTTCCAATGCACGCAAACAAAAGGGATTATAATCAGTTGTATAAATTAGGCGCATAATTCAGTCTCTCTCTCTCTCTCTCTCTCTCTCTCTATATATATATATATATATATATATATATATATATATTGTAACGACTCAGATTTTTGGTCAATTTATTTTGAATATTTAATGTTGTTTTAAATATTGAGTTGATAATATAAACGAATTTTTAAATTGAGTTATCGATTTAATAATCGAAATACGATTTATTTCAAATATATATAATTATTGTAATACGGAAATTTGAAATAATTTAATTCAAAATTTAAAATTGCGTCAGAATGATTCAAATGATTAATAGAAATTCTACTGGAATAGAAACGATGATAATAATTTATTATCAAGGAATTAGTTGTTTTGAATTTAATTTATATCGATTTAAATTTTTATCTTCTCCATATGATTGAATTGAGCTTCGAAACCAATTCCGTTGTGTTTAGAATAGTGGTATAACCTAAGGAATGTCGGTTGTTGTGCTTAAATAGGAGTTCAACAACAGGCGATATTTTAAAAGGGTTAAAATCACCTCTGTTCAAATCAAAACAAAGACAACCTATGTAACGTCCCATTTTCTGTACAATTTAAGCTGACATTTAACTACCACAGTCAACCCAAATTATATAGAAAAACAGAATGTTAAGAGAAAGAAATTAGAGGGTGAAAGGGAAAGAAAGAAATATCAGAATAGAAGAGAAGAATAACTTTAGAATCTCACAGCGGAACGAATAAAATATAATATAACAACATCTCTTTACATAAAAGGAAATTATATATACATACCAATCATCAGAGTACCACATATGTCAGATACAGCGAAACAAATTTTAGATAACTAATGGTGAAACCTCCTGCTTCCAGCTCCTAAAATTCCAAATGTAAACTAACCTGGAAATATGTTCGGTCTGACCCGAGCACATTTTAAAGCAAAGCAAAAACACCAGGATCATTCTGGAATACTATCAGTGATAAATTCACATCAATAATCGACTTAACTTTAGAAATCCTTTTTGAAAGAAAGGATAATAGTAAGACCAACCCACACATAATCACGGACGGATTTTACCTTACTATAACCCAAAACATTTTGGATATATCAAAATCCAGTGATATTATAATAGTTTCTATAATTAACCAAGTAGCAAAACGCTTTCATCTCATGCTCTACATATTTATTATAAAATAAAATAAACCGCATGGCGCTTATTGGAGATTGGATTCCAACTATGGCAAGGTATGGGACCACCTTCCCGATTAGTGTATTCTAGAGGGATATACACTGGGGTTCAATAAGAACATCTTGCAACCCAGGCTAAACATGACTGGTCACTCATTTAACTTAAGTGGACCGAATATATTACCACCCACCGGTTGGGATCAGCAACCGTTCCTGTGGGACAGCATCGAAAGATTAAAGAAGGAAAATGATTCTCTAGATGGTGATAATACACCCTACTTGGGAATGACCCAACTAGCCATGCGACCTACCCGATTTTTGCCATTTTCCTGTTTGATGAGGCTTGAGGTCACGTTTCAACTTTTGAACATCAGATCAGATTCACTTTGAATACCATATTGTCAGATCCATCAAATCACTAATTGACATCCACAAATATACTCTGGGTGCTAAGCATGAGAATTCCTCCGCCGCCAAACTTGGTATATTTGTAAAAATCAACGTACGTGACCCTTAGGAAACACTCTGTTAGATATTCGTCCATACAAGTCATCCAGGAACAGGATGAACCGAAGGCACCCTCCTACTGCATCCTAGGAATCACCTTATAGATCAGTAGCGAGTATTCCTTGCAAAATCTGCACATTTCAACCATGACAGATCCACAGTTTATCTCGGGGCGCGAACCCGAGATTATAAGTAGTTCTTCCGCTTCATGAAGTTCTATGGTCTTCAATGTTCCATCTGTATTCCCTGTAGGTTAGCTTCGAGCTCCACGTTGATTCGAAGTAGTTTTGGGTCTAGTCCCCATCCCGGTCACTTCGAAACAACACGTCAAAAGGGCCGATAAAATGTTTCGTTGATAGTTTGTGTTTTAACTATCAACTCTCAACAATTTTGTCAAGTACCTTGGTAGCTCAGGTCCTCATTCATTTAAATCATTCATTAAAATTCTTTATCGAATTATAGAAGATCATTCCATAGATTTATAGTCGATTCCATTTACATTTCTTGACAATTTATCCTTGGTTTCGTCATTTGGTAACAATTTCTCTCTTTTATTCACACTCCACTTTATTCTCCTTTAATTCCGAAAATATTATTATATTTTCATAAATCATTTATTTCCTAAAGTTTGGAAATGTCCATGTATCAATATACCGTTAATTCAAAAGTATAATCCAATTATCCATCTCTTAAGTGCCAAAAACTATGTTAAACGAAATATGCTTTCTTATTAACCTCACTGCTTTAATTCACTTCGACTTGAAGATCTTATAGAAATTTACTTAAATTCCAAATGTTTATTCATGTTTCCTTATTACTATAACACTTCCATTTCTATTTACTTATTCTTTCGAGTGAGTATAGTTCACTCGTATTATTTCCATTATCGGGAAAACAGTGCTATGTAAATAGCCCAAAGGTATAAATAAACTTTATATTTCCACTCGACTAAACATCATTAATTTACCCACTATTTAAATTCAAACTCATAATATTAAATTACATTTCAAACCTTGCAAATGTTTTACGCAATAATAAGTCATTTCAACCTTTTTACCGTTACAAACTAATATCATTCTTCGATAATAGTGAAGTTGTTCAAGTTGGGGTATTTTATTTACCTCTCAGTCCTTGATCAACAATGTTCTTATCTCAGAATAAATAGAAGTGTGTAACTTAAACTAAAATCCTTGTAATATCAGCCAGATCTTATTTCCTATTTTAGTTCAAACCATGGTTTTATAAACCATATCTTTTCTTTTGAAATCTCATTCGACGATAACTATTTTACTTAATATATTTATTAAGTAATCATTTACTAAAATATTTATCTTTTGCTTCAATACTCTTGTATATTGTTCTGTTCATAACTTGGATTCGCTTACTAATAATTTATCCAAACTTTTAAACATCATTAGAACTAATAGTTGGATTTTATACCCAAACCCTTTTATCATCGTCTTTACCAGATCGACAAGTATTTCCATTTACATTATTACAAATCTCCTCTTTTATTTCAACCCGAGTAGGATACTTATTTTAAACTCAAGTCTCTTTATAACTTGTTTATGAATTCCGGATTATAAAATTCCTTCTCATACGTCTCGTTCAAATTCACTTATCTCCTTACATATTTGATTACCATCTTAAATGAATCCTATTTAAGAAGTCATTACTTTAATTATAATAATAATTAAATTAGTCATTTACTGAAGTAAAGGCAGGTTACCTCATCGTTATCATTAAGAAAATAATTTATTTTATAAATAATAAACTATTCGACTATTATCTTAAGTATAGTGAAATTAAGATTAATTAGCTTTTATAATCAACTGTTAAGTTAAAATAACAAAATATCCAAATATTAACTTTGTTATTCATATCTGACTTCTTATGTATTAAACATACAATGTTACTATATAAAGCCTTTTTAACGTTTTCTGTATAAAACAAAGCCATGGATATCAATTCATTTAAAACTTCTTTTTAAATAACTAAAAAAAACTGGAAACTTTGATTCAGTTATAAAATGAATTTTATAACTTTAAAATATGTCAGTTTTCTTGACGGCAAATTATTGTTTCAAAACTATGGATTTAGACCATCTGCTGCCAATTACCCAATAAATACTGCGTATTGATTGAAACACGACGATTGTCGAATTTAGATTCGACAATCATCATTCATTCAATCATCAATATATAAATAGGGTATAATATAACTTGGGATAAACAATTCATACTTGACAATATAAAAACAACAAATAATGTACAATTTATTTGAGGAATCCTGTTGGATTCCTCCAACCTGTTCTTCCCTGCACAACAGTTCATAATATCGTTTATCACTAACATATGAAATGAGAATTATAATATAACGCCGACAAACAATCAACTAATAAACAAATATAAACCATCCATATCATCCATAACATCCATTCAACCAATTGTATGCTTATAAATGATAAATATTTATAATATGAATTTAACACATCACATTACTCAGAAGTGTGAGAATTAACTCACATTGTTGTTTCCGACGATGTTGCGTCATTTTATATAGTTTCAAACTAATGTTTGAAATTACATAAAATTCCAGTCTTCTCTGAATCACTCCGTTCCGGCTCAGCAATGTAGCTCTTGACGATACGATCCCATCAGATCCAATTTCATGTGATTCTATTAACATACGACCTGGATATCACGATTTCAATATCAACTCTAATTAAAAGGGTTTTAAATCTTAACAATAAAATTAATTAACTCAATTAATTAACGTATTAATACCTTAATCACGTGGTAACTGTTAAGCGCGTTCTTCCATTATCCAGAAAAATACCCGATGCTGCCTTTAATTAAAAAACCCGATATCCCCTTTCCCACCTACGAATATAAGCACGGCCATCCAAACTCTTTCCACCACTGTCGTTCGACTTCCGTCGCCTGTCCTGAAACCCTCACAGCCACCGGATGACCCTCTAGCATTGCCACCATGAGTATCGGCCCCCAGAACCAACTGACACCGTTGGAAAAGACCTTGAGATGTTTTCCATTCAACTTGATGTCCTTGCTGCTTCTGACACCTGTCAACACCATACCGCCACCAAGACCTCCACCCTCTCTTCTGCTTCCACCTCGCACGGACCCCGTCCCCTCCGGTGCTCCACAGTTCAACCGCGGTGACAAAAACCGACCCTAACTTAAAAACCCACTCAGCAAAACCTCCTACGTTTATGTCGCTCCACCGCCTTCCTTAGGTCGTCGAACCTCCTCAGACCAACTCCTCGACAACCATCACACCTCAGACTTCCTCCTCGACTAAGCCTCATCCCTTCTGGTGGTCTGCAGACCACACACGACTCCAAAAACCGAAAACAACATCAAACAAAAAACCCAGCCACTTCCTCCGTTTAACCCTTCACCGCCGTCAACATAAGGCGTCGGACCGCCTCATACCGCCACCAAAATGACCAGTAAAATTCCCTCAACCTTCACCTGAAACAGATCCGACCAGCTCCTCCTACCTTCTTCATAATCGATACAAAACCGCCTCCGTTCATTGAAAGTTTGAACCTCCAAACATAGAACACACCATATTAATTTTACACCAGAATGAAGCTTCAACTAGCAGCAATCCCATAGTATTTTCCTTTAAATTTATCAAACTTTAGTGGAATTGATTGTGAATTTAGAAGTGGCTCTTTTTGGTGAAGAGAAGAAGAATGTAGCAGCGTTTAAATAGAAGTAAAGGAATCGTGGTAGGTGAAATGAGATGTGCGTGTTTTCAAAAATAGGATAGGTTAGGGTATAGGCGTCATTAATATGGACATGACGAATGTTTTTATTCGAAGAGACGAATGATATTTTATTGAAACGACTGACGATATTTTAGTGATTTGGACTAACGATATTTTCAGTGTATAATGCGCGTCGTTCGCGGTTCGTACAACCCATATAAACCTTGGTCATACGAAATTGTAAATTACACAATAATTTAATTGTTACAGTTTTAAAACAGATAAAGTATACACCGATAAAATAAATAAATTTATTGATAATAAATTATTATTATCAAATCGATTTAAACAAAGCTCATATAATTCAGTAATGAACAATATTAAGATTCTAAACCCAATATATTGAATTTCAAGTTAAAATGGTGCTCGATGTATTAATAAATTAATATATTATATAAACGAATTCCATAGCGATTTTGTGAAAATTTAATTTGGACATGACTTGCAATCTATACGATGAAATCTCAATTTTTCTCTTTTTTTAGGAAATTTTAATCAAATCGATCTGAATGATTCTTGTTTCACAGAATTTCGACTTATATCGAATCTGATATATTCAGTTAAAGTTTGAGTCGTAAATTACGAACTACCGCGCCATTTCGAGCTCGTTTTAATTATATTATAAATTATATATATTTGAACTCCATTTTATAAAATAAATTCAATATAAAATCCATTATATTTCCAACAAAATATATAATACACATTTAAATATTCCAATTTAAATGGCAGAAAAATCTGGGACGTTACAACCTAATTTTCCACGCAAAGGGCTACCCCTAGCTAGTTGTTTCTTCTTTCAACATCACTTACTATCTGTTCCTTCTCTTCACCACGAAGTAAAACTACGATGTAATGGTTTGTGTACTTCTGGTTCCCCTATTTCCATCTATAAATATCGCGACAAACCCCCCAGTTTTTTCTTTGAATTCTCGTTCTTCTTAAACCAAATCGATCGATGCTTTTAAATGAAAATAGCCACTGCTTCTTTTTACTTTAAATTCATTCCTCCCCTTTTACAATATCGAAGCTACTCCCCTGTTATCCTCCAATGCAGTGAAGTCCGCTTCATTACTTTATCCTAAATTCAAAACTAAAAATTGAATTCACTTTTTCCCCTTTTCATCTTATTCCCATTAGAGTAAAAAAAAAAGGATATCGAATTCGATTCCAAATTCAAATCTCTGGCAATATTCGCAAGTAACTCGCAAACACCATAGCGATGGGGAGACTCGGGTTTGCGATACTACCATCGATTAGAGCTTGTGCTCGAGGGAAAGGGCGTAATTTCATGAAGGGACTGGGTATCAAAAAAGTGATTTTGGAAGATAGCGATGGAAGTGGGTGCGGTAAGGACTATGAATTCAGTAGAGGTCGACACCAGTATTAGTTTTGAACTAGAGTCCGCTTTACTAGTGGAGGACTGGGTGCGATAGTTGGCAGTTGGGGGCGAGAAGGTTGTGGAAGAACGTGGGGTTTGAGATGGCGTGATGTTGATGAATTGGGTAAATGATGGCGCCAGTTGAATGACAGTGGAGGAGTTCAGACTGCTGTTTGGGTGATGAATGCAGTGAAGATGAAGAGTTTGATGATGGAGTGTGGAGATCATGGGGTAGGAAGGCAGCAGTAAATGGAGTAAGATATATGTTATTTCGGGATTTAAGTAATTTAATTATTATATTATTTTGTTTAATTAATAGTAGTTTAACCGATAAATAAAGTCAAATTGATTTAATCTCGCTCAGATTTGGTTAATTAGGAGCTTTTAAATGTTTAAAAATAATTATTTGCTGAAATACATCACCAAATATTTTATCGATATTATTAATCGAACCATGGAAAAATATCAGCTCAATAAGAATATATTAGATCAATAAAAATATTTTTTTATTAGTTAAATAACAATATAATAGTTATATGTTTACTGAATGAATTGAGTAGGGATTGTCACATTGGAGTGTGAAATATACAAGCTGGAATTGGTTAGAGATTTTTCTAAGTTAGCTGGGGATTAGATAATTCATGAAGCTGGATATTCGACAAATAATTAAAATCACGGTGAGTAAACTCACTCTTTGTTTTGTTTATAGTTTTATTATAAACGAAATTTATTTTAAAAAATTGTTATATGTTGTTTGTTGGTTGCTTATATGCATTTAAATATTTTTGTGGCTATTATATATATATATATATATATATATATATATTAGTTATTTAGGCTTGGTATTTGTGGCTATTATATAATTGGTGGTTGGAAATTTCCCGTAGTACATTTAGCAGATGACTACAGTATCATTAGTGAATGATCCTATGCGCCACACAATATGATAGTAGATGACCTTCTATACCACGATATCATGCCTTGAAGCAGGATGAGTATTATTTATGTTGGCTAACATCTGTGGATGCTGGAAAACAGGTTGGAGGGATCCAATTAGAATCCTAAAAATTTATTATTGTTTGTTTTCATATATATTATCATATATGATGTATTAGAAAACCTGTGATTGATAATTGAGTGTTTTGGATGTTTAAACATCACCGGTTCTAATATTGACATATATGAATATCGTGAATAGGGATTTTGAGATTTTAAAGGGGAAATCTATTTTTTTAAATATAATTTGAATTTTGAATGGGCTAAGAAATGTTAACTTGTTTTGAATAATAAAAACAAGTACCGAATTCATAAATGATGTTCATAAATTAAATAATGCGGGAAATTGAAGTGAATTTATAACATTGTTTATAAATAAATTTGAATAATTTTGATTAGATAATGCGGGAAATTGAAGTGAATTTATAAACGGTGTTTATTAATGAATTGAGAAAATTTATCATTTAGATAATTTGGGGAATGTAAATACAGATGTGAATTTAAAAAGGGAAATTGAAATTAGTTTCAAAGAGAAACAATGAAATCTATTCTGATGTTCAGAATGTAAATTAAATTAAAATAAATCTATATGGATTAATGATTTGAATTCAATTAGATCGAATTTATTTAAATAAAATATTTTTAGAAAAGATATTAGGATTTTATTAAATAGAAGTTTAAATTTAAATATGAAAATAGATTCACTTTATATATATACATATATATAAAAGTAATAATCAATAAATATTCCAAAGAAAGAATCGGGTTTGAATAGATTTTGAAATGGAAACTTATTTTAATATATAAAACAAGGAAGTTGAATTTAAAAACAAAGTTTGTAAATCTAACAAAATAAATTATCATCTGATAAATTAGAAATTTTAATTCAAGTATGAATTTAATAGTGAATTGGAAATCGCTTCAAAAAGGGAATGACGGATTTTATTTTAGAATTATAAATATAAACGGAATTGAGATAAATCTATGGATTCATAACTAGAATTCGATTATATTGAATTTTATAAATAATTTATTTACAAAGGGAATTGGAATTTAGTATAGAAGATTGAGTTATAAATAAATTTATAATTGAATTATGAAATAATCAACGATCAGGGATAATCGAGAATATTAAACTGGATTTGGTATATTGGATGAATTTATATTAAAATATATAAGAATGGAATTTGAATTGCTTTAATAAACGTCGTTTTAATGTTTATATTTAAAATACAACTAAAACGAACTTGTTGCACCGCGGTAGTTCGTATTTTGGCGTGTCTAACTTCAATTGAGTATATAGGACTCAATTTCGGTCGGAATTCTTTGAAACGAGAATCATCAGGACTGATTTGATAACAGTTTTCTAGTGGAAGAGAAAAATCTAGATTTCGCCTTATAGATTTTAGTTATGTCAAAATCAAATTTCCAGAAAAACAGCGCCATAATCATTTTAAAACCATAACGATTTATTAAATTTATAAAAGGATTTTAAACAAATGAAATCCAAATTTCCATTAGAAAAATCCATAATTGAGTTGTAAAATAAATACGAACTCAAGTGGAGCAAATGGATTGATTTTTGAAACAAAAATCAGATTTTAAATTATTGAATGAAGTTAACTAATTAGAAAAATAATTAGTTAATGGAGTTGGATCGAACTAATTTTGGTTAAGTAAATTGGTAGGTTGAATTAAAAATGGGGAATTGAATATGGAAACTTGAATTTAATTTGGAATCGAATATGGAAAGTGAATTCGACTTGTTTATCAGTCAACAACAATGTGTTTAAACACAGATGATTCCAATTAAAAACGAAATGAGCAAATAAGCTAATTCAAGTATAAATTAGCGAATTGAATGGGGTTATATGAAAATGATGATTGAGTTGGATAAATTGGGAATGAGCGTATATATGTTAAATAGGTATGGAATGAAGGGAATGAAGATTTTAATTCGAGTGCCCAACAAAAATGTACATGTTTAAATTCCATATGAGTTTTTATGCGCCGAATCGGCAAGCCGCTTAGCTTTTTGATTTTCTTTTTGAGTGGAAAGGGCCTAGAGAGGCGAGTTTAGGTTTGAGCTATTGACCGGTACAAAGGAGGTATTGGCGAAATTTTCCGAAATTTAAGGAGTTGGAATACTTTTAAGAAAAATTTGTAACTATAAATCAGTATATCGATATATATATATATATATATATATATATATATATATATATATAAAATTCGATAAGGAAACGAACTTGAAATAGAATATTATAAATAAAAATGAAATCTATAATTAAATTTAGTAAAGGTAGAAAGAGAAACATACATACGTTTTAAAAATAATTAATGGGTTTTTATGGTGTTGATTATTTGAGGTAAGTGGTCTTGTTTGTTTAGAACTTAAAAATGTTTCCAGTCAAGGTCTGAGAGGTAATTATACCCCAACTAGATTGGTTTCATTATTAACCAATAAATAGGAAGATTCAGTTTTGAAGATCAATGTTTAAATAGATTTAGTTGAATGCAATATTTTGGGTTGTTGTAACGATGTTTTACATAACATTCGTTTTAACCCAAGTAAGTGGAATTTTGGAAATATAATAATAAATATTTCCTAAGTATAGAAATGAATGGTCGAGAAAGGGAGAGGTAATTGGAAATGAATTCCAATCATGAATAGAAAATATTTTCTAAATAAAGAAAACAAAAAAGGCAATATATGAAAATGTTTTCCAAATAGTGTAAGAGGCCAAGATGATATTTGAAATATTAGGTTAATAAATATTGATAAGAAAATGGAGAAGTGATTTAATTTATCAAGTTTAATTAAGGGGCCTGGTGATTTGTTTGATGCTGTGGATGAATGTTTGTTTTTCTTCGATAGTTAAATAACTGACTATCAAAGTATTTGCCAATATCATTGTGAAAATGGAGAGATCGGTTGGATTATTATCCGAGAACCACTTCGTATTGGCAGTAGTGTAACAACCCGAAAATCTGGGCCAGTTTAAAAAATTTATTTTGGTGATTTTAGCGAATTTTGAATATTTAAAATAGGTTATTTTAAATAAATATTGACGAGAAATTTATTTTGAATATAATTCGAACGTATATATTATACGCGTCGTCGTTAGAATATAAATATTTATATATAATTATAAATAGAATTGAAAATGGCGCGGTAGTTCGATAATTCGATTTCAAACTTCAATTGAATGTACCGGGTGCAAAACAATCCGGATTTTAGTGAAACCAAAAACATTGGGATCTATTTGATGATATCTTTCCAACGAATCCGAAAAATCAAGATTTCATAGCGGGAATCAAAAGATATGTCCAGTCGAAAATTCTGAATAGTCGCTATGGAATTCAGACCCTTAAAAATGGGAATTTTGCAAATGACCTCGGATTTCGACGAAACCAGTTTTGTTGGGTCCGTGATGTCAAGTTATTGCTTGATTCCAAATTTCATAATTTTTCGAATCAATATGTGAGCGTGGCAAAGGAAAACGCATTTGACCAGTTTCAGTTGATTTTAATCGACTGGAAAATGGCCATTTTTCCAATGACCTCGGAATACGACGAAACTAGTTTTGTTAGGACCGTATCGTCAATACGAAGCTAGAAAATATTTTTCTGGAATTTTTCTAGTTAGTATGTGGCCCCAGTAAATTGAAATGCGCGTTCAAATTTAATATATAGAGTTATATGTTGAATTTGACGGAAACTGATCGAAACAGTCGAATCATCCTACGAAACATATCCCATTGTGTTCGGAATGGGGGTAATTAGCTAGGGGCGACAGTCGTTGGGCCTCGATAGGTGTTCGAATTAAAAGTCAACATTTAGGGTTTGGAAAAATAAATAATTAAATAAAAAAAAACCCTTTCCCTTCTCCTTAACCAGGCCCCCCCCCCCCCCGATATTTTCAATTAAGTTTTCGAAAAAAAAAGAAAAAAAAAACGCGAGTTCACCAAGTCGATGGCGGCCATCGCCTGGCCCACCGCCGCCCAGGCCATCTCCGCCGAGTCCACCTTTCCCCCCCCCCTCGCGTCATCTGCCTCACTCCTTCTCCTCTACGAACCCGACTCCACGCACGCGACCTCGTCCGCCGCCATCGCCATCAGCAGAGCCCCCCCACCACCGCAACCACCTGCCGCCGTTCCCTTCTCCCTCCTCCTTCTCTCACCCTGTCCGATTTGAAGGTCAGCGCCCTAGGGAGGAAACCCGCACCCACCTGAAGCCGCCTCTGCCAAGTCCTGCCGCCGCCAGTGAAGCCGCCATCCCCTCCGACGATGCGCCAGCAACCACGATTCGGCTTCTACAGTAAAATAGTGAGTGTTATTTTAGTTAATTGAGTTTATTTATATATTTTATTTAGATATAAATCTGAAATTATAAAAGCATAGTTTCTTTTTAAATATATATAGCACGGCATTAAAAATGTTATCTTTTTATGAAGTAGCGTTGTAGATATAAAAAAAATATGATTTTTATATATTGAACATCGAAGTAAAAATATGATTTTTATATATTGAACATCAAAGTAAAAATGTGATTTTTATATATTGAACATCGAAGTAAAAATATGATTTTTATATATTGAACATCGAAGTAAAAATATGATTTTTATATATTGAACATCGAAGTAAAAATATGATTTTTATATATTGAACATCGAAGTAAAAATATGATTTTTATATATTGAACATCGAAGTAAAAATATGATTTTTATATATTGAACATCGAAGTAAAAATATGATTTTTATATATTGAACATCGAAGTAAAAATATGATTTTTATATATTGAACATAGAAGTAAAAATTCGATTTTTATATATGTAGTGGCTTCGGGCGAAGAAAGTTGACAAAGATGCGATAACGATGAAGATTTCTATCAAAAGAAGAGTCAAGATGATTGGATAGCTATCGGTGAGAATTTCTCACTCTTCAATTTATTTTCTAGTTATATATATATACTAGGATGCAGACGGTGCTTAGTAGCACCCGACACAATCGTCCACAGACCATGGACTTGTTTGTTTGATTGCAAATTAGTTAGATTATTTGATTGGATTGTTTGGTGAAATGAAATTGATTGGATTGATTTGTGAATGGCGTGGGCCTTCACTAGACCGGGGATAAGGCTAGGCCTTGTCCCGTTTCTAGTATCGTGCCGTTATGCCGCCGAAATTTTCTAAAATAAGTTAGAAAATAAAAATACCATTTTATTTAAAGAATGAACTGAATAGAAATTCATATGTTAAAATAAAATGTTTTATCGTTAAAAATATAATTTTTAACGTGAATATGAATATAGTGAATGTGAATAAATAAATATTCATTTACAAACCGGACGGTTTGTTTATGTACACCGATTTGACTGACATTGATTGGGACGATAAATTTTACACATCGCCCAACTGCACAAATAAAATCTGTGTTTGATTGTTTGAAACCCCACACGGGTGTTGGGATGAAATTTGAAGTTCACTCATCCTGATTGATTAAATATGTCGATCGATTGATTGACAGGCTGTTATAAGCGTTGAATATCTATATTAGATGCTTATACAGTGTAGTGCACTTTGGTTGATGGTTGATTATTTTGCAATGCTATTATATGTGTGTAATGTATGAAAATCCATATAATTTACATTATATGGTGATTGATTGGGCCTCATTCCAATTTAGAAAATAAAGAATAATATATAATAAAGGTTCATGTGTTGACAGTACTCATCCCTTGAGATTGGTCATGTGTTGAACGAAATATTTTAGTAATAAAATTTACATCTTTATCAATATAAAATAAAGGTTCATGTGTTGACAGTACTCATCCCTTGAGATTGGTCATGTGTTGAACGAAATATTTTAGTAATAAAATTTACATCTTTATCAATATAAAATAAAGGTTCATGTGTTGACAGTACTCATCCCTTGAGATTGGTCATGTGTTGAACGAAATATTTTAGTAATAAAATTTACATCTTTATCAATATAAAATAAAGGTTCATGTGTTGACAGTACTCATCCCTTGAGATTGGTCATGTGTTGAACGAAATATTTTAGTAATAAAATTTACATCTTTATCAATATAAAATAAAGGTTCATGTGTTGACAGTACTCATCCCTTGAGATTGGTCATGTGTTGAACGAAATATTTTAGTAATAAAATTTACATCTTTATCAATATAAAATAAAGGTTCATGTGTTGACAGTACTCATCCATTGAGATTGGTCATGTGTTGAACGAAATATTTTGATAATAACAACTATTTTGAAAAAGAAATATTTGAAATAGAATATTTGAAAATAGAAATTTATGAAGCCGTGTTGATTAGATTAACGCCATTTTGACGTGAACGATATTTATATCGATTTTATTCATTTTGAAATGAATTGAATTGAAAACGATTTCGAAATGAATTGAATTGAAAACGATTTCGAAATGAATTGAATTGAAAACGTTTTCGAAATGAATTGAATTGAAAACGATTTCGAAATGAAATGAATTGAAAACGATTTCGAAATGAATTGAATTGAAAACGATTTCGAAATGAATTGAATTGAAAACGATTTCGAAATGAATTGAATTGAAAACGATTTCGAAATGAATTGAATTGAAAACGATTTCGAAATGAATTGAATTGAAAACGATTTCGAAATCAATTGAATTGAAAACGATTTCGAAATGAATTGAATTGAAAACGAATTCAAATTGAATTGAAAGCGAATTGAAATGAATTCAAATTGAATTGAAATTTGAATTGAATAGAAATGAATTTTAAAACGAATTTATAAAGAAGAATTCAATTTTGATTTGAATTGAAAAGGAAGTTGAAATTGCTTTTGAAACGAATTTAAAACTATTTATATAATTCGTTTTAAATAGAAATCGACGAAATATATTATATATATTATATATATAATATAATGGCCTGAATAGAACGCGCCGCGCCGCGGTAGTTCGTGAATTTCGACCATTTATTTCAAACGGACATTACGGGAGATCCGACCGTCGGATTCTCCTAAAACCGGAACCGTTGGGTTCGTATCGAAAAGAGCTTTCTAACGAATATTAGAAATTTGAAATCTAACGGTTGGATTTGGAGATACGTCCAAATCAAATTCGAAAAAGGTCGTTGTAAGTGCAGTTCGATGGCCATTGATGGAAATCGACTGTACGGGCATTGATAAAATTATTAAAAATAGTAATAATTTGTGTAAAATCATAAGAAATGATTTGAGAAGAATCGGGATGAAAAACTCCATATTTGAAAAGATAAAAATAGATTTTTATCGAAATAAGCTAGTTTTGAACTAGAACTATAATTCTATTTATTTTTAAATAAATAAATTGAATTTGAAAAAGGGTTTTAAAGATAACAAGAATTTCCAATGATTGCATTGGAGTGGATTTGAATCGAAATTGTCTTCGGAATATTTCGATGTTGGAATTTGTGATTATACAGATGTGGTTATGGAAATTTGAAAGATATATATTTATATCGTTATTTCCAATACGACATTTGTTAATCGTAGAATTTGATATTGAATATAAACCGATATATTTTCTATTCAGAGCCTTGTATTGAATATCAAATGTGATTTGGGTTTGTCGTGAATGGTGTCTTCACTAACACTGTTCTTGAGCCCAGTTGAGAAATGATTAAATCTTTTTATTTAGATTTAATGAAGTGTACCAATTAAATAATATTTAATTGGAATTGAATTGATATTGATTTTTGGGTTTATCGTGAACAGTGTTTTAAATAACACTCGTTCTTTAACCCGATAATTAATGGAATGTGACTTTGGGTTTATCGTGAACCGTGTTTTAAATGACACGGATTCTTTAACCCAGTTAACGATTAAAACTAAGTGGAGTTTTAATGAATCTTTAATTAGATTGAAATGATCGAAAATGGAGTATCACCAGTTTTGCTCCAGGCGATAGTTAAATCTTTAATTAGATTTGAACGTGAAATGGTAATTGAATTTACCGATAACACCGTGGTGTTAGATATGAAGTATAACCAGTTTTACTTCATGGGATGAATAGGTTGGGATTGGGAAATTAAAACAAATGATTACTTCGGTAAGGTTCGTTAATCCCGACTAGTTGAATCGAAATTCAAAAGTTGATTAAAGAATAAATTCAAGGAATTTTCCTTGGATAAAATTAATGGGAACCTTTCCCTAAGAATGTGGAATTTAGAAACTAACTGTCGGTTAGCTAAGCAGAATGGTTTTCTGGATATTGATCTGATGTTGGTTTCGGCCTTCGGGGTTAATGTTTGGGAAATTATTCTCTTGATTAATTTACGGTTAGTGACTGATGAATTGGAATGAGGCGTATGTTGTGTTTGTGTAACACTTATTTAAAATATACGCGAGTTATTCGGGAAGACCGGGTTTATCCCATTCTGAATAACTGATACGACGATAAGTCGAAGATGAAGACGATGGTCGAAGACCGGAAGTCTTCACGTCGTTTGGGTAATTACTGATGATCTTGATTGGGCTGTACACCCAAGAAGATGGAAACAGTTGGTGATCGTCCAGACGTACTTGGAGATCGATGGATATGCGGGGTACTAGGTGCCTCCGGTTTCGTTCAGACCCAGAACGGACTTGTAAATGGACTGTGTGTCTGACATTGGATTTTAGTCCGTGTGATTGATCTCTATTAAATATATATCTGTTTGGCGGCTGAGAATTTATTCTCTTGCTTAACGCCCTTCTCTGAGACGTACGAGCTCAGGGGTTATATATTGATGGATATCAAACGCATGGAGTGAATTGCCTGTGTGGCATGCCTAAGTGGCAATTGATTGAGGCTTCTGTTGAAAAGCAAAGTCTTGTGGTGATGATCAAAGCACGGCCTTGTGGCGTAGCTTTGTGTAACGTTTACTTCGCGAGTTTCACACCCGGTATGAACCAAAAACGGGAGACGGACCTCAGGGAGGACTTGCGTTTCTTTCTAGCTAGAAGTGGCGTCAGTGGTTTTACACGCCCTGACGAGTTTGACTTATGTGGTTGTTGCTGTTGCGAGGCGCCTCGGTTATATCGGTTTCGGCCGATGCATTCTGGTCGGCTGACGGGCCAGACTTACACCCCATAGGGTGGGGAAACGTAGTGTTCAGGCATAATAATCCACATCGGTGGACCGGCCCTGACGATCCAAGGGGCAGTTGCGGCTGTTCCTGAGGCTCAGGCTAGACAGTCTCGAATCGGTTGAGGACTATCTTTTGCCTCGGTTCATAGATGGAAATCCAACTTCCAAATACGTGACATTTGCGGTTTTAATTGTAGAACTAGTATGGCGACATGATATATGGTACCCATGCCGCCTATGATTGATACTTATGATTTGAAGTTGTTTTATACACTATGCACTTATAATAGTATCAAATGATCTGTTTTAAACGTATCAAGCATTCTTTGGCTGTTATAAGGGAAAACCCTATCCCCCGGCTTGCGTTGCATTGTGTGATAGGACCTGAGTCTTATAACAGCTTCATTTTTCTTTATTTAGCATTGCGATGTTTGTTTTATGCACTGGTATTCTTGGGAGGAAACCCGTTCCGTGTTATACGGCGTGGTCCCTTGATTTACCTAACTTTGAAATAAAGATTAATAACTGTTTTAGTTCTCACACCAGTCACATGACTGACCTGGAGTTTATTGTTTTAACCTAAACTCTGGGTGCCCCTATTTTGACACGGGCAGCTAGTAGTTTTGGTTTTGCAGATTTATATTCACAGGGTCCTGGTTTACAGCTGGAACGATATCCGGAAAGCTTTGTATCCGTATATCTCATTCTAGTTGTGTATTGTATTATTTTCCGCTGCTATGTATTTAAATGTAATTTAAATCTCTGATATTTCTGTGTAATATTTATTCATTTATACTCTGTATATTCTTGTAATCTGATGCATTGTTGTAATATACAGTGAAATGTTCTTCCGTATGCGTTCTGTTGTGGCTTGTTCTCGAACTATCCGACACTTTCCTTTACGGGGAAGTTACAGGTTTTTACAGTTGGTATCAGAGCTTTGGTTTACAAAGCTCAGAGAACAAGACACATTAGAACCGTACGAAAGAATTCATCAGATATTGGATTAGCAATATCCAATGAGAATGACTCGTTAGAGATGGGATCAGTAGTATCCTAGAACGAGTGTGGAGAGTATATTTTTCAAATGAAAACAATTCTGTTTTGAAATTTAGATCGTTTTACACGTATTTGAATAATTTATTTATATTGATTTTGGATAATTCAGTATATAAAGAATTTGCATATACGCCTTGCAAACGTATATTCAAAGTTTTAATATATTGGATAGATATAGCATCGCACCCTAGTCGCCCGAAGATGATATTGATGATAGCGATCGCATCATCAACATTTATGTTCGAGTTTCGAAGGTGTGATTTTCTATATATTTCCATTAGACTGGTGTGAGAACCAAAACTAATATAGCTAGAATACATTGTTGTGATTTGGCATCAAAACATGATTTTTTGTATATATATCAAATTATGAATTTGAGACTCTAATTCACTAATTGATTGATGTTTGTGTTGCTTGTTTAGTTGTTGGTTAAATTTTGAACCATTATGCCTAATTTGATCGAATAATGAATTGTATTGAAATTTGGTCGCATTTGCTTGCATATACATGTACTTACATTGAACAGGTCATAGCAAGGAGGCTAGAGCCAGAGAATAAAATTTGTTTGCCCGACAAATAGGTATATGTTTACTACATAATTTACTGTTTTGTTTGGGTGATGATGATTTTATGAGCCTATTGGCTAGCCGCTTGGCTTTTTCTTTTTCTTTTTGAGATCTGAAGGACCGGGGAAGCTATTTGAGATTTCCCGATGCTCCCATTGCAGGGGAGGTTATGGCGAAAATTTTCGAAAATTTAGGGTGTTAGCCAAATTTTTGAAATTTTGAAAATTCTCAGAAACTGAAAAGTTGGAGAATGGAAGCCAGATCGAACGTAGAGTTGATTAATCAAACCACTTTCGACTTTGTTCCTTTTCGGGGACGAAAAGTTTTAAGTGGGGGAGATTGTAACAACCCGAAAATCTGGGCCAGTTTAAAATTTTTATTTTGGCGATTTTAGCGAATTTTGAATATTTAAAATAGGTTATTTTAAATAAATATTGACGAGAAATTTATTTTGAATATAATTCGAACGTATATATTATACGCGTCGTCGTTAGAATATAAATATTTATATATAATTATAAATAGAATTGAAAATGGCGCGGTAGTTCGATAATTCGATTTCAAACTTCAATTGAATGTACCGGGTGCAAAACAATCCGGATTTTAGTGAAACCAAAAACATTGGGATCTATTTGATGATATCTTTCCAACGAATCCGAAAAATCAAGATTTCATAGCGGGAATCAAAAGATATGTCCAGTCGAAAATTCTGAATAGTCGCTATGGAATTCAGACCCTTAAAAATGGGAATTTTGCAAATGACCTCGGATTTCGACGAAACCAGTTTTGTTGGGTCCGTGATGTCAAGTTATTGCTAGATTCCAAATTTCATAATTTTTCGAATCAATATGTGAGCGTGGCAAAGGAAAACGCATTTGACCAGTTTCAGTTGATTTTAATCGACTGGAAAATGGCCATTTTTCCAATGACCTCGGAATACGACGAAACTAGTTTTGTTAGGACCGTATCGTCAATACGAAGCTAGAAAATATTTTTCTGGAATTTTTCTAGTTAGTATGTGGCCCCAGTAAATTGAAATGCGCGTTCAAATTTAATATATAGAGTTATATGTTGAATTTGACGGAAACTGATCGAAACAGTCGAATCATCCTACGAAACATATCCCATTGTGTTCGGAATGGGGGTAATTAGCTAGGGGCGACAGTCGTTGGGCCTCGATAGGTGTTCGAATTAAAAGTCAACATTTAGGGTTTGGAAAAATAAATAATTAAATAAAAAAAACCCTTTCCCTTCTCCTTAACCAGGCCCCCCCCCCCCGATATTTTCAATTAAGTTTTCGAAAAAAAAAGAAAAAAAAAACGCGAGTTCACCAAGTCGATGGCGGCCATCGCCTGGCCCACCGCCGCCCAGGCCATCTCCGCCGAGTCCACCTTTCCCCCCCCCCCTCGCGTCATCTGCCTCACTCCTTCTCCTCTACGAACCCGACTCCACGCACGCGACCTCGTCCGCCGCCATCGCCATCAGCAGAGCCCCCCCACCACCGCAACCACCTGCCGCCGTTCCCTTCTCCCTCCTCCTTCTCTCACCCTGTCCGATTTGAAGGTCAGCGCCCTAGGGAGGAAACCCGCACCCACCTGAAGCCGCCTCTGCCAAGTCCTGCCGCCGCCAGTGAAGCCGCCATCCCCTCCGACGATGCGCCAGCAACCACGATTCGGCTTCTACAGTAAAATAGTGAGTGTTATTTTAGTTAATTGAGTTTATTTATATATTTTATTTAGATATAAATCTGAAATTATAAAAGCATAGTTTCTTTTTAAATATATATAGCACGGCATTAAAAATGTTATCTTTTTATGAAGTAGCGTTGTAGATATAAAAAAAATATGATTTTTATATATTGAACATCGAAGTAAAAATATGATTTTTATATATTGAACATCAAAGTAAAAATGTGATTTTTATATATTGAACATCGAAGTAAAAATATGATTTTTATATATTGAACATCGAAGTAAAAATATGATTTTTATATATTGAACATCGAAGTAAAAATATGATTTTTATATATTGAACATCGAAGTAAAAATATGATTTTTATATATTGAACATCGAAGTAAAAATATGATTTTTATATATTGAACATCGAAGTAAAAATATGATTTTTATATATTGAACATCGAAGTAAAAATATGATTTTTATATATTGAACATAGAAGTAAAAATTCGATTTTTATATATGTAGTGGCTTCGGGCGAAGAAAGTTGACAAAGATGCGATAACGATGAAGATTTCTATCAAAAGAAGAGTCAAGATGATTGGATAGCTATCGGTGAGAATTTCTCACTCTTCAATTTATTTTCTAGTTATATATATATACTAGGATGCAGACGGTGCTTAGTAGCACCCGACACAATCGTCCACAGACCATGGACTTGTTTGTTTGATTGCAAATTAGTTAGATTATTTGATTGGATTGTTTGGTGAAATGAAATTGATTGGATTGATTTGTGAATGGCGTGGGCCTTCACTAGACCGGGGATAAGGCTAGGCCTTGTCCCGTTTCTAGTATCGTGCCGTTATGCCGCCGAAATTTTCTAAAATAAGTTAGAAAATAAAAATACCATTTTATTTAAAGAATGAACTGAATAGAAATTCATATGTTAAAATAAAATGTTTTATCGTTAAAAATATAATTTTTAACGTGAATATGAATATAGTGAATGTGAATAAATAAATATTCATTTACAAACCGGACGGTTTGTTTATGTACACCGATTTGACTGACATTGATTGGGACGATAAATTTTACACATCGCCCAACTGCACAAATAAAATCTGTGTTTGATTGTTTGAAACCCCACACGGGTGTTAGGATGAAATTTGAAGTTCACTCATCCTGATTGATTAAATATGTCGATCGATTGATTGACAGGCTGTTATAAGCGTTGAATATCTATATTAGATGCTTATACAGTGTAGTGCACTTTGGTTGATGGTTGATTATTTTGCAATGCTATTATATGTGTGTAATGTATGAAAATCCATATAATTTACATTATATGGTGATTGATTGGGCCTCATTCCAATTTAGAAAATAAAGAATAATATATAATAAAGGTTCATGTGTTGACAGTACTCATCCCTTGAGATTGGTCATGTGTTGAACGAAATATTTTAGTAATAAAATTTACATCTTTATCAATATAAAATAAAGGTTCATGTGTTGACAGTACTCATCCCTTGAGATTGGTCATGTGTTGAACGAAATATTTTAGTAATAAAATTTACATCTTTATCAATATAAAATAAAGGTTCATGTGTTGACAGTACTCATCCCTTGAGATTGGTCATGTGTTGAACGAAATATTTTAGTAATAAAATTTACATCTTTATCAATATAAAATAAAGGTTCATGTGTTGACAGTACTCATCCCTTGAGATTGGTCATGTGTTGAACGAAATATTTTAGTAATAAAATTTACATCTTTATCAATATAAAATAAAGGTTCATGTGTTGACAGTACTCATCCCTTGAGATTGGTCATGTGTTGAACGAAATATTTTAGTAATAAAATTTACATCTTTATCAATATAAAATAAAGGTTCATGTGTTGACAGTACTCATCCATTGAGATTGGTCATGTGTTGAACGAAATATTTTGATAATAACAACTATTTTGAAAAAGAAATATTTGAAATAGAATATTTGAAAATAGAAATTTATGAAGCCGTGTTGATTAGATTAACGCCATTTTGACGTGAACGATATTTATATCGATTTTATTCATTTTGAAATGAATTGAATTGAAAACGATTTCGAAATGAATTGAATTGAAAACGATTTCGAAATGAATTGAATTGAAAACGATTTCGAAATGAATTGAATTGAAAACGATTTCGAAATGAATTGAATTGAAAACGATTTCGAAATGAATTGAATTGAAAACGATTTCGAAATGAATTGAATTGAAAACGATTTCGAAATGAATTGAATTGAAAACGATTTCGAAATGAATTGAATTGAAAACGATTTCGAAATGAATTGAATTGAAAACGAATTCAAATTGAATTGAAAGCGAATTGAAATGAATTCAAATTGAATTGAAATTTGAATTGAATAGAAATGAATTTTAAAACGAATTTATAAAGAAGAATTCAATTTTGATTTGAATTGAAAAGGAAGTTGAAATTGCTTTTGAAACGAATTTAAAACTATTTATATAATTCGTTTTAAATAGAAATCGACGAAATATATTGTATATATTATATATATAATATAATGGACTGAATAGAACGCGCCGCGCCGCGGTAGTTCGTGAATTTCGACCATTTATTTCAAACGGACATTACGGGAGATCCGACCGTCGGATTCTCCTAAAACCGGAACCGTTGGGTTCGTATCGAAAAGAGCTTTCTAACGAATATTAGAAATTTGAAATCTAACGGTTGGATTTGGAGATACGTCCAAATCAAATTCGAAAAAGGTCGCTGTAAGTGCAGTTCGATGGCCATTGATGGAAATCGACTGTACGGGCCTTGATAAAATTATTAAAAATAGTAATAATTTGTGTAAAATCATAAGAAATGATTTGAGAAGAATCGGGATGAAAAACTCCATATTTGAAAAGATAAAAATAGATTTTTATCGAAATAAGCTAGTTTTGAACTAGAACTATAATTCTATTTATTTTTAAATAAATAAATTAAATTTGAAAAAGGGTTTTAAAGATAACAAGAATTTCCAATGATTGCATTGGAGTGGATTTGAATCGAAATTGTCTTCGGAATATTTCGATGTTGGAATTTGTGATTATACAGATGTGGTTATGGAAATTTGAAAGATATATATTTATATCGTTATTTCCAATACGACATTTGTTAATCGTAGAATTTGATATTGAATATAAACCGATATATTTTCTATTCAGAGCCTTGTATTGAATATCAAATGTGATTTGGGTTTGTCGTGAATGGTGTCTTCACTAACACTGTTCTTGAACCCAGTTGAGAAATGATTAAATCTTTTTATTTAGATTTAATGAAGTGTACCAATTAAATAATATTTAATTGGAATTGAATTGATATTGATTTTTGGATTTATCGTGAACAGTGTTTTAAATAACACTCGTTCTTTAACCCGATAATTAATGGAATGTGACTTTGGGTTTATCGTGAACCGTGTTTTAAATGACACGGATTCTTTAACCCAGTTAACGATTAAAACTAAGTGGAGTTTTAATGAATCTTTAATTAGATTGAAATGATCGAAAATGGAGTATCACCAGTTTTGCTCCAGGCGATAGTTAAATCTTTAATTAGATTTGAACGTGAAATGGTAATTGAATTTACCGATAACACCGTGGTGTTAGATATGAAGTATAACCAGTTTTACTTCATGGGATGAATAGGTTGGGATTGGGAAATTAAAACAAATGATTACTTCGGTAAGGTTCGTTAATCCCGACTAGTTGAATCGAAATTCAAAAGTTGATTAAAGAATAAATTCAAGGAATTTTCCTTGGATAAAATTAATGGGAACCTTTCCCTATGAATGTGGAATTTAGAAACTAACTGTCGGTTAGCTAAGTAGAATGGTTTTCTGGATATTGATCTGATGTTGGTTTCGGCCTTCGGGGTTAATGTTTGGGAAATTATTCTCTTGATTAATTTACGGTTAGTGACTAATGAATTGGAATGAGGCGTATGTTGTGTTTGTGTAACACTTATTTAAAATATACGCGAGTTATTCGGGAAGACCGGGTTTATCCCATTCTGAATAACTGATACGACGATAAGTCGAAGATGAAGACGATGGTCGAAGACCGGAAGTCTTCACGTCGTTTGGGTAATTACTGATGATCTTGATTGGGCTGTACACCCAAGAAGATGGAAACAGTTGGTGATCGTCCAGACGTACTTGGAGATCGATGGATATGCGGGGTACTAGGTGCCTCCGGTTTCGTTCAGACCCAGAACGGACTTGTAAATGGACTGTGTGTCTGACATTGGATTTTAGTCCGTGTGATTGATCTCTATTAAATATATATCTGTTTGGCGGCGGAGAATTTATTCTCTTGCTTAACGCCCTTCTCTGAGACGTACGAGCTCAGGGGTTATATATTGATGGATATCAAACGCATGGAGTGAATTGCCTGTGTGGCATGCCTAAGTGGCAATTGATTGAGGCTTCTATTGAAAAGCAAAGTCTTGTGGTGATGATCAAAGCACGGCCTTGTGGCGTAGCTTTGTGTAACGTTTACTTCGCGAGTTTCACACCCGGTATGAACCAAAAACGGGAGACGGACCTCAGGGAGGACTTGCGTTTCTTTCTAGCTAGAAGTGGCGTCAGTGGTTTTACACGCCCTGACGAGTTTGACTTATGTGGTTGTTGCTGTTGCGAGGCGCCTCGGTTATATCGGTTTCGGCCGATGCATTCTGGTCGGCTGACGGGCCAGACTTACACCCCATAGGGTGGGGAAACGTAGTGTTCAGGCATAATAATCCACATCGGTGGACCGGCCCTGACGATCCAAGGGGCAGTTGCGGCTGTTCCTGAGGCTCGGGCTAGACAGTCTTGAATCGGTTGAGGACTATCTTTTGCCTCGGTTCATAGATGGAAATCCAACTTCCAAATACGTGACATTTGCGGTTTTAATTGTAGAACTAGTATGGCGACATGATATATGGTACCCATGCCGCCTATGATTGATACTTATGATTTGAAGTTGTTTTATACACTATGCACTTATAATAGTATCAAATGATCTGTTTTAAACGTATCAAGCATTCTTTGGCTGTTATAAGGGAAAACCCTATCCCCCGGCTTGCGTTGCATTGTGTGATAGGACCTGGGTCTTATAACAGCTTCATTTTTCTTTATTTAGCATTGCGCTGTTTGTTTTATGCACTGGTATTCTTGGGAGGAAACCCGTTCCGTGTTATACGGCGTGGTCCCTTGATTTACCTAACTTTGAAATAAAGATTAATAACTGTTTTAGTTCTCACACCAGTCACATGACTGACCTGGAGTTTATTGTTTTAACCTAAACTCTGGGTGCCCCTATTTTGACACGGGCAGCTAGTAGTTTTGGTTTTGCAGATTTATATTCACAGGGTTCTGGTTTACAGCTGGAACGATATCCGGAAAGCTTTGTATCCGTATATCTCATTCTAGTTGTGTATTGTATTATTTTCCGCTGCTATGTATTTAAATGTAATTTAAATCTCTGATATTTCTGTGTAATATTTATTCATTTATACTCTGTATATTCTTGTAATCTGATGCATTGTTGTAATATACAGTGAAATGTTCTTCCGTATGCGTTCTGTTGTGGCTTGTTCTCGAACTATCCGACACTTTCCTTTACGGGGAAGTTACGGGTTTTTACAAGTAGCGTTGCGAACCAGATTATATGAAGACAATTAAAGGCAAAGTAAAGTACAAGGGATTTTTTCTGTTAATCCTAGGTAGAAATTTCCTAAGATGGATTAATGGAATTGCGCCTTCGGCTTCGTTCAGTTCCAGAACGAACGCGAATGGACGAATGTATGACAAAGTATTTTCAACGATCGCATATGTTGGTCTGTACAAATATACATTTAGTAGCGGAGAATTTATTCTCTTAGCATAATATCCAGAATATGTTTGTGCAAATTAATTTGTGATTAACGGATCTGACATTGTGACATTCAAAGTGATTGTGCTATCAATGAAAGGTAAGTAATCGTAACCTCAAGCCTCGCAACCGGGAAATGATATAAAATCAGTTAGGTTGCATGGCTAAGTGGGTCGCACCCAAGTAGGGTGTATTGTCACCTGATCTAGAGAAATTCCATTTGCTTCTTAAATATTTCGATGTTGTCCCTTTCGGGAAACGGTTGCTGATCCTAACCGTTGATGACAATACATTCGGTACTCTCAAGCGAAGTGAGGGTTCGGTCAAGTTTAGCCTGGGTTGTAAGATGTTTTTGTTGAACCCGGTGTATTCCTCTCTAAAGATACACTGTCGGAAGGTTGTCCCACACGTTGCCAGCTGGAAATTCATTCTTCAATAAGAGCCCGCGATTTTGATTAAATACTATGTATGTAGAGCATGAGATGCAAGTGTTCTACTAAATTGTTATTTACTTGTCTTAGAGACTATTATAATATCAGAAAAGTATTGATTTTAAAGAATGTTTTGGGTTATTGTATGGTAAAAACCATCCGTGTTTTTGTGTGGATCGGTCTTATGATTATCCTATCTTTAAAAAAAGGATTTTTAAAAGTTAAACTAAGTGGTTGGAGTTTACTTACACCAGTCCGATGACTGACCCAGAATTTATTTTGTTTTGTTTTACCCTAAACTCTTGAGTACTCAAATTTGTACGGGCAGTCAAGAAGTTCAAGTGTTTACAAATACACTTGGAAGAGCTTGGAGCAGGAGGCTTCAGCATTATATAATTATTGTTATTTCCGCGTTGTTGAAATTGTTGTACTCTGATGATGGTATGTATACAGAAAATTTTGTATTTCAAAAGTTTTTATATATTATATTTTATTCCGCTACGATGTGAGATTCTGTGTTGTTATTTTTGTTCTTCTATTCTAATATTTCTTTCTTTCTAATTCCCATCTTCTAACTTCTTTCTATTTATGATCTGGTATGTTCGATTCTTGAATTGTTGACATGGGTTTTATGTTGATTTTCGAGGTCGAAAATCCCAGTTCGTTACAGTGGTATCAAAGCTTAGGTTGAGCGAACACCTATGCCTTGGTGGGTGATTACTCATTAGAGATAGGGTCAGTAGTACCCTAGAATGAATTTAGTGTATATATACGAGAGTGTGTATTTGTTAATTGATATAAAAACTGTTTTATATTGTGTTGGCTTGTCTGCTAAGTGGCTTATTAATTCTGATCGAATCGTGGGATGCCTCGAAGTTGATAAGAATTTCTAAAAACTTAAACAGAGAAATTTGACACAGTACTATTTTTAAGTGGGTAAACGAAATAATTTTATCCAAAATTCTATTTCGTTAGAAAAGAAATGTTTTTTTTGAAATTTTTATAATATATGGATGTGTTAATTGATATTATTATAATCAAATGAGGTTATAAAATTGGAATGGTTATATATAACCAAATATAATTTGTATATGAATGAAATATACAAATGAGATGAACTAAAATTGAATTCATATCATAATTTGGAATTTAAAACCCGAGAAGTGGAAAATATTTTTCTGAATGCATATTGAAATATTATAGCTTTGTTTTGAAGGATTTTTGAATAAAAATCATTTTGAATGGATTTGAAATTGATAAAGCAATGAACTCACTTCAGTGGCTGGAAAGTAATTTTGATGGTGACTGCAGCATCATCAATATTTTTTTTTGAGTTTCTAAGTGATGAATTGCTGCCTTAGAAAAGTTTTTGATTTAAATTTGTTTGAAAGAAAATAAGTTTGTTTGAAAATTCAAATGTTTTGAATTTGAAATCGGTTATGGATATATATATATATAAAAACATATAAGATTTCAAAGAGATTTGAAATAAAAACCTATAAATTTTGATTCTGGAGTTTAAATTTAACTTAACTTAAACGGATCGTAGTAAATAAATGGATTAAAATCAATTTGAATGCATATGAACGGAATATGAATTGGATGTAAATGTATTGATTGAAAATCATTTGAATTAATTGAAAGTAAGCATATATGTTGTTCAATGTAAATAGATACCAAAAGTTTTGGTAGAATAAATTTGTTGAAATATGAAGACAATCTATTTTTCCAATGCAAAGGGGTACCCCTAGCTAGTTGTTTCTTCTTTCAACATCACGTACTATCTGTTCCTTCTCTTCACCAAGAAGTAAAACCACGATGTAATAGTTTTTGTACTTCTAGTTCCCCCGTTTCCATCTATGAATATCGTGATAAATCCCCTAGTTATTTCTTTAAATTCTCGTTCTTCTGAAACCAAACTGATCGATGCTTTGAAATGAAAATGGACACTGCTCCGTTTTACTTTAAATGCATTCCTCCCCTTTTACAATATCGAAGCTACTCCCTTGTTATCCTCTAATGCAATGAAGTCCACTTCATTCCTTCATCCTAAATTCAAAACTAAAAACCGAAATCAACTTTTTCCCCATTTCATCTTATTCATATCCAAGTAAAGAAAAAAGAAAAAAAGATATCGAATTCGATTCCGAATTCAAATCTCTAACAATATTCGCAAGAAAATCGCGAATGACATCGCGATGGGGAGATTTAGGTTCGCAGTACTACCATCGATTAGAACTTGTGCTCGAAGGAAAGGGTGCAATTTCATGAAGGGACTGGGTATCGAAAAAGTGATTTTGGAAGAGAGCGATGGAATTGGGTGCGGTGAGGACTATGAATTCAGTGGAGGTCGACACCAGTATTATTTTTGAACTAGATTCTGCTTTACTGCTGGAGGACTGAGTGCAATAGTTGGTAGTTGGGGGTGCGAAGGCTGTGGATGAACATGGGGTTCGAGATGGCGCGATGTTGATGAATTGGGTAAACGAGTGCGCCAGTTGAATGACAATATAGGAGTTCAGGCTGCTGTTTAGGTGATGAATGCAGTGAAGATGAAGAGTTTGATGATGGAGTGTGAAGATCATGGGGTTCACAGTTATATCGGGTTTGAAATAAGGAAGGAAGCAGTAAATGGATTAAGGTATGTGTTATTTCGAGATTTAAATAATTTAATTATTGTATTAGTTCAGTTTAATTAATGGTAGTTTAACTAATAATTAAAACAAATTGATTTAATCTTACTAAGATTTGGTTAATTAGGAGCTTTTAAATGTTTAAAAATAATTATTTGCTGAAATACATCACCCAAATATTTTACCAATACTATTAATTGAACCATGGAAAAATATCAGCTCAATAAGAATATATTAGATCAATAAAAATATTATTTTATTAGTTAAATAAAAATATAATAATTATATGTTTATTGAATGAATTGAGTAGAGATTGTCACATTGGATTGCAAAATATACGAGCTGGGATTGGTAAGAGATTTTTCTAAGTCAGCTAGGGATTTAGATAATTCAGGAAGCTGGATATTCGACAAAAAATTAAAATCATGGTAAGTAAACTCACTCTCTGGTTCATTTATAATTTTATTATAAATGAATTTTTATTTTAAATAATTGTTATATGTTGTTTGTTGGTTGCTTAGATGCATTTAAATATATTTTTTGGCTATTATATATATTAGTTATTTAGGCTTGGTGTTTGTGGCTGTTATATATATATATATATATATATATATATTGGTGTTTGGGTATTTCCCGCAGTACATTTAGCGGATGCCCATAGTATCATTAGCGGATGACCTTATGTGCCCCACAATATGATAGTGGATGACCTTCTATACCGTGGTATCCTACATTGAAGTAGGATGTGTATTATTTATGTTGGCTAACAACTATGGATGTAGGAAAATAGGTTGGAGGGATCCAACTAGATTCCTCAAAATTTATTATTATTTGTTTTCAAATATATTATCATATACAATGTGTTAGAAAACCTGTGATAGATAATTGGGTGTTTTGGATGTTTAAATATCAATGGCTCTAATATTGATATATAAAAATATCATGAAAAGGGATTTTGAGATTTAAAAGGGGAAATCTTTTTTTTTCCTTAGAAATAGAATTTGAATTTCGAATGGGCTAAGAAATATTAACTTGTTTTAAATAATAAAAACAAATATTGAAATTATAAACAATGTTTATAAATTAAATAATGCGGGAAATTGAAGTGAATTTATAAACGGTGTTTATAAATAAAATGGAATAATTTTCATTAGATAATGCAGGAAATTGAAGTGAATTTATAAACGGTGTTTATAAATGCAATGAGAAAAATTATCATTTAGATAATTTGGGGAATGAAAATTCAAATGTGAATTCAAAAAGGGAAATTGAAATTAGTTTCAAAGAGAAATAATGAAATCTATTCTGATGTTCAAAATGTAAATTGAATTAAAATAAATCCGTATGGATTTTTTATTTGAATTCGATTAGATCGAATTTATTTTAATAAAATATTTTCAAAAAAGACATTATGATTTTATAAAACAGAAGTTTAAATTTATATATGAAAATAGATTCATTATTTATATATATATAAGTTATAATCAAAAAATTATTCCAAAGAAAGAATTCAGTTTAAAGTGATTTTGGAATGGAAACTTGTTTTAATATATAAACAAGGAAGTTGAATTTATAAACAATGTTTAGAAATCTAGAGAAATAAATTATCAATATATAATTTATAAATTTAAATTCAAGTATGAATTTAAAAGTGAATTGGAAATCATTTCAAAAAGGCAATGACGAATTTCATTTAGGAATTCGAAATATAAACGGAATTGAGACAAATCTAAGGATTTATAATTAGAATTCGATTATATCGAATTTTATAAATAATTTATTTATAAAGGGAATTGGAATTTAGTATAGAAGATTGAGTTATAAATAAATTTATAATTGAATTACGAAATAATCAACGATTAGGGATAATCGAGAATATTAAATTGGATTTGGTAAATTGGATGATTTATATTAAAATATATAATATGGAATTTGAATTGCTTTAATAAACATCGTTTTAATGTTTATATTTAAAATATAATTAAAACGAACTCGCAGCAGTTCGATAGTTCATAGTTTGGCGTTTCAAACTTCAATTGAGTATATATAACTCAATTTAAGTCAAAATTCTTTGAAACAAGAATTGTTAGGACCGATTTGATAATAGTTTTCTAATGGAAGAGAAAAATATAGATTTTGCCATATGTCAGAATCAAAATTCCAGAAAAACAACGCCATAATTGTTTTAAAACCATAACGGTTTATAAAATTTATAAAAGGATTTTAAACAAGTAAAATCCGAATTTATAAAATTTATAAAAGGATTTTAAACAAGTAAAATTATTGAATGAAGTTTACTAATTAGATAAATTATTAGCTAATAGAGTTGGATTGAATTAATTTTGGTTAAGTAAATTGGTTGGGTGAATTAAAAATGGGGAATTGAATATGGAAACTTGAATTAAATTTGGAATCGAATATGGAAAGTGAATTCGACTTGTTTATTAGTCAACAACAATGTGTTTAAACATGATTGATTCCTATTATAAGTGAAATGAGAAAATGAGCTAATCAAAGTGTAAATTGGCGAATTGAATGGGGTTAAATGAAAATGATGCATTGAGTTGGAATAAATTGGGAATGGACACATATATGTTAAATAGGTATGGAATGAAGGGAATGAAGATTTTAATTCGCGTGCCCGACAAAAAGGTACATGTTTAAATTCCATATGAGATTTTATGCGTCAAATCGGCAAGACGCTTGGCTTTTTTATTTTCTTTTTGAATGGAAAGAGCCTAGATAGGCGATTTGAGGTTTGAGCTATTGACCAATACAAAGGAGGTATTGGCGAAATTTTCCGAAAATTTAAGGAGTTGGAATACTTTTAAGAAAAATTTGTAACTATAAATCAGTATATCGATATATATATATATAATTCAATCAGGAAACAAACTTGAAATAGAATATTATAAACAAAAAGAAAATCCATAGTTAAATCTGATAAAAATAGAAACAGAAACATATACATGTTTTAAAAATAACTAATGGGTTTTAATGGTGTTGATTATTCGAGGTAAGTGGTCTTGTCTATTTTGAAGTTAAAGATGTTTTCAGTCAAGGTCTGAGAGGTAACTATACCCCAACTTGATTGGTTTCATTATTAACCGATAAATAGGAAGATTCAGTCTCGAAAATCAATGTTTAAAGAGATTTATTTGAATGCAATATTTTGGGTTGTTGTAACGATGTTTTACATAACATTAGTTTTGACCCAAGTAAGTGGAATTTTGGAAATATAGTAATAAATATTTCTTGAGTACAGAAATGAATGGTCGTGGAAGGGAGAAGTAATTTGAAATGAATTGCAATCATGAATAGAAAATATTTTCTAAATAAAGAAAATAAAAGAAGGCGATATATGAAAACGTTTTCCAAATAGTGTGAGAGGCCAAGATGATCTTTGAAATATTAGGTTAACAAATATTAATAAGAAAACGGAGAAGTGATTTAATTAATGAAATATTAATTAAGGGGCCCAGTGATTTGTTTGATGGATGAACGTATGTTTTTCATTGATAGTTAAATAACTGACTATCGAAGTATTTGCGAATATCGTTGTCAATATGGAGAGACCGGTTGGATTATTATCCGAGAACCACTCCGTATTGGCAGTAGCATTGCGAATCAAATTATATAAAGACAATTGAAGATGAGGTAAAGTGCAAGGGCTTTTTATGTTAATCCTAGGTAGAAATTTCCTAAGATTGATTAATGGAAATTGCGCCTTCGAATTCGTTCAGTCCTAGAGCGAACACGAACGGACGAATGTATGAAAAAGTATTTTCAGCGATCGCATATGTTGGTCTGTACAAATATACGTCTGGTGGCGGAGAATTTATTCTCTTAGCATAATATCTAGAGTATGTTTGTGCAAATCAATTTGTGATTAACGAATTTGACAATGCGACATTCAAAGTGATCGTGCTATCAATGAAAGGTAAGTAATCGTAACCTCAAGCCTCACAACCGGAAAATGGTATAAAATCGGGTAGATCGCATGGCTAAGTGGGTCGCACCCAAGTAGGGTGTATTGTCACCTGGTCTAGAGATTCCATTTACTTCTTAAATCTTTCGATGTTATCCCTTTCGGGAAACGGTTGCTGATCGTAACCATTGGTGACAATACATATGGTACTCTCGAGCGAAATAAGGGGTCGGTTGTGTTTAGCTTGGGTTGTAAGATGTTCTTGTTGAACTCGGTGTATTCCTCTCTAGAGATACACTGTCGGAAGGTTGTCCCATACCTTACCAGTTTGAAATCCATTCTCCAATAAGAGCCCGCAGTTTTAATTATATACTATGTATGTAGAGCATGAGATGCAAGCGTTCTTCTAGATCGTTATTTACTTGTTTTAGACACTATTATAATATCAAAAAAGTATTGATTTAAAAGAATGTTTTGGGTTATCGTAAGGTAAAAACAATTTGTGTTTATGTGTGGATCGGTCTTACGATTGTCCTTTCTTAAAAAAGGATTTTCAAAAGTTAAACCAAGTGGTTGGAGATTACTCACATCAGTCCCATGACTGACCTTGAGTTTATTTTGTTTTGTTTTACCCTAAACTCTTGGGTGTCCAAATTTGTACGGTAGTCAAGTAGTTCAGGTGTTTACAGATACACTTGGAGGAGCTTGGAGTAGGAGGCTTCAGCTTTATATAGTTATTGTTATTTCTGCTGTGTTAATATTATTGTACTCGGATGATGGTATGTATATGTATACAGAAAATTTTGTATTCCAAAATTTGTTATGTATAATATTTTATTCCGCTGTGATGTGAGATTCTATGTTGTTATTTTTGTTCTTGTATTCTAATATTTATTTCTTTCTAATTCTCATCCTCTAACTTCTTTCTATTTATGATCCAGTATGTTGAATAGTTGACATGGGTTTTATGTTGATTTTCAGGGACGAAAATCCCAGTTCGTTACATATATATATATATATATATATATATATATATATATATATATAACTTCTATCTATTTATGATCTAGTATGTTCGATTCTTGAATAGTTGACATGAGTTTTATGTCGATTTTCGGGGTCGAAAATCCCAGTTCATTATATATATATATATATCAACATTTCAAGTTTATGTATATTTTGCGCATACCCAAAACTCAACATAAAACTATATATTTCGACGTAGAAAGGAAAAAAAAGAGGAAGAAGAGAACATATTATAAATTTTATCGGAATCAAATGATACCATGTACTATTATAAGAAAATATAATTTAAATCCAATCAATGGGGATTTGCGCTCTAGGTTTTGTATCTAATTTGGATCTACGTTTACTTTCTGTTTTCTTTTCAATTCGGATTTGTAGATCTATCTGGACAAGGGATCTGGGCATCTACACCTTGAATCTACTATATTTTCCTCCAATTCTTGAATTAGAAATCCTAAATCTAAAATATAATTTATTTTTAAAGAGTTTGAAGGAGAAAGGAAATGGTAGAGCTCTGACACCTTAGTAGAAAATATAAGTTGGAAGTTAGGCCCTATAGGTTTATTTATAGTTGACCAAAAGAACCATGTTTGCCTGATTCAAAAGAATTAAACCCGAGCCGCTAAAATAAAATAAAATATGATGTATTCGCCCAAAATGTGTCTACCCATGCTTCAGGTGGGTCGACTTCTAGGTCGAACCCACTTCTGGGTTAGGTCGACTGATATACGATTTTTAAATCGTACAATAGGTCCTTTTCCGCATGATTTCTGGTTGTGTTTAAATGTTATTGCTAATGTTATATTTCTTAACCATTTTTATTGATTTCCAAATATTATTTCCTTTTTTGATGCGTGTTCATATTTCAAATTTAAATGCATAATCAATGTGCGAATTAACGTTTTTTTCATTTTTAAATTCTTATGTGTTTAATTCTTGTAAACGTTATTTTTAACGTTTATTTCTGCCATTTTAACACATAGTTTATTTTAATTTCAAATGCGTATTACTAATATATGCATATCCCTTAAAACGTTACTTGATTAATTTCATTTAAACTTCCTTTTATTGCATTGTTTTTATAGCATTTATGACGCATGTCTATTTTGCGCGTTACTTCTGAATTTGATGTCTTAATATATTTATTTAAAAAATATCTATTTGTGTGTTCACATTCCAAAATTAGTTATCTACATTCAGTTTTAGACGTTATTTCCATTGTTCCTCTTTTAAAGTCCTTTATGACATGCATTATCAATTTAAAGGAAACGTTGTCATTTTAATATTAATTACTTTCCTTTACTTGATTTAAACCTTTCTATCACACATTATTTTTCCCATTTTATTAAATGGTTAAGTTTGTTAATATGTTAACATTAATAATCTTCCATTACTTTCAAATGCACATTATTTGTAAATTAATGTGCGCACATATTTTCGGATTATTTTATAACGTACCATTTATTTACCTCCATTCCTTTTTCTGAAATGTTTCTTTTTATTTAATTCTATTCATACCATTGCACGTTTAGTTTGCATAGTGATAACTATTTATTTATTGCTCATTTTATAACACGTGTTTGTTTTCTAATTTCGTATGCACATTACTCAAGTAATTATTTTGATAGTTTTATTACTTAAAAAGGCGGGGTGTTACATCGTCAATAGTAGAATTTTGGCATCCTTGTTGAGTACTTACCTCTCCCTCGTCTGAGCATTTACGCACAATGTAGAGGTTTTTTCTTGTAGTCATAATTGCTTTCTAACAATATCAGCAACTTCAAAAAAGAAAGAAATAAGAAAGTGGACCTTTCCTCAATGGAAATGTTATCCACTAATAGATGCGAAGAAATACAGATAATTACGGGTTTCTCAATGAAATCACCAAAATGTTAGCACATAAAATTGCACTAATACCTAAAGAAGATTATATACAGAAAATGATGAGGACTATAAATGAGAAACGAGGAAATGAGTATATAATATTAAACATAGAAAATTATAGTGGCCAACATCCACTTCTTAGAAACTACATTAAATTCTTAGTAAATTTTACAAATACAAGATTTCGGATTAGTGAAGATCCAAATTATCATAAACCTGTAGCAGATTCTAAAAATTATTAAAATATCCAAATTTTATCCTTGGCACTCTATATCTATAGGCATTGGAGGCCCTAGAATTGCGAAAGGAAAAGTTGAGAATGTTGGTGGAGTAGAGATAAGGATCGCTTATATTCAGGAGATAGGTCTATATCGGCAAGGGGGTTGGATACCGATCTGGATTTGGCACGTCCCTGTACCGATCTAGATTAGAAGTATGTTTTTATTAGGCCACACCTCTGCTTTGACATCCATCTTGGAGCTTTTAGAATTTTTTCTTGTTTCTTGTCATTTCGTACGAAATAGTTTAACTTTGTGTTGATTGGTCTGGATTTAAGAGCTTCTGTATTTGAGTTTTGAGAATTCCATCATGTAGTTCTCTCGGGTTTGTTTGACCATCACCATTGTTGTAGATGAACTTTGATGCCATCATATCATCATTTCTAACTATTCGACCGACAAATATTTGGTAAAGGGCGTAAAATAAATGATCTGAAGTAGTCGGGCTGAAAGGCCAGGTAATAAGAAATATAAATGTTTTAGTTCGTTTAACCATAGTTGTTCTTTCATGTTTCGTTTGTAGTGTACTTTAAATATCATATGTCATTTGCATGCGTGAAAATTTAATTTTATCAAGCAAACGACAAAATAGAATATTCATGGTTTTGGCTTTGTTAGATGGCTTGTTCTTTTGTGCAACGGTCCAATAGCTTATGGTGGTGGTAGGTGCTATCATAAATATTCACGTACTTAGTTTAAGCCGGTGAAATGTAAAGGGCCTACTAATGATTGACCTTCTTGAAATGTGCTTGCCATATTAATCATCAACTAGGTTTTACAATAGTAGTGATCATTCCTTGATACCAAATGAAAATGCAGTGGAGTGTATAATATGGCTTGCATATTAGTACTTGAGTATATACTAATATATTCCAAATAAATGATTATAGTTAAGTATAATAAAAGTGATAAAAACGATCAAATCAGAGATTTTATACTGGCTCGAATCTCTCATCCTAATGTCCAGTCCAAATCTCCCCTTCAATTTTCACTAACTAAAAATCCTTCGCTTCACCTAAAGAAACAGGCTATCACTACAGGAAAACATGTTTTCAGTTGTGTTACATGGTTGCGTTTCAATGTCAAGTGCAACTATTGCTATTTTCCCTTTATTTTCCCCTATATGCTACCCTATCAAAATTTCCCAACTTCCCGCCAAACGTAATACATTATTAGGTTTCAATGGTCTGGGTTTTCCCTTTTTTCTCAAAACTCACCAAGCCCTAAAAATGTTTCCTTCGTTATCATAATCCCTTTGTTTTTCTTCATCATTATACTGCTCTCGCCTTGTTCTATCAAGCCCACTTCAATTTGCTGCTCGCCTCTACCAGTTTAATCAGTAAGATTTAATATACAAAAATTTGTTCCTATATGGATTTTATAAGGTTCTATATGGATTTTAGCATAAATCCTAAATCTTTACTTTTTTGAAATTTTACAAACTCTAAATTGCATTCATCTACATTAGTTTTAAAACCCCAAAATAGCTACCCCACTGTTTCAGCTTTGTAAACGTGGACCATCATTTATGGCCCACATAATAGGAACATCCTTTTAATTTATAATAATTGTGGCAGTTCTGTTGTCAACCGGAACTGGAGCGTCCGTGAATAGTGTGGCTGCCATGTAGCGTCCATGTCCGACGTGGCTGCCATGAGATTTGTAAATCTGTGAATAGTGAAACTGAATTATTTGGGCTTCTCTCCTTCTTTATTTTAGCATCAAATTTGTAAATCTGTGGTTATCTTAATATTAGATTCAATTATAAAGACCACAGAATAGCAGATCTGAATCAGATTCAAGGATTGGTGTAACACCCCGAAATTTTTAAAGAACATTATAATGATAAACTAAAGAATACTTAATTAAATATTGGGAATTAAGGAAAACGGATTGTACCATTGCGTTCGTCTCAGAATTCTGCTTAAGATAGACTCTGAGTTTGCGTAAAACCGACATTGTAGGAAGAAGATATTAAGGTTTGTAGTTTGTATACATATAAGTAAAATATAGATAAACAAAACCAGTCCAGAAATCAAAATCGAAGAGCGGGAAGACACGCGGGAAATCGACCCGTTGTGGTTGACCCATGCCCCATGGGAGTCGACCCATACAAGGGGGTGTCGACCCTAAGGTCGACCCCGGGGTCGACCCACCCTAGATCCAGGCCAGATCCCTCCCCTGCACTTGGACGCGTTTCTGAACGAGATTTGTTGGTGGTAGGCTATAAATAGGACCTCATTTTTGTAGTTTTATTCATCAAAAACAATAGACAAAACGAGATGCTACCCCAGCTTGGATTGAATCAGCCTATTTTCTCCAACAACATCTTATACGCACACAAGAATCTTTACTACAACATCAACACTCTTTTCTCAGTTCTTTAGATCCAGTCTCTGTGAGTTTATGTTGCTTTTAGATATAAACATTTAATAAGTAATCCTGACATGTAAATAAATCTGGATCTAAACCTATATCTGTTAAAAATCTAATTCATACCTAAATCGATCTGCCATTATGTATACACCTGATCTACTGTTCAGTTCTCATATGCCTATTCCTGATATGCCTAATTCTATCATCATATGCCTATTCTGCTAGTATGCCTATTTCTATCATCATATGTCTGTTTTGTTATTATGCATATTTCTGTTCTCTTCTCTCCCTTCTTCCCTTTTTATTTTTATAGCCAGGCTACCTTCAAGCCTAGGCCAGTCGTTGAAATATGCGAACAAATGAAATTGGGAATTGTTAGGAATGATAAATTGGGGAATAACATGTATTTTAAAACATGACTGGGATTTGGGGGTATAAACTATACCGTGATCTAAGACTTTAATTTGGGACATATCGTACATGATGATTTATGACTTGAGGGTGGGGAATGAAAAACCTATGATGAGCATGAATAATTGTTTTAAGAATGAATATGCCTAAATTTACAGTATATAGAAACTGTAACTGCACTTAGACATGAGGTTATATTACACTTGTGGTAGAAGTCTGCCCGGAACTGCCGGCAAATCCATCATCCACAAGTGGTTAATTTAATGTAAGGGGTCTAGTGCGTAAATGTACACATAACGGTGCTAAGACACGAGGTTAAGTCCAAATATGTGGTAGAAGTCTGCCCGGAACCGCCCGACATATCCAGCATCCACAATTGGTCGACTTAATGTGAGAAGTCTGGTGCATTAGCACACATGAATGAGAAATGATAATAACCTGTTAACCTGAAATATTTAACCTGTTTAAATTTGTGGGGGTTATATGAACCTATCAAATTGTGTAAGGGTTAAGTAAGCTTGTTTGAATCAATGGGGGATTAAGTAAATCTTTTAAGTCTGTCGGGGGTTATACGAACCCGTCAAACTTAACCTGTTTTATATGTTGGGGTTATGCGAGCTTGTAAATCTATTAGGCATAACCTGTCAAAATCCTAGTAGTGGCGATGCAAGCCTAGGGTGTGGCTTGTATCATCTGTTGTGTGGGACTTGTATCAGTCAGTAACCCATACTAGTATCCAAAGGGGACCCCAAACTAGGTAGGCGTCAGGGAACGCTTACTGAGCTGGTTATAACAGGTTCATATGGATGGAGGTGTCTGATGGCGCGTTCCGACGGAGCCATGTGCGTGCATGGATCGGCCTGCTTAGGAAAATAAGATTCTACAACACCAGTAGATATGGCTGTGCCTATCAGGGAAAGGGGTTGCCACTTTAGGAAGTGATACATCATACTGTGGGGCCAGCACAGGGTATCTACGAGATAAGGAGCCATTGATTGGGGTAGTAATTAGGGTACATCTAGTCCTGCTTATTTAGAAGCCCGTTATTATCGTTTGGGGTAACATCCTTTATTTCTGTTGGGCTGCCTGTTATTATCGTTGGGGGTAAAACCCGTCACTAGAAGTACACCTAAGTCTATCATTCTCACTACAACAAATTATGATATTAATAACGCGTTATTCTGAATTGTTATTATGTAACAACTCGAATTTCGCCTGACCCGAATCGATCGTAAATCCGACCAAAACCGTTCGAAATCCGGATTGCTTTGAGGACACGACGAATCAGAACACAAACAGAAGAACATTTCATTGCTTATTACAAAAATTTCATCAGAATACAAGAATATACAGAGTATGAATTACATATTACACATTTACTACATATCAGAGATTTAAATACATTACTGCAATGGAAAAATAATACAACACACAACTGAAAGAGATATACGGACACAGAGCTTTCCGGATATCATTCCAGCTGTAAACCAGGTTCCTGTGAATATAAATCTGCAAAACCAAAACTACTAGCTGCCCGTGTAGAAATAGGGGCACCCAGAGTTTAGGTTAAAACAATAAACTCCAGGTCAGTCATGTGACTGGTGTGAGAACTAAAACAGTTATTAATCTTTATTTTAAAGTTCGGTAAATCAAGGGACCACGCCGTATAACACAGAACGGGTTTCCTCCCAAGGATACCAGTGCATAAAACAACAGCGCAATGCTAAATAAAGAAAAATGAAGCTATTATAAGACCCAAGTCCCATCACACAATGCAACGCAAGCCAGAGGATAGGGTTTTTACCTTATAATAGCCAAGAATGCTTGGTACATGAAATTTCATGTTTTATTATTACTATAAGTGTATAGTGTCAAAACAATTTCAACCATAAGTATCAATCATAGACGGCATAAGTGCCCCATACCACTATGTCGCCATATGTAGGTTCTACAATCAAAACCGCAAAATCACGTATTGGAATTTGGATTTCCATCTGTGAACCGAGGCAAGGGATCGTCCTCACCGGCTTCAAGACTCTCTAGCTCGAGCCTCAGGGTTAGAGCGCATCGACCCTTGGATCGTCAGGGCTGGTCCACCGATGTGGATTAAAATGCCTGAACACCGCGTTTCCCCGCCCTTTGGGGGCGTAAATGAGCCAAATGACTCCATCGGCTCCACATAGTCACCGATATATCCGAGGCACCTCGCAACAGCAACAACCACACAGATGAAAATAATATAAATGTCAGGGCTGGTAGGTCACTGACACCACCCTAGCTAGAAGGAAACACATGCCCTCCCTGAGGTCCTCTCCCGTTTTTGGTTCACAACTGGGGCGTGAGGCTCGCGAATCAACGCTACACAAAGCTATGCCACATAGGCCATGCTTTGATCATCAACCACAAGACTCTGCTTTTCAACAAAAGCCTTGATCTTTTGCCACTTAGGCATGCCACACAGGCAATTCACTCCATGCGATTGATATCCATCAATATATAACCTCTGAGATCGTACGTCTCAGAGAAGGGCGTTAAGCAAGAGAATAAATTCTCCGCCGCCAAACAGATATATATTTAATAGAAATCAATCACACATAATAAAATCCAATGTCAGACACACAGTCCATTTACAAGTTCGTTCTGGGTCTGAACGAAACCGGAGGTACCTTGTACCTCGCATATCCATCGATCTCCAAGTACGTCTGGACGATCACCAACTGATTCCCTCCTCTTGGGTGTACAGCCCAATCAAGATCATCAGTAATTATCCAAACGACATGAAGACCTCCGGTCTTCGACCACCATCTTCATCCTCGACACATCGTCGAATCAGTTATTCAGAATGGGATAAACCCGGTTTTTCTGAATAACTCGCGTATATAATAAACAAGTGTAACACAAACAAAACATATGCCTCATTCCAATTCAGAATATTCTTATATTCAAATATTCTTATACTTTGGGAAAGGTTCCCATTAATTTTATCAACGATAAATTCTTTAAAATTTATTCTTCAATCTTCCTTTGGATATCAAATCAAACCGTATTAAGGTTTTCTAAACTAGTCCGGATTAGCGAACCACACCACAGTAATATTTTATTTTATTTCCCAATCCCAACCTATTCATCCCATGAAGTAAAACTGGTAATACTTCATATCTAACACCACAGTGTTATCGGTAAATTCAATTACCATTTCACGTTCAAATCTAATTAATGATTTAACTATCGCCTGGAGCAAAACTGGTGATACTTCATTCTCGATCATTTTAATCTAATTAAAGATTCATTAAAACTCCACTTAGTTTTAATCTTCACAAAAATCAATATCCTATCTTTAACCGGGTTAAAGAACCAATGTCATCTAAAACACGGTTCACGATAAACCCAAAATCACATTCCATTAATTATCGGGTTAAAGAACAAGTGTTATTTAAAACACCATTCACAATAAACCCAAAAATCTATTCAAATTCAATTCCAATTAAATATCATTTAATTGGTATACTTCATTAAATCTAAATAAAAAGATTTAATCTTTTTCTCAACTGGGTTTAAGAACAGTGTTAATGAAGACACCATTCACGACAAACCCAAACCCCATTTGATATTAAATACAAGGCTCTGAATAGAAAATATATCGGCTTATATTCAATATCAAATTCTACGACCAACAAATATCGTATTGGAAATAACGATATCAATATATCTTTCAAATTTCCATAACAATATCTGTATAATCACGAAATCCAACATCGAAATATTCCAAAGACAATTTCGATTCAAATCCATTCCAAATCAATTATTGGAAATTCTGGTTACTTCTAAAACCATTTCAAATCCAATTTATTTATTTTAAAAATAATTGGATTATAATTCTAGTTCAAAACTAGTTTATTTCGATAAAAATCTATTTTTATCTTTTTAAATATGGAATTTTTCATCCTAATTCTTTCCAAATCATTTCTTATTATTTTACACAAATTATTACTATTTTTAATAATTTTATCAAGGCCCGCACAGTCGATTTCCATCAACGGCCACCGAGCTACACTAACAGCGACCTTTTCCAAATTCGATTTGGACATAATTCCAAATCCAACCTTTAGATTTCAAATTTCTAATATTCGTTAGAAATCTCTTTTCGATACGAACCCAACGGTTCCGGGTTTAGGAGAATCCGACGGTCGGATCTCTCGTAATGTCCATTCGAAGTCAATGGTCGAAATTCGCGAACTGTCGCAGCGCCGCGCGTTCTATTCAGGCCATTTAATATATTATATATATATATTTCTTCGATTTCGTTTAAAAACGTATTTTATAAATCGTTTTAAATTCGTTTTCAAAATGATTTCAACTACATATTCAATTTCAAATCAAAATTGAATATTCCATATCATCGATTTACAAATGATAGTATTTTCAAAATATTATATTTTGAAATCAATTCCTTTCCGATATTCATTATAAAAATGAATAAAATCGATATAAATATCGTTCACGTCAAAATGGCGCAAATCTAATCAACACGGCTTTATATATTTCAATAACTTTGTTATTCTATTCAACAAATGAATATTTTCTTCAACACATGAATATATATTTCTTTCAACACATGTTTTCTTTTATTCAACACATAAACATATATTTTATTCAACACATGAATTTTCTTTTACTCAACACATGAATATATATTTTATTCAACACATGAATTTTTATTTTATTCAACACATGAATATATATATATTTTATTCAACACATGAATTTTCTTTATTTTCCAACTTGGAATGAGGCCAAATCATTTACCATATAATGTTAATTATATGGATTTTATACACACACGTACACTACAACAATCAAACACAGTCAACCATCACCCAAAGTGCATTCTACACTACATAAGCATCAAATATAAATACTTAACGCTTATAACAGCCTGTCAATCAATCGATCGACATATCAGCTGATTATTGGGACTAGTGTATGGCCAATTTCATCCCAACTCCCGTGTGGGGTTTTCACACAATCAAACACAGGTTTTATTTGTGCAGTTGGGCGATGTGTAAAATTTATCGTCCCAATCAATATCAGTCAAATGTGCGTATATAAACAAATCGTCCGATTTGTTTATAAATATTTATTTTATATACACGTTAAAAATTATATTTTTAACTATAAAATATTTTATTTCATTTCACTTCACACAATCAACTTTCACACCACAAACAACAAACAAACAAGTCGTCCATGGTCTGTGGACAACGGGTGTCGGGTGCTGCTAAGCACCGTCTGCATCCTAGTATATATTTTAACTAGAAAATAAAACAAAAGTGAGGAGTTCTCACCCATAAGCTAAACCAAACGCTACGACTCTTCATGTGTAGAAATCTTCGTTGTGCTCGCCTTTTGTCACTTTTGTTGTCCGTGTTCACTACATATATAAAAATCACATTTTTATAGTCTCTATTATATATAAAAATCATATTTTTAAAACGCTACTATATATATGAAGATTATATTTTTAATTCAACTCCACCTAGATAAAAATCATATTTTTATCATTCATTTCTTCACACAGATAAAAATCGTATTTTTATTTCATTACATCATATAAAAATTATATTTTCTTTTATTTTTAAAAATCACTTCATGCCTGCATAGAAATATAAACTTTACAAAAACAAAAATAAAAATATAATCTTTTCCTTTACAAAGATCCAAGCTTTTCGTTTATAAAAATATATCCTTTTCATACTTTTAAAAATCCGACCTTTTTGTAAATAAAAATCTAATCTTTAATTATAAAAATCCGATCTTTATCTCTATAAAAATCTAATCTTTATCACTACAAAAATCTAATCTTTATCACTATAAAAATCTAATCTTTATCACTATAAAAAATCTAATCTTTATCTCTCATTCATATAAAGAAAATCCAATCTTTTATTTTATATAAAATCAAATCATTTCATATATAAGAATATAATCTTTTTCTATAAACAAAATATAATATTTTCTTCGATAAAAATCCAGTTTTTCTTCTAAAATTATTTTTTTATATATAAACCATATTCCTTTTCTGAAGTTATTTATATAAAAACGTATTTTTATTCTAAAATAATTAAAAATAAACATAAACAAATCAAGAATGCTCACTGATTTTCGGTTTTACAGAGGAGGGGAGGGCCACTACGGTCTGAGTGGCGGAGGAGGGTGCTGCTGAGGCGTCAGAGCTTGGTGGCTAAGGGGTAGGCGCGCGAGGCTATTTCCATCCGGGGGGGGGTTGGTCCTTGAACGACGCACTGGAGGAGGGTCGAGCGACCCGGGGGGGGGCTTGGCTGCGCAGTTATTGGAGGGCGGCGACGACGCGAGGTTGGTGGGTGACGATGTACAGGCTGCTTTCCCCCTTTTTTTTTCTTCAATTTTGAAGGGGGGTTGACTTGGCAGAAGAGGAAGGAGGGGTTGATTATATAAATATTTATATATTTTATTATTTTAAAATTTCATAAAGCAACTTTTTATTTCGAGCTCGAAATCGAACTCACCGACTGTCATCCCTAGCTAATTACCCTCATTCCGAACACAATGGGATATGTATCATAGGCTGATTCGCTCGTTTCGATCAGTTTTCGTCAAATTCAAAATATAAATCAGTATATTGAATTTGAATGCGCATTTCAGTTTACCGGGGCCACATACGAACTCTAAAAATTCCCGAAAAATATTTTCTAGCTTCGTATTAATGATATGGTTCAAACAAACTAATTTCATCAAATTTCGAGACCGTTTGAAAAATGGTCATTTTCTGGTCGATCGAAATTGACTCAAACTGTTAAAACACGTTTTACTTCGCCACGCTCACATATTGATTCAGAAAATTACGAATTTTGAAACGTAGCAATAACTTGACATCACGGATCCAAAAAAAGTGGTTTTGTCGAAAATCGAAGTCGTTTGCAAAATTGCTATTTTTAAGGGCCAGAATTCCACATCGACTATTCTGAAATTTCAACTGGGCATAACTTTTTATCCCCGCTATGAAATTTCAATTTTTCGGATTTGTTGGAAAGATATTCTCAAATGGATTCTAATATTTTTGGTTTCGCTAAAATCCGGTTTATTTTGAATCATGTAAATTCGTTTGAACTTTGAAATCGAATTTTCGAACTATCGCGCCATTTCCAATTCCTTTTACAATTAAAAATAAATATCTATTTTCTAACGTCGATTCAAATAAATATATACATTCTAATTCTATTTAAAATAAATTTCTCGTCGTAATTATTTAAAATAATTCATTTTAAATATCCAAAATTCATTAAAATAGCCAAAATAAAAATTTTAAATTGGCTCGAATTTCCGGGTTATTACATATTATTTACAACTAATAATTTGATTTTCAGTTATTTTGTTTTGATCTCTCACGTGTAACGCTCCCTTCGTGAAATTTTCACGTCTCCCTCCAACTTCACAAATTAATGATTTTAGCCCAAATTCATTTCGCCTCCCTTCCGAAACCATTTCCCCTCCCTCCAAAATCATTTCGCCTCAGGTCATTTCTCTCCAACCACCTCACCTGATCGAAGAAGAAAACTCTTTCCATCTCTACTCTCCTCAATCGATCTGTCGAAGCTAGGGTGGGTTCGTGCGTTTTGGATCTAATATTTGATTTGGATCTATTCTTCGTTCTAATTAGTAGATCTGTGATATTATCTTCAGACAGTTACCTTTTCTCCGTATCTTTGAAGCGGTTGGTAATAGCTCAGCTTTTTAATTTAACAGCATGAAATAAGTAGGTAAATTATAAACTGAAGTTACATAATTTTCTTGTTTTGTTTTCGACAACATTTCTAGTAGGACAAAGGCGTTTTGGAAAGAACTAGAGAGTGCAAAACAATTCTGAGGAACATAAAGGATTTGACGGTTGAAGATGTTGTGATAGGTGCTCTTTTCGGGGTTGAGTTGTACTGTTGGTTCTGTGTTGGTAAAATTGCAAGCAGGGGCTTCACTTTCACTTGTTACTATTCTTAGATGTTTATACACACTATAATTCACTTGTGTTCTCCCAATTTTCGCTTAAATTGTGTAGAGGTATTTTTCTGTATGTAACCTCTTTCGTTTAAAAGAAACATTTTTCTAGAGCTCATTAGAGAAATTATTGAGAGCAAGACAAAGATTGTGTTTGGTAATAAATTTGTTGACATGCTGATTTTAATGATGGTGATTCAAATGTGATTTTTTTATTCCGCATATGAGTTTAGAAAGAAATACTTGAATGAGGGTTGTTTCTTCTTTGTTTATGATTATGACTAATACAAGGTATAACATAAATGATGTTTGTATATCACCTCATTTCGTACATACCTAATACATGGTCACTTAGGCATGTTTGCCAATTTTGATATCTGAATATTGGGATTGTTGTCCACTCATTAGATTTAATATCATAAAACAACTTTTTAACCAATTGGAATGTCATTTTTTTTGCAAGGATATGATGCTTCCTGTTTATTTTAAAATTGACTTTGAATTCTTGGCTAGCAGTCCAAGTGTTTCTCTTTCCTATGGCAGTTTAACTCTATAACTATGCTTTGTTACTATTTTTTTGTTCCTTTTTCTTAAGTTCCCGAAATCACGTTTTTCTCATAAACCAGTCTTTAGAACTGTATGAATGTAATCATGTTTAAATCATCTTCTGAACTGTACAAACATCATGGATTTATTCAGTTGAATTTATTAGTTAACAATATAACAACATTAATTTTTTTGTAAATTTGATAGCTTATTCAATTAGTTCCTCTCTTAGTCATTTATTGATCCTATGATCAATGATTCTAATCAACATAGCTTATTCAATTCAATGCTATGACTAATGGTTAATCACTATAGCTTATTCAATTTAGTACCGAATTTTAATATCTGCTACTATATTGCTTTTATCATGTTTCATCCAAATTGAAATTTTGATTGAAACGAATAATATCTCTCAAATGATCTATAGGTTTTGGGATATGTGAATGGTGCTAACATTGTCCACGCTCATGAGCTTATTCTTGGTCATTTAAGGTAAAGAAATAAATTTTCAAATAACTCTTTTATTGTTGCTTCATTGATATTTTAGATCATAGGTATGCTACATTGCGAGTAAGTCTATTGTTATTTGCTCACAATGAAATCAAGCATAATGGCTGCAACTTATTTTTTAGTATTCCATCAGAAAAGATTTCTAGATTCAAGGCTACATTTTAAAGTGATTTGTTCGTGATATGATTTAGTGATTAGATGTTGAAATTCATTTTTTTATCCAGTTATTTAGGTCCCAAGTAGCACTAAAAATTGAAAACTGATTTAACGATTATTATGCTTTCAAGTTGATATTTAAGAGGAGTGTCGATGCCATAGGGGAGCCTGAAGGCATCATAGTTAGTGCTGCAAGATCGGTTTAGCATCAAGTGTTGCCCAAAAGCTGTTTAATTTCTTGATAGAATTGTTCATGAGGAGAATGTGGGATATCTTATGTAATGGGAACCTACTAATGCATGAGGCGATCCACATTGGAAGGGCCTGGACCAGGGTAATGCCATCTCCTTCCTCCATGTTAGTGTACTAAGTAGTACCCTTAAGTAGACTATAGTTAATTATTTACAGCAACATACATTCACACACACACACACACAAACACACACACACGTATTATATACATACATACACACACACACATATATATATATATATATACATATTCATACACACATACGTTAATGATGCAACTAACAGTAGCATGCAATTTAGACTGAAAAGAAATGAACTGGCAATCTGACCAAGGTTCATACGATTCCTTGTGTAAACCATAAGATCAATAATGAGAAATAAGGCAATTTGACCATTAAGAAAAAAAACTATATGTTTTATTAGGAAAACTAGGAGATTTGAATAGGATTGTTAACTCCGTTAGTTCAACGCGGTTCAAGAAAATATTGCTGATAATATGATACGCAACGAACCAGACAGCTTTATAAAATATCGCTCCGACGCCATGATCTTAAGTCATTTACACGACATGAATATTGAGTCATAAGTCATTCGCCATACATGTTGATACTGTAAGGAACAATCAACTCATACAGTCTCGGACCATGGCGTACAACTCATCCCGCATTCATCATACCGCGTGAATCACCTTGCTGCCGCCATGTCGCAAAATCAGTCCGTTCCAATGTGATGCATCCAAGTCTCCATGCAACAGCATGTTGTTCATATTTGGTCCATAGAGCCATGACATTGGACCTCAAGGAACATTCCAATTTGTATAGTTCATGCAACAGCTAAGATAGTCATGTCGTCAGATCTAATATGCAACAAAAGATACGACATGTACATGAACTAAGACGTAACATTGCATGAATCCGAGTTGGTCATATTTCATTGTGTATTGTGAGACAAAGACATGCACTAACTATACGACATTAAACATACGCCGGACCATTCATAATGTCGTATGTGAACAACCCGGACTGTGTCATTGAGATCATCCATGTCGTTCACAACGACTCGAAGGCAATCATATCATGCCCTAAATTATGGCGTGGATTACATATCGTCCTTCCATAACCTGCAAGGATCATGACGTACACTACAGTGTTGTATCCATGTCGCACCGTCCATTTCCATGCCGCAATACTCATGACATTCAAGCATGGGGCAGTCATGCCGCAAAGCATAGTGGGCGAGACCATGTCGTTACTTTCTGATGTCAAGTATGTCGTTGGACAAATGAAAGTCATGTCATGATAGCAGCAAGCCTGCAATCAAGTCGTCCATTTAATGGAGTGTCAATGACGTTCCTACGACATTAAATCAAGTTAACGAAATGGTTAGAGAACAACTATAAAAGCTATAAAGTGAAGTAAAGTGCCAGATCCTATTTGGTAAACGGAAAGCAAAGCTGCTAATCCTATGTGAGCAACTAGGTGGACACGTGCAGGTGCATTAAGTTCGGATTTGGACTGTTGTGTTCATGCCATGACACGTGCAATCTCCTTATTGTTGCTTTGAAACAGGGAGTCCAAGTCACATGCATTTCAAGTAACGTGATTCATGACGTGACTCACGGGATGTTCCCATGTCGCTAAAATTCATGTCGTGGGATCCTTTAAATCATCCCGCTATAGTCCATGATGTTTCCAGCCCGCCATGGTCATGCCGTTAACTCGCTTGATTCATGAATTCGTTCACCATGCCGTTAGACAAAGCAAACCGTCCAGATGACATCTAAAAGGCGGATGGAAATTAAGAAGTAGATCATTGACATGTTGATGGCCCAGGATGGTTATACATCAGCATCGTTTAGATCCACTTTTGTAATGTCGTGGCTCAACATTCCTGGAGCGAGTTATTGCTTCAAGACAAAATGATCATGTGAATTAAAAGCATGTCGGCAGAAAGGCACAGGGGGACGTGGCGGCATATTGAATAATGTGGAGACTCCTTTGTATTCGCGTTGAACTTCCATGTCGCTGCACGTATAAGAGTGTCAAACCACACCCTCAAAGTTAGGTAAAAGGCAGGTCGTAAGCTTCATGGCGTTAAGGCGTCAATTCTGGGGTACCGCATGGAATTATATCGCTGGCATACTTCTATTTATGTCGTAAAGGCCATGGCGCAAGTATTCATGGCATTCAGACCGGTCATGTCGAATTTGAGTCATGTTGAAGGGGAGTCATGTCGAAATTGAGTCATGGCGTTTTCAACATAATTACAGAATTGCCACCCGGGCTAAACTCTCCTATAAATATCCCTCATAATTCAGTTGTAGAGGGGGAGACCTAAAATTCATTCCAAGGGAGAGACTCTATCAAATTGAAAAAGCATTTACAACTTCTCTAATGACTTCTATGGATCCAACAACTCCTTCTTAACTTCATGAAGATCAAATCTATGTCAATGATCAAAAGAGTCCTCTACAATTGAATTTAAGCATCTTCAATCCCATTCAAGCTACATGAGGAATCACTCCAACATCATTCAAGCAATTTCATATATTCTCTAATCCACTCTAAATCCGGATTTAACACAAAACTCCTACAAAGATCATGGAGAAGGATCAAAGCACCTAGGTGATTGGACGTTCATCACAAAGCTAAAAGCCTCTTCATTGTTCTTCGTCAAATCCAAGTGAAGTTAAATCGTAAAGAGGGTTAGAAGAGAGAAATGAATGTAATGAGGAATAATTCATATGTTGTAAGCTTGAATATCATAATGGAAATTGATTAGAAGTGGACGTAGATTCATATTGAATCGAACCACTATAAAAATTCATTTTGGGTTCTTATTAGTTTTTATCCGTTTATTTTGCGATTACGCGGTTCCATATTCTTACCGAATCAGTGAAGTGTAACTCTTACACCTTTGGTGTTTGATCCCAAATTGGAGCAAACATTTGGCGCCCACCGTGGGGCCGCATTCGCATTTTCTACCTCTTCTCGCACTCTCCCAAAGTTGAGATCCTTGCATTAAAGCTCTAAACTGCATTCTTCTCCGAAATTATGGCCGAATTTAAGAAGACCACTAGCAAAACCATGGTAGAAGCCGATGATGTTATTCATGAAGAAACACCGCTCACAAATCGCTTTGAAGTTGGCGAAAACTCGGAAAGTGGAGCCGGTGTGACTAAAAATGAATTGAAAGCCGCCATTGCCAACGTAAACAACCGAGTGGATGCCTCTACTAAGATGATGATGGAGAAACTTGATGCCATTCTTATGTTCGATCAAATCCAGCCCCTCCAAAAGTGCATGTGGATCTCAAAGAGAATGATAAATCGTCCGCTTCCGATCATAACCGCAATGACAATATACAAGACGATTATGATTGGATAAGTGGCGGGGACGAAGTTAACATAGAAGAATTGAGATCGAAAGCTAAGAACCATTCCATAGCGAGTGCTCAAAAAGCCGCTAATCCTATCACGGGGGCACCTCTTCGTCGAGAAGGCAAAGGGCCTAAGCTCTCTAATCGAGATCATATGCCTAGACGGACATTTGGTAAAGGAGTCGCCTTCACCGAGCGACATAACACTGAAGAATATATCTCGGATATGATAGAACGAGCCATGAAAAAGAATCAAGCTAGCAAAGACGATGAAAGAGAATGGGACTTCTCCCCGGAAAGGACTCCATTCACCGAAAGGATCCTTGGAGCAGAGTGTCCAAAGAAATTCAATCCTCCGACTTTGCCTCCGTACAACGGCCTTGTTGATCCTAACTACTTCCTATTCAAATACGAGTGGCATATGAGTGCAGCTAAAGCAACCGATGAGATGAGATTCACATACTTTCCTCTTTACTTAGAAGGTGCTGCATCATTGTGGTTCACAAAGCTACCACCCAAATCCATCGATCGGTTCTCTGACCTGACCAAAAAGTTCAAGGAGCAGTTCCGCTTGTACGCTACCAAAGCCAAGGATGCTATAACGCTTTCAGCAATGAAACAGAATCCAGGGGAAACTGTCAAAGCCTTCCTTAGTCGATTCAATGTTGCTTTGTCTGAAGTGAGGAATCCAGAGCCACGCATAATTCTCATGGCTCTACTCGACACTATTGACAAAACAAGCGAGTTCGGAAAATGGATAAAAATGAAGGAACCAACTACGCTTGACAAGTTCTATAAGAAGGCGGAGGAGTACATGAGGGTGGACGATAATCCGATACCCCTTCAGGTCATTGATGACAACCAACTCCTTGAAGCTCCTAAAAATATGGCTGTCCAACCTAACCAGAAGAATAATCAGGGACAAAAGCGAACCAATGATGGGAACGATAACAAGTCTAATAAGAAGTCTCGCCTTTTCAACTCATCAGAGCTAACGCCTTTGAATGACACCCCTGAAAATATCTATCTTGCAACAAAAAGTTCTGAAGAGTATGCAGAGCCGAATCCGATAAGGGTAAGCGATAAAGCAGCAAACTCAGGGAAATTCTGCAGATTTCATAACCAGCCTGGTCATAGCACTAATGAGTGCCGACACCTGAAGAATCTCATTGAGGAATTGATCAGAAAAAACAGGTTACAGCAGTATGTAAAGAATCCACAAACCATGAATCCTTCTGCTGCTCCTCAGGGACAAGGGGCATCAAATGATCAGTCTGGTCCAAGCAACGTAGCTTCTGCTCAAATCATGCCAAGGCCGATTATCAACTGATAACAACTGATCGTGCTCCCATTGTAGTGGCTCAAAAATAAGCAATCAACGTCGCTACATCTTTACTCCATGCTCTATTTCTCGCTTTAGTTCATGCTTTACTTCGCGTTTTACTTTCTGTTATATTGAAAGAAAAAAAAACTTTATGTAAACAGTCTGTAATAATCTGCAAGTGATGCACTGAACATTAGCTCTATGACTAAGAGCATGTCTGTTCAAATGAATTTCTTTCTTGCAAAGTTATATGTCAAATCAAAACATTCTTAAAAGATGGTTTCATATTGCAGGCCATTTGTCGAGCACTAGTTCCTGAAACATCGCGACCCCAACAACGCTAGTTCAAGAGCCGAATGTTGTAAATATTAACATGTACAAATGCAAAATAAGAAAAGCACTGCCTTGAAAAGTGAGTGGGAAAGTCGCAAAGATTCAAACAGCGAGCAAGCGCCACGACAAACAAGCACGAGAGCTGAAATTTTTATCGAAGGGGCACTTCCCTAAGTGGGAGGTTCAGAGCTTCAGTTCCTAAACCATAATAGCATGCTAAGTCGAGCATCTGACAAAGGGACTAATGACTGCCCCGCGAAACGATGTAACAGCCACCAAGACCGTTTGCGTAGCATCTGGAATCCCCAGATGTGAAGAACGAAAATCCATTTGCGTAGCGTTTGATATGATCAAACGTGAGAAATGAAAATCCATTTGCATAGCGTTTGATATGATCAAACGTGAAGAATGAAAATCCATTTGCGTAGCGTTTGATATGATCAAACGTAAAGAATGAAAAGTCCATTCACGTAGCATCTGAAAAATCGGATGCGAAGAATGACAAGTCCACTTGCGTAGTGTCTGAAAATCTCAAGCACGACAAGTATCGGGTTTTACCCTAAGCAGGGGCACAAAATCTAAATTACTTCCCGTAAAGAAGACTAGCAATGGCCTCCTAAACCGGGGCATCAATAATCAGAGACTTCTCCAAAGAGAAGCAGAGAATAAATTACAAATACATATTTCTCAAATGAGAAATATCGTATAACATCATATAAGTTATAAAGCGATAATGTTTGAAGTCCACAGTCGGCATAGTCGGTTAACTGATTTCAAGCGTTAACGTGAATTCGAATTAGAATATCGTATTTGAGCAGACAATATTTGACGAGTTATAAATCGTTGAATAAAATAATTCTTTACAAATACTTTATTCGGTTCAAAAATAAAATTTGCTATAGTACATGATTAAACTAATCTGTTGTTGATGTGGGCAATCAATGACAAAGTATAAGTTCACAAGTTGTGCAAATACTTGTTTTTTTTACAGAGCAGGTATCACGAAGTTCAAAGCACAATTTTCCATAGCAAAAAAAAAGCTACGACAGAATCTCAATGTAAATTATGTTTATTTCGAAGCCCGCATTTCTCGCAAGCAAGAAATACAAGCTTCGAGGGGCAAATGTTAACTCCGTTAGTTCAACGCGGTTCAAGAAAATATTGCTGATAATATGATACGTAACGAACCGGACAGCTTTATAAAATATCGCTTCGGCGCCATGATCTTAAGTCGTTTACACGACATGAATATTGAGTCATAAGTCATTCGCCATACATGTCGATACTGTAAGGAACAATCAACTCATACAGTCTCGGACCATGGCGTACAACTCATCCCACATTCATCATACCGTGTGAATCACCCCGCTGCCGCCATGTCGCAAAATCAGTCCGTTCCAATGTGATGCATCCAAGTCTCCATGCAACAACATGCTGTTCATATTTGGTCCATAGAACCATGACATTGGACCTTAAGGAACAATCCAATTTGTATAGTTCATGCAGCAGCTAAGATAGTCATGTCGTCAGATCTAATATGCAACAAAAGATACGACATGTACATGAACTAAGACGTAACATTGCATGAATCCGAGTTGGTCATATTTCATTGTGTATTGTGAGACAAAGACATGCACTAACTATACGACATTAAACATACGCCGGACCATTCATAATGTCGTATGTGAACAACCCGAACTGTGTCATTGAGATCATCCATGTCGTCACATCCATGTCGTTCACAACGACTCGAAGGCAATCATATCATGCCCTAAATTATGGCGTGGATTACATATTGTCCTTCCATAACCTGCAAGGATCATGACGTACACTACAATGTTGTATCCATGTCGCACCGTCTATTTCCATGCCTCAATACTCATGACGTTCAAGCATGGGGCAGTCATGCCGCAAAGCATAGTGGGCGAGACCATGTCATTACTTTCTGATGTCAAGCATGTCGTTGGACAAATGAAAGTCATGTCGTGATAGTTGCAAGCCTGCAATCAAGTCGTCCATTTACTGGAGGGACAACGACGTTCCTACGGCATTAAATCAAGTTAACGAAATGGTTAGAGAACAACTATAAAAGCTATAAAGTGAAGTAAAGTGCCAGATCCTGTTTGGTAAACGAAAAGCAAAGCTGCTAATCCTATGTGAGCAACTAGGTGGACACGTGCAGGTGCATTAAGTTCGGATTTGGACTGTTGTGTTCATGCCATGACACGTGGCATCTCCTTATCGTTGCTTTGAGATAGGGAGTCCAAGTCACATGCATTTCAAGTAACGTGATTCATGCCGTGACTCACTGGATGTTCCCATGTCGCTAAAATTCATGTCGTGGGATCCTTTAAATCATCCCGCTATAGTCCATGATGTTTCCAGCCCGCCATGGTCATGCCGTTAACTCGTTTGATTCATGAATCCGTTCACCACGCCGTTAGACAAAGCAAACCGTCCAGACGACGGCTAAAAGGCGGATGGAAATTAAGAAGTAGATCATTGACATGTTGATGGCCCAGGATGGTTACACGTCAGCATGGTTTAGACCCACTTTTGTAATGTCGTGGCTCAACATTATATCAAAGGTACTATGAAATATTCGGCCATCCTAGAGCGAGTTATTGCTTCAAGACAAAATGATCATGTGAATTAAAAGCATGTCGGCATAAAGGCACAGGGGGACGTGGCGGCATATTGAATAATGTGGAGACTCCTTTGTATTCGCATTGAACTTCCATGTTGTTGCACGTATAAGAGTGTCAAACCGCACCCTCAAAGTTAGGTAAAAGGCAGGTCGTAAGCTTCATGGCGTTAAGGCATCAATTCTGGGGTACCGCATGGAATTATATCGCTGACATCCTTCTATTTACGTCGTGAAGGCCATGGCGCAAGTATTCATGGCGTTCAGACCGGTCATGTCGAATTTGAGTCATGTTGAAGGGGAGTCATGTCGAAATTGAGTCATGACGTTTTCAACATAATTACAGAATTACCACCTGGGCTAAAATCACCTATAAATATCCCTCATAATTCAGTTGTAGAGGGGGGACCGAAAATTCATTCCAAGGGAGAGACTCTGTCAAATTGAAAAACTCATTTACAACTTCTCTAATGACTTCTATGGATCCAACAACTCCTTAACTTCATGAAGATCAAATCTATGTCAATGATCATAAGAGCCCTCTACAATTGAATTTAAGCATCTTCAATCCCATTCAAGCTACATGAGGAATCACTCCAACATCATTCAAGCAATTTCATATCTTCTCTAATCCACTCTAAATCCGGATCTAACGCAAAACTCCTACAAAGATCATGGAGAAGGATCAAAGCACCTAGGTGATTGGACGTTCATCACAAAGCTAAAAGCCTCTTCATTGTTCTTCGTCAAATCCAAGTGAAGTTAAATCGTAAAAAGGGTTAGAAGAGAGAAATGAATGTAATGAGGAATAATTCATATGTTGTAAGCTTGAATATCATAATGGAAATTGATTAGAAGTGGACGTAGATTCATATTGAATCGAACCACTATAAAAATTCATTTTGGGTTCTTATTAGTTTTTATCCGTTTATTTTGCGATTACGCGGTTCCATATTCTTACCGAATCAGTGAAGTGTAACTCTTACACCTTTGGTGTTTGATCCCAAATTTGGAGCAAACAAAGATATCCCAAGCTTATTTGGCATAGTCAATAAAAAGGGAACAATTATAAGTATAAAATATTAAATATAATTGACTAAGTTATTGATATCAAAATCCGGTATGTTCTCTTCTTCGTGTGTGTGTGTGTTTGTTCTCTTCTTCTGGATTTTGTTTGTCATTAAAAGGTGTTTTTGAAACTATTGTTATCTGCAGTGATCAGCAGCTACGGAGTATGAGAAGGTTAGTCAATTGCCCATCAATTGAAGGGAAGCTTTTTAATTGTTCACAGACATATTTGTTGGGTCTCTTTGCTTGCCCAAAGACCTAACTTTAGACCCAGAGTAGTGGGGGGCTAATTGTACGTGGGTGACTATTGCTTATAATGCATCAGCTTAACTCAGTTAAGCATATAAATGTGTAACAAAGGCCAGACTTTGCCAATAAAAAAAATAGTTCAGCTTTTTATTGCATAAGTTTTGTGCCACATTTTGGCCTAAGCATTTTAAAGCTACATTTTTATTTGTTAAAGTCAAAATCATAATAGCAAAATTGTAACACCCCGAATTTCAATTAACACTAATAGTTAGTAATTAAAGTATAATTAATCTCAGATGGGAGAACCAGGGGAAACGGGCTGCGTCATTGCGATCGTCTCGGAAAAATACGCGAAATAGAGTCCGAGTTTTCGAAAATCGGAGTCCATATGGCCCAGTTATGGCCCGATGAAGTTTGCAGAAAATTTGAAACTAAAAACAGATTTATAATTTAAAATTCAGATTTTAAAATAGAGCAGGCGGGGCCAGGCGGGAAGGTTCCCGCCCTACCCATGTCGACAGGGCTGTCGACAGGCCTGTCGACAGGGGTGTCGACTTGCCTGTCGACTTGCCTGTCGACAGGGGGGTGACGCCCAGTGAAACTGGGTGCACCAGTTTGGGTTCTTGGGCTGGCTTGGTGGGCTAGTTCTGGAAGCTTCTTGGATCTGACGGATCTAATGGTCCTAAATTAATCTAGGGTTAATCTAAGGGTCTAAAATGCAACCTAATCCTATAAATAACACCCTAACCCTACCCTAATTCATTCATAATTAAACCTAGTAACTAAACTATGGCAAAATGCTAGCTCTCATGGCCTCCACTAATTTTATGAAGAGGGTTGCATACTAATCACTCTCTAATCAACCTCTAATCCCTTCTTAGCATCTTAATCTTCTTCATTTGGTGTTCAAAGTTGCTAGTTGTGAGTTTCTATCACTTTGATGATCTTTTGGTAAACTAATTAGATGAGATGTGATGAGATTTATGGTTTTGTATGTGGGTTAAGGAGCTTTGAATCATATGATATGATGTTAGCATTAATCTTATGTTTATGCATGTTGAGTATGTAAGTTTATGCAAGTTTAATATGATGTATGTTATGTTTGCATGATGCTAAATATGCAAGTTGTGGGCTATGTAATCATATGCATGTTATGCAAGTTCATGGTGATATGCTATGCAAGTTACATGTATGTAAATATGCAAGTTACATGTATGTAAATATGCAAGTTACATGTTTGTTAATATGCAAGTTACATGTTTGTTAATATGCAAGTTACATGTATGTAAATATGCAAGTTACATGTTTGTTAATATGCAAGTTACATGTTTGTTAATATGCAAGTTACATGTATGTAAATATGCAAGTTACATGTTTGTTAATATGCAAGTTCATGATGACACATTATGCAAGTCTATGAGTTAATATGCAAGTTTGTTATGCAAGTGAATATGTAAGTTATGTGACATATTATATGCAAGTTATGTGACATGTTATGAAAGTGCATATGCAAGTTATATGTTTGTTGTTATGCAAGATGGCACCTTTGAAACATGTTCGTTCATATGCAAGTTGACACCTTTTATGTGTTATATCATGAGAACGAAATTACGTGGGAACGAGGGGGTAATTAAATGCATAGGTTAATAAGATTGTGTGAAATTAATATAATAAACTAAATGAACATAGTATGGGAATTTGCCTATTTAGTTAGGTGTACCCATACTATGTGTTGGGAATTTACCTATTGAGTTAGGTCTACCCCATGGGAATTTACCTATTAAGTTAGGTCTACCTATGTTAAGAAAACTTGATTAATTAGGGATAATTAATATAAAATTATGAGGGTGATTAATTAGGTATAATTAATTGACTAAGACACGAGGTTGGACTCAGTTGTAGCGTAAAACTGCCCGGACCCAACCGGCTTAACCAGTTGCTACAAATGTTAGCCCAATGTGAGAGGTCTTAGGCACAAACTAAATACGTAATTAATGTAAAGACACGAGGTTAGACTCTGTTATGACATAAGGCTGCCCGGACCCAACCGGCTTAACCAGCGGTCATAAAAGCCAGTCTAATGTGAGAGGTCTTTACAAAGGTTACGTTCTAAATTAATTAATTAAGAAACACTTAACCACATTAGCATGTAGAGGGACATGAGGGGTTAAGTGGGTGCCTTGGGTGGCATGAGAAAAATCTAGTGGTTGCTTTGGGTGGCAATAGAAAATACGATTAGAATACTTAACCGAAATGAAACATGTAATTAAAACATGATTAAAGGGTTAAGTGGGATATACTAGAAAAAGGGACAAGCTTAGGTGGGTAGCTTGTGGAGGCCCATTTCAACCAGTAACCCATACGTATCTTTGTGGGCTCGACCCATGTCGAGGACGGGACACGCATACTGGGCTTGACTGTAAGAGGCAAACGGGTTAGCGGTGGCAACGCAAGTCCAACGGGCTTCATATGCGTGAGTGGGCCCGGGCTGGTAGGTAAGCCGTTGTTGCATCGTGTAGATATAAGCCGTGCACCGTTAGTTTTATCAGGTTGCCACATTGGGGAATGATACATCCCACGGTGGGGCCAGCACGGGTATCTACGTTAGGGAGCCGATCGAATGGGGAGTAGTGTGTACACCTAGTGGATTGTAGGGCCCCGTGGCGCCTACTTGGTCACCTAGGGGTACGCAAGTACTATTTAGTAAATTTTATAAGTCCTTGGGTGGGATCAACCTTTATGTTAGAAACGACTGGTGTGGTGCAGTTTAGTAATTTACCTTAGGGAGGGTAGATGCGTCTTTATCCTTTATCTTAGTTCAGTTGACTGCTTAGGGTACCCATTCATCCCTATATGTTACCGTATATCAGTTCATGTCTTCTCTGGTTACTTTAACGATTGTATTGTTAAAGTTATAGGACTCGCTCAGACTTATGTCTGACCCCGTTGTTTTTATCTTTTTCCCAACCCTCAGGTCCTGTGGTGGATCCTAGCAGTAGTGGAGCTTGATCGGATTGCTGTTCCAGTCTTGAGGAGCTTGGATAGATGTAAAGCTCCAGTTATCCTGTTATCTTTCCTTTTGTTTTGGCTATTGTATGAGAGTGGGATTATGTACTTCTTTATTTTGATGGATATTGTACTTAACTTTTACTGTGGTTTTATGATGTAACCAGACATGTTTTATTTCCGCTGTTATGATATGATGTTTTAAAATTTCAAGTACTATTTATATCTGTCACGGTGAAATTTTTCTGTTCTATATTCACTAAAATACTCCACCGATGCTATGGCATTCCCTTAGTGAGTGACCATAGCGGGTGTGGGGTGTTACACGTGGTATCAGAGCTTAAGGTTACCGGAACAGATAAAATTTTTGAGAAAAACTATTTTCTAAGAGTATTTTCGAAGAGAGTATTTTCAAAAGCATGTCTTCTAAGAGAAAAAGTTTTTTTGAAAAAGAAAAGCATAATCCCCAATAGCCATATCTTTATCTTTCGGAATCTCCTTTTTGAATCTTTCCTCTTTCGTTTCAGCATGGCTGAAGATCTTAACATCCCGGAGGGTTTAGTTATACCACTATGGTATAGGAGGTTGCAAGAGGCTAGGGCCGCGGCTGCGGGTCCAGCCAATGCTACTACACCAGAGACAACCGCTCCTCCTCCTCAGCCTAGAGTGGATAATTTTGCTAAGGTTTGCAAGGAGTTCAAGGCTATAGGAGGGAAACCTTTTCTAGGTTCAGAGACTTTCGTAGAGGCTAGAGATTGGCTTAAGGAAGTGGAAGAGTTGCTAGATATCTTTGAAGTGGAAGAAGGAAAGAAAGTCAAGTTGGCGGCTTGGTTAATGAAGGGAGAGGCCTCATTCTGGTGGGAGGTCACTAATGGAGAACGCCCGGTTGACTCTTGGGCAGATTTTAAGCAAAGGTTTGGGGCTAAGTTTCTCTCAAGGGCGGAAGAGAATCTGTTTATGGAGAAGTTCTTGAATTTGAAGCAAGGGAATCTCACGGTGAAAGAATATGTCAACAAATTCAATCAATTAGCAAGGTTTGGCATAGAGTTGGTGAATACACCGGAGAAAAAGGCTTTGAGGTTCGTTAGAGGCTTGAACGAACCATTGCAAGGAATAGCTATGACTCACATTCCTATGGGGGCCACTTTTGAGAAGCTTGTCTACATGGCACTTATGCATGAGGATGATAAGAATTCTAAGGCACCAGAGAAAAAGGGGGATCAGAAGAAACCGCAACAACAACAACAAGGCAAGAGCGGAAAAGGCAATGGTGACAAAAAGAAGAAGTGCTTCAATTGTGGAACACCAGGACACCTCAGTAAGGATTGTCGCAAAAAGAAGAAGACCGGTTGCTTTCATTGTGGTGAAGCAGGGCATCTTGTGAAAAACTGCCCAAAGAAGGGGCAGAAGACGGGGTCTACCTCAGGAGGTCAGGTGCAAGCTCTTATAGCACCACCTCAGTCAGGGGGACAAGTTCAGGTTCTCTCAGTTCCACCGATTCAGCAGAGAGGTAGAACTATTTCCGTTGAAAGTCTGGTTTTTCTGTTTGATCATCCAGTTCGTACTTTATTTGACTCTGGCGCATCGCATTCTTTTATCTCATCATCGTTAGTTGAGTCACTGCACTTAGACACCAGTCTAGTTGATGATCCCTTGGTTGTTTCAAACCCAATTGGGGGCTCTATATATCTGTCTATGATATGTTTGGGTTTGAAGATTTCTATACTTAGCGTTGAGTTTAGATGTGATGCTTTTGTATTGGGCTTCACGGGCTATGGGCTGATTTTGGGCATGGACTGGTTATCCAGTAATGGTGCCGTTCTTGATTGCGAAAGGAGAGCTGTTAGGCTCATGACCCGCTTGGGTAACACTCTCGAGATCTCTTGTAATCCCAGGGATTCTGTTATGCTAAGTTATCTTGAATCGCTTGAAGCTTCGGTCGAGAGTTTGCAATCTGTTAGAGTGGTCCGGGAATATCCGGATGTGTTTGAGGAGGTGAGGGGCTTACCTCCGAAGCGGGAGATTGATTTCCGAATTTATTTGGTGGATAATGCCAAACCAGTGTCTTTGCCAGTGCGCCACATGGCTCCTCGTGAGAGAAGAGAACTTCATAAGCAAGTAGGGGAGTTGCTTGAGAAGGGGTTCATAAGGCGAAGTATATCGGAGTGGGGAGCTCCAGTAGTGTTTGCCACGAAGGCGGATGGGTCCCTCAGACTTTGTGTGGATTATAGAGAACTTAATAAGCTCACGAAGAAGAATAGACACCCATTACCGAGAATAGATGATCTCTTTGATCAGTTGGTTGGCGCCTCAGTGTTTTCACAAATGGATTTAGCTACAGGGTTTCATCAGTTAAGAGTGGCGGAGGACAGTATAGAGAAGACTGCTTTCCGGACTCCGGATGGTTTTTATGAGTGGCTAGTGATGCCATTTGGGTTGACAAACGCCCCTGCATACTTTGTTGATCTTATGAGTAGAGTGTTCAGAGAGTATCTGAATAAGTTTGTAGTAGTTTTTGTGGATGACATCTTGGTCTTTTCCAAGAGTGAAGAAGAGCATGCCTTACATCTCAAGGAAGTGTTGGAGACTCTTCGAGCACATAGTCTTAAAGCTAAATTCTCTAAATGTCATTTTTGGAGAAGAGAAGTGCGATTCTTAGGGCATGTGGTCTCTAAGGAAGGGATAGCTGTGGATCCCGCAAAGATAGTATCTATCCAGGATTGGAAAGTTCCTAGAAATGCTACCGAAGTAAGAAGTTTCTTGGGGTTGGCAGGATATTATAGGAAGTTCATCAAAGACTTCGCGAAGATATCAGCCCCATTAACCCGCTTGACGAAGAAGAATCTGGTTTTCTTATGGGACGTAGATTGTGATGATGCTTTCCAACGGTTAAAGAGAGCTTTGACCACCGCTCCAGTTTTAGTACTCCCAGATGGGAGTAAGCCGTTTGTTGTTTATACCGATGCTTGTGGAACAGGATTAGGCGCAGTCTTGATGCAGGAGGGAAGGGTAATAGCCTATGGAGGAAGACAATTGAGAGTGCATGAGAAGAATTACCCTACCCATGATCTAGAGTTGGCCGCGATTGTTTTCACACTTAAGTCTTGGCGCCATTATCTTCTTGGTGAGAGATTCGAGTTGTTCACTGACCATAAATCATTGAAGTACTTATTCTCTCAGAAGGATTTAAACTTAAGACAGCAAAGGTGGATGGAGTTCTTAGCATCCTATGATTTCGAGATAGCGTATACTCCTGGCAAGGGTAACGTGGTGGCAGACGCCTTAAGTAGAAAAAGGCTATCTTTGAGTCCATTGTTCGTGTAACGACGAAGCTTGGAGTTTCTTTCTTTGTTTGACTTCAGACCTTCTGTTGATTTTGTACCTGGTTTGTTGGCATCCTTGGATGTTAGACCTACTCTTTTGAGACGGATTGGCGAGGCTCAGCGAGACGACCCACAGTTGGTTGAGTTGGTAGAGAAGCTTATGAGGGGGGAATCGTCCAGCCATTTGGGTAGATACACCATAGATGATAAGGGATGGTTGCATAGAGACGGTAGACTTTGTGTACCGCAAGATGAGGGTTTGAAGAAGGCTATTTTGGATGATGCACATCGTTCAAGAATGACTATTCATCCCGGTGGAGACAAAATGTACCAAGACATGAAGAGAGTTTTCTTCTGGGCCGGTATGAAGAAAGATGTGGCCGAGTATGTGGCTAGATGCTTAGTATGCCAACAAGTTAAAGCGGAGCAAAGGAAACCCGGTGGGTTGCTACACCCATTGGAAGTTCCGCAATGGAAGTGGGATAGTGTCTCGATGGATTTCATCGATGGGTTACCGAGATCGAGGAAGGGCAATACGGGGATTTGGGTTGTGGTAGACAGACTTACCAAAAGTGCCCATTTTATACCCGTGAAGAGTAAGAGGACCGCTCCATGGCTTGCTTCGGTCTATGTGAAAGAGATTGTTAGATTGCATGGCGTGCCATCCAGCATTGTGAGTGATCGAGATCCTATCTTTACTAGTGAGTTTTGGAGAAGTTTGCAAGAGGCGGTAGGGACTCAGTTGTGTTTGAGCACCGCATATCATCCTCAGACGGACGGTCAGACCGAGAGGGTGAACCGTATCTTAGAAGATCTCTTGAGGCTTTGTATCTTGGATTTTGGAGGTACATGGGAAGAACATCTTCCTTTGGTGGAGTTCGCATATAATAACAGCTTTCAGTCCAGTATTGGTATGGCTCCTTTCGAAGCTCTTTATGGAAGGCCTTGTCGATCTCCTACATGTTGGTGGGAATCTACGGATAAGATCTTGCTTGGGCCAGATATGGTTAGAGAGACTTCAGAGAAGATTGATTTGATTCGAAGAAGGATGAAGGCAGCACAAGATAGACAGAAATCATATGCGGATCGGAGAAGGACGGATCTTGAGTTTGAGGTTGGGGACATGGTTTTTGTCAAAGTATCTCCATTGAGAAATGTGGTTCGCTTTGGGTCCGTTGGGAAGTTAGCACCGAGATTTGTTGGGCCGTTTCCTATTAAGGAAAGGATTGGACGGATGGCATATAGGGTGGAGTTGCCCGACAGACTTAGTGGTGTTCATGATGTATTCCATGTATCACATCTGAGGAGGTGCTTACATGAGACCGCAGAGGTGGTAGAGCCGAGCTTGCTTAGAGATGTAGAGGTAGAGCGTAACGCGACGATTCGACGAGCTCCTACTCGCATCCTTGGGTCAGAGACTAGGAAGTTGAGGAACAGGGAAGTTCAGCTAGTTAAAGTGCAATGGGGAGATGACGAAAGCAATGCTACTTGGGAGACGGAAGCGAAGATGCGTTCTTTGTATCCATTTCTTTTTGAGAGTATGTCTTTTAACTTCTCCCTTATTGCTTGTCTAGTACTTATCTTATCTTTAGTATGTCCTCTCATTAGTACTACTTGATCTTTAGATAGGGTAAGCCTATGGTTGAAACATGTGTTTGAAACATGTTATGGTTGATGGATGCATGTGGATGAAATTGGTTGCTAGTGGTTGCTCGTGGATGCATATACACACACATTAGGCACTAGATCGGCTCAGACACTTCATGTTGCATATTGCATAAATGGATGTAGTAGTTAGAATTGATGGATGTATCATGGCTGTGTTATCATATGGATGATGCATTTTTGTGTATGGTTGTGCACGCATGTAGAAATCTGTATGTGTCAATAGGGTTTCGCATACATATTGGATGCATGGCACTATCATGGTTTGCATTAAGGAGGTCGACTGAATCAGTAGACCGCCTGATTTTGCATTAGTATACGGACATATACACACACTTTCCGCATATGTTCATATATCATTAGAAGTTTCTAAGGATAATGGTTGCTTGTGGTTGATGGTTTAGTAGATGGTTGTTTGGTTGGTAGGATACGTTCTTCTTAACTTAGAGATTTCGAGGACGAAATCCTTTAAGTAGGGGAGAATGTAACACCCCGAATTTCAATTAACACTAATAGTTAGTAATTAAAGTATAATTAATCTCAGATGGGAGAACCAGGGGAAACGGGCTGCGTCATTGCGATCGTCTCGGAAAAATACGCGAAATAGAGTCCGAGTTTTCGAAAATCGGAGTCCGTATGGCCCAGTTATGGCCCGATGAAGTTTGCAGAAAATTTGAAACTAAAAACAGATTTATAATTTAAAATTCAGATTTTAAAATAGAGCAGGCGGGGCCAGGCGGGAAGGTTCCCGCCCTACCCATGTCGACAGGGCTGTCGACAGGCCTGTCGACAGGGGTGTCGACTTGCCTGTCGACTTGCCTGTCGACAGGGGGGTGACGCCCAGTGAAACTGGGTGCACCAGTTTGGGTTCTTGGGCTGGCTTGGTGGGCTAGTTCTGGAAGCTTCTTGGATCTGACGGATCTAATGGTCCTAAATTAATCTAGGGTTAATCTAAGGGTCTAAAATGCAACCTAATCCTATAAATAACACCCTAACCCTACCCTAATTCATTCATAATTAAACCTAGTAACTAAACTATGGCAAAATGCTAGCTCTCATGGCCTCCACTAATTTTATGAAGAGGGTTGCATACTAATCACTCTCTAATCAACCTCTAATCCCTTCTTAGCATCTTAATCTTCTTCATTTGGTGTTCAAAGTTGCTAGTTGTGAGTTTCTATCACTTTGATGATCTTTTGGTAAACTAATTAGATGAGATGTGATGAGATTTATGGTTTTGTATGTGGGTTAAGGAGCTTTGAATCATATGATATGATGTTAGCATTAATCTTATGTTTATGCATGTTGAGTATGTAAGTTTATGCAAGTTTAATATGATGTATGTTATGTTTGCATGATGCTAAATATGCAAGTTGTGGGCTATGTAATCATATGCATGTTATGCAAGTTCATGGTGATATGCTATGCAAGTTACATGTATGTAAATATGCAAGTTACATGTATGTAAATATGCAAGTTACATGTTTGTTAATATGCAAGTTACATGTTTGTTAATATGCAAGTTACATGTATGTAAATATGCAAGTTACATGTTTGTTAATATGCAAGTTACATGTTTGTTAATATGCAAGTTACATGTATGTAAATATGCAAGTTACATGTTTGTTAATATGCAAGTTCATGATGACACATTATGCAAGTCTATGAGTTAATATGCAAGTTTGTTATGCAAGTGAATATGTAAGTTATGTGACATATTATATGCAAGTTATGTGACATGTTATGAAAGTGCATATGCAAGTTATATGTTTGTTGTTATGCAAGATGGCACCTTTGAAACATGTTCGTTCATATGCAAGTTGACACCTTTTATGTGTTATATCATGAGAACGAAATTACGTGGGAACGAGGGGGTAATTAAATGCATAGGTTAATAAGATTGTGTGAAATTAATATAATAAACTAAATGAACATAGTATGGGAATTTGCCTATTTAGTTAGGTGTACCCATACTATGTGTTGGGAATTTACCTATTGAGTTAGGTCTACCCCATGGGAATTTACCTATTAAGTTAGGTCTACCCATGTTAAGAAAACTTGATTAATTAGGGATAATTAATATAAAATTATGAGGGTGATTAATTAGGTATAATTAATTGACTAAGACACGAGGTTGGACTCAGTTGTAGCGTAAAACTGCCCGGACCCAACCGGCTTAACCAGTTGCTACAAATGTTAGCCCAATGTGAGAGGTCTTAGGCACAAACTAAATACGTAATTAATGTAAAGACACGAGGTTAGACTCTGTTATGACATAAGGCTGCCCGGACCCAACCGGCTTAACCAGCGGTCATAAAAGCCAGTCTAATGTGAGAGGTCTTTACAAAGGTTACGTTCTAAATTAATTAATTAAGAAACACTTAACCACATTAGCATGTAGAGGGACATGAGGGGTTAAGTGGGTGCCTTGGGTGGCATGAGAAAAATCTAGTGGTTGCTTTGGGTGGCAATAGAAAATACGATTAGAATACTTAACCGAAATGAAACATGTAATTAAAACATGATTAAAGGGTTAAGTGGGATATACTAGAAAAAGGGACAAGCTTAGGTGGGTAGCTTGTGGAGGCCCATTTCAACCAGTAACCCATACGTATCTTTGTGGGCTCGACCCATGTCGAGGACGGGACACGCATACTGGGCTTGACTGTAAAAGGCAAACGGGTTAGCGGTGGCAACGCAAGTCCAACGGGCTTCATATGCGTGAGTGGGCCCGGACTGGTAGGTAAGCCGTTGTTGCATCGTGTAGATATAAGCCGTGCACCGTTAGTTTTATCAGGTTGCCACATTGGGGAATGATACATCCCACGGTGGGGCCAGCACGGGTATCTACGTTAGGGAGCCGATCGAATGGGGAGTAGTGTGTACACCTAGTGGATTGTAGGGCCCCGTGGCGCCTACTTGGTCACCTAGGGGTACGCAAGTACTATTTAGTAAATTTTATAAGTCCTTGGGTGGGATCAACCTTTATGTTAGAAACGACTGGTGTGGTGCAGTTTAGTAATTTACCTTAGGGAGGGTAGATGCGTCTTTATCCTTTATCTTAGTTCAGTTGACTGCTTAGGGTACCCATTCATCCCTATATGTTACCGTATATCAGTTCATGTCTTCTCTGGTTACTTTAACGATTGTATTGTTAAAGTTATAGGACTCGCTCAGACTTATGTCTGACCCCGTTGTTTTTATCTTTTTCCCAACCCTCAGGTCCTGTGGTGGATCCTAGCAGTAGTGGAGCTTGATCGGATTGCTGTTCCAGTCTTGAGGAGCTTGGATAGATGTAAAGCTCCAGTTATCCTGTTATCTTTCCTTTTGTTTTGGCTATTGTATGAGAGTGGGATTATGTACTTCTTTATTTTGATGGATATTGTACTTAACTTTTACTGTGGTTTTATGATGTAACCAGACATGTTTTATTTCCGCTGTTATGATATGATGTTTTAAAATTTCAAGTACTATTTATATCTGTCACGGTGAAATTTTTCTGTTCTATATTCACTAAAATACTCCACCGATGCTATGGCATTCCCTTAGTGAGTGACCATAGCGGGTGTGGGGTGTTACAAAAATACATAAGAGCTGTGAGTGTCAAAAAAAATATGCTGCTTAAGACACTATTATATGTTGTGTTCTAGGTTGCCTAAGTACTCATTAGGCTTGTCTTTTCAAGACCAAATCCTTTGTAAAAGAATCATTTATAATCTGATTATTAGTTTAGCAGCAAAATATGAACAGTTGTGTTGCCGAAGGTATTACTTCCTTCCATATGTGTTTTCTGCTTGTCTAATCATTTTTAGTTTTTCACTAATAATTTCCATTGGGTTTTGCAAACCAGCATCCGAGCTAATAACATTCATATGGAATGCATTCACCTTAGTGGGATGTGTAATCGCGAAAGTAAACAATGGCAAATATGATGCTATCCTTTTCTTATTTCTAAGTATAACATTCCATTTTTCAATTTTTTTAGTTTTCAAAAAGTGAAAGGTTACTTCTTAAAACAAAACAACAGTCTATGTTAATTAGGATAAGGTACAAGCATAAATCACTAGATTATAGGTTGATATTCATTTTGTGTTTTCAATTTCGCAGTTGTGTAAGAGCACTTGGTGAAGTAAGGAATGAATATTGCCGTCTTCAGGCCATGTTCGACACTATGATGCAGGCAAGTCTAATCTTCCACACTTCACCCCCTCTTTTTTTTTTCTTCTGAACCTTGTACATCAATACCTATTTTTAATGAAATATGCATGTGCTTCAGTTGCATCATTCAACCAGAAAAATATCAAGCTATGCGTGTGTACCAGCATGAAATGTTTGTGACAAACATTTTAGTAAACTAATTTTTTTAATTAGCTACATAAGTTGATTATAAAGTCTTATGTTATGTGTTCAATAACTTCCCAATGTCAGATCTCCACTCTTCTAGCTGTACATCAAAACTGTTATGTGCATCAACATCATATCATATAGATTGGTAAACCTGCATATAGCTAGAAATAACATTCAGCATTAGGACACAACTTATTGTGCACTAAGTGAACCTGAAGTATTTGTCATGCTGATATGCTTTTAATTCTCCGTTGTAAAGAGCTCTTCAATATAACTGTGAAGTTAGGATGCCTTATTGGTCAAAAAAACTCATCTGCTGTGGCCTTTTGTGATTGCATGTCATTGAGGTTACATCAGCATTTGAGGCCCCTATAGAAGTTCCAATATAATAGTTTTTTTGTGTTACATGTGTAATGCTAATTTTATGTATGTTTTCAACATTTAATTTTAAACACTTGTTATTTCTAGAATTTAAATATCGTATAGAATTTCATGATTAAATATGCTGCAATTTAGTATCATTTCGATTTTGTTGATAATTTTTGCATTTCTTTTTTCATATTGAATGTCAATAGTTAGTTTTAATTGTCATTGTGCTTTTTTATTATGTAAAGCTTCATGTTTTTATGCTACTCTTAGTAACATTACGTGAAATGGAATACTGGATATTACATTATGTTTTCGGCGCTGAGTATCATTTCATGTTCTACATGCTAGGACGTTAGGTGCATCAAAAACTAAATATGATTTTTAATGTCATAATGCAACATTGTGGTAAGATTTTATCTCTCTTTTTTATGCTACTTCCAGCAGCATTATGTGAACTGTAAAATTTGAATATAGTAATTCAACTTAGAATGTTACCTTGTTGTAGCATTTTATTGTTCAGTATATTTTATGTATCCTTCTATGGCTTAGTGCCACATTTTGTATTATTCAATGGTATTTTTTTTCATGCTTGTTATCGCATCGTTATCATTTTTCATATCAATTTTCATTTGATCTTTGGTATCTCTTATATTTTGATGCTCTTATGTCCTAGTTTTAATTGTTTATATTTTTTTTATTACGTTGTAAAGTTGTTTTTTCATATGCTACTAAATTTTTATACTTTTATATTTTTAGTTGATGTACCTGCTTTAATTTTCATAAAATGATACCATATAGCACAATATCATACATGTTGGTACCTGTTGTCAAATTATTGGCAAGAAACGAGAGTAAGAGAAATTGAAAAATAATGCTTTGGTGAGGCTATATCGAGGTGGCGTAACCAGTGTTGAGATGATGCGACATGGTTAGAATTGCAAAGTTTTGGAGTTCTGCAATTGAAGTAGTAGATTGCATTGATGGGTGGATGGAGGTAAGAGATGATCGGGGGTATTGGAGGGTGTGGCAACCTATAAAGTGCAAAAATAGAATGGATCAAAATAAGCAAAGTCCATGAATCAATACTGATGCATGGATGAATCTATAACACCCCGTATTTTACAGTACCGTAGATGTAAATAGATAAATGATTAGATGTCGTTTGTTTTTAGCAGTAAGCATTTATTAAAGTTCTGACCGGAAGGGCTGATCAATTCAGCAATTATTTATGCGTTTGATTAATACTTCGTTCAGTAGTGCTAACATAAATTAGTAAGGTAGTATTCAACATGTTTTAATGCATTTTGAAATGTTGATATCTCTGTGCATATGTTTTCCACCATCAGGTATTATATATAGTACGATTTTCCTTCTCTATGTCCAGGGCAACTCAAATGAATCAGTTCTAAGACAACAGATATTGTTTGAATCCAGGGCATGCGTGTTTTTTATTAATACAACAGGTATGGCTTGTTGTTTGTATGTTAGTGAGATGTGTGAGTTTGGTGTGATGTATTATGTAGTGTCTGTGTCATTTGCAATTGTAGGTACTAAACATGCATAATTTTATTATTATTTCTAGACACTTTTCCATGTTTTTCACGCACTGTTTATAGCTTGTGTGCATTTATTAATATAGTTCAGGGCAGAGGCATTTGAATTTTGAAATGATATTTACAGCAGGCTTATATAGCTTGTACACCTACACATGATATTTTTACAGTAGATATTTGTTGAAACATGGAGAATACAATGAAAATAATGCTAGATTTATTTTAACAGAGAAGCTAGGCCTTCATGTGTAAAAGCATGCAATAATGCATTTGGCAATGAAGAACAGAGAAGACAGGCCTTAATGTGTTAAACATGTCATGATTAGGAATTAGATATATTGGTCATTTTCTCAAGAAGGGTATAGATAACAGATGATGAAGCATGAATAGAGACTGTAAGTATAGTGGTGTTGAGTTTATGTGGAATACTACTTCAAGGTACGTGCTAGTTGATAAAAAATTTACTCATCTATGTTCTGTTAAATGACGACAGGAACATCCTATGGCTCATTGTGTACCATTATAATTTACCTTTTTTTTCCTTTAAATGCAAAGACACTAATAGGAGCCCCCTGTTCTTACAGACATATAGATAGTTCTTTACATGTGAATTTCAAGATTGTACACAACAGTTGGATAAAGATTATTTCCAACAATGCATTTGCCCATCTAAACTTCAATTAATTTACAACATTTGTATGCTAGATTTATGCACACTAGACCATGTACAAAGTCATATCGAGCGCATTCAAATGTATGACAGCGTTGTACTGTCAATAGCCAGACTATCTCCATCTGTACACAGTTGGGAAAATAGGTCAATAAAAGAGATAATCAATTGCAGCTCAGATTACTTATTTCACAATATTAGCAAGATTTGCATAGCCATTGTGAGGGATTTAAAAGATTAGCTTAGCGTTTCAATGTAGAGGAAGAAGATAATGCTTGGTTCATGCTTTTGATGGCTCAACCATTCAGATTGAATCTCTAATCGGATATTTGGTATTAGTTTGAATCCTTAAGAGTCATAGTTGTGACTGGTTTGATGTTTGATAAGTAACGTTTCCATAAAAAGGTGGAATCTTAGGCTGCCTGATTCTCATGGCGCTGTATAAACCTTTTCGGTCTCGTTTAACATAGACTCGTGTTAGCGTACTATTCGTACATCAGAAATTACATGACACACACATACACCGTTTCTTTTGCAAATAAAATATTCGATTGAGTTATCCTTCTTCATTCCAATGTTTAGCCTTTTTGTAGTTACTAAATGGTATACCTGCCCATCAGTAATAATTCATAATACATGATGTTGTTACAGGTACTCAGGTGAAGGTAGAATGCAGAACATGGACAGAAACATGCAGATTTTGATGGCACCACGGATGAATGACTTTGCATATGCACACAACTTTGCTAACAAACAAAATGGTAAATCAATTTTTAGTTCAACAGTTGTATAGTGGATATCATCTTATGAATTTTTATTTCGGCAGATAAGCTTATTTGGAAGCAAGGTCTTTTGTACGCAAGTAAATCAGATCTTTTTGGACTATTTAATGGAAAAAGAATGGCTTTGAGCAATCGAAGTTCTTAGTGATGCATTTAAACTTGTAGACTATAAATATGAACTATGTTTGTGTACTCAAATTGACATCAATATGGAATTGAAAACCTATGTATTGAATTTGGTAATTCATGGATTGAAATTATTTTTTGTTAGTTGATACTTTATTCTGTTATCATGAATATGCTTTATATTTGCTGATTAATATATTTTTCTCGTTCATACGTTGCTTTTTAAATTATTATGAAGATTCATTTTTATTACTATAATATGTTGATTTAATAGCGTCATACATCCGCTATCGAATAAAATGTTATAACGGTTATAATGTGTTATAAATATTCTCATTTTCGTTGAGATTTAGACGTTTAATAGCGGTAAGGATGAGCTATTGTCTTTAAATAACATAGCGGAAAATTTGCGCTATAAAACCAAGCTCTTTTATAACGGTTTTTTATGTGTTATAAATATTCAGCAGTTTTTTAAAACATGTTGATATATAACGTTTATCCAACCGCTACAACTGTTATTACTAGCGGCTATAGACCGCTATAAAATACAACTTCTGTTGTAGTGTCTGTTTCTGTTGGGATCATTCTGTTTCTGTTATACTGGTATCTGTGCAAAGAAAAGTATTTGGGAAGCGTAATATATTACGTTATGTTTATTATGCTTATCCTGCTCAGTCTGTTATACATGTCTTATGATACTGTTATCTCTCTCATCTAGTTTATATGTCTATCATGATGCTTTTACTTATTTATATGCTAAAAGTAACTGGACTCGCCAGACTTATGTCTAACCCGTTTTGTTTCCTTTTCTCTCTCTTCCTTCCCCTCCAGGTTCTCAGGGTGGGAATACTCGGGCTTTATTAGGATTCTCTCTTCTCTTTTCGCTTGGAGCTGCTTAGATGTACCGCTTTGATTTCCTGTCTGCCTTGCTATGGTTATATTTTGGGGACTATGATTTTATATTACTGTACTCAGATGATTTTAGTACAAGGAAAATATTTTACTTTGATGTAATGGGTTTTCTGTACTTCATACTTATGTTGTAACTAGATTTTGGACCACGATGTTTTCTATTTGGAAATAAAGTTTAAAATTTCGCTGTTATTTTATATCTGTCTTGTGATGTTTATGTTTCTGTTTACCTATAACGCTTCACGGAACTTAATGCATTCTGTTAAAGAGTGACATTAACGGACGTTGGGTGTCACATTTGACATCAAGCGTTTCTTGGAAACAAAGCATGACGGCCCCCTTAGGGTCACAAGAAATCTAGAGAGTCCTCCTATGGCAAGTCAAAAGCCTAACGACCCTCCTCTCATAGTCCAGAGTGGCACCATACATGGCTAGCCAATCCATCCATAGAATCGAACCATAGCCCATAAAACAAAGCACATATGCATCACACTCAAACTCGACGCCCTACACAGATATCCTCAAACCCCGACAAATCATAGACAGTTGAGCCATACCCCCAATGGGGTTTGAGACAACAACGGGATCCAAAACCATACTAGTAATAAGGTGCAGAGACTAAATCACAAAATCAGATATAAAAGAATGCAAAGCACCAGAATCAAAAAGAGTTCTAACAGGATGATCAGAAAGAGAAATCAAACCATGAATAGAAACTTTCCTACCTCTATCCGGTACACCGGCCATGAGAGCATGCACCTGTTCTCCAGAAGATCCTGCCCTTTGGCCATGTCCTTACTTCTTCGAGCACTCCTTAGAGGTGCAACCTAGTCTTATTGATTAGATAGGAACTTCACAGCGAGAGGACCCACAAATAGTAGACATCTTGGATAGGCTCAGTAGAGGGGAGACTTCTAGTCACCTGAGTAGATATTCCACGGATGATAAAGGGTGGTTGTGACGAGATGGAAGGCCTTGTGTTCCCCGAGTCGGGAGTTTGTTGAAGATAGTCCTTGAGGAAGCCCATTGTTCTAGGATGGCTATCCATATAGGTGGTGATAAGATGTGTAGAGATATGAAGAGGGTTTTCTTTTGGGCTGGGATGAAGAAAGACGTAGCCGAGTTTGTTTCTCAATGTTTGATTTGCCAGCAAGTCAAAGCTGAGCAAAGGAGGCCCGGCGGTTTACTTCATCCTTTGGAAGTCCCACAGTGGAAGTGGTAGAGCATTTCTATGGATTTCATTGATGGTTTGCCTAGATCGAGGAAATGCAACACCAGTATTTGGGTTATAGTTGACAGGCTTACTAAGAGCGCTCATTTCATTCTTGTTAAGAGTAAGAGAACGACAGCATGGTTGGCAGCAGTTTATCTTCATGAGATAGTTCGTCCAGTATAGTGAGCGATCATAACCCCATATTCACTAGTAAGTTTTGGAGGAGCTTGTAGGAGGCATTAGGTACACAGTTAAGTATGAGCACCGCTTATCACCCTCAGACCAATGGGCAGACGGAAAGGGTAAATAGAATTCTTGATGATCTTTTAAGACTGTGTATCCTAGACTTCGGAGGGACTTGGGAAGAGCATCTTCCTTTGGTGGAGTTCGCCTACAACAATAGTTATTAGGCTAGTATTGGCATGGCACCCTTCGAGAAATTGTACGGTCGACCTTGTAGATCACCGACTTGTTGGTGGGAGTCTACAGATAGGCTTCTACTTGGACCTGAGATGATTAGGAAAACTTCAAAGAAGATTGATCTTATCCGCGATGCACGAAGACAGCTCAGGACAGGCAGAAATCCTACGCAGATAAGAGAAGGACTTATATTGAGTTTGAGGTGGGAGATATGGTTTTCATCAAGGTGTCACCTTTGAGGAATGTGGTTCGCTTTGGATCTGTAGGGAAATTGGCACCAAGGTTTATATGGTCATTTCCCATAACAGAAAGGATTGGCCAAATGGCTTATAGGGTGAAGTTACCAGAGAGATTGACAGGTGTTCATGATGTTTTCCACATTTCTCATTTGCGGAAATGTCTGCACGATACGGCGAAGGTTATTGAGCTGAGTAAGGAAGTAGAGGTGGAATGTGAGGCGATAGTTAGATGAGTTCCTACCCGTATTCTTGGACCAGAGGTTAAGAAGCTACGCAACTGAGAGGTCAAGTTGATGGAACTTCAATGGGCAGAAGACCGTGAAGATGCAACTTGGGAGACAGAAGACAAGATTCTCGCTTTGACCCTTTTCTTTTCAAGGGTATGTTCTTAACTTCTTTTTCCAAAAGCTTTTATTCGTACTTGTTTCTGTCATTTTGTATATCCTATCGATCGAATCTTCGACCTTTAGGTAGGGAACCAATGGATGTAAACATGTGTTTGAGACATGTTATGTTTGATGGATGCAAGTGTTTGCCCGTGAATGCATACACACACATTAGGCACTAGATCGACTCAATCACTACGTACTGCATATGGATGTGTGTGCATTTTAAAATTTTATGGATGAAAATGGGTTTATCATCACATGAATGTTGCATTTGGATGAATGATTGTGCACACATATAGCATTTACATGATATATTAGGACTATTTTCATAAATGTTGGATTCAGGGAACTAACATACATTGCATTAAGGAGGTCAACTGAATCAGTAGACCATCTGATCTTTCACATTAGTATAGACATATATACACACACCTTTGCATATGTTCATATAAGCAATAGGAATCTTTTAGGGACAATGGATTCCAGTGATTGGTGGATGAGTGGATGGATGATAGATGTTAGGATATACATTCTTCTTAACTTGGAGATTTCGGGGACGAAATCCTTTAAGTAAGGGAGAATGTAACACCCCGAAATTTTTAAAGAACATTATAATGATAAACTAAAGAATACTTAATTAATATTGGGAATTAAGGGAAATGGACTGTACCATTGAAATCCTCTCGGAATTCTTCTTAAGATAGACTACGAGTTTGCGTAAAACGGACATCGTATGAAGAAGATATTAAGGTTTGAAGTTTTTATACATATAAGTAAAATATAGATAAACAAAACCAGTCCATAAATCAAAATCAAAGATCGGGAAGACACGCGGGAAATCGACCCTTTGGGGGTCGACCCAATCCCCATGGGGGTCGACCCTAGAATCGACCCATACAAGCGGGTGTTGACCCTAGAGTCGACCCTGTGGTCGACCCACCCCTAATCTGGGCAATATCCCTCCCCTACACTTGGACGTGTTTCTGAACAAGACCCGTTGGTGATAGCCTATAAATAGGACCTCATTTCTATTGTTTTATTCAACAAAAACAATGGTGACAACGAGATGCTTCCCCAGCTTGGATTGAATTAGCCTATTTTCTCCAACAACAGCTTATATGCATACAAGAATCTCTACAACAACATCAACACTCTTTTATCAGTTCTTTAGTTCCAGTCTCTGTGAGTTTATATTGCTTTTAGATATAAACATTATAAGTAATCCTGACATGTAAATAAATCTAGATCCAAACCTTTGTCTGTTAAGAATCTGATTCATACCTAAACTGATCTGCCATTATGTATACACCTGATCTACTGTTCAGTTCTCATATGCCTATTCCTGATATGCCTAATTATGTCATCATATGCCTATTTTGTTAGTTTGCCTATTTCTGTCATCATATGCCTGTTTTGTTATTATGCCTATTTCTGTTCTCTTCTCTGCCTCCTTCCCTTTTTATTTTTATAGCCAGGCTACCTTCGAACCTAGGCCTATCGCTGAAATATGCGAACAAACGAGGGAATGGGAATGATAAATTGGGGGCATAGCTTGTATTGTAAAACATGGCTGGGATTTGGGGGCATAACCTATACCATGATCAAAGACTTTAATTTGGGGAATATCGTATATGATGATCTATGACTTGAGGATAGGGGCATGAAAAACCTAAGATGAGCATAAATAATTGTTTAAGAATGAATATACCTAAATTTACAGTAAATAGAAACAGTAACCACACTTAGACATGAGGTTATATTACACTTGTGATAAAATTCTGCCGGACCCACTCGGCAAATCCAGCATCCACAAGTGGTTAATTTAATGTGAGGGGTCTAGTGCGTAAATGTATACGTAACGGTGCTAAGACACGAGGTTAAGTCCAAACTTGTGGTAGAAGTCTGCCTGAAACCACCCGACATATCCAGCATCCACAATTAGCCGACTTAATGTAAGGAGTCTGGTGCATTAGCATACATGAACGGGAAATGATAATAATCTGCTAACCTGAAATACTTAACCTGTTTAAATCTGTGGGGGTTATATGAACCTGTCAAATTGTGTAAGGGTTAAGTAAGCTTGTTTGAATCAATGGCGGGTTAAGTAAATCTGCGTGTGTGTGTGTGTAGAAAGGGGGGAGGAGTTAATACGAACCCGACAAACTTAACCTGTTTTATATGTTGGGGTTATGCGGGCTTGTAAATCTGTTAGGCATAACATGTCAAAATCCTAGTTGTGGGGATGCAAGCCGGGGGTGGCTTGTATCATCTGTTGTGTGGGACCGATATCAGTCAGTAAATTATACTAGTATCCAAAGGGGGACCCCAAACTAGGTAGGGGTCAGGGCACGCTTACTGAGCTGATTATAAGAGGTTCATATGGGTGGAGGTGTCTGATGGCGCATTCCGATGAAGCCATGTGCGTGCATGGATCCGCCTTCCTGGGAAAATAAGATGTTATAACACCAGTAGATATGGCTGTGCCTATCGGGGAAGGGGATGCCCCTTAGGAAGTGATACATCTTACTGTGGGGCCAACACGAAGTATCTACGGGATAGGGAGCCAATCGATTGGGGTAGTAATTAGGGTACATCTAGTCCTGCCTGTTTAGGAGCCCGTTATTATCGTTTGAGGTAACACCCGTTATTTCTGTTGGGCTGTCTGTTATTATCGTTGGGGGTAAAATCCATCACTAGAAGTACACCTAAGTCTACCATTCTGTTTCTATTGGGATCATTCTATTTCTGTTATACTCGTATTGGTGCAAAGAAAATTATTTGGGAAGCGTAATCTATTCTGTTCTGTTTATTCTACTTGTCTTGCTCAGTCTGTTATACCTGTCTTATGATATTGTTATCTCTCTCATCCAGTTTATATGTCTGTCATGATGCTTTTACTTGTTTATATGCTAAAAGTAACTGGACTCGCCAGACTTTATGTCTGACCCATTTTTGTTTCCTTTTCTCTCTTTTCATTTCCCTCCAGGTTCTCACGGTGGGAATACTCAGGTTTGATTAGGATTCTCTCTTCTATTTCCGCTTGGAGCTGCTCAGATTTACCGCTTTGATTTCCTGTCTACCTTGTTGTGGCTATATTTTAGGGACTATGATTTTATATTACTGTACTATAATGATTTTAGTACAAGGTAGATATTTTAATTTGATGTAATGGGTTTTCTGTACTTCAGACTTATGTTGTAACTTGATTTTGGACCACGATGTTTTCTGTTTGGAAAATAAAGTTTAAATTTCGCTGTTATTTTATATCTGTCTTGTGATATTTCTTTTTCTGTTTACCTATAATGCTTCACGGAACTTAATGATTTCTATTAAAGATGACATTAACGGACGTGGGGTGTCACAATTGGAAAACAGTCAGTTGAGTGGACTTAAAATTGTACCTTTTGGGTAACGATATGTTTATCATTTACGTTCCCCATACTTCTTAATGTGATAAATTATTGGAATTTGTGGTAATTGCGATATAATCTATTTTTAAGTACATTAAGAATGTTTTTGCTGTACAAATCTATTCCATTAATCTTCTGTTTGATTAAAAATTATTGTAATACTAAAATTGTGGAATTTACAATGAACATTAATATGTTTTTAAAATTGTTATTTAATGACAAATTGGATATGTTGTAAATAGAATTACAGTGAAATAGGAATAATGGAAAAATAATTGACATTCCTAATTATTTATGGAAAGTTTTCAGCGATTGGAAATGGTAAATAAAAAAGGAATTAATATCTAACTCAGAAAATAAAAAGGGGAAATTTGCAGTGGACCGAGTTAGTAGGATTTGGGGAAAAATGGATACATTTCCATAACGACAAAATTACGGAAAACATAGTTACAAGAAAAGAAAGGGAAAAAAGGATTAGTGTGAAATAGTGATTCTTTTACATATTGCACATTAATCAAATAAAATATGTATGCATGTCCATATTGAAAATAAAAAAAAACAGCTTGCAACTACAGATCTTATTCGATGTACGTTATGGAAATAAATCATTATATCTTTCTGCTAACCAATCTAATAAGGCGTGTGAAATATTTTCCGGAAATAATAAAAAAGTACATAACTGTAATTAAAGAAAGATCAACAGTAAAAGTTGGTTCATATTAAGGAACCAAAGAAGGATTTTGATGAACGGGGAATATAACCGATTATAATTAGTTATATGAATGAGAATGAAATATAATGGGTAGGATTATCTTAGGGACAAGAGAAATCATAACATATGTTATAACTTAGAAAAGAGAACTTATTAATAAACCTTAGTTAAGAGAACTAAGTAAGCAAACAGCAACAACAAGTTGTGATAACAGTGTAAGACAAGGTTATGATTAAAGAGGAAAGAATAAAGTAGGTTTATTATTTGTAGACTTATAATTGAATATTAGGTCTAATAGTTGTAATAAATAATAAGCGGAAGTCCGCTCCGATGAGACAGGGCTGAATAAAGAAAGTAAGTAGCCAATTGTTAGCTGATGAACTAAGTAACTTGAATAAAAAGTGAATATGTGGACAATCAAGTTAATTAGCAATGTGATGAGATAAAACAAGCACATGATTAAAACATTAGACATAGGATCTAATAACATGTTGTCGTGATGCGCTGGGACCAACCCGTACGTTTGAATGTGAAGAACCCAATAGGGTATATAATCTTGGTGTCTGGAGACACGAGAGGAGAACGTCCAACTGATTATTATATGGAACTTGAGGGAAGCACGTGGCTTCTACGGGATTTGGTAGGGTACTCCGTGGTGGTCCTCTGTGAGATACATGCTCAGGCTGTACTCATAGGGGTTTGGTCTGTACGGTACCATCCGGTGAGCATACCTCGACATCAACTGTGATATGACAGTCAGAAGGCTGAGGCGGATGGCATTGGTGATTCGGTGGTTTGCCTCGGGAGAGGTTGGTTAGGACCAAATTAAGGATAGTAATCGTCGAATACCTGTCATCGGTAGTCTGTGTGATGCATAAAGACTAGAGCTAAACCTACAGAGTTCGATCTTTCACTATCGAGACGTTGGTTGTGGGACACGACAAATTGGATGTTAGATTGGTTGATAGGGGAAAGTCACTTAGCTCTTGAGGAAGCCTTTTATTCGTTAAGGGTGGGGGCCAGGGTAGGGCCATAGCCACCATGAAAAGACAGACCATACTTGAATATTTGTATTGTAGGCCTAATGAGGTGGCCCTTTACAGATATTGACTGAGTTTCGTGTATTGGATGCAACCCTATTATGAGACTCAGGTTATAGTAGACAATACATTCGTGTGAGGGTCTAGATGCACGCATATGGTAGTGTATTGCAGACAGTAGGGCATTACTCCGTGTTGAAACGGGGTTCGACCAAGGAGTTCAGATATGAAGATCTATATGCTTGCGTGGCAAAGCGTTGGTAGTTCTATGCGATTATGTGGCGTAACGATATAGATTTTCGTACGTCGTTCGGCGTAGGATGAAGGTTGCATATGCTTTCGTGGCATGACGACGAAGGCCTTACGAGGAGGGTACTATGGGATGTACCTTAAGATGTTGGGTATAGCTACATATGTACTATATTATGTTAGTCTATTGGGAAGTAGATGGATACGACGTGAGTGTAGAGTCTTGAGTGCTGTTAACCCAAGTAACCTACTAATTAAGAAAACATAACTAAACGGTATATGTAGAGTTATTTCAGAATGTATAATTTGTACATTCACCAGAACTTTGTGTTTTGATCCCCTCCTCATAACATACTCGCAGTTAGGTTTATGACAGAGATTGATAGCCTTTGGACACTTGTTAGATAATGTTATTATTTCGGTAAGGCTATATTTGATTATTATATTTTATCCATTCTGATGTGTGATGTTTTATCGAGCTCTGATATATTTTATTAACACTGTCTTTTATGTAGGATAACAGATAAGCCAACTCAAGCTTCGATAGATTGGGAATTTTGAAAAAATTCCAGTCTGTTGAAATTCGAGTTGTTACATATGGTATTAGAGCTTAGGTTCAGGATTCCTAAGTATAGATGTGAGTGAACTTATTTGTATTTTAAAAATAAAAATAAATATATTTTATATATAATCCTAGATCCATAACGGAACCCACTAAATAGGAAGAATAACATATGGAAAGAATTGGGACATCGGTTATGTACACTAAAGAAACGGTTATGTAAATTTGAGAATAAGAGACCCTTAGGTGGTTTGGGTGAAAAGTGTACAATGTGTTTTGTAATGAAAAAAGATGGATCCCATATTTAAGTATCTGAAATGCTAGTATTTCAGATTAGTGCGTTTGACAGTTGAGCCTTATAAATTGAGGAGTAAAAGGAAAATGGATTACAAATATATATGAGAGAAATGACTTTGTGGGAATATTTAGGAAAATCTAAGTAAGTGAGAAACCCACTTTGAGTCTATCCCCATTGTTAACTTTTAAGAACTTGAAATTTTAAAAGCCTTTGGGTGATAATTTACGGCGTTTTCAAGTTTTGACCTTAAAAGTTTACAATTTTAAAACACGCACTAGCTAAATTGTGCAGAAATAATTTTTGAAACAAAAAGAGGTACTTTTGACATTCGAAAAAAATATGTAAGGAACATATTTGAAAAGTACATATTGGGTTTTGGAGAAAAAATAAAAATAAAATGGGGTATATTTTGAAAAGGTTGATTTCTTCTGAAGTTTTTGTCTAAAATGAATTCTTTCAGAAAAATGTGTACATTAGAGAACATGTATAACTCGCTATTTTTTAAGTTATAAAGTATGAAAGAATCAAATAATAAAACATAGAAAATATTGCATTTTGTCAGAAACTAAAATTTTCTGTAAGGAAAATTTTGAAAATCTCTATTCTTTTAACATAAATTTTTGACAATTTTTTTACATAAACTTTGGTAGCTTGACAAAGTAAGTTGTTAAAAATTAAGAATAGAGTAGATCTTTGGGAAAAGTTTAGAAATTAGCACCTAGTGGTAAGTAATTGAACTAGCGTAGTAATAACAAGCTATTGTGAAATTAATTGGAAATAGTTGTCATTGTCCACTCCAGTTATTATGATTTGAAAAAAAAAAGTTTTGCGTTTTTTTATGAGACATTTTTATGGTTTGGAAAAAATATTTTTTAATGAAAAAAAATAAAGTTTTGAAGCTTTTAACTTTTGAAAAAAAAAAAGACAGGGCGAAATCATGTTTTTAAATCATGGAGTAGGTAAGGATTTGTACCTAGGAAAGACAGAGAATATTTTGAGGTTATAAAGTAGATAGCAAGAATTATTTTGGAAGAATAAGTAAATTCCCAAAGAGTGCGTAAGCACTATAAAGCCTAGGATGTTACTTGGAAAAGACTGTTAGTACACACAACAATGACTAGTTGTGAGTGCTAAATGGTAGAGGGCAAGCAAGTTGTTTTGATCTCGTGGTTTGGACTTTTCTTTGTCAACGGGGACATGGTCCTAGGATTCTTAACCCTTGGTAGTGGCTGTGTAGCGAGTTTGTTTTCTTATTTTAGTTTTGAAGAATTAGAATGCTTATATGAAATTAAGCTTAGATCCATGGATTAAGTTAAATAAGCTAAGGAAAAAGTAATGACACAACTAAAAGAAAACAAATAATTATGGCAACTGCAAAAATAAAGCAACAAATATGAAAATTGAGAAAAATGGAAAATTCTGAGAAAAAAAGGATTTTTCTAAAGTAAACTGGAAGAGAGAACTTATAACAAAAATAAAATTCTTATGTAAACTGTGCTTGGATGGAAGATAGGAAATCTTTGTATAATAGTTGCATAAAATCAGAGTACAGATTATAGTACATAAAATAACAACGAAAGATGTGAAGTTTTCCGTTTTCTATATTTTTGTAACATAAGAAGTTGAATTTAGAAAATTACATTTTTCTGTAATTCGCAAAGTTAAACTTGGTTGGTAGGGTTTGGATGCAAAAATTAGATGAACTTCGCTCTTTCTCTGTAAGAATGTAGGAAAAATTGGATAAAAAAGTATTTTTATTTTCAAAATATTGCATCCATATAGAAAATAACAGTATATTTAGGATATGTGCATCATGTTTTCAAAAAGGCTTTTAAGAAAATTTTGCATTCATATAGGAGGTGCCCCTTAGGTATTCATTGCATTCATGTATTATTATGTTGTATTACACATTGCACAAGTGCACGAACGGTTGCAAGATTGCATGTACACATGATGTTTGTAAATTATGCGAGGGATTACTTTATTTTAACCTTACCAAATTTCGAAGTTAAATTCCCTAAGGATGGGAGAATATAACACCCCGCGTTTTTAATTAAATAATAAAATAATAATTTGGAAAGTTTTCAAAATTTGGTCACGGAATTAGCGTCATTGCGTCCATGGTAATTTTCTGATCAATCTGGATCTATGGTTTGTAGCAAATGGATTTAAAATGAAAAAGATATCTTTTGACGAAGTATTAGAACAAACGTGAAAAAGAAGATATTGAAGAACACTAATAAGAATAATAATAAATACCAATGTTTTTAGTCTTGTGAACAAAAGCTTATGAAGTCCAGTTGATAGAGGTATGTCTCTTCCATGTGAGTGGTGCAAGTTCCAGTCCCGCTAGCGTCATATTTTTAATTTTAGAGTGACGACTAAAGAAATGCATATTCTACGAGAAAAATATATATAAATGTACATATATGGAAAATTATATATATGTGTATAAATATATATATATATACATGTATATGTGTGTATATATATATGTATGTGTGTGTTTGTGTAAATAAATAAATATATATATTAATAAAAATTTCAGAAAGTAACTTGCAATCAATCAAATTGAGTAAGAAATAAATGACGGCATAACGTTGTTTGAATTTTGAAAAGAAATGAAAATTATGCATAAATATATACACATAAATTCAAAAGTTGAAATTAAAAGTATAATTTAAGAGCGAGAAGTAGTAAATGTATAATAAATGAAAAATAGGCAAGAAGATAGCTGCATTTGAAATTTGAATATATATTAAAAGGAAGAAACAATGAATTGATATCGTTATAAATGACATTAATTGGGCAGCTATTAACAAACAATGATTTAAAAGGTTGTACGCATATATATACGCATAAGTTTGAAACTTGAAATTGATCATATGCCATAAACGGAAGAAAAATTTTTACATAAGAGATATTTGGAAATAAGACGAACGTTAACCCCAACGTTAAGCAAGAATTAAAAAACGGCAAAATCAACATCAAAGACCTAGGTCGTAGGTCGACTCATGCCTTACATTAGTCGACTCATGGGTTGACCATGGGGTTGACGCATGAAGGTGGGTTGACAGGGGCCAGACCTAGATTTTTTGACGTGTGTTTGTTGGCTTGTACAATTCGGATTTTATATTATTAAATTTGAAAGACCAGAATTTCCTATACACCTATAAATAGACTAGCAGAGCCTAGCCTCCAACTCATATTTTTTGAGACGATGCAAAATTTTTGTCATTTTCTTTCTTCTCTAACGATATATTTATCGTTTACATTGCCCATAATTTTTAATGTGATAAATAATTAGAATTTGTGGTAATTGCAATATAATCTATTTTTAAGTACGTTAAGAATATGGATGTTGTATAAATCTATTACATTAATCTTCTATTTAGATTAATAATTACTGTAATGCTGAAATTATGGAATTTACAATAAACGAGAATATGTTCTTAAGATTGTTACTTAATGAAAAATTGGATATGTTGTAAATAGAATTACAGTGAAATTGGGAATAATGGAAAAAGAACTGATATATCCAATTTTGTATGGAAAATTTATAGTGATTGGAAACGAAAATGAAAACAGGAATTAACATCTAACTCAAAAAGGGAAATTTTTAGTGGACCGAGTTAGTTGGATTTAAGAAAAACATGGATACATTTCCATAATGACAAAATCACGGAGAACATAGTTGCAAGAAAAGAAAGGAAAAAAGGATTATTGTGAAATAGAGATCATTTTACCGTATTGCACACTAATCAAATAAAATATGTATGTGTGTCCACATTGAAAATAAAAGAAATAGCTTGCAACTACGATATTAACTGATATAGTTATGGAAATAAATCATTATGTCTTTCCGCTAATCAATCTAATGAGATATTTGAAATATTTTCCTGAAATAATGAAAGGGTACATAACGGTGATTAAAGAAAGATTACAACAATAAAAGTTTGTTCATATTAAGGAGCCTAAGTAGGATTGCGATGAACGAGGAATATAACCTATTATAATTAATTTTATGAATGATAATGAAATATAATAGGTAAGCTTGTCTGAGGAACAAGAGAAATTATAACATAGGTTATTATTTAGAAAAGAGAACTTACTAATAAACCTTAGTTAAGAGAACTAAGTTAATAAGTAAACAACAACAAGTGGTGATAACAGTGTAAGACAAGGTTATAATTAAAAAAGAAAGAATAAAGTAGGCTTATTATTGGTAGACTTATAATTGAAGTATTAAGTCTAATAATTGTAGTAAATAATAAGCGGAAATCCGCTTCGGCGCTATAGGGCTGAATAAAGAAAGTAAGCAGCCAATTGTGAGCTAATGAACTAAGTAACTTAAATAAAAGTTAATATGTGGATAATCAGGTAAATTAGCAACGTGATGAGATAAAGCAAGCACATAATTAAAACATTAGACATAGGATCTAATAACCGGTTGGCGTGATGCGCTGGGACCAGTCCGTACGTTTGAATGCGAAGAACCCAACGGGGTAGATAATCTTGGTGTCTGGAGACACGAGAGGAGAACGCCCAACTAATTATTCTACGGAACTTGAGGGAAGCACGTTGCTTCTGCGGGATTTGGTAGGCTACTCCATGGTGGTCCTCTGTGCGATACATGCTCAGGCTGTACTCGTAGGGGTTTGGTCTGTACGGTACTATCCGGTGAGTATACTTTGACTACAACTGTGATATGATAGTCAGAAGACTGAGGCGGATGGCATTGGTGATTCGTCGGTTTGCCTCAGGAGAGGTTGGTCAAGAAAAAATTAAGGATAGCAATCGTTGGATACCTTCATCGACAGTCAGTGTGATGTGGAAAGACCAAAGCTTAACCTACATACCTTCGATCTTTCACTATCGAGACGTTGGCTTCGGGACACACCAAATTGGAAGTTAGACTGGTTGATAGGGGAAAGTTACTTAGCTCTTGAGGAAGCCTTCCATTGGCCGAAGGAGGGGACAGGGTGGAGTGATAGCCATCGTGAAAAGACATACCATACTTGAATATATGTATTGTAGGCCTAATGAGGCGGTCCTTTACATATATTGACCGAGTTTCGTGCATTGGATGTTGCCCTATTACGGGACTCGGGTTATAATAGACAACACGTTCATGTGAGGGTTTAGATACACACATTGGGTGGTGTAATGTAGATAGTAGAGCATTACTTCATACTGAGATGTGATTCGACTGAAGAGTTCGGATACGATGATCTAAATGCTTGCATGGCATAGCGATGGTAGTTCTGTGTGATTACGTGGCGTAATGATATAAATTTCTGTACGTCGTTCAGCGTAGGATGAAAGTTGCATACGCTTCCGTGGCGTAAGGCCAGAGGCCATACGAGGAGGGTACTATGGGATGTACCTTGAGATGTTGGGTATAACTACATGTATACTATATTAGGTTAGTCTACTGCGAAGTAGATGAGTACGACGTGAGTGAAGAGTCCTGAGTGTTTTTGACCCAAGTAACCTAATAATCAAGAAAACATAATTGTACGGTATACATAGGGTTATTTCAGAATGTATAATTTGTCCATTCACTAGAACTTTGTATTCTGACCCCCTCCTTATAACATACTCGCAGGTTAGGTTTATGGCAGAGATTTGCTAGCCTTTGGACACTTGTTAGACAGTGTTATTATTTCGGCAAGGTTATATTTGATTATTATATTTTATCCATTCCACCGTGAGATGTTTTATCTAGACCTAGTATATTTATTATCTCTTCTTTTTTTGCAGAATACCAGACAAGCAAACTCAAGCATTGATAGATCAAGATTTTTGAAAAAAAATTCGATCTGCCGAAATTCGGGTTATTACATTCTAGAACTACACTTATGTCGGGAATGGGGTACCCCCAAGTGTAGCAGGAATGGCGTCGGTCCGAAGATTAGTGTCGTCCTGCTGCAGAGTTTGCGAGGTTTCCCCAGGTCTCGAGTTATGGTCTTTGGAACATAAGCACGTGTTCCAATGATGTCCGTACGGTCAATCGACCTTCCAAACAAATGCAATCTACCTTTTATTCGAACGAGAAAAGCGTTCATAACCTCTGCTTGCTTATCAAGATAAGCAATCAAGCCTCTAGCCAATTCCGCCAAGTCCTCTCGAGTAACTAAGTCTGAGAGTTCCCAAGTTGTAGAATGTTTTTTACTTCCTTCGCTATTAGTACTCTGCACCTCAGAGGTAGCATCAAACCTTCTACGTTTAATCATGTTGAAAAGCGAGCCACAAAGTCGAAGTCGAGAAATGGAACTGAGTCGAAAACCAAAACTGAATCCGAGATTCCAATCCAAAAAAGAAGTCAAAGACCTGCACCCCCCGACCTGGCACGCTAAAGTGTTCATTTGGGGAATTGTCATTATTCACGCACCCCAACTCCCAAGTGTATGTTTTGTAGAAAAATGATAATCCAAATCCAAAGTAATGAAGTGCAGAGAGAACACAACTTTTTATAGTGGTTCGGCACTAACATCACGTCCACTTTATAGTAATCATTCATCATATAATATCTGATTACAAAAGTTGTACAATTTCGGACAATATTTATGTACAAAGTTGTGTAGTAGAAAACCAAAATGTTTGTTAATTCTAAACATTAACCAAAATGCCCTTCTTCTTCTTTGTTGAGCAAGAATATGGAGCAAGGTCCAAAAAATAGCTTCGATGTCCGAAAAATTCCAAGATATCCAAAACAGTCCAAAAGCATTGTAAATGTCCAAGAAGATGTCCAAATGTTGTAGACAAACGTTTATGCACCGTTTAGAAGTCCAAAATCCATGAAGATGATTAAAGCAACCATTAATGGTGCTTGAGAGTCAATCCTGTATGTAAAAGTGTAGGAAGAGTGTGAACGAGCCAATTCCTTTGAATGCCAAGCTTAGGGGTATTTATATGTGATTTTTCAGACCATCAGCCCGAATTTCTCCCAAAAACAGAGTCAAAAAATCAAGGTGGTGCTAAAAATCGCATCCCTTAAGCCAAAAATCTCGAATTCCTAAAAAACTAGTGAAAACGGGTGTTGTGTAGCCATAAACAACTGATCAACATGGTAAAGTTGAGTTCCAGGGTGATCTGCCACTTTGGCACATTACCATATTTCGAATCCCAGAAATTGGATGGGAAACACGTGCTGATCACGTAAAACGGCCCGATCCTCTCATGCCAGACCATATTTTCCAAAGTCCTTGGAAAACGCAAAATTTCTAATCCCTCCGCCAGATCATAATTTCGAACCCCTACTGCGCACTGTGGGATTTCGAATCCCTTGCGTGTTGATCAAGAAATTCTCGCATGCTAGATTACGAACTCCTTGGTTTGCCACTTTTCGAATCCCATGCCGGAGTCGATAAAATCCTTATCGGGCCATGGGTGTGCATGGGGATTTCGTATCCCTCCGGGAATACGAAACCTGAGATTCGAAATCCCTTACCAAGCCAAGCCGCTTTTTGCCAATTAGCCACATCTGATCAGCCCATGTTGGAGATGTGGTCTTTGCCCAATTTTCCATGCTGATCATACCATTTTTTCATGCCAAGCCATGTGATCAGCCAATTTACCAGACGTAATCAGTCAAGCACGAACATATGAAAATCGATGATTTTCACGTGTCGATCACCTGTTTTTAAATGAACCAAACCAGAATTTTTCCAAGTGCCAGATTTTGATGCTACGAGTCAAGCAAGCCATTTTTCGTGATCATGCCAGCCGATCAGTTGTTTTTGAGTGCGCGACACTGCTTTTTATTAAAATCCATATATTTTTCCACGATGAGATTTGCCACGTGATCGCACCGACATGGTCAAGTATTTTAAGCTGATCGGACTGAGCCGATCACGTATTTTTACAGCGCCAGTTTTTCCGAGTCCATCGACGATGATTTTACGAATTGACGTCATTTCCAAACCTTTCCGAACACGTTGCAACTTCGACCAAATTGCTTTTTGTTTTCTGACGACATACTCGAACCTTGAGCGCATCGCCAACCAAGATCTTGATGTGTGACAGCTTCACCAAAAATCGTGCCAATAAATATACGGGTCATGCTAAATAGATAGCCAGAAGTGATCATTTTGTTCCCATGAAGTAAACCCGAATTGCCCTTTTATTGATTAGGTTATTCATGAAGAACATAGTCAGATTGCACGGAGTTCCTTGAAATATAATTAGTAATATAGATCCTTTATTCACTAACAAGTTTTGGAAAAGTTTGTAGAAAATTTTAGATACCAGTCACAAAATGAGTACCTCCTATCACCCTCGGACGGATGAACAAACAAAAAGAGTTATCAAAGTATTAAAAGGTTTGTTAAGAGTTTATATGCTAGATTTTGGTAATTCATAGGAAAATCACCTACATCTCATGGAATTTTCCTATATTAGCAGTTTCGTACTAGCATAGGAATAGCTTCATTTGAGGCTTTACAAGGAAGATCGTGCAAATCACCAGTTTGTTGGATAGTGACTAAAGACAAAGGTGTGCTTGGACAAGATACAGTAAGAGAGACTATAGAAAAGATCAAGGTGATTTGAGCTAAAATGAAAGAAGCTTAATCAAAGTAGAAAATGTATGCATGTCAGCAACAAAAAGATTTAAAATTCTCGGTTGGAGATCAAATTTTCACCAAGGTATCACGGACAAAAGGTGTAGTCTGATCTAGAAAATCAAGGAAGTTAGCACCAAGGTCCGTTGGATCATTTCCTATCAATGTGAGAATCGAGAAGCTCTCTAATAGGATAGTTACCAATTAGACTAGATAGGGTCCGTAATGTTTTTTTTGTTTCTCATCTTAGAAAATGCGTTCAAGTTCAAAAGAGTGATGTAGATCAGAGGGCATTGAAATTTTTTATGTGGAAGTAGATATGACAATTTTTAGTCGTCCAACTAGGATTTTGGCTAAAGATGAGAAGAAATTAAGAAACAAGACAATCATATTAGTAAGGGTCTAGTGGAATGACGACGATAGTGACTGTATTTGAGAATCTAAGGTCATGGTTAGGGATATTTATCCCAAATCATATGATGGAATGTTTTACCCTTATGTTTGATTGTCTGATGTGCATACTTTATCGCAATTTCGAGGACAAATTTTTTTAAGGATGGAAGGTTGTAGCATTCCTAAATTTATCAGACATTATTTAAAACATTTAATTGGTTAAATAAAATAGAATAATGTAAGATGAGATTTGACCAATTAAATGGGTCAAGCCACAATAAATTAACTAATTGGATCAATTAGAATTGGTAAACAAAAAGGAGGATTATTAGATGTGTAAAATAGGGAAAAGGTTATTTCCTAATGCCTAGACCCTTACTATCACTCATATCTCTCCTCAATTTCAACTGTAAATTAAAATATGCATAAGAGGCTTACCATAACTCTAAGGAAGAGAAGAGGAAGAAGAGCTAGAAGAGGAAATTAAAGCTCAGGAATTTAAATCCATACAAATCTCAAGCTTTCTCATATTTTAATCAAGGTGAATAATATTACCCACTTTTTGTTTTTGCTTGTTAATTATGTTATATAACAAGACCCGAATTCATATATGTGTATATGTCTGTTTATGCGTAATTTAGATCATAAAAGTTGTTATATAATTTTGTTAATGATTTAAGTGCGTTTTTCATAAAGTTATCATTATATTTATATTAAAACCCCACCCTATATCAGCCAATTGACCTGAGATTTTAACATCGTGAGAACCATTTTTTTGGCAAAGCCGCCTGGATTTTGAGGTGACCATAAACACCTTTTTAACGTAATCAATAATAAAAAATACAGTATAGTACAGGTGATTGTAGTTGACAATTAGCTACTTTAGTATTTACGGTGGACCGTCCACATCAATGGAGTTTTAAAGTAGTCCGTCGACTCTTCCTAACATGCTTACAACACCGGAGCTAGCCAATTTACTATACTGCAAATCATCTCCACATAGGACTGTATTACATCACATTACATTTCATACTATACAAGGTAGTGTTATTACTTACATGACCAGAAAGAACTATACAACGGTATCAAGAATACAAGGTACAAAAGAATACAGCATACATCAACACCGTCGAAAGTAAGTGTCTCATGTGGTTGATTTGAAAGGCAGCATAGAAAACTGCACCATGATATGATTTACTATTGCAAAAACTTCAAGCATGCGCGCAGGGCATCACTATCCCGATGCATGACCAAACAACAATAAATAGAGAATTCAAAACAAGTATGTCCATTGAATTACATAACAACACCACATGAATGAACTTGACACAGAACATAGCAAACTCATTTAGGGAAAAACCACCATCGAGCGCACGGCTAAGATCAGTGCCTTGGCATCTCGTGTATAGCCATTGCTCGATAGTGATAACCCAAATAAACAACGACCGAAAACAATAACAAGACCATGGAGAAGCTGCAAACTCACATATATACTGGGCACCAAAACACCAAGAAAAACAACCAATAAGCAATAAGCAATTAGTCCCATCACAGACAAACGGTCGAAACGCTTAAACTAATTACCCAAATAGGAGTTGCTGCAGCCTATAAGCTCCACGTTAAAGACACAACCCATTCAATACCGCAGCCACCAGTTGAAGAACAGCCAAAAGCATGTAGTTGCCTGTAAATGGCCACCACGCAATGAGTGCGGACGAAAACGATGAGGGTAACCGAGATAGGCGGAGTGCAAAAATGAGATTGAAGATATTAGGGGAAATTGGAAAATCAACACGATTTTCATTGCAAAAGCTTAGATCTGGATTTAAAGAAGAGTTTAGCAGCGGAGGACCATGCATGGTGTAAGCATGGAAAGTAGAAGATCAGAGAAATGAGGGGATTAGAGAAAGGGAAGAGTCGATTTTGTGCAAAGAGCGGTTGCGTGAAGAAGAAAATTGAAGAAGTGATTTTTCCATGACGCCATTTACGGTCTTCAGGCTGCCAAAGAAGCTTTTTTGTTTGAAGATAACTATTATTAGCTCTTCGAGAACCATTATTTTAGAAGTAGGTTTCAAGTTTTCCAAATAAATATGAATATTTGAGGAATTTTCTAAGCCTATAATTTTTTTTCATATTTTAATCATTTAGAATAATTTTTGAAATTTATGTATGATTAAATATATATGACAAGGAATTTATTACGATTTTTAGGGATTTTCCCAATAATTTTCTGATTTACTAAGCTAGAAAGCTTAAGTCTCTAATTAGTTAAATTAAACTAATTAAATGGCTTTCAATTAGAGGTTTTTCTTATAATTTTTATATTTCGATCTCATATCTATAGCATACATATAAAAAGAAAATTTATTTATCGATAAGAATTTGCCAAATAATAAGGGGTTGGCGAAAACCGTTACGTTAAATAGAAATTTTGAACTTTGTATGATAATCATGGTTCTGCAATGTCGAAGCATTGTTTAGCATCGCTTCAATTCATTTCGCTTTGTTGTGTCGTACTTCAGAGAAAAGCTAAATATAAGGAATTAGTATGGAGTGTTTCGAATCATAGAAAATGTGGAGGAGTGCTTCGAAGCATTCTTTGCTTCGAACAGGGAAGCCGCTTCTTTATTAAATGGTTTCAAAATAATTTAACCCCCTTTGCTTTGCTTCGTCATTATAGCATTTTAATTACTCCGTTTTTATAAATTAGTTTCAAATCATTTTAAGGGATTTGTATCGCTGTTTTGTAAAGTTGAATTATTTTGGGTTCGAAGCACTTGTATGCCGTCCTATTTTGTTAAATCGATGCAACCCTATATGTTTTCTTTCGCTTCCATGCCATAAAGATGTGAATCCAATCTTGTTTTTCTTAATGCTTTAAATCACTTATGTTTTCCTTCGTTTCGACACTATATAATAAAGGAAGTGGCACTCGAAGCAACATAGATTGTATCGCATGATTTTGAGTACTTGTTTCAATAGGTGTTGGCTTAATAACATTATGTTTTAATTATGTTAAGATCTAATAACTATTGAGTATCATTAACAAATATTTTAAAAGTATATATTTGACATATTGTTTTATTTAGTAAAGAGTTATAGAATTTCAATGTTTCAAAGATGATATTCAAATGATTGAATTATAAAGGTCGATGTTTTCAGGGAATGTTTGAAGAGTATTTAACCCAGTAATTCACTAAAGAAATTTATAATCCCTTTATAACTGGACATATAGAAAGAGGTTAGGTTTGATTTATATGATTTAAAAACCAAAAGCGACTGATAGGATCACGCAGCCACGCCTTATGCTTCAGTTTCACCCTTAACTGAAATAGTCCAATACTCTAGTGCGCAGGGAAGAGTTAAGGAAAAATTTAAAGTATAGTATGCATGGAATTTGGTGTAATGAGAAGGTTATTGACGAGCCCACAAAACCATTAGGTTCTCAGTCAGCCTAGCAAAATTAAAGTTAGATAAGTAGTCAGATAAGAGTTAAATTTCAACAAACCGTCCAGATTGTTTTTAATAGTTAATTGGATAATTTTATTAAATCTGGTAGGCCTAGATCAACAATTTAGGCTTTGTAGTTATCCTGATAAAACTATGAAATAGAGATGGATAGTCAGGATTACCTATGAGACAGATAGTCACGATTACTCATAAGACATGCATGCATATGATTGTTTATGATTGAATAATGATTATTATGTTTAATTGCCACAAATGCAACATACATTGCTTGATTCATTGATTTGACTAAGGATATTAATTGTGGAAAACTCGTTTTGCTCAAGGGCGTGGTCCCACTGGTTATTTATTTATTAAGATGAAATATTATTATTCACACCAAACAGTTTGTCTAGCTCGAACTTTAAGATTTCCCCTCTAATTTTCAAGTGTGCAGTTGAGAAGCTTGGATGTAAGTCGCATGTTTTAGGTTTTTAAAGAATAAAGCTTGCGAAAACGTGGAGGAAGCATCGCTAGTTATCCAGGAGTTGGAGTCCATTATGTTTTGCTATTAATGCGGTGGTAATTGTTGTATGTCGGTTATTACTGATACTCTAATCAATCAAGAGGCATCTTCATATGTCACTCTTGAAGTATTTATGTATTTATATTTTATCAAAACTTAAGAAACTATTATCATATTATGTACGTAATGAATATGAAATGAGAAATAAGTTTTGGAAATTATGATTAAGTTTATTTCATATTTTTGTACTATTCGTATAGATATCATTAGCATAGCCGTGTTTAGTTGGTAAAAATTAATGTTATAGATGATTGCAGCATATTAGCACTTAGTTTCGGGCCTGCGAAAAAGGGATGTTACATGATGACTTTTTGTATGTAATACATATGACACTTGTACATGACAAAGTGATTCAATTGTGATGATATTTCACATGGTTATTGCTCACTACTCGGTTGTATGTTTATTATTTATATTTTATTCATGCGTTTTGAGACATGACCCGCCTCGACCATTGCTAGGCTCGTTTTTCGCCTTCATCCGCCGCCAGATACTAATCATGTCCTTTTTTCTAGCAATTTTCGGATGATATGTACTTGTGGATCCAAAATTAGACAACTCGGTTATGTGCAAGTCATGTGCTCATTCTTATGCCACTACGGAAAATCCTGTTGTGATCCAAAGCTTTGCAAATATGCAGCGTTCTACAACATCAATGACACATCCTGAGCGTCCTACTACATTGTCTGAACCCAAGCTTTGGACATATAGTTCCCTTTCCCGAAATGCCACTCGGATTTTTTGGTTAATTTTGTCTGGACCCGCTTAGAAAAATTCCAGTTGCTAGTTCCTTTTGCTGCCTTATATGGAAGCTTCAAGGTGACTTTCTTATAACCGATATTGGCTCCATGTATTTTTTTTTTCTTTTTTAATTTTCCAGCAATGAGGTGCGATGATGGGATTTAGAAGCTATGCTTCTCCTTTATAGATGAGAAACCTTTCATTGTTACCAACCGGGCTCTATATATGGCTAGTGCTAGAGATCTGGTAATTTCTATACCTGTTCGGGTTTATTTTTCGCAAACCCTGTTGGTTTTGTAGCTGCTGATAGGATTGAAGTGGACAACCTCCACAAATACTTTGATTCTAATATGGTAGTTCGTGAGAGATACATATATGTGAAAACTTTCATTAAGATAATACTTGGTAAATTTCTCCCTTCTATGATAAAATTTCAACTTGCAGTTGGTTAAATTGCGGAAGTTCGTGTTCAACACAGGTTTGCTCCTGACGTATGTGTCATTTTGTCATATTGCTGCTTCTTGCAAGCTCCCGTCCTGAGCTCCTCCCATGCCCATAGTTTCGTTACCCTAGTCCTCTATCTGAAGTTAGATTCCTAAGGTAAGGTATCGTGATGTTGCGGTCTCATCTGATAGCGACCCCACCAGCTGAAGAACAGCCAAAAGCATGTAGTTTTCTGTAAATGGCCACCACGCAACGAGTGAGGATGAAAGCGATAAGGGTTACTGAGATACGCGGAGTGCAAAAATGAGATTGAAGATATTAAGAGAAATTGGAAACTCAGCACGATTTTCATTGCAAAAGCATAGATTTGGATTTAAAGAAGAGTTTAGCAGCGGAGGACCATGCATGGCGTATGCATGGAAAGAAGAAGATCACAGAATTGAGGAGATTGGAGAAAGGGAAGAGTCGATTTTGTGCAAAGAACGGTTGCGTGAAGAAGAAAATTGAAGAACGGATTTTTCCATGATGCCATTTACGGTCTTCGGGCTACTAAAGAAGCTTTTTTATTTGAAGATAACTATTATTAGCTCTTTGAGAACCATTATTTAGAAGTAGGTTTCAAGTTTTCCAAACAAATATGAATATTTGAGGAATTTTCTAAGCCTATAAAATATTTTTTTCAAAATTTAATCATTTAGAATAATTTTTGAAATTTATGTATGATTAAATATAAATGACAAGGAATTTGTTACGATTTTTGGGGATTTTCCCTATAATTTTCTGATTTACTAAGTGTAACACCCCGCATTTTTAAGATAACAAAATATAAATAACTTAATTAAATAATGAGAACTAAGTAAAACGGACTGTGCCATTGCGTCCGTCTCGGAATTCTGGTCAAGATAGACACCTGGTTTGCGTAAAATGGATATCGTACGAAGAAGTTATTAAGCCTAGAAGTTTGTATACGCGTAAGAGAATTATATAAATACAAATAAATAAAAAAAAATTAAAAAAATTCGTAACAATGATCAGAAGGCCCAAGAGCCAAACCGCCCCATTCTAGATGTCGACCCGAGACCCGCTGGGTCGACCCAGGGTGTTTGGGGGTCGACACCATAAGAGGGGGGTCGACCCCTATTTATATCCGGGCAGAATTAATTTTTGTGAACGTGGACTTGTTTCTTGACCAAATACGTTGCTGAACACCTATAAATAAGCCTGTAGTTCCTACCCTAAATCTCATATTTCTGAGACAACGCAGAAGCTCTGCCATTCCACTTCCTCCTCAAATCTCTTCAGAAAATTTAGATTATTAGTTTAGGAAAATTCTGAATCTAGATCTGGAGGAAAAAGATGAAAATCAATTAGAAGGTGTTCAGATCTCTTATCGAAGTGAGGTAATTTTCTAGATTTGGTCTATTTCAATTCTCTTTTCCTTCTTTCCTTTTTCTTTTAGTATAAATTGTAGATCCATGGTTGTTAGGTTCTGAATCCAATTAAGGGAAAAAAACCATGGAATGCTAGATCTGGATCAGATCCAGGATTTGGAAAGCATATGAGGTGAGTGGATTTAAGTTACATCATTTTAGATAATAATATATTATTGTTTAGCATTCCCCGTTATCATGAAATGTGAATTTTCTAGAATAATTAAAAGTGTTACGATGTTGTTATAACAAGTAGAGATATTATTATGAATATGTTGGAAAATTCATATGTTGAATCGGTTAAAGTGTTGAATGTTTACTTGTTGAAAAACAAACTTGTTAAAATATGAGTAGTGACAACTGTTGTTATAATTACATGATTCACTTGTGGCATATTATGTATTTGAATTATTAGATGTAGAATTGAGAAAATGACATGTTAACTTGTTAGATTTGAACAATTACCCGATTAAATGATTAAATGTCAGGATAGAATTAAATACGTGTTAAAAAGGACATGCGACATAATATAGGCATAATTTGATGACATGTAAATTAGATTACAGTAACATGTGAAAAGGATAATATGCCTAAAATTTACAGTAAATAGGAAACAATAACCGCACTTAGGCACGAGGTTAGATTACACTTGCGGTAGAAGTCTGCTTGGAACCGCCCAGCACATCCAGCATCCACAAGTGGTAAATCTAATGTGAGGGGTCTAAGTGCATAAATAAAATATGTAATGGTGCTAAGACACGAAGTTAAGTCAACTTGTGGAAGATGTCTGCCCGGAACCACCCGGAAAATCCAGCATCCAAAAGTGTAGGCTTAATGTGAGAGGTCTAGTGCATAAATATACATATACATATACATACATACATACATACATACATACATACATACATATATATATATAGCAGGACTGATAAACAACATTAATTGTAATTAATGGAAATAAATAGAATTGAAAGAAAGTTACAACAGTAAAAAGGAATGGAATGAACGGGGAATGATAATAGAATAAATTACATTAATAAGAATGTTGTATAATAGGTAGATTTGTCCTAAGGACAAGTGAAGATTATAGCTTAGGTTATAATAAACTAGTAAGGACATGAGGTAACTGGTGAAATGAGATGATTGACACTTAATTTTAAATTAAGTAATCAATAAATGGGGAAAACTGAAACAAGTTGTTTATAATAAGTAGAGAAAAGGGGGAAAGTTTATGAAATGTAAGAAGTTGTACTTAATTATAAATTAAGTAATCTGTGAACTTAGAAGTATGAAATCCGCTGATAAGAATAACATGTTTAGGCTTAACCTAGGGACAAGTGGAAATTATAACTTAGGTTATAATAAACGATAAAGGGAATAAAATAACTCATGTAAGGGGATAAGTTGTACTTAATTATCAATTAAGTTATTTACAAGAACAAGAATCTGAAATCTACGGATGAAGACAACATAAGTTATATTTATAGGAAGAGAAACTTATTAGTGGACCTTAGTTAAGAGAACTAAGTTAATAAGTAAACAACGATAAGTTGTAATGACGGTGTAAAATGGAATTATGATTAAATGAGAAAGAATGAGGAAAACATATGAAATAAAATAAGTTATATTTAATCATAAATAATGACTGACATGTTAAAAAGAAAACATGTGAATTGAGATATACTTAATTACATATTAAGCAGAACATGTCATTGTAACGATGAAATCAAACAAGAATATAAAGGGATTATGGATTATAGACCTTGGATCACAATCTAGAGAATAACATGTTGTGGGCTTATTAATAAACTTAAAAGGGTTAATTTAAATGACTGAAATTAATAAACAAGAGAAACTTGGTAACTTGAATAAGAAGTCAATGTGAATGGGGATAACCAAGTTAAATGGAGACCTGGTGAGGTAAAGCAAGCGCGTAAAAGAATGTTTAGACATAGAGTCTAATGACACATTAAAATGAGGCGCTTGGACTAGTCCATACGTTTGAGGGTGAATAACCCAACGAGGTAGATCATCGTGGTGTCATGAGGCAGGAGGGGAGCGCACGTTCATCTGGTTATTCTGTCAGCTCCGAAGGACTTGAAGGGGAGCACGCGGCTTCTTAAGATACGTAAGGTGCTCCTAGTAGTCCTCTGTGTGGTGTCAGATGTTTAGGCTGTGCTCGCAGAGGTTGGGTCTGCGCGTAACTACTAGGTGGGTGGATCTTGACTGCAAAAGTAGATTTGCAGTCAGAATGCTGAGACGAGGTGACACTAGAGTGACTCGGCAGTCACCTCAACGGGGAGGCAGAGGTCAGGACCAACAAGGATAGTAAATCGTCGGGTACCCGTCATCGACAGCTAGTGGGATGCGAAAAGGCTAGAGCTAAACCCAATAGACTATTTACCTTTCACTATCAAGGTACGGTGGTTGATGGGAGACGCCGACTGGATGTTTAGATTATTTGTTAGGGGCAAGTCGCCTAGCTCTTGTAGTCTTTACTAGTTGACGGAGGGGCCGATGTGGGGCCATAGCCACCATGAAAACAGACCCTGGGAATATTTGTATTTTGAGTCTCTTAAAGGCGGGCCTATACAGATATGGAAAATCTCCCGACTGAGTTCCGTGTTTCTTGTATAGCCCTGCCACGGAATTTGGTGCATATTACGTGCGGTTAAGGTATCGAATATGATTGACGATATGTACGTGGGACAATCTCGATACATGCATGTCGGCTCTAGGTGGTGTATCGTAGACTTGAGGGCATTACTCTGGTATGAAATCTGATTCGATCGACAGCGGCAATCCGTATGCTTACGTAGCATAGTAATGATTGATATATGCGGAACATAACATTGTTATGTAGATATCTGTATGTCACTCCAGCGTAGGATGAGGGGCTGAATTCATTTCTATGGCATTACGGTGGAGACCGTGCGAGTGGGGTACCATGGGGTGTACCTCAATATTGAGGGGTAGCTACATATATAATGTATTAGGTTAATCCACTGGGAAGTAAATGAGTACGAAGTGTGTGTAAGCCTTGAGTACTATTAACCCAAGTAACCTAATAAATAAGAAAATGTGATTGAACAATATATGTAGGATTATCCAAAGTGTAAAATTTAAATCCAGGCACCAGAACTTGTGTTCTGACCCCCTGCTCATAACATACTCGCAGGTTAGATTCTTGGCAGAGACATGATAGCTTTGGATACTGGTTAGACAGTATTATTAATACGTAAGGCTGTATATTGGACATGACAGTCTGTTGTCCGGCTCGGTCCGAAGCTATGAGGTGTCTGGTCCTTGTCCGTCCGATTCTCTTACAGGACGGAGCTTGGACACACTAGTGTTCGGTCCGATCTAAAATATTCGATGTTTTTCTATTATCCAGGGCTATATCGGATAGGACAATCCATTGTCTGGCTCGGTCCGAGGCTATATAATGTCCGGTCCGTGTCCGTCCGAATTTTTATAGGACAGAGCTTGGACACACTTCCGTCCGGTCCGATCCGACCCGTTTACACCACTATTAATATGGTAAGGCTATACTTTGAGTATATTATATTTTATCCGTTCCGCTGTGAGATATTTTCTGAGCTCTGACCTATTTTATGTCTCTGTCTTTTCTGTAGGATACCAGAGCAAACCAACACGAGTTTCGATTGATTAGAATTTTGAAAAAAATTCGGTCTGTCGGAATTCGGGTTGTTACGCTAAGCTAGAAAAGCTTAACTCTCTAATTAGTTAAATTAAACTAATTAAATAGCTTTGAATTAGAGGTTTTTCTTATAAGTTTTATATTTCAATCTCATATCTATAACATAAATATAAAAAGAAAATTTATTTACCGATAAGAGTTTGCCAAATAATAAGGGGTTAGCGAAAACTGTTACGTTAAATAAATTTTTTGCACTTTGTATGATAATCATGGTTCTGCAATGTTGAAGCAATGTTTAGCATCGCTTTAATTCATTTCGCTTTGTTGTGTCATACTTCGGAGAAAAGCTTAATATAAGGAATTAGTATGGAGTGTTTCGAATTATAGAAAACGCGGAGGAGTGCTTTGAAGCATGCTTTGCTTCGAACAGAGAAGCCGCTTCTTTATTAAGTGGTTTCAAAATAATTTAACCCCCTTTGCTTTACTTCGTCATTATAGCATTTTAATTACTTCGTTTTTATAAATTGGTTTCAAATCATTTTAAGGGATTTGTATCGCTGTTTTGTAAAGCTGAATTATTTTGGGTTCGAAGCACTTGTATGTCGTCCTATTTTGTTGAATCGATGCAACCTATATGTTTTCTTTCGCTTCCACGCCATAAAGATGTGAATCCAATCTTGTTTTTCTTAAAGCTTTAAATCACTTATGTTTTCCTTCATTTTTACCCTATATAATAAAGGATGTGGCGCTCGAAGCAACATAGATTGTATCGCATGATTTTGAATACTTGTTTCAATAGGTATTAGCTTTGTAGCCTTATGTTTTAATTATGTTAACTTCTAAGAAATATTGAGTATCATCAACAAATATTTTAAAAGTATATATTTGACATATTGTTTTATTTAGTAAAGAGTTATAGAATTTCAATGTTTCAAAGATGATATTCAAATGATTGAATTATAAAGGCCAATGTTTTCAGGGAATGTATGAAGAGTATTTAACCCAGTATTCCACTAAAGAAATTTATAATCCCTTTACAGCTGGACATATAGAAAGAGGTCAGGTTTGATTTATATGATTAAAAAACAAAAAAAAACGACTGATAGGATCACGCCTTATGCTTCAGTTATCAACCTTAACTGAAATTGTCCAATACTCCGGTGTGTAGGGAAGAGTTAAGGAAAAAAAAAGTATAACATGCACGGAAAGTGGTGTAATGAGAAGGTTATTTATGAGCCCACAAAACCATTAGGTTCTCGGTTAGCCTAACAAAACTAAAAGTTAGATAAGTAGTCAGATAAGAGTTAAATTTAAAGAAACCATCCAGATTGTTTTTAATAGTTAATTGGATAATTTTATTAAATCTGGTAGGCCTTGATCAACAATTTAGGTTTTGTAGTTATCCTGATAAAACTATGAAATAGAGATGGATAGTCAGGATTACCTATGAGACAGATAGTCAAGATTACTCACAAGACATGCATGCATATGATTGTTTATGATTGAATAATGATTATTATGTTTAGTTGCCACAAATGCAACATACATTGCTTGCTTCATTGATTTGAATAAGGTTATTAATAGGGGAAAACTCATTTTGCTCAGAGGCGTGGTCCCACTGGTTATTTATTTATTAAGATGAAATATTATTATTCACACCAGGCAGTTTGTCTAGCTCGAACTTTAAGATTTCCCCTCTACTTTTTAGGTGTGCAGTTGAAAAGCTTGGATGTAAGTCGCATGTTTTAGGTTTTAAAAGAATAAAGCTTGCAAAAACGTGGAGGAAGCATCGCTAGTTATCCAAGAGTTGGAGTTCATTATGTTTTGCTATTAATGCGGTGGTAATTGTTTTATGTCGGTTATTACTAATACTCTAATCAATCAAGAGGCATCTTCATATGTCGCTCTTGAAGTATTTATATTTTATCAAAACTTAAGAAACTATTATCAGATTATGTACGTAATGAATTTGAAATGAGAAATAAGTTTTAGAAATTATGATTAAGTTTATTTCATATTTTTGTGCTATTCGTATTGATATCATTAGCATAACCGTGTTTAGCTGGTAAAAAACTAATGTTATAGATGATTGCAGCATATTAGCACTTAGTTTCGGGCCTCTGAAAAGGGGATGTTACATGATGACTTTTTGTATATAATATATATGACATGTGTACTTGACAAAGTGATTCAATTGTGATGATATTTCAGATGGTTATTGCCCACTACTCAGTTGTATGTTTATTATTATATTTTATTCATTCGTTTTGAGATATGACCTGCCTCGACCATTGTTTGGCTCGTCTTCTTCCTTCATCCACCACCAGATACTAATCATGTCCTTTTTTCTAGCAATTTTCGAATGATATGTACTTGTGGATCCAAAATTAGACAACTCGGTTATGTGCAAGGCATGTGCTCATTCTTATGCCACTACGGAAAATTCTGTTGTGATCCAAAGCTTTGTAAATATGCAACGTTCTACAACATCAATGACACATCTTGAGCGTCAACTGCATTGCCTGAACCCAAACTTTGGACATATAGTTCCCTTTCCTGAAATGCCACTTATAACTCCCCTTTTAATTTTGATACCAGAGAGGTTAATGGAGTTATGCAGATATTGCCTTAGGTTATACAAGCTAGGTTTGAATACTGGTTGGATTTTTTGGTTAATTTTGTCTGGACCCGCTCAGAAAAATTCCAGATGCTAGTTCCTTTTGCTGCCTTATATGGAAGCTTTAGGGTGACTTTCTTGTAATCGATATTGGCTCCATGTATTTTTTCTTTTTAAATTTTCCAGCAATGAGGTGCGATGATGGGATTTAGAAGCTAAGCTTCTCCTTTATAGATGAGAAACCTTTCATTGTTACTAACCGGGCTCCATATATGGCTAGTGCTAGAGATTTTGTATTATCTATACCTGTTCGGGTTTATTTTTCGCACAACTCGTTGGTTTTGTAGTTGTTGATAGGATTGAAGTGGACAACTTCCACAAATACTTTGATTTTAGTAAAGTAGTTCGTGAGAGATACATATATGCGAAGACTTTCATTGAGATAATACCTGATAAATTTCTCCCTTCTATGATAAAATTTCAACTTGCAGTTGGTTAAATTGCGGAAGTTCGTGTTCAACACAGTTGGGTTCCTGACATATGTGTCGTTTTGTCAATCATTTTGTCATATTGGTGCTTCTTGCAAGCTCCCGTCCTAAGTTCCTCCCTTGCCCAAGGTTTCGTTGCCTCAGTCCTCTATCCGAAGTTGGATTCCTAAGGTAAGGCATTGTGATGTTGCGGTCTCATCTGATAGCGACCTTATTGTTCCTTCTTTAGTACATCCAGTTGTTGACTCTGTTTCTTGTCTGGTTGAGTCTTGCTATGCCACCACATCAGCTATAGGCTGTTTTCTTGATCTTTTGATGCCTTTAGTTGTCTTTCTTATAATCAATCACTTAGCCCGACCTTCTATTTTTTGGATCTCCAATAAGCAATCTTAGGAACTTTGGTTATTTGACATGTGTTGCGATCCCGCAGACGCTTTCTTATTCAAATGTTCTCCTAACATTCGAGCGAAGACCGTTGTTCAATTACTAGCCTTTAGATGGTGAGTATATTCAAGCTACATTAGATGATTTAGGGGATTGGAACAGACATATTCTCGAGGATGCTATGTGACAAAAATTTTATTTACTCTGAAGATTATACAGAACACGTACTAGGTCCTATTAGCATTTTTGATAGGTACATAGATATAACCGACCTTTGTCTTTCGATGTGGGCCATGTTATTTTTCGACCGTGGAATGACAATCATTATTTAGTTGTGGAGACACTGTGACCACTAGACTCTCACCCATACTTATGTGTTACGTGGTATGTCTACTGTAAAACCAACACTCTATGTATTTATAATAAAAGTGGTACAATCACCATAAAGTCGTCTGCCATTTAAAAATAATATTATTTTTTTAATTGTTTAAATTCAATACTAAGAGCATTTCCAAGCATGGGCCAGTTGGAAAGCAATTGACCCTCAACATAAGGTCAATTGTGCTCTTTTAAGTTGCTTTGGAAACCCTGAAGATAACAAAAGCAACCCAGTGGGTTGCATATGAATTATGCCTTAGCCAACTTATTTAAAACCGACTAAGTTTAGCCGATTTTAAATAAATCGACAAAGGAGCTAATTTTTTGGCTTCTTGGCCGGTTAACTTAAAGCCGATTAAGGGCAACGATAGATGATTGTAATCCACACCGTCACACACATTGCAATCAAACGAACATGAATTGCAATTCATATATTACCTTTTATACCAATTATGGTTTTTTTTTTTTTTTTTTTTTTTTGGAGTTTGGTTTTGGTTTACGTAACTCAAATGGTGAGTGCCGGTGACCTACACCGCAACATCTATAGACTACTCATGCAAGTAGGATTTGCTTTTACAGAAAGGCACACGTGTTACTCGACGCAGCAATAGCGGATACGTTTCAATTATTACATTTTCGAGGAATGTCTCCTCCGAATGCAAACCAATCTATATTTCCATCCTTCTATCGCCATTTCATCTTCTGAATTTCTCTGCTGATTAGATTAATTCACGAGTTTCTCTGAATATCGTTTCTCCAGCTCAAGGCAAGATTCAGTATTTATTACTCGTACCTCAGATCTGTTTTGTTATCTTAGTATCTTAATTTTAATGTGTCCCTTCTTTCGATTGGGTGATTGTTGCTGAAAGTTTAGGTATATTCTATATTAAAGCGTAGCCGTGTAATTGCGATATTTTTTGAATCGGTTCTATTGTAATTGGAGCAGGATAACCAGTTAGGAGTGCCCAGGTTTGTGTAAATTACCTTGACCAGTTTTCATTGTTGCTACCGAATTCGGATATAATGGTTTTGGTATAATTATGTTAATGGACAAATTGGAACTGGAGTGTTCTAGGTTAGATTTGATGTTTTTATGTTCATCATAACAGTATTAGGTGCTAGTAATAGATGAAAGAAATCCCACTTAAGGTTATACTATATACAACTCAAAGCATTGTGAGAAGCAATTCGAATACGGACTACTGAACATCTAGTTGTCAACAGTGAATGCCCTCGTATCCGAGGAAAACTTCATCAAATAATACATGTACCATATTGTTCATGGATGAAATTATTGACACTATGTAGTGTGGCACTTCATATTATTAAATTAAATGACTAAAAGTTGAATGCTTTTTGGACTACAGCCCTTCTCTGTATCGTCAGCCTGTCTAAAAATGAAAGTTCTGTAATATTACATCAAAGTGTGAAGTTCATTTGTGTTTTGATTAAATCTTTAGATTATAGCAATGATTTTCAAATCAATAATGAGGAAGAAGATAAAGTATTCAAGGATATATGTAACCATAATCGTTTATTGGCCGCCAATCTTTTAGTCATAATTAACTGATTTTTACCAAGTTAGTTTCGGAGCAGAGTTATTGTTGATTAAATAGTTACTTACTTATATGAAAAGATTTCGATATTAAGCAAATGCTAGATATTAAAAGTGGTCTTACAACATATTAATGCCAATTCAAAGTGTATGATTTCAAAATAGTAGAGGCTTGACAAATCGGATTAAGGCAAAACTATTTGGTTGTCATATAAGCAAGGAAATAAAGCAGTGACTGGTAGGTCTAAGATCTTTACTTGTCTGGTATATATTCTCCAAAGCTGCTTCATTTCCTTGTTCCACCATTTAAATTATGTCACGCTATTTTCAGTTATGTTTGTTCTTTTCCTTGTTTGTTAATTGAGTGATCACTGACAACCATTTTTAGTGGAACTATCTGTTTATGTTACTAGTAGCTGGGTATTTATCCATTGCTTTAGCTGTCATTTTGACAACCCTTTTTTTTTTCTTGGTGATTTAGTGCGTGTTAATTATTTTGTTGATACTTCATCTACTATACCAATTTGCCCTATATGCAACTTAATATTACTAGCATCAGGGCAGCTTATGGGATTGGAAATTGTTGATTTATACTCTGAACACGTTGCCGTTAAACCCCTACATACTCTGAACACGTTGATCTATACTAATTGTTATGGATACGGAAAAATTATTTGATTCGATCTAATAAGTACCTTATGTTCAGAATTATGAAATTTTATGGCTAGAATCTCTAGTATTCTCTTATTTATCGCCTGCGCCTACTAGAAGGCAATAAACTGGCGACATACTCAAAATGCATATTTATGCCCAAAGATCATCATAAAATATCATATCAAAATGACGTAGTTGTCATAATGTTTGTCGCCCCATCTCAATACTCTATGGTACTAACCAATATAGAAAAATCACATTTCTTAGATTTGTTGCTGAGATGAAGTGGCTGATAATGTTATGTTGCTCAACTAGGTATTGGTTTCAAGTATGTAACCAAGTAGTCATGCTTTGTTCAATGGCTTAAGCCAAGAGCGGATGTAGGAATTGTCAAAAGGGTTGGCAAAACCATAGCAAATAACGGACTAATCATTTGTGTACATACTGAAAAACAATGCATTATTAGTGAAAATATTACGAATCTCAAATTGACATAAGGTCTTAATATTAGATTTGGTTTCTCAGTAATTAGCTAATTAAAGAGTACGGGTGCGTTTACGCGTAATGGTAGCGAAGCATTTTAGCAAGGTATTTAAGTGGAGTATTTAAACGAGGCCGAAAGTTAAACGAGGTATGCAATTGCGTATTCAAGCGGGATTTAAGCGGAGTATTTTAATTTGTGATTTAATTGATTTATAGGTAATAATTAGTTTGTTGTGTAATATGTGTTTATTTGAAATGAAACAACAATACAAAAATTGAAATACATGCATACTAATTAAAATACGTTAACTTATACATTTGATAAAATGCAGAAATAATTAATATAAAAATACAGTTTTGTGACAATCCTATTTGTTTCCACGACTACCTTATATCAGAAAAGATTTGTTGTTTGTAGACACGTTCGATGTTTATCTCATACAACGACCAGTCCTTAGCATCATCTTCGTTAATCGTATTGAGTAAATCTATATTATTCCTAACCATGTCTAACGATTCAGCAAAAATAAAATCTGCTCCTGTTGCTAGACGTTTAACGTGAGCAACAATATCAGCATAGCTTAAATAATTTTCTGCTGACCGTATGCTATTTGTGTTCGGACTATCTGAGTTCATACGAGATTTCTTCATTTGTCGCTCGTTGATGACGTCAATTATTTTAGCTTATCGTCTGTTTCAAACCGACATCTTCTCTAGGTGCTATGTGCACTGAAGAACCGATGTGTCGAGTTTGTTGAACTGGATTTTGGTGCACTGTAGTTTGTTGCAGTGGATTTTGGTATGATGGAGGTTGGTTGGTGAATTCAAGTTTGGAATGTTTTGTGTTTGATGTTCGATATCATCAAGAGAATTCTGAAATCCCTCAAAACCGTATGGATTTTTTTTTAAAACTGATATAAATAATATACCAAAAATGGAGGGAAACCGCCTCCCATCGGTGGCTAACAAAAATGGATACAAGAGCTCGACATAACAAACATCTAAACAAAGCTCAACCCCCAAAATAGAAAAACAACAACAGACTACAGAAAAGAGAACACCACACAAACCAACCACACAATCTTGACGAGAGGAACCCCAGCCCCACCAAACATTAGGCTAGAGGAACAAGGACGAAGCACACAACCAAAGAACTCCCTGGAGAAACCAGCAAAACCAACACGAAAACCCTAGAAACTCAACTCCAAACAACCTCCAAAAAATAGCTTAAAAAACCTCAGCTAGACCAAAAGCAATTCCCTAGAACCCAGCTCGAAGAAACCTCCGATATCTAGACCTGAGGATCCCGTCCAATTCAAGAGCAGCTCCCTAGGAGCTCACCAACAAGATTCCCTTCGCAAGCTAGCCAGCTAAAGAGCTTCCCATAGCCAATCCTAAAAAAAAGAGGGAAGAATCACCCCCACTCTCGTGCATTTCCTAGACCCTAAACATATGTCCACAACACCAGCAAGAAGAGTGGATGAATGGTCGAGGACACCGCAGAAAGGGAAACCACGGAAAGTATGAAGTGGATATCTAATGTAACACCTATGATGATAAAAACCCTCATACATCTACTTGTTCCTAACACACCAAATGTGCTAGCAAACAAGGCTAGGAACCAGGTGAAAAGGGGTAGAGCGAAGATCTTTCCTTTGCCCACCAAGCTGGCAAGCTCGGAGGGCGAGGAGGAAGAAAGAATGAGCACCAGCCCGAATGCCCAACAACGAGCCAAAATGTGACCAAATAGTGAAAGCCGAATCACCATCCCAGAAGAGATGCGATAAGGTTTCCATTGAGCCAGCTAGACAACGACGACACTGAGACACCAACGGAATGCCAACCCCATAAGGTTACCATTCAAGGGGAGCGCATCGTGAAGGACCTTTCACATAAGGATAGAGACTTTCAGAGCAATACGCCTATCCCAAATCGAAAGAAAGTCAGGGTTCCTAGGCGTAGGAGTCTGTACAGAATTCCATGCCCCTCGAGAGAGAACAGATTTCCATTCCAGACGAAGCCACGACCATGACTATCAAAGATGGATTTGACCGATTGCTTCCGCTTCCATGTCTCTGGCGTAAGACGGGGTACCTGAGAAGTCTGAAGGTATGAGCCTCCTGTACTTGGCATGAAGGAAAGAAGCTCACATGGAGTCGTTGGAGCGAAATATGGCCCACATTTTGCATGCACAGGCCGTGCAAACTGCAAACGTCTCGAGTCTTGCGAAGACCAAGGCCACCTTTGCGACGAGGCAGTCAAGCAACGTCCCAAGATACCCAATGATATTTACGGATACCATCATGGCTACCCTAGAAAAAAGCAGATGCAAGGGAATTGAAGGACCGAAAGAAAGAGCTGGTCAGAGGCACCAAAGCAAAAACATGAAAGCCAATGGAGTTAAGGACCGAGTCGATACAAACAAGCTTGCTAGCTTGAGAAAGAAGAACAGAGTTCCAGGTAGAGATGTTTCCTCGCGATTATCGATGAAGGGATCGAAAAAGGCGTTCAGTTACGACCACGATATAATTGAACACCAAGATGCGACAAAGAGAGGGAAGCACTCCTAAAACTAGAGAAGGACGAAATCCATTTAATCTTCTGAACGGGAGTAGAACGTGAAGCTACGAAGCAGGATTTTGAGACATTAATCATCTGTCCCGAGCCTAGTTCGTAAAGATGAAGAAAGGAAACCAGTCGGCAGACTGACTGCCGAGAGCATTAGTAAAAGTAATAATGTTGTCTGTAATGGAGAGGGAAGAAATCACAAGTTACTCGCTAGGAAAGCTGAATCGATGAATTTACCCAGAGATCGTAAGAGAATGAAGGCCATGAATCAAAGTCTCAGTAGCAGTGACAAACAACGAAGGAGATGAGGAATCTCCTTGCCGCAATCCTCTGCCTGAAAGGAAGAAACATTTTGGAGCATTGTTAATGAGGATAAAGAACCAACACTTGGAGATGAACCACCAGATTAGTTCAATTACTAACCCAGGGAAGCCAAAAGCATGGAGAGTACGAATGATAAAGAATCACGACATGCGATCATAAGCTTTGGCCATATCAAGCTTGATGACCACATTAGAAACGCAAACCTTCTTATTAATTTGGGAAATCAGCTCCTGCGCAAGGATGATGTGAGAAATTAGCCGACCTCTCATGAAGCCAGGTTGGGAAGAAGAGATGATACAGTCAAGCAGAGGGCCAATCCTGTTAGACAGAATCGTAGATATCACCTTATTGGAGAAGTTGCAAAGCTTGACGGGACGGTAATTAGTGCAAGAAAGAGGAAGCTCGATTTTTGAAATTAGGTTGATGTTGGTGGAAGGACAATTTCAAAGCACACCCCAGAGAAGAAGCACTGGATCGCTATGGAGAAGTCGATTTTGATAGTAAAGACAAGATGCACAATTGCATCTTTATCCCACAGAATCCAAATTTTGTTAGAGTCGTTAAAGACGCCTTTGACAAAATTTAGTTGGATGACTAGATTGGATAGAACGTCAGGCCCCATTAGAGGCTCCTGAAGAGCCACTATCCGAATAGAGTGTTTTTCAATGATTTGTTTGAGGCGGGAAAAGGTCTCGTTACCAATACACCGGGTATTCCAAAATAAGCAATTGGCCATAAAAATCAAATAAGGTACATGTTACATCTAATTACTCTATAGTTAAGTTACTTAGCCTCAATAGAACGAGTGCGGATGGTTCTAGAAGAGAGATAGGATAAATCGTTAGCAAGCTGGCAAACACGAGGACGAGTGGGATGGTACGAGGAGAAATGGGGAAACAAGGCCATGCGTCGGAGAGGAGAACCTCTCACGACGAGAGCCAGACGAGAAAGACTTGCTAGCTCGGACACGAGCTTGGCAGAGAGAAGCATTGTCCACGAGCCGAGCTAACATGGCTTTGGTTAGCTAGATCTCTTCCGCGTTGAGAAACGAACGAAGGTGAGAGATTGAGGGAGCGGGGGCAATGAACGGACGCCTTACGAGGCAGTCATGTTTAACAGTACAGTCTCTTTGCACGCATTACTGCCATGAGTTTGACAAGTAACCGCCATTGGAGATGGCCACAAAAACAAGGGACGAGAAAGAAAAGGCAAACACGGGACAAATCACCTAAAAAAGCGAAGATCGCCAGGGAAAGGTGGGAAAGGTTGTGGGATCACAAGAAGGGAAACCCACTAAAAACTGAACATGACAACACTCCAAAAAAAGCGCTGCACAAAACCAACAATTTGGGCCAACAAATAGAAAAAAAAAAAAACACTACAAACGCCTAGAATCACTAACCAACTATAAAGAAACTGGAAATTAACGGATCTCAAATTACCGACTAAAGGCCAACAACCAATCAAAAACCAAGCTCACCGTTGGAAACCAAGCCAAAAACAAAACTCGAAAGGAGAAGGGGCAAACCAGTAAAGGCCACCAGACCACAAACCCTTAAAAAACAACTCTAAGGTACCAAAGCAACCAAAATGCCTCGCAAATGCAAAGGCAAAAAAGAGCCCATTTGAAAGCCAAAACCAGCATAATGCACCAGGCTAACAAAGGGGACCAACAAGAAGGAAAATGGCCGAGGGGTAAAAGACCAAACCCCAACAAAAAAGGATAGCCAACGCCCCGAAAAACCAAGAACTAACCCAAAAAACCACACCAAATTACCGACTCATCAACTGCCCTGCCAATTATTAGCTGCAGTCGATAGTCAAATACACCACAACTAAAAAGCATGGACATCTACTGGGGGTCAAGCTCAGAAGCAAAGACATAGTCACTATGTCACAAACAACCAAACCCAGCTTCCAAACGAAAGACGCAAGGAGGAAAAACCTCAACATGGTGGCAATGCATCAACCTCCAACGCCAAAGTTTTGGATGCCTCGCCAAACACAATCAATGTAGGTTGCATCCTACACAAAGCTAACTTCTCCTCACTAGTGGCCACTCATCGTTTTCCGCTAGAAAAAGCCTATAATCTTGACCCCTAAGTCACACTCGACCATGCACGACGGAACGATTAGGAGCAGCGACACCCACAAAATCAGTGCAATTCGCCTTTAAACATTGCGCTGCATGCAACAAAGGCTCGAAGGGATTAAAAGTAACTAGGTGAGGCAGTACACGGGCACGTGCACCACATCCCGCCATAGAGATGCAGTTACTAGCAACAAACGGAGGTGTATTGTAGAGGAGGAAATATTACTCGACGAAAGCGCAAACTGACGTCTCCTACCACCAAATACAAGAGAAGACTTCGGCTTCGCAGTGCAACTAAGAGGAGGCCACAAGTTAACATCTGGCAGGTAATAAGAAATAATCTGTGGGAGGAAGCAAATTGGTGGCGGACGAGGCACTGGCGGGGCGAAAACTCCGTCGACAACCGACCAAGAACGAAGAAATCCATCGATTATTGAAATCGACGCTCCTCCGAAATATGCATTCCTCACGCAAACAATTTCCAATCCCAAAGGAGAGGAAATCACATGTGGAAATACGCATAGAAGTGCCATTAACCAAAATAAAAAGGTGCTGAAGTAGACAACCAAAATCGGCTTCCACCAACACGTTAAAAATGACCAAACAAGGGACGGTAGACGATAGAGCAATGTCTACACTAGAAGAACGCACCATTGCATCACTAATCAAATCGAGAGCAGGGCAATAACCACAAAAATCCCTAACTAAGAGAACCCTAAATCAGAAGCCCCCACTACCATACGAAACAACAGCGACCAGGCAGTGCCAAAAATGTTGTTAAGACCCTCCAGAAAGACTCACGCAACCAACCGAACAACAAACAGAGGAAAGGCAGGTAGAGAGGAAGCGAAAATTGGACAGAAAATCGTTACAAGGAAAGAGACGAGGACGCCATGTTTTCTTTTAATTTATGACCGTTAACTAACTAAAAAATGATATTGATGAAACCCTATGGATTGTTAAAAGCAGCAAATGTAGGAATTAAAGTGAATTGTTTTTGAGTTTGAGCAGACGTATAGGATATTTGGCCGGTTGCATGAATACCTTGGAACAATTGTCGTTGCAGATCCAAATTATCAAGCAGTGCTCTTTTATATTTCATAATATTTTTGGCAAATTCCTACAAGTAAAAAAATAGTATGAAACAATTTCAAACAAATGAGAGTTGTATTTATGAGAAATACCTTTGTACGATCACTCCATTAGTCGTTGCCTGAAATATTTTGCCTATTAGGATCCCAATCGACATTAGTTTTGTTATTCAAGCTTTCTCATTTGACTCATTTTCTTCTAAGGTTTTCATATTTATGCCCAATTTTGGTATCGTCTACCAATTCTAGAAAATCATTATGTCTTTGCATGTTGATTTCCTCAATCATCTTAGCTAAAATTTTCAACAATAACTTTGTGCACATCCTTCTTGTTCGTATCGAATTTGGCATAAACGGATACTGCAATTTGCTGTAGAAGTCAGGTACATTCTCGGGAAAAATGAGGCTTTTGATGGTTTTTCATTCTGAAAAGGTAAAAATTCAAAAAAAGGGGATTTTTTTTTTTTCTGGAAAAAATGTATATGATAGACCCAAATAACACATAATAGTAAAGAAAGTTATCTGAAAAAATAGTGTTTTCGAAGTCAGAAAAATCGAGAAGCCGTAGATTGAAATTAAAATTTCCAAGTTTGTGGTGGTGGAAGGAAAGGGGAGAAAGAGGGTTTTATAAAACAAAAATAAAAACTACATGTTGGCAAACCTTGCCAAATTGGCCAGGTTGGACGCGTCGATTCCTCAACCTGGCCATGTTAGCCAGGCGAACGCTACCTAATCATTTCTCTTCGAAATAAACTAGCTTTGTTTATAGAAAATAATAATAATAACGTCTCTTACATGAATTTAATGATGGTTAATACGTAACTTTCGTGTATTCAGTGAACACCAAACTGTGCAATTTTATATTTTATTTGATTGTGAAATGTCAAGGAATAATGGTCTTTTCAGACTGAGTAAAACATGGAAGGGAATTTGCCCTCTTGCCTCAAAGTGGAACCCTGCGTGACTCAAGCTGCTTAAAACCTGAAGTTAGCATTGTTCACATTTTGAAAGGACTCGTAGTTAAACTTGCCTACTTTGCTTGTTTATATCATATAGATAACACGGATGCTTTATGCATGTACTTTTGGTGTGAATCCAATGAATGCATATATCTCTCTCTGTGTGTGTGCGCGCGCGTACTGTTTGATGTTCTTGTGCGATATTTGATATTCTTTTTCACATATCAATGGATTTCATCTCCATTTTCAGGTAGACAAGTGGCTCAGATTCTGTACATCATCCTAAAAGTATCACCAATATGGGTGGTGTGATTGGAAGAGGTGAATCACCAAAACAAAGCTTGCCAGTTTCTAAGCTTGAGGCGAAGATGGTCGAGGCCATGCAAAAAAGAGCACGGAAAGGAACATCCATGAGATCTTTTAATAGCGTTATCTTGAAGTTTCCAAAAATCGATGAGAGCTTAAGAAAATGCAAAACTATTTTTGAGGAATTTGGTGAGTAGTTCTCCTGTTTATATCTTCCAGGCTACCTTTGGAATCTATGTTCATTTGGATGTCCATAGGAGAACCTAGAAATAAACAATATAGATTTTTATTTTTGGATCAAAATTTATGGAGGACAAAAGCAGACAAATCACAATAGCATTTTTCTTGGTTGCGTTTTACCAAGAAAAAAAACATATTTGCAGTTGCTTTTTATTCTTGTGTGCAAGTTAATGTTACCGAAATTTAAATCCGATATCCTTGCAGATGAAGATTCTAATGGAACAATTGATCGACAAGAACTTAGCCACTGTTTCCAGAAGCTGGAAATTAATTTTTCTGAAGAGGAGATAAATGACCTCTTCATTGCATGTGATATAAACGAAGATATGGGTATAAAGTTCAATGAGTTTATTGTCCTTCTTTGTCTTGTTCATCTTCTCGAGACACCATCAGCTGAGAAAGCAGTATCCTACACCTTGATGATAGATTGTTGTTTTTGGTTAATAATTTGAGTTAGATCAATCATTTTCATGGAACTTATTTCATATAAATGTCTTTCCACAGAAGCTTTAGTCCTGTTTTGACCAGTGCTTCCTTATATAACGTACCTCAATACAGAAACCTTTTTTAACGCTATCATGTTTGAATTTAGCAAGACCATCAGTTTCGGGCAAGTTTTAATATCACGTGAATATCGTGATCGCGAGTCAAAATTTAACATTGCTACCTCACATGTGTTTATGATATACGTGTAGGACTAGAAGCATTTTTATTTTGAGCCCAAAACTTTGATATCCTCGATATTGGGAAGGAATCAAAATTTTGAAATTTAAATGTTTGAAAATGCTGTCATTTAGACTTGGCTAGTCATATTTTATGAATATTTGAAATGCTTCCTTGACCTGGAGGTAGAAATCTAGGATAAGCTTCCCGGATCTTGAAGCAACTTTTGAGACATTGGTAAATGCTTTTGTGTTTTTGGACAAAAATAGAGATGGTTATGTTAGCAAAAGCGAGATGGTACATGCAATTAACGAGACTACTTCTGGTGAAAGATCTTCAGGTCGCATAGCCTTAAGAAGATTTGGTTAGTATCTTTTGAACTCGGTTTTATATGGCCATCGTCCGCAACCATTTTTCTGCAATTGATAACTGCAATTTTTATGATTATCCATGCAGTTGTCACTATTACCATTGTTGCTGGTCATGCGATGCACATGCTTTGTAATATCATACCATTTATATCAAAGTAATCATACATGTCCATATTTTCTACTAATAATGACAAAAGTATCATGCATATGAAATTTAGTTCAGATATCTATAGAGTAAAAGATAGTAAAGCAGAAGAAGTTTATGCTTTCTTATTGATTCTACGAATTTCTTCCTCGCTCCTTCATTTTATTCAGATACTTCTTCATATCTCTTTAATATATCAATATTTCAGAAGTTTATGCACTTTTTGGGGTACTATTGAACACTCCTTATATATCTGTATGTATATATGTGTGTGTGTGTGTATATATATATGAGGAGGGTTCCGCTACACCTCGTATATTGTACGTGAACTCTCTCTCTTAATCTCCACCACCCATTTCCCCACTCATTCTCTTTTTTTCCACTAAGAAATAATATTGAAATGGAAAGAGAGAATAAATGGGAAAATGAGTGGTGGAGATTAAGGGGGAGAGTTCACGTACAATATAAGAGGTGTAGAGGAACCCTCCTCTCTCTCTCTCTCTCTCTCTCTCTCTCTATATATATATATATATATATATATATATATATATATATATATATATATATATATATATATATATATATATATATATATATGAGGCAGGTTCAATGACACCCCAAATAGTAAGCACCCAGCCTACCACTTTTCCACCACTCATTTCCCACTAACTCTCCTTCCACTAACTCTATCAGTTTCCACTCACTTTCTTTAATATAAATGAGAGGTGGAAATCAGGGGGCTTTTGAGATGCTCCATTTTTGGGGTGCAACGGAATGCTTGCATATATATATATATAGGAAGGTTATATGACACCCCAATTTGTTAGCACCCTTTTTGCACCTTTATAATAGTCACTCATTTATTATTTATTTAGTGGAGGGAGAGAGAGAGAGTTAGTGGAAGGAGAGAGAAATAAGGTTGTGTGGTGGAAATCAGGGGGCTAAAGGGGTGCTGGAATATTTGGGGTGCTCTTGATCGCTCCTCATATTATATATATATATATATATATATATATATATATATGTGTGTGTGTGTGTGTGTGTGTAAGGCAGGTTCAATGACATCCCAAAAATGGAGCACCCCTTTAGCCTACTACTTTTCCACCACACATTTTCTCCCTCTGTCCTTCCAGTAACTCTCTCACCTCCCACTAACTCTAATTAATATAAATGAAAGGTGGAAAACAGAGGGGTCAAAGGGGTGCTCCATTTTTGGGGTGCCATTGAACGCTTGCATATATACATATATATATATATTTATATATATATATATATATATATATGGCACACTATAACACCCCAAATTTTGAGCACTCCATTTGCACCTGAGTTATAGCCACTCGTTTATATTAGAATAATGTAGTGCATGGAGTGAGAGTTAGTGGAGGGAGAGAAAACGGTTGTGTGGTGGAAAACATGAGGGCCAAAGGGGTGCTAACACTATTTGGGGGGGTGCCATTGAACGCGCTATGGAGGATCAAGAGCTCCCCATACAATGCAACACCTCTTTATCCCTCTTCCACCACACAATCCCCTTTCTCTCTCCTTCTACGAACTCTCTCTTCCACTCGCTCATTATTTAAATATAAATGAACGACTATTGCTATGGTGCAAAAGGGGTGCCACAAAAAAGGTGTTATATAACTGCCTCACGCGCGCGGGACACCTCCCTCCCACTAACTTAGACTAATATAAATGTTTGGTTTCTGTAGAGGGGCTTTTGGGGTGCTCACTATTTGTGGTGCCACAGAACGCTCATCTCTACCCTACCGTGAGCTACAGTAATCAAAATCCAACAAGATTTTGTACATGTTCAATCCACATATATATATTATCATCTATCAAAATTTTGAGCTCGTTCCAACATTCGTAGAATAATATATTTGATGTTTAAATTTAATGGTTTGAACAAATGTCCAAACGGTAAATAAATGAGCTAAGATTTTGAAAATGTTACGAATGTCTGAACGAGCTTAAATTTTGGATAAATGATAATATATATGTGGATTGAACATCTACAAAATCTTGTTGAATTTGGATTAGTGTAGCTCACGGTAGGGTAAGGGTGCTGCAAAACATAGGTGTCTCGGAACGCTTCTCTCTCTCTCTCTCTCTATATATATATATATATATATATATATATATATATTCATAATTTTTTTATTGAAATATTAGTTTCAAAATTAATCAAGGTTACAAATTTTTGTTTATTTGCTTAACAAATATTGAATTATAAAAAATAATAACTTAATTTTATTAGCAAAAGTTACGATTCAATTTTTATTTAGATATTAAATTCACGTAAACTTCATTATAACACACCTAGAAATATAACAAGGTCGATTATAACTCCTCATGACGAATTCACTATATGTTGCATAAAATGTTATGTTCTTCAAAGATATTTATGACATTTTCCCAAATCCCATGCCGTACACAATGGACGAATTAATTGGTTTTTCATTTATTTCTGGCTCATTTTAAATATCAACCACCTAAAAAACCTAACTTTAATAACTTGTCTCATCTTAGTTTTGTGATATACTCTTTTATCGATTGAAAGTGCCCTCTTGCTTGCTAATGTTAAAATATAAATAAGAAAATACAAAAGCTGAACTTGACTAGAAGTGGAATTAGGTGTAGAAGATTAATATATTTTGTCATGTAACGACAAAGATTGATAAAATTTGGGTTGTCAATGGATATGCTTTCGGATGCGGATAGTGTCATATCTGCATTCACATCATAAATCATTTTTGAATGTCGGATATCTGCATCCGCGAATGAATATCAAATACTTACCTGCTCCGCCAATGATCGATAAATCAAGAAACATAAACGAATTTTTTTACTTTAACATAAAATATTTTTCGATGGTTGTAAATTCTAGCAACCGTCACCACAACCATCTATGATGCTTAACCGTTATATTCCAAATTTTAAAAAAAATTGTACATATATTTCTAATTATATGTATTATATATGATAAAGTCATATAGCTGTAACTTTTTTTTGTAAATATATTTATTTGTGTATATAATGACCATGGACGCATATATTATTAGTTTATAAAGGCACATTTTATCAATATACAAGCTATTCGTTTTGACTTGAATTACCAATTTTTATATTTTCTTGTTGAATGTTGTATGAAACAACCACATATTGTTGGTATGGTTAAACGTGGTAATCTAATTTTTCAATGGCTACCATAACCGCTACCGTTATATATGGTAACCGTGCAAATGATTGTTGCGGTTGAGTGGTTGATGGTAGGACTGACAATTAGAACCGAGAACTGAATACCCGAACCGAACCGATCCAAAAAGACCCGAATCCGAACCGAACCCGATGGGTCTCGGGTCGGGTCTAGGTTTTGAAAAATACCATCAAGACCTGATCAAACCCGACCCTCATAGACCCGATCCGAAAGACCCGACCAAAAAACATTGAAATATATGTATTTTTAGTGTTATTATTCAATCAGACCCGAACCGATCCGACCCGAACCGAGCTTCAACCCGACCCGAACCGAAGCTCGGGTCGGGTCGGGTCCAGATTTTTGAAATGTATGGTTTAGATCCGACAAAACCCGACCCGCCTAGAATCGAGACCCGCTGGGTCGGGTCTGGGTCCATCGGGTCGGGTCTAATTGCCATCCCTAGTTGATGGTTCAGCCGTAACAGCCTTATGTATAATATAGACTTTCTACTTAACAAAATAATAAATTAGTATATTCATTATGTTAAAAATACACGTAATTTAAACTATAATCATAGAAAATCATAGAAAAAAGCGGATGGATAATTTTCGGATGCGGATGTGTCTATACTCGCATCCGTCCTTCCAGATATCGTATATTTATCCGTTTTTCGAATGCAAACGCAGACAAATTTTGAATTTTTCAGATATTCATTTCACAGTTTTAATAAAATGCCCCAGCCTTTTTGTTTGCTTGTAAATCTGCAAGGTTAACCCTGTAAATTGTGGCTGATTTTTCTCCCCTGTTATAACAGAGGAAATGGACTGGGATAAAAATGGCACTGTAACTTTCAAGGAGTTTCTTTTTGCATTCACTCGCTGGGTGGGAATTGATGATGTAGAAGACGAAGAGGAAGACTGAATTTTGCTTTGCTAAGTTTGTTTTTAGGATCGAATGTAATGCTTCTTTGTTTTGCAATAATAGCTATATATCTCATGTAAATATATTTAACAAAAGTTGCCATTACTTTTGACTGCTTGATGAAAATCTGTAGAGACTCCCTTTCAGTAATACAGTCAAGTTCGTTTTGCTTGAATAACATGGTCTTCCATTCAAGAAAGTATGTTATGTGGCTGTGGCCTTGATTGCGACAAATAATTTGTAAAGACTTCATATGTTTATAAATTTATTTGTTAGATATAGTGTCGTATATTAGATAACAACCATAAATACAATAAAACTATTATATCACATGAAACTCGTCATATGTCTATTTGTTAGATAATCCCAAATTATAACAAAACCAATTGACAATTTGAAATGTGGACTCTTAATATTTATATAGAATTTATATTATAAATTTCTCGATGTGGGACTTGTCTCAACAAGCTTCCGCACGTGTGACATATTCTGAGTCTAACAAGTGGATCTTATCGGGTGACGTAGACAAGTGTGGCAGTTATGTGCACACGAATTAAACTCGCTTTGATGTCATGATAGAAAACCTCAAGTTATCATAAAATCAATTGACAATGTGAAGGGTAAACTCTTAATATTTATACAGAATTTATTTTATAAATTACCCGATGTGGGACTTGTTATTGAGATGTGTGGGTTTAAATGAGCAAAGACTTCAATTTTTGTCTGAACTTGTCACTTACGTTATTCTGCTTATTTTGTTGTATGAAATGTAGAATATCTAATCATTTATGAGTGTGTTCTTAACCAACGCGAGCATGACATTTGAGCGTGACATTTGAGCGGGGTATTATAGCGAACGGGGAATGTGTTTTTAGCTACGAACGGGGTATTTGAGCGTGGTATCTGAGCGGGGTATTTAATTGTTAAATTATTGATTTTGATTTAATTAAATATTAATTTCGTAAAACAAAACGACTACATTTCATTACACAAAGAAAATACATAAATACAACAGAAATACAATAACACGATGACATGAACCTCCTACTTGTTCGTATTTATCAGATAAGTTTGGTATTCTTTTGCGTGGCGTTTGTCTGCAAGCCCTCTTATCATCCAGCTTTTCGCTATCTCATCCGGAAGCGCAGTGAACATATCATTTATTTTGGGGTCCAAAACAAATAATAGTGCGTCTGCAACATTAAACTCACCCGTTGCTCCAAGACGTTGCATGCGAGCTACCGTATTTGCATAATTTGTAGAACTTCCTGTTGATTCCACGCTAGTACCCGTAATAGGACTATCAGAATACATGCGAGATTTTTTCATCTATCTCTCGTGCATTAAGTCAATGAGCATAGTCATCTTATCGTCACTTTCACCACGTCGTCTTCTTAAATTTTGACGTGTAGTTGGTTGAGTAGGCGGATTCATTGGATTTTGGGTTGATGGAGGGATTATTGGAGCTTCATAAATTGGTGGATTCATTGAAGTTTGTTGCAATGGAGGATTTGATGGCGAATTCAAATTTGGAATACGATTATTTTGCGTTTCATCCAATGAATTAAAAAACCCATCGAAAGCCCATGTTCTGTCAAACGTGCTTTGTGTTGATGGCGGCGTGCCAGTCTGCGACGGTTGTACGGTAGCAGCAGGAGCGTACGACGATTGACAATTTGCATTCGTCCCACGAAATAATTGTTGCATCATATCTAAGTTTTCTAGTGGACGTTTCTTATATTTCAAGACCCCGTTCCAAATTCCTAAATGTAAGAAATAAATTGTAAGAAACTGTCTATAAACGAATGGTAACAAAATAAATTTACAGACCTTAACACGATCTTCCCACCATTCATCGCTTTTGGAGACCGTTCCTTTATAAGCATCCCAAGTCGCGCTAGTCTTGTTCATTTATGCATCTCATTTCATCCAATCTCGTCGAAGACTATCATATTTGTTTCAGATCTTGCTTTCGTCAATCGGTTCGATGTCCGGAAAGGTTTGTATAGCATCGTTGAACTTTTCTGCAATCACTTTATGAACACCTTTTTTGTTGCTGCCACAAGCACCATATGCATCAACAGAACATTGCAGCATAATCTGAGTTGCAGTAAACGACCAGTGATGTGCAGATTTTCGAGTGGCCATACTGAAAAATGAAAAACAATATATATTAGAAATAAATTTAAAAAAACAAGAGAATAACTAGGTTGAATAACGGAAAATAATATAAACACCAAACTGTAAAAAACCTGATTGCTGCTCGAATTCGGTTGAAATAAATAGAAGAGGATTGGGTTGGTGTAGTGTGGATGAAGATGTAGGTGAAGGTGATGGTTTTATAGAGGGAAAGAAGAACGTTGGAAATCAAGCCGTTGGCGTCCAACGCCAACGGCTTGATTTCCAACGTTCAAATATCGTTCCATCTGGAAGGGGGAAAAGTGATTGGCGTCCGACGCGTCCGATGCCAACAAAACCTTGAGCGTGCCAATTTAATGCTGCGAACGCACCCTATATCTCAAGCCGACGTTTAGTTTAAGCCTTATATGCGAACTCTTGTTTAATTGTAGAAACCTTTTACTATTACCTACTACATCTACTCATTTTTTGCTTTTTGGTTCCGTTAGGGTTTAAATCATAATCCTTCATTTAGTTTTCATCTTTGTGCTTATGATTTATTCCTTTCACTAAGGTAAATAATTGACACTCCATTTCTTTTACTTTTACATTGAATCTTTATCGTTGTTCTCGCCAATTCAAAAGTATTATATACTTCTTTAGTGTTATCTTTTATCTTGTAACAACCCATACTTTTCTACTGTATAAACTTTTGAATTTAATACGATTTTTGAATATTTTATGGTTATAAATAAAATTTGACGATTTAATTATGTAAATTTATTTGTAAACCTAATTTAATTGCTTAAGCAATGAATTTCAATTGTTTATAATAATAACTTGTAATTGTTGTAAATGAAATTATGATTGGTTTATATTTATAAACATTGAAATTTGAATCTAATATTAGAATTTGAATTAATTTGAGTTAATAAATTTATAATTAAATCTTAATGATTTAATTTGAAAATCTATGGTGTGAGCTTAAATAATTGTTTATATAATGAAATTCGAGCTATTAGGACAATAGTAACTTGAATTTGATTGCAAATAAAATTATGATTTAGTTTATGTTGATAAACATTTAAAGTTAAAATTTAAATATTAAATATTTGAATGAAATGCATTTGGTTAATTCGTAATTTGAATCCAAACGGAGTTTGGTAAATAATTAAATTTGGGATTCAGATTAAATGGAATTTGATTTATAAAGTTAATTTGAATTCTATTTTTGATTTGAATAAAATTAATTAACCTTGAATTGGATTTGATAAATATAAATTTGATTTGTAAAACTAATTCGAATTCTATTTTGATATGAATGAAGTTAATGAAATTTGAAATTTAGTTTAAAAAAGTGAAAAAACGAAAATTGAAATATTATAGATTAATTAACCCATTAAAATAGCCATTTTGCAAACATATCAGAACTCGATGAAATCAGTTTCATTGGATTCAAATTTATAAATTATAGTAAGTTTTCAAGTTTTATGTCAATTGGAGCTATTAGGTGATCATGTGCTATTTAAACAAGCATCGATTAACATTTTGAAATTAAAATAGTCGTTTTTCAAACTATCTCAAATTTCGATGAAACCAATTTCGTTGAGTCCGGAATATTACAATATGGCAATATGTCAAGTTTCATGGCGATTGGAGTCCCATTGTGGTCGGACGAGCTTAAAACGCTCGACGATATTTTAATTAAATATAATAATAAAACACCGAGGAATACCCAATGGTAGGATTCTATCGGATTGCAAGACCGGTCTGGTGGTAACGCATAGCAGCTGCTACCGGCCACCTCGAACCACACTCTGAAAATCGTGGGTGGCCACCAATCAAATCACAAAGTAATATATATGGTATCGTAGAAGTGTGTCCGATCGAAGGAGTGACCTCCCATTGGCTCGACCATGGCTCCTTTTTAGTCATTTCAAGTATGATCTAATGATCAAGGATATCCGTCATTGTTCTCTTACTTCATTCCAGTAGCATTCGTCAAACCAATGTTACATATTACATTTGATTTCAGTTACACACAATACATAATGATACAAATTACCAGACAGGATAACAATATTAATATAGTAATAACTAGGGTCTTCAGCTCCATCATCGTCTTTTGAACCTAATATCTTCGGGAAACTGAAATACTCGGTCTGACCCGAGCGTTCCATGCAAAACACCAAAGACTTGAGTCAGGATTAATATTTATATGCATATAAAATCAACTAAAATGAAATTAGGTGACATGTTCAAGTAAATTAACATAAAAATATTCTCAAGATCCTGACATCATATTTCATTTTATTAATTTGTTTATTTTAACTCACGACTTCATTATCGTTTTCCAAAATCGACCCAATATTCAAATTCAAACTCCAAATCCCAATTCCACTTTATATATTGGTTTTAACATCAATTTCGATTTCCATATTTCAAGAAGATTCGTTTCCAAGCTTCAATTCAATTTAGATTCCATATCACACATATCTCGTTTTAAATATTTACGAATGTTTGGACTCAATTGCTCGGATTGGAAATAGGCTTTAAATCAACCAATTCTATTTCTAAGTAGTAAATTTAATATAAATATTTCTAATTAAAACAACTTTAAGTAAAATAGATAAATATAATATAAAATATTTCAATTTAAAATAATTATAAAAATTAAATATTTAAAATTTAGTATAATATAAAATAAATTAATTTAAAATAATTATATATAAAAGAGTTTATTAATTTTAAAAAATAGAGTAGTTAATGTAAATAATATTAATTTAAGCATTTCAAAAAACCAATCAAAATCCGATTCAAATCAATCCAATATCGAACATTCCAAATCCGACTTAATGTTAATTAAGTTCAAATCTCAAACTCATATTGTTTATTCCACCTTTAAGTTCAAACCAATAATATTAAAATTTTAAATTTAATATTTTTATTTAGTATCACTTTACCATTTAAACAAATCAATCACATCTTAAAATTCAAATTGAATTAGACATTCATCAATTCAAAATCGAATTTTATTAAATCAAATAAGTTTAAATTTTAATTTAAACCTAGACTTCATTAAACCAATTAAATAAAAACAAATTTATTTCAAGATTGGATCGTCTTATTAAATAAGTTAAGTAAAATCAAACTTAAATTCTAAATACTTTCATTTAAATAAATACAAAATTAACAACTTTGACTTTTATATTTAAATCTTCCCATTTAATTAAATCTAAATAACTCAATCAATTCGAATCTTTCAAGATTTAATTTAACCTTTTAATCAACGAATTTAAATTTGAACATAACCTGGATCACTATATCTCAAATTAAATTCAATCTTTTCGGTAAGTCATTTCTTTCGTTAAGTCAAAATTTCAAGCTTAATATCCATATTCAAACTCAAGTTTAAATTTAAACTTTTCAATTACATTTCTAAATCGATTCATTTTATCGAGAATATAGGTATATCTCATTTAATCCATATCCAAATTTCCATAAAGTTTCATACGATGTCGGGAACTTGCAAATATGATAGTAAGGGTGATAAATGATCAAAACAAGAAACATTCAACAATCGCCATAATTACAATAAAGAGATCAAACACTACTATTACATCTAATTATCAACAGTTATTTCAGGTAAATTACCAACAACTATTTCATGTAAATTTCGACTATCATTTGATATGATTTAAATCGACAATTCAAGAATTTATCGACCACTAATTCAAGTTGTTTACAGCTAACAATTCATAAAATTAACGATTAGGATTCATGATATTAACAGTTAACTAATCAAATAAATTTAACTAATAATTCAAACAGTTATCAACCAAACAAACACAAAAATAAATCTAAGATCATTATCATTTCATATGATGTAAATTTATTAGCATATGAATATTAATCGTGAGAGTGATGCTCACCTTGCGTGGTTAAATGGCGACAAGATCTGACCAAACTAACACGTCACGGATACGAAACTTGACATCGGCTACGACACAGATACGATCGATGTCAATACGGAAATGATGTAAATTTATTAGCATATGAGTATTAATCGTGAGAGCGATGCTCACCTTACGTGGTTAAATGGCGACAAGCTCTAACCAAACTAACACGTCACGGATACGAAATTTGACATCGGCTACGACACAGATACGATCGATATCAACACGACATACATGGGCTCAGACTTGAATAGGCAGCGATGCGCTAGCAGCTTGGATAAAACGTGGCAACAATAAGCACGACAACTGGGCAGCGTGTTAATTCTCATTATGCTGCTTCTATGAAGAGCTCGCAATAAGTCATCCAACATTTAAGTGCATCAAAACTGCAAATACATATGCCATAAATTTATATAAAATCAATATTTCTTCCAAATCGTTATTCGTTGAACTGTGTACATGGTGGATGAATCCAAAATGAAGTAGGTTGGTTTAACGAATGTTACTGGAATGAAGTAAGAGCAAGATGATGAATATCCTTGATTTTCAGATCATAATTGAAATGACTAAAACATGAGCCATGGCCGGGCCAATGGGAGGTCTCTCCTTCGATCGGACACACTTCTTCGATACCATATTTATTACTTTGCGATTCGATTGGTGGCCGCCTATGATTTTCGGAGTATTGCTCAAAGTGGGTGGTAGTAGCTGCTATGTGTTAACACCAGCCTGGTCCCACAATCCGGTAGAATCCTACCGTTGGGTATTCCTCGGTGCCTTGTCATATTATCCTGATCGCGCCTGCTACGACTTTGTTTTGCGTTGTACCTATGGAGTGCTCCCTGCTAGCCCACCGGTTTGGTGGATTTTACAGTACTATATAGACTACAATTCTTATAAACGGTGTAAGGGTAAAAGTGTAATCTCACTTATGCTATTTTGATACTTTACTTTATTGAATAGACACTATTATAATAGCGAAATTATACCCTATAACATCTCTTAAGTTATTCTACTCATGAAAACATTGGGTATGAGATGTGAATTACCATAAGCATCTCTGACGCCGTGACATTCATATTGTTACATGGTTTTGATTAAACTGATATGAGAATATTTTAGTTCTGATCCGAGTATTTTTGTATTTTCATTAGTGCTCGGGTCAGCCTGAGTTTTTCAGTTAGCAAAGAGTGTTGAAGATGAAGATGGAGCTTGAAAGATGTAATTACTAGTATTACTGCATATATCGATATGTTTTATGATAGTTAACTCTGATGTACTATTGTAATGTATAATCAAATGTATAATTTAACTACTTCATGAACGGTTATTTGATTATTATATTTTGTCCTTCCGTTATAAGATTGTGATTGTTTTTATTCTTTTTTCTTTTTCTTATATTAATCCTAATAAATATCTGTATTCTAGATCTGTTTAAGTCGACGTATGGGGATCATTGTCGATTTGAGCTGTGACGACCGCCCATAACCCCTGCACTATACAAGAGGAATAATGCGCTGAAAGGTGTGCACGGTAGCTATGGTCAATCATCAAGGTAGGTAAAGATCATCGGAACCTGTCGTGAACTAACAACGCAAGGATAAAATATAATAGAACACATATAACAGGTATTAATAGCGAGGTAGGATAACACCAAACTTTCAGAACAACTAGAAAGTAATATCCGTACTCTTGGATTACAACAATAGTGTTTATACAATTTGCCTCACTACAACACTCAGAGGAGAATAACAAACATCGGAAATCCAACTACTATATAGTAAGAGAGATAGTACGCCGAGCTCCTGCTCGCCTTTGAACAACAACATCGTCATCACTAAGCTTTCACCTGTTACCTACCACCTAGTCTGCCCATCCAAACAATCGGATGAACAGCCCAAGGTAATAAGAGGGAAACACATAACCTTGAGTCAGACAACAGTCTTAGTGAGCGATAAAACAACTAACAAACATCATTAATAAAGTATATGAGAATGGGTAAATAAACGAACTAAACTACCCAACTCCAAAGAAGAACCCACACCTGCCTTCCGCACACCTGACAGTGATGGCCTTTACGATCCATACATCCAAAGGAACAAAAATTCATCCATGGCAATCAGAACAACCATTCATACATGGCAAAAGCAACTCATACAACATTTAGTTATACCTCGCAAAAACCACCCTAATCGAACTTGGCATCCTTCAAGTACAAGCCCCAGAGGCCAAAACCAATATCAGACAAGCACCCAAAGAATACCTCATTCGAAGTCATGTAATCTCCATGAGATGGTACAACCAAAGAAACCAAGCATTTAAACTTCCATGACTAACTCTGGCTATCACCGCCAACCTTGCTTCGAAATCATCGTTAATCGTCTGACTGGTTAACAACTTGCCATCAATTGTCAAGGACCATAAACGATGCCCCGGTTCTAGCAAAAACTCCACACGCTATACACAACACATGTCTAGACCATACACGACGCCTAGGGCACTCGACCTACAACCAGTGTTTAATTGTACCCCTGCTTTGAGTCTGTTAGAACCTACGACAACGATAATTTCTCGGCCTCCGCATCTCTAGTCGTTATCAACTACGACTATTCATAAGCTCAGAACACTTTAGAGCAATCACTTCACACGAACTCAATACATCCTTGAGTCATTTCTACATTCGACGAACAAATCACCCCACTTCGTCATTCCTCCATGGAATTCACTTCGAAATTATCACCACTTTCGAACCAAAGAAAATCATCAATCATGAGGTTCGAAACAATCCATAGCATCACATCAATTTGCTAAAGAAAACCGAACACGAGGCTTAGGCCTTCACCATAGCGTTTAGAATAGCTGTTAAAACCACTCAAATATATATCGGCCGACCGACCCAGGACCGACCGACCCGATCCCTTTCTGGCCGACCCAAACATCAGCCTTCTCCATCTCTATGGTTGACCGACCCCACCTGGAGGAAGACCGACCCGGCCCTTCCATCAAAGACCGACAGACTCGATCATACAATGGACGGCCGACCTAGACTCAATCGACCGACCCAGTTCCTTCGTACATGACCGACTCGTCAGTTCTACCCCTGACCGACCCGACCAGCTTCCAAGTGACCGACCTGACTAGCTTCTAGGTGATCGACCCAATCCAAAGTTGCACATCCACCGACCGATCCAACTGGCTTGTTCTCCAAGACGGAGACGAACGACCCGACCAGGATGGTCACGACCGACCCAAAACCTGCACTTCACCAATCCAACTCCGATTTCGACCAAAACTTTGGCAAATGATAGATTCGATGAAACCAACTCATCCCACTCATCAAATATGACCAAAAACAAGATATGAATTCTCTAACAACATGAAAACAACAATTTTCATCAAAATATGCAAATCAACCCAAAATCATGTTAAATGATCATATGAACAAAACTATAGATCTAACTTGCATAATCATATGAAATAACATAAGAATTACCGGCTTAATCATGCTAAATTAGATCCTAAGGGGATACATATGAAAATGTACTTACCAATGCATGGATCTATGAGAAACACTTGAATTTGATGAAAAACATGATCAAACACTCATACACTTGATTGAATCCATGTGAGAGATGTAAACAACTCACTAATCTCCAAAAATAAAGCAAAAATGGTGAATTATGAATCCGGACAGCGGAGATCTTCCTTCAATCCGTTCGATTTGATGAACTCGCTCTTGAAACAATGTAGATCTAACCTCCAATGGTGTAGATCTTCGATTTCCCAAACTTAAATCTCGATTTTAATGGTGGAAAGGTGTTAGAGGAAGGAGGAGCACATGCCATCAAATTAGAGAATAGAGAAACTAAACCATTTCTCATACCTCCCGCCTCTTATTTATACCCTTCCATCAGCCCACTAACGGACCTCTATAAATCAGCCTATTATGGCTTTATAAACCTGGACAACCAACTAAAAAACCTTAAAACAGTGTTTCCTCCCAAACTGATAAGCCAAATCTTTAATGCAACCACTATATGGAAAGGCAATCATCATTTCCTTTCCAATGGCACAGGTCTCACCACCTGATTCGACCTGAGTAAAAAATTATACCATATACAAGACTGACAGGGGTAAAATGGTCACAAACAAAATTGGTAAAAAATTATACCATAAGCAACATATTAAAATACGAGAATGATCCAACCCTCAGAGAATAAAATAAAATATTTTACGATCCTCTGATATGTAAATTGTGGGTTGTTACATTCTCCCCCTTAAGAATTCCGGCCCCGAAATTCCAAGGTAACACAAGCAACCACAACAATTGCTCATGCCTATCATCCATGAGAAGCCAATTCTATCATCCAAACTAGCAACCATCAAGCCATGCATCCATAGCCTTATCGTAGCACGTGGAATTCTATCAAACAACAATAAGATGCAACAATATAACGATGATACGATATTAGAGGGTCCTAGCGACGAAGAGTTCTGGATGAGTCGCCCTCATGCTATCTTTCGTCTCCCATGTACAATCATCACTATATTCACTCCATTGTACCTTGACTAGCTTAACCGTCTTCCTCCTAAGCTGTTTCGTGTCATTTTCCATAACACGAAGCGGCTTACGAGGTTTCTCAACTACGGTCTCTACTTCTAGGTCTTCATACCGCTCTGGAGATACCACCACATTTGAACCATGCACGAACTTCCGTAGAAACGACACATGGAAAACATTATGCACGCTCGACATCTTCTCGGGTAACTCCAATCTATATGCAAGCTTTCCAACTCGCTTGACTATCGGAAATGGTCCAACATACCTTGGAGATAACTTTCCCTTACTTCTGAATCGAACTACATGCTTCAACGGCGAAATCTTCACGAAAACCCTATTGCCAACGTCGAATTCCAAATCTTTTCGACGCTTATCGGCATAACACTTTAAACGATCTTGGGTTGTCTTCATTTGTTGCCAAACGATCTCGATGCAATCTGAGGTCTGTCTAATCATCTCTGGCCCAAATATCAACTTATCTCCAGTTTCTAGCCAACAAGCTAGAGAATTACACAGTCTACCATATAACGCCTCGTATGGTGCAATCCCAATACTCGTCTGGTAGCTATTGTTATAAGAAAACTCAACTAGATGTAGATGGTCTTCCCACGATCCCTCAAAATCCAACACACAAGCTCTTAGGAGATCTTCAAAACTCGATTAACCCTTTCGGTCTGACCATCAGTTTGTGGATGATATGCCGTACTCAAGCAAAACTTGATTCCCAAAGCTTCTTGCAAACTCTTCCAAAATCCACTCGTAAATAATGGATCTTGGTCACTTACTATACACTTTGGGACACCATGGAATCGAACTATCTATTTCACGTAAAGTTCATCCAACTTTGACGTCATCCTAGTCAATTTGACAAGAATGAATCTCGCACTTTTGGTCAAGCGATCCACGATGACCCAAATCCCTTCGTTTCCTGCCCTGATTCTAGGTAGTCCATCGTTAAAATCCATCGATACTTGCTCCCACTTCCATGTCGGAACCTCCAACGGCTAAAGCGAACCACTCGGCTTCTTCTGTTCAGCTTTCACCAACTGACAGTTCATACACTTGGAATTGAACTTCCCAATATCTTGCTTCATCCCCTCCCAGTAGTAGACTCGCTTTATGTCCTGGTACATCTTATTACCACCGGGATGAATCGTCAACTTTGAGTGATGACATTCCCTTAGAACTTCATCTCTCAATCCGTCGATATCAGGAACAAATAATCGCCCTTGCTTTCGAAGCCAACCTTCTCAATCGACTTCGAACTCTTTTTCTTTTGGCTCCAATTTCTAGATAAACTCGACAAGCTTTGCATCTCGCTTTTGGATCTCTCCAATCCTTTCGATAGTAAGGTCTTATTGATAAGCTTGCCAACATTTCAGGTTCCGATTCATAGCTTGGTTTGAAATCAAACCTTGCCAAATACTCGAGGCCTTTCCATTTCGAAAACATCGCTCCCAAACTTGCATGTCTTCGACTCAATGCATCTGTGTTGCCCTTGCCAGGAGTATAGGCTATACAGAAATCTTACGATGCCAGAAACTCTAACCACCATTGCTGCCGAAGATTCAAATCACTTTGAGAGAAAATATACTTCAACGACTTGTGATCCGTAAACAACTCGAATCGAGCACCCAACAGGTAATGTCTCCACATCTTCAGAGCAAACACAATTGCCGCCAACTCCAGATCATGAGTTGGATAATTCCTCTCATGCGGCTTCAGCTGCCGACTTGCGTAGGCCACAACCTTATCCTTTTGCATTAGTACTGCTCCAAGCACAATACCGCATTCATCGGTATATACTACCATCTCTTCATTCCCACTTGGAAAGGTCAAAACAGGAGCATTCGTCAATCTCTCCTTAAGAATCCCGAACGCTTGCTCACACTTAGCATCCCATGTGAACACTTGGTTCTTCTTCATCAACCCTGTCAATGGTGCAGCTATCTTGGAGAAGTCCTTGATAAACCGTCGTTAATAACCTGCCAACCCAAGGAAACTCCAAAAATCCATCGCATTCTTAGGTCAATCCCAGTCCTGGATTGCTGCTACCTTAGCGGGGTCATCCGCTATCCCATTTCCAGAAACAACATGGCCTAAGAACCTCACTTCACTCTTCCAGAAGTGACACTTTGAAAACTTAGCTCTCAGCTGATGTTTTCACAAGATTTCCAACACAACTATCAAGTGTGTCGTGTGTTCTTCCTTATTCCGCGAGTAAACCAAAATATCATCCACGAACACAAGCACGAACTTGTTCAACTGATCTCTGGAAACTCTATTCATAAGATCCGCAAAGTACGTTGGCGCGTTAGTCAACCCGAATGGCATCACCAACCATTCGAAGAAACCGGATGGTGTCCTAAGAGCAGTCTTTGGCACACCATCCTTAGCCATCCTCAACTGGTGAAATCCCGTTGCCAAATCCTTTTGAGAAAACACTTTGGCTTCGTGGAGCTGATCGAATAAGTCATCAATCCTCGACAACGGATACTTGTTCTGTCACCTTATTCAGCTTGTAACACAATCTTAATGAGCCATCTTCCTTGGTTGCAAACACGAATGGCGCACCCCATTCGGAAACACTCCTCCGAATGAATCCTTTTCCCAAAAGGTCACGATATTGCACCTCTAACTCTCGATGTTCCTTAGGCGCCATCTGCCTAAGAGGCATAACGATTAGTCTAGCACCCTCGACCAAATCGATTCTAAACTCGATCTCACAGTGCGGCAGCAACCCTTTGACCTAAAGACATCCTCAAACTCTTTTGCGATTAGCACAGATGACAAGTCTTCCCGTGGAATCTCAAGAAAATATAGATAGCTAACGAAGACACCCTCTTCGCGTTTACACCGTATCAACACCTTTCACCCTTCCACATCCTCGACTCTCACCTCTAGCTTCTCGCAATTCACCCTTGCCGCTTACCTCTTGAGCCAATCCATGCCCAAGATGATCCTATACCCAGCGAAGTTAAGAACAAAGCAATCACACACAAAAGAGCAACCATGACTCGACAACACTAGACCACGACACAACATGCACAAACTGGACGAACTCCCAACTGTATTAGTCACGATCAATGGTCTATCACAAATTTCAGGTTCCAAACCCAAACGGCACACAAGCTCATTGCAAATGAACGAATGCGATGCTCCAGTATCAAACAAAACTCGACCTGAAACACCATGAACAAAAAGAGTACCTTGAACGATGACACCCTTTCCCTTTTTCTCTACAGTAGGTGCTCTCGAAGAAGACGTCACTGCTCCCAAAGCATAAGCATTAACCACTTGCTTCCCTTTAGCTGATTCTGGACAATCCTTCTTTTCATGTCCCAGCTTCTCACGCTTAAAGCACTTCTTTTCAGCTTTAGATTCTTGCATTCACTAGAAAAATGGCCCTTTTTCCAACAATTGATGCAGGTCAGCTCTTCCTTCTGCTTCTTCTGGCCATTCTTCCCCTTCTGTTGTTGTTGCTTCCTCTTCTTGTTATTAGCACTCTATTGTGGCTTCTGTTCTTCCTTAGGTGCAACAACAAACATCTTCTTAGGAAACAGACTTTCATATCTCAAAGCCTTCTCGACAATCTTCTCAAAGTTATCATCGAGGTGATCCACAAGCCGATTCCTAAGATATTCATCCAATCCCAAGACAAACTTCTCGTTCTTTTGATAAGGAATATCCATACATGAACGAGAATACTTCGACAAAGCCTCGAAGTCAGAAATATGATCAAAAACTTATCGACCATTCTGCTTAATCTCCACGAAGCTCTTAAACAGAATTGACTTTTGCACGGTGGAGATAAACTTTGCTTTAAACTTGGCTTGGAATTACTCCCATGAGATCTCTTCCTCTGGAGTCTCGAGTGTGACAGAGTTCCACCAGTCCATTTCTCTACCCTCTAACTGCCTGGATGCAAGCTTCCTTTTGGTTACATCATCAATGCCCAAGTCCTTGAAGATCCGGACACAAGTATCCAACCATCTATGAACCTCCTCAACTGGTTCTGTGCCCTTGAACTGTTTCCCTCCCAATGATGAAAAGTCTTTGCATAGCTTCGCAAATTCCACAGCTCTAGACACTTGGACTCCAACGTCTACCGCAGCTGCCATTGGAGCGGGGGCCCTACGCAAGCAAGCTTCTAACATAGCTTCAAACATGGCTGGGTAGTCAGAAGCCACTCCATTACCCCCTCCAGACACAGCCCCACCCCTAGTAGTATGTCTTGTATAACATCGACTCATTCTAAATCTGCAAATTAGAATGATTAGCCACTTACAAGATAAGCTGTTAAAAAAGTACAACCGCTGCTATACAATATAGTATCATATAGTATACATCCAACTGAAATCTACAAGTATTTCTCTTATACGTGGTTACATCTTAGAAGTTTGGCTAAAAATCGTTAACCAGAGCTCTAATACCAAATGTGACGACTGCCCATAACCCCTGCACTATGCAAGAGGAATAATGCATTGAAAGGTGTGCACAGCAGCTATGGACAATCATCATGGTAGGTAAAGATCATCGGAACATGTCGTGAACTCACAACGCAAGGATAAAATATAATAGAATATATACAACAGGTATTACTACTGAAGCAGGAAAACATCAAACTTTCAGAACAACTAGAAAGTAATATCCATACTCTTGGATTACAACAGTAGTGTTTATACAATTTTCCTCACTACAACACTTAAAGGAGAATAGCAAACAACAAAAATCCAAATACTATATAGTAAGAGAGATAGTGCGCTAGCCTCCTGCTTGCCTTCAAATAGCAACATCATCATCACTAAGCTTTCACCTGTTACCTTCCACCTAGTCTGCCCATCAAAACAATCGGATGAACAACCCAAAGTAATAAGAGGGAAACATAAAACCTTGAGTCAGACGATAGTCTTAATGAGCGGTAAAACAACTAACAAACATCATCAATAAATTATATGAGAATGGGTAAATAAACGAACCAATCTACTCAACTCCAGAGAAGAACCCACACCTAACAGTGATAGCCTTTATGATCCATACATCCATAGGAACAACAATTCATCCACGACAATCGGAACAACCATTTATACATGGCAAACGCAACTCATACAAAATTTAGTTATATCTCGAGAAAACCACCCTAATCGAACTTGGCATTCTTCAAGTACAAGCCCCAGAGGCCGAAACCAATATCAGACAAGCACCCAAAGAATACCTCATTCGAAGTCAGGTAATCTTCGTGAGATGGTACAACCAAAGTAACCAAGCATTCAAACATCCATGACTAACTCTAGCTATCACCGCCAACCTTTCTTCGAAATCATCGTTAATCATCTGACTGGCTAACAACTTGCCATCAATTGTCAACGACCATACATGACGCTCTGCTTCTAGCAAAAACTCCACACGCTATACAAAACACGTGTCTAGGCCATACATGATGCTCAGGACACTCGACCTACAACCAGTCTTCAATTGTACCGCTTCTTTGAGCCCGCTAGAACCTACGACAACGATAATTTCTTGGCCTCCGCATCTCTAGTCGTTATCAACTACGACTATTCATAAAGTTAACACTTTAGAGCAATCACTTCAGATGAACTCAATACATCCTTGAGTCATTTCCACATTCGTCACATCCGACGGAAAAATCACCCCACTTCGTCATTCCCACATGGAATTCACTTCGAAGTTATCACCACTTTCGAACCAAAGAAAAACATCAATTATGAGGTCCAAAACAATCCATAACATCACATCAATTTGCTAAAGAAAACCAACTACGGCGGTTAGGCCTTCACCACAGCGTTTAGAAGCGTTGTTAAAACCACTCAATATACATCGGCCGACCGACCTAGGACTGACTGGCCCGATCCCTTTTTGGCCGACCCAAACACCAACCTTTTCCTTCTCTATGGCTGACCGACCTGACCCGGAGGAAGACCAACCCAGCCCTTCCATCAGAGACTGACCGACCTGATCATACAATGGACGACTGACACAGACTCAATCGACCGACCCGGTTCCTTTGTACATAACCGACCCGTCAGTTCTACCCCTGACCGACCCGACCAGCTTCGATGTGATCGACCCGACCAGCTTCCAGGTGACGAACCCAGTCCAACATTGCACATCCACCGATAGATCCGACTGGCTTATTCTCGAAGATAGAGACGACGGACCCGACCCGGATGGTCACGACCGACCCAAAACCTGCACTACACCAATCCAAACTCCGATTTCGACGAAAACTTCGCCAAATGATAGATTCGATGAAACCAACTCATCTCACTCATCAAATATAACCAAAAACAAGATACAAATTCTCTAACAACATGAAAACAATAATTTTCATCAAATTATGCAAATCAACTCAAAATCATGATAAACGATCATATGAACAAAACTATAGATATAACTTGCATAATCATATGAAATAACATAAGAATTACTGGTTTAATCTTGCTAAATTAGATCCTAAGGGTATACATATGAAAATGAACTTATCAATGCGTGGATCAACGAGAAAACACTTGAATTTGATGAAAAACATGATCAAACACTCATACACTTGATTGAATCCATGTGAGAGATGTAAACCACTCACCAATCTCCCAAAACAAAGCAAATATAGTGAATTATAAATCCGGATAGCGGAGATCTTCCTTCAATCCGCTCGATTTGATGAATTCGCTCTTGAAACGATGTAGATCTAGCCTCAAATGGTGTAGAACTTCGATTTTCCAAACTTAGATCTCGATTTTAATGGTGGAAAGGTGTCAGAGGAAGGAGGAGCGTAGGCCACCAAATGAGAGAATAGAGAAACTAAACCATTTCTCATACCTCCTACCCCCTATTTATGCCCTTTCATCAGCCCACTAATGGGCCTTTCAAAATCAGCCCATTATGGCTTTATAAACCTAGACAGCCAACTGAAAACCTTAAAACAACGATTCCTCCCAAAACACTGAACCAAAATTTTAATGTAACCACTCTACGGAAATGAAATCATCATTTCCTTTCCAATGACACAGGTCTCACCACCTGATTCGACCTGGGTCAAAAGTTATTTCATGTACAAGACTGATAGGGGCAAAATGGTCATAAATAGAATTGGTAAAAACTATGGATATGTCTCACATCCCCATAAGCAACATATTAAAATATGAGAATGATCCAACCCTTCGAGAATAAAATAAAAATATTTTACGATCCTCCGATACGTAAAATGCGGGTTGTTACATGAACGGTCAAAAATGCAGATCGTTACATATTTTCTCTCATTATTAATTAAGGGAATTTTTTCAATATTTGATTTATGTTAACACATTTTTTGCAAGGTCGTTGTGTTTAGAACTTGAATATACATAATACTCAACTATCGAGGCGGATAGTCTGAGATCGGACAGATCGATTATACCGACATAGTCGGATTTACTTAAATGGAATGTCGGAATTGGATAAACATGGAAGTATTGGTCTAAATACCCTGGCCGGTCTAACACATGGGATTCGAAGGGTGTACTAGATAAGGGCTGGCATGACTCCCTTACATTGGATCGGGCCGGCAGGACTGGATGCATTTTGGATTAACACGGATCATAAAACTTCAAATCAACTTGGCAATGTGATACCGGATTGATGCAAATGCAAACTGTGGAAATTGATAATGATTGGATGGGTTCAAATTGGTCCATGTGAAATGGATGCAGATCGCTCTTGATCCGGATTAAAGTTGTGGATGACCAGACCTATACTTTTCTGATTTGGTCGACTCTACTACCATGGTTTCTCATCGTAATTGTAGGCCGATCCGAGACAAACTGCAACTATAAATAAGGGGCCAAGATAGGTAAAAATGAATTCTTTTGCTCTTCTATGCAAAGCTCTGCCTAACTAACTACTCAACTTCTTTTCTATACAATGTTGTAATCAAATAAGAATTGTATTTTAATATAACAAATAAATTACCTCATAGTGGATGCAGGCATATTACCGAACTACTATAAAAAAAATTGGCAGAGCTGACCGTTTTTTATAGTGGTCCATAACACTTTTAATTGTAACAAATAATAAATACATTATTACACGAGTAGACAGATTGTCTAGCTACTAAAACTGGTTTTTAAGGTGGACCGACCACCACCATCATATCTAGATTACAACACTGGAGCTAGACACCGTTCTAGACTACAAATTGACCTTAAACTCCTTTCAAGAAGTGAAAGGCCATTGGCTTAGATAATACAGATTCATACTTCAACAGGAGTTACAATAAGTAAAGGATCCAGTATAGAGTACATAAAACACAACTACACACTATAATCTACAGTGCGGATAACAATGCATGACATGTACAAAAAGTACAAAAGAACCTAAACTAGTCATGACTTGTTATGGCATAGAGCAACAAGTAGCCGCTTCAAATCAATTCCTTAGCATATTTGACATGTGGATAGATAACCTCGACTCCAACAAGCAAGCCGAACAACCACAATGTTGAAGGTAAATGGATTTTTTGGAGCATATCCAACATCCAGAAGAAGTAGGCCGAGATAAAGCAGAGTAAACCACCACCAGAAACTTTTGACATAACATGGCCTAAAGAGAAGCTCACCAGGACATAACACAAAGCAGAAACTTTGACATGGGAAAAATAAACGAACCTAAACACCAAATCATATCATAGAAATGCCAAACATGAAGCATAGTTTCCAGAAACCCTCTGTGACTTGATAACACAAAAACACAAATGACTTCTATGGAGGCCTGAGGATAAACGATAAGGTAGCAAAGAACTATAGGCAAATACAAATATCACAGAAGCACTAATCTTTCGCCGTAACAACAGAAAGATGCAATTTGTACCACAAATAAAACTACCCTCAAGGCCTCAGCACCAACAAAATCAATCCCCAAAAAATAACACCAGTAGTAGCACCATAAACAAACTATAAAACCAGAAATAATACAAGTCGAAACCCCTACAACACCAACACACAAAAACCAATCGTCGAGACCCCAACAACAAACCAACAAAAGCTAGAGGCCAAAAAATAGTTCCACCAATACCAATAAGCACCTATATTGTCAAGCTAGGCTCATACCCTGTGTTGGTTTGAGCAGCTCAATATAAAGGAAACTATCACAGGTCCAGCGAAGTCGCGATCGAACTGCCAAGGCGGACGCAGAGGAACTTGCACATCAACAGTAGTGGCCATAACGTGTTGTTCGGAAGGAGAGAGGAAGCGAAGCACAACCGAAGGGACATTGGAATATAGGGGAATCAATTTTTGCACAATTAACTAAATCGCCCTAATGGGGAAAACTAAGTCAAGGGAAGAGTGGTTGTGGAAGACGACGTGTTGGGAAGACACATAGACATGAAGAAGAATTGAAGAAAGAGGAAAAGGAAATAGAAAAAAGGCAGCAGAAGAAGCGGAAACCTAGTCCCCATTAATGAATGAAAGGAGCTGATCTGTTTTTTTTTTCTAAAAATAATTTTCATCTTGTCATTGCGAATCACTATAAATTTCTTGTGTTTTTAACTATATTTTGGATTATTTCTGGGATATCCTGTGAGGTGTTAATGACCAAATTTTCGCTAACATTCTTACATTAAGACGGGGTTTATTGGATTGGATTTTTTATGGTTAAATATTGGTAATAGCTAGGAAGAAGAGAGTTGATTCTCAAGTTGAAGGAGCTGAAATGCAAGGAAGTCAAGAGGTTAGAGATATGCTTAACGAAATGCAAGAGAGGATAATGAAAAGGAAAGAGAAAATAATGCAGGACTTCCCCTCACGGACTGGACAAACTGGACGACCAACAGGTCAAGAAAGAGACATTGTAATCATAAATCAACATCAATAATATTGGATTCAGGGGAAACCCCAACAAACACTTTTGATCGATATCGATCCCGACCCTTAATTAGTGCCGATCCAATTTTGATATGGGGTATGCCCTTAGGACGCTTTGAAATTGATCAAGATACCGATAGAACCCAGGACTTGAGGGATAATTCTAGAATTCAGGCATGTGGAACTCAAGAAACATGCTTGGAACAGATAGGGTTGGACCCTTCCTCTGGAAGACAGTTCGGTACCAACAAAAATTTGATGACTAGGGTCGGACGTTCTAGTTCTGATGGTCTTAATAATCCGGGCGCGTGTGCTGATGTTTATGATTAGAGACGTTGCTTGGTTATTGATAATAGGATATCGGATGTCATTTATAGGGCGCTAAGAGGAGGATTAGCTAAGCAAGATTTAGACGATGTGAATCAGAGTCCATTTGTTTTAAATATCAGGATTTGAATCCTTTTTCCTTTCTTTCAGCATGTCTTAGGAACCTGATCTTCCCGAGGGCGTTCAGATACCGACTTGGTTTAGTAGATATCTTGAGGCTATGACACTTGTCGGAGGCCAAGGAGATACCCCCACCAACAGTCGTTGTTCCTCCACCGCCACGAGTAGATAATTTCTCTAAGATATGCAAGGACTTCTGTGCTATGCGAGGAAAACCATTCCGTGGAACCGAAAGCTTTGTGGAAGCACGGAGTTGGCTACGAGAGACAGAGAATTTGTTTGGACTTTTTGAGGTCGACGACCATAGGAAGATACAATTGGCCGCATGGCAGCTTAAGGATGAGGCTTCGTTTTGGTGGGAGGTGACACAAGTATGACATCCAGTGGATACTTATGCTGATTTCTGATAGAGATTAGAGACAAAGTTTCTTTCTCAGTCAGAAAAGAGTATGCAAATGGAGAAATTCTTGGCACTTAAGCAAGCAAGTATGTCTGTTAACGAGTATGTCAAAAAGTTCAATAAATTGGCAAGGTTTGGTCTGGAATTGGTGTATACCCTGCACAAGAAAGCTTTAAGGTTTGCAAAAGGATTAAATCAACCTCTCCAAGGATTGGCATTGTCTCGTATATCGATGGGGGGAACTTTTGAAAGACTTGTTGACATGCCGTTGATGCACGAAGATGGTAAGGATGAGAAGAAAGAGGTTAAGACCGATGAGACGCAAAACAAGAAAGTGTGGCCTAAGAAAGAAACACAAAAAAGGGTGGAAAGAATGACAAGGCTCAGAACAAGAAGAAATGTCGTGTTTGTTGGAGCTTGGGTCATTTGGTCAAGGATTGCAGAAAGAGGAAGAATGCTTGTTTCAACTGTGGTGAAGTTGGACATTATACTTTGGAATTCCCGAAGAAGCAAGGACAGGGGCAAAGGGCAGGATCTTTTAGAGGGCACGTGCATGCTCTCGAGGCTAGTGGATGGGACAGAGGTAGGAAAGTTTCTGTTGAAGGTTTGATTTCCCTTATCGATCATCTAGTTAGGACTCTTTTGATTCTAGTGCTTCTCATTCTTTTGTATCTGATTCTGTGGTTGAGTCTATGCACCTTAGTACTAGTACTCTTTCTGATCCCATTATCATCTCAGACCTCATTGGGGTACGACTCATCTATCTATGATATGTTGGGCTTTGAGGATATCTGTGTTAGGCATCGAGTTCAAGTGTGACGCGCATGTTCTTGGTTTTATGAGCTATGGTCTGATTCTAGGGATGGAATGGCTAGCCACGTATGGAGCCATCCTAGACTGTGAAAGAAGGGTTGTTATACTTTTGACTTTCCGAGGGAGGACTCTCGATATTTCCTGTGACCCAAAGGGGTCTGGCATGCTTAATTTCCTAGAATCACTTGATGCTTCTGTCGATGGTTTGCAATCTGTACCCATAGTCTATGAGTATCCGGATGTTCTGATGATGTTAGAGGCTTACCTCCGAGGTGTGAGATTGATTTTCGGATATAATTGGTGAATGCGAAGCCGATCTCATTACCTGTGTGCCACATGGCTTCTAGGGAGAGGAGGGAGCTTAGCAAGCAAGTAGGGGAGCTACTTGAGAAGAGGTTTATTAGGAAAAGTATACCAGAATGGGGTGCTCTTGTCATCTTCGTGACCAAGGCGGATGGCTCACTTCGTCTATGTGTGGATTACAAGGAGTTGAATAAGCTCACCAAGAAGAATAGGCACCCACTCCCGAGGAGTGACGATTTGTTTGACCATCTTATTGGCGCATCTATTTTCTCACAGTTAGACCTGGCCACGGGATTTCATCAGTTGAGGGTGGCTGAGGATAGTATAGATAAGACAACTTTTAGAACTCCAGATGGCTTCTTTGAGTGGCTATCATGCCTTTTGGGTTGATGAATGCACCGACGTATTTTGTGGATCTGATGAGTAGGGTGTTTAAGGAGTTTCTAAATGAGTTCGTGGTGGCCTTTGTGGATGACATCCTGATCTTCTCAAAGTGTGAGGAAGAACATGTCCTACAATTAGGAGAGGTTTTGGGGACGCTCAGAGCACACCACCTTAAGGAGAAATTCCCCAAATGTCACTTTTGGAGAAAGGAGGTAAGATTTCTAGGGCATGTGGTCTCCAAGGATGGGATAGCGATGGATCCAGCGAAAGAAGTTGCAGTTAAAGATTGGAAGGTTCCAAAGAATGCAACGGAGGTGAGAATTTTTTTCGGTTTAGCGGGTTATTATAGGAAGTTTATCAAAGACTTCGCAAAGATATCAGCCCCACTCACCAAACCAGTGAAGAAGAATCTAACCTTTTCTTAGGGTATTGATTGTGGGGATGCTTTTCAACGGTTGAAGAAGGCTTTGACAACAACCCAGTTTTGACATTGCCTAATGGGAACAAGGTATTCACAGTGTACACTGATGCATGTGGTACAGGGTTTGGTGCCGTCTTGATGCAAGAGGGAAGAGTAGTATGTTATGGTAGTAGATAGTTGAGAGTTCATGAGAGGAACTACCCTACCCATGATTTGGCACTGGCTGCTATAGTGTTCGCACTTAAGAATTGGTGGCATTATCTCCTTGGAGAAAGGTTCAAGTTTACACGAACCATAAGTTGCTCAAGTTTCTATTCTCTTAGAACGATCTCAATTTGAGATGGCAAAGATGGATGGAGTTCCTGGGGTCCTATGACTTTGAGATTTCTTATACCACTGGAAAGGGTAATGTAGTGGTGGACACATTGAGTAGGAAGAGGATAACCTTGAGTCCTCTATTCGTAGAGAGGCGGTGTTTAGAGTACATATCGACCTTCGATTTCAGGCCATCTACGGATCTTACACCTGATTTGTTGGCATCTTTAGAAGTGTGACCTACTCTTATGGATCAGATAAGATCTTCGCAGCGAGAGGACCCACAGATAGAAGACATCTTGGATAGGCTCAGTAGAGGGGGAAAATTCTAGTCACCTTAGTAGATATTCCGCGGATGATAAAGGGTGGCTACGACGAGATGGGAGGCTTTGTGTTCCCCGAGTTGGAGATTTGTTGAGGACATTCCTTGACGAAGCCCATCATTCTAGGATGACTATCCATCTGGGCGGCGATAAGATGTATCAAGACATGAAGAGGATTTTCTTCTGGGTCGGGATGAAGAAAGATGTAGCGGAGTTTGTAGCTCTATATTTAGTATGCCAGCAAGTAAAAGCTGTACAGAAGAAGCCTGGTGGTTTGCTTTATCCTTTGGATGTCCCACAATGGAAGTGGTAGAGTGTCTCTATGGATTTCAATGATGGTTTACCTAGATCGAGGAGAGGCAACACCAGTATATGGGTTATAGTATACATGCTTACTAAGAGCGCTCATTTCATTCATGTTAAGAGAAAGAGAACAACATCATGGTTGTCATCAGTTTATCTTCGTGAGATAGTCCATCTACATGGAGTACCTTCTAGCATAGTGAGTGATCGTGACCCCATCTTCACTAGTGAGTTTTGGAAGAGCTCTCAAGAGGCACTAAGTACACAGTTTTGTTTAAGCAAAACATATCACCCTTAGACCAATGGACAGACTGAGAGGGTGAATATAGTTCTTGAGGATCTTTTAAGGCTATGTATCCTAGACTTCGGAGGGACTTGGGAGGAGCATCTATGATTGGTGGAGTTCGCCTACAACAACAGTTATCAGACTAGTATGGGCATGGCACACTTCGAGGCATTTTACGGACGACCTTGCAGATCACCGACTTGTTGGTGGGAGTCTACGAATAGGCTTCTATTTGGGCCTGAGATGATTAGAGAGACTTCAAAAAAAAATTGATCTTATCCGCCGACGTATGAAGACAACTCAGGACAAGCAAAAGTCCTACGTAGATAAGAGAAGGACTGACATTGAGTCTAAGGTAGGAGACATGGTTTTCATCAAAGTATCACCTCTGAGGAATGTGGTTCGCTTTGAATCTGTAGGGAAATTGGCGCCAAGGTTTGTAGGGCCTTTTCCCAAGTAGAGAGGATAGGTCAGATGGCCTATAGGGTGAAATTACCAGAGAGATTGACGGCTGCTCATGACGTTTTCCACATTTCCTATTTGTGGAAGTGCCTTTACAATACATCAGAGGTGGTTAGCGGATCATGCTTAAGGAAGTAGAGGTAGAAAAGGAGGCAATAGTTAGACGAGTTCCTACCCGAATACTTGGATCATAGGTTAAAAAACTGCGCAACAGAGAGGTTAAGTTAATAAAAGTGCAATGGGGAGAAGACCGCGAAGATGCAACTTGGGAGACTGAAGACAAGATTCACGCTTCATACCCTTTTCTTTTCAAGAGTATGTTCTTAATTTCTTTTTCCAAGCTTTTATTCGTACTTGCTTTTATCATTCGAGTATATCCTATCGATCGAATCTTCGAACTTTAGATAGAAAACCAATGGATGTAAACATGTGTTTGTGACATGTTATGTTTGATGGATGCAAGTGGATGCAAGTGTTTGCTAGTGGTTGCTTATGGATGCATATACACACACTAGGCACTAGATCGGTTCAAACACTCACATACTGCATATGGATGTGTATGCATTTTATTTTATTTTATGAATGAAAAAAATGGATGACTCATCACATGGATATTGCATAATGATGGATGGTTCTGCACACATATATAACTTATACCATATATTAGGATTCCTTTGCATAAACTTTGGATACATGGCACCAACATATTGCACTAAGGAGGTCGATTGAATCAGTAGACCACCTGATTTTTGCATTAGCATAGGGACATATACACACACCTTTGCATATGTTCATACAAGCTTTAGGGATCCCTAAGGACAGTGGATGCCTGTGGATGATGGATGAGTAGATGATCGCAGGTGGGTGTAATAAACATTCTTCTTGACTTGGAGATTTCGGGGACGAAATCTTTTAAGTAAGGGAGAATGCAACACCCCGTAATTTTAAAGAACATTAATAAACTAAAAGGGATACTTAATTAAATATTGGAGATTAAGTAAAATGGACTGTACCATTGTGTTCGTCTCGGCATTCTGGTTCAGATAGACTCTGAGTTTGCGTAAAACAAATATCGTATGAGAAAGACATAAAGGTTGGAAGTATGTTTACATATAAGTAGAATATATATAAATATAATTCGAAATAGTTCAAAATAAACCAGAAAGAGACAAAGCGGGAAACGAAGGCGGCAAGGGGAGGGAACCAAACCCGTTGTGGAGTGACCCATGCCAGGTTTGGGTCGACCCAGGTGGTACATGGGTCGACCCATACGCGATCTGGTGAGATTAATTTTTCTGTTTTCGGACTGTTTTGTTAACTATGTTCATTATTTTACTGAGCGGTTGGATTTATAAAACAGAGATTTGATAGTTAAGGATTGTCTTGTGAACTCTATATAAATGCATGAACTTATATCAAATCTATTACACTTCTTCATCTTTCTTCCTCAAACTACTATTCTAAAAATTTAAGATGAAGATAGGGAGATGCTGCCAAAACTTAGATTAAATCAAGACAATTCTTATCTGACTTATAAAAGAATCCCTTCTGCAACATCAATGTATTATCCTCTATTCTTTAAATCCAATCTCTGTGAATTCAAGTTACTTTTAGATATAAAATTTAACTGTGATCTTGACATGTTAATAAATCTGAATCTGAGCCTATGCTTGTTAATAAACTGATTCATATCTAAACGGTTTTTCTGTAATTACATGTATTTTTTTGTGCCCTTGTTCTGTTGTTCAGTTATTATTATATGCCTATTTTTGTTCCTCTCCCTCTCTTTTCCCTTTTTTAAGTCTAGGCTATCTTCAAACCTAGGCCAGTCTCATTAAGACATACGTATGAATGAAAGTGGGATAATTGGGGAATGTTTAGGAATGAAAATAAAAGAGGGAAATTTGGGGCATATTTTGTACTATGGAATATGACTGAAAATTTATGGTGTATGAACATGTAAATTTGTAGGCTTAATTAAAGATTAAGTGTAACATGTTAATGAAACTGTAAGTAACCTCTGGAATCTATTAAATCTGTGAGGATTGAGTAAATCTGTTAAATCTGTAGGGTTAAGTAAACCTGTTAAATCTAGGAGTTAAAGTAAACCTGTTAAATCTGTGGGGGTTTTACGAACCAATTAATTTGTAAGACTTAACCTGTTAAAATCCTAGTTAATTGGGAAAACAAATTTAGAGGTTTGGCTTGTGTCATCTGCTTTGTAGGGCCCATATCAGTCAGTAACCCATTCTGGTATTAAACGGGAACCTCGCACAAGGTAGGGTTCAGGACACGCATACTAAACTGATATTAAGAGATTCATTTGAAAGGGGGTGTGTACGAGCGCGTTCTGTAACACCCCGTGAATTCTATAACATTAAGCTTCGCAAATTAAAGTGTAATTAATTATAAATGAAAGAACTAAGGGAAATGGGTTACGCCATTGCGTTCATCTCGGAATTCTGCTTGAGATAGAGTCCGAGTTTGTGTGAATCAGACTCCGTATGAAGGAGTTATGACCTTCGGAAGTTTCAGAATAAAATTTAAATTCAAACAACTCAGTTTTAAATTCGAAATTCAAAAAACAGGTTCAAACTGGGTTGGGCGGGAAAATTCCCGCCCAGAGACCAGGTCGACCATAGGGTCGACCATGGTGTCGACCTGGCCACCCCAGGTCGACCATAGTGTCGACCTGGGTGTCGACCTGCCTGGTCGACCTGGCGGGCTAGGTCTGGCTCTGGCTCGAATTTCTGTGGCTCGGTGTGTCACTAGGGCTGACATGTCACCTCTTGATTGGCTCCTTGAACTTTGTATGGTCTAGATTCCTCCTGTCTTCATCTGACGGCTCAAAACAATTTAAAAATCTATAAATACACCCTAAGTCTCAACTGAAAATTCACATAAAAAAATAAGATGGGAGTCGTCATGCTGCCAGGAAGGAAGTGAGCATAGCCGTCAAGAGAGGAAAGCCTAGAGACAAATCAAATTAAGAAGAAGATTAAAGTTTAATCAAATTAATCAACGCAACGTTAGTCTACCCAAAGGAGCACATCTCAATTTCAGAATCCAGAATTCAAGATTCTGCATTCGTTGTAAGTTTAGTGACCTTTCAGAATATGAATAAAAACTGTGATGTGATTCGATGTAAACGAAAATAGAATTGTGTTATTGTATGAATATGATATAAATTCTATGTATTGTAATGATTCTGTCATGACTTGTGTATTGATGTTTGTAGCATAAATTGATTGATGCAAGCCTATTGAACAATTGTATATGAAAACAATGGCACTTGCAAGTTTGTGGAAAAAACTAGAATTTGATCCCTTTATGTTTATACCTATGGCATGAACTATATACATTCACTAAGTCTAAACTAAGGCTTATGTAAACATGTTCTAGATTTGAAACCTTTTATGCCTACTTGACCCAAAAACTATGATATCATTCGCATGTTTATTTGCAACTATAATTGGATCTATGTTAAGTATCGTTTGGGTTTCATATACTATGCAAGTTCATGTTAATTTGCAAGTATAATTGGATCTATGTTAAGTATCATTTGGGTTTCATAAACTATGCAAGTTCATGTTGAAATAGGCTATGTGATTAGATGTTATAATTGGACATTTTGGTGAATATACAACATGCTAGTTTTGTGGTTGACATTATGCAAAGTTAAACATGTTTAAACACAAGTTTGTATTAGCCTAAACTATGCCATTTCATATGTCACCTACTTAGTTATACTTTGATTTGACTACAAGTTCACATGACCCATATTATATGTTAGTTGAATCGCTAAATTGCAAGTTCATGCGCCACACCTTTATGTATTACATGTTCTGGATTTCCCCTTTTTCTCACGTTTATAAAGTTGGGCTGAATTGTGACAAGCCCAACACATGTTGCGAACAAACAGGGGTAATAACGTTGGGTGTAAAACATGAAAATATATGTTGGCATGTTTGTCACATGCCAACGACAATGACATTTAGGCGGTATGAATTGATATACCCAAGAATAAAAGATATGACATTTACATACATAAATAATAAAATATGTAAATTTAGAAAACACGATATGCTTAACCCGAGGTTGGATTGAGTTGTGATGTAAACCCGCCCGGACCCGCCCGACTGTCCAGTAGTCACAACAATACCTATCCAATGTGGGTGGTTAAGCATTGAGCCCAATAATGACCCGAGGTTAGACTGAGCTATGGTGTAAATCTGCCCGGAACCGACCGGCACACCCAGTAACCGTAGCAATACCTGTCTAATGTGAGTGGTCTGGTGCTCTAAGAGGCTAAGGACAGATGGTAGGGTTAAGTCAACTATAACACTTAACCAAATTAAACATGTTAACAAGAATTGATGGGTGGGGGTTAGGTAAATACATACACTTAACCACTTAACATATTTGACTAGAAAATCCTGGTAACGAGGGACCCGTTTCAGAAGTAACCCAAGTTAGGTATCATGGTACCCTGAAACTAGGCAGGGTGGGGCACGATTACTGGGCTGATTGTAAGCGGTCAAACGACGGCGGTGGGTGCACAGTGTAGGTCTAACGGGGTGCGGGCGTGCACACACTCCGGAGCAGACAACCAGGGCACTGGGGACACCAGTAGTATAACCTATGCCTTCTAGAATTTGTGTCGGGGCCGCCACCATGGGTCCTGATACACCCCATGGTGGGACCAGCATAGGTATCTACAATTCTTGGGGGCCGTATGACACATGTTAACACGAGTAGGAGCCGATCTTTTAAGTAAAAATGGGGATCACTTCACCCTCAGCATGGGGTGCCAGTTAGAATAAACTCAAGTAGGTGCAGAGATATGGTATGGGTGCGATAGTACATTCGACACTTCCTTAGCTTGTTTCCTATTTTCAGTTTATGTCTATCATGCCCTTTTATTATTCACATACTGAAGAGTTACTAGATTTACTCAGGCTTTATGTCTGACTCTATTTTCTTTTCGTCTTCTTTTCTTTCGTTTCCTCCCCAGGTCCATAGGGAGGAAACAACTCAGCTCAGTCAGACTCTTTACAAGCTCCAAGAACGTAGATGTATGATTTGGATCTCTTTTGCTCGGATTATGGCTTTGGATATCACTATAGGGATTTTTGTCACTTTATTTATGTTTTATGCTTCTTTAATAATCAAGACAGTAATGAGGTTGTAATGTTGGAAGTATTTTGAGACAATTATGGAATGTTTTGTTTGAACACGTATTGATGAAATAAAAGTCTGTTTGGTTTCCGCTATTTAAAATATGTGTATTTATATCTGTCTTGAGTTTATCTGTGGTTTTTACTTATAAACCTCCACCAAAGTTAAGGCATTCCCTTTGTGAGTGACCTTAACGGAGGTGGGGTGTTTCACTTGGTATCAGAGCGTAGGTTTACCAGACAAGATAAAAGTTTTTGAAATTGTTTTCAAAAAGAAAGTTTAAAGAAGCATTTTTCAAGAAAAAGTGTTATATTTTAAAAGACATAATCCCCTAAAGCCATATGCATTATCTCTCTCTATCCTTCGTTTTGAATCTTTCCTTTCTGTTTCAACATGTCTGGAGACCTTAACCTTCCTGAAGGAGTACCGATACCCGGCTGGTTTAGGAGGTATTTAGAAGCGAGGGACAATGGCGCGGGTCCAGTAGACATCCCTCCTCCAGTGGCCACGGTTCCTCCTCCTCCTCCTCATGGAAATGCCTTCGCAAAAACATGCAGAGACTTCAAGGCAATGGGTGGGAAAGACTTTTATGGGACAGAATCCTTTGTAGGAGCAAGAAACTGGCTAAAGGAGACTGAGGATCTGTTTGTCATCTTCGGAGTTGATGACAGGCAAAAGATACAACTAGCGGTATGGTTGCTTAAGGATGAAGCTTCCTATTGGTGGGAAATTACCAATGCTCAGAGGGCGGTGGAAACATGGGAAGACTTCAGGACAAGGTTTGAGATGAAATTCCTCTCCCAAGCTGAAAGAAGCCTGCAAATGGAGAAGTTCCTAACTCTGAAACAAGGAAGTATGACAATTAGGGAGTATGTTAATCAGTTTAATCAGCTGGCCAGATTTGGGCTAGACTTAGTAAACACCCAACACAAGAAGGCACTTCGCTTCGTCAAAGGTTTGAATGAGCCTCTACACAACCTTCCCATGACCCATATATCCACCGGAGCGACTTATGAAAGCTTGGTGGACATGGCGTTGCTACACGAGGAAGACCACGGCAAGAAAGAAACTAAGGTGGAAGAGAAGAAAGAGGGTCTACAAACAAAGAAATCAGACTTCAAGAAAGGAGGGAAGAACAATAAGCCCCGTGAGAAGAGAAGGTGCAATTTCTGTGGCATTGTGGGACATATATCAAAAGACTGCCGAAAAAGGAAGGCAAAGATGAGTGGTTGCTTCCATTGTGGAGAAACTGGACACCAAGCTAAGGACTGCCCAAAGAAGAAAGGGCAGGGACAGAAAGCCGAATCCACTTCAGGGGGTCAGGTTCATGCGCTAGTGGCACCTCAGCAGGAACGAGGTAGTAATATTTCTGTAGAAAGTGTAGTTTATCTTTATGATCATCCAGTTCGTACACTTTTTGACTCTGGCGCATCACACTCCTTTATTTCATTTGCCTTAGTAGAATCTCTGCATCTAGACATGAGTATGGTAGAAGATCCCTTAGTAGTTTCAAATCCAATTGGGGGCTCCGCTTACTTGTCAATGGTTTGTTTGGGTTTGAAAATCTCTATTCTCAGCGTTGAGTTTAGTTGTAATGCCTTTGTTTTGGGCTTCTCGAGATATGGTTTGATCTTAGGCATGGACTGGTTATCCAGTAATAGAGCCATTCTTGATTGTGAGAAAAGAGTAGTTAGACTCTTGACTCGGCTTGGTAACACTCTAGAAATTTCTTGTAATCCCTTGAATGCTGTTATGCTTAGTTATCTAGAGTCGCTTGATGCTTCTGATGAAAATTTGCAATCAGTTAGAGTAGTCCGGGAATATCCAGATGTCTTTGAGGAGGTGAAAGGCTTACCTCCGAGGCAGGAAATAGACTTCCGCATATATCTTATGGATAATGCAAAGCCTGTAGCTTTACCTGTCAGACACATGGCTCCACAGGAGAGAAAGGAGCTCAGTAAGCAGGTTAAAGAACTTCTCGAAAAGAGGTTCATTATATGGAGCATTTCGGAATGGGGTGCTCCAGTGGTGTTTGCAACCAAAGCGGATGGTTCGCTTCGCCTTTGCGTCGACTATAGGGAGTTAAACAAATTGACCAAGAAAAATAAGCACCCTCTTCCCCGAATCGACGATTTGTTTGATCAGCTTGTAGGTGCGACGGTCTTCTCCCAACTTGATCTGGCAACTGGGTTCCATCAACTAAGAGTAGCTGAAGATAGCATTGATTAAACGGCGTTCAGAACCCCAGACGGTTTCTTCAAGTGGCTTGTCATGCCTTTCGGCTTGACAAACGCACCCGCTTATTTCGTAGACCTAATGAGCAGGGTGTTCAGAGAATTCCTCAACAAATTTGTGGTTGTCTTCGTAGATGATATCTTAATCTTTTCAAAGAATGAGGAAGAGCATGCTCAGCATCTGAAAGAAATCATGGAAACTCTCCGTTCACATCAGCTAAAAGCCAAATTCTCCAAGTACCACTTTTGGAGAAAGGAGGTAAGATTTCTGGGGCATATAGTGTCCAAAGAGGGGTTGGCTGTGGACCCCGCGAAAGTGGTAGCAGTACAAGATTGGAAGACACCAAGAAGTGCAACCGAAGTTTGAAGCTTTCTTGGGCTAGCCGGTTTTTACCGAAAGTTTATTAGGGATTTCGAGAAAATCTCAGCCCCACTCACAAGGCTAAAAAAGAAGAATCTGGCGTTCACTTGGGATTTGGACTGCGAGTTTGCTTTCCAACGATTAAAAAGGGCTCTCACTACAGCCCCAGTTCTGACCTTGCCAGATGGAAGCAAAATGTTCACAGTATACACGGATGCATGTGGAACGGGACTAGGCGCTGTTCTAATGCAAGAAGGAAGGGTAGTATCTTATGGCGGAAGACAATTCAAAGTTCATGAAGAGAACTACCCAACCCACGATCTTGAGTTAGCCGCCATCGTCTTTGCGCTTAAGTCTTGGCGCCATTATCTCCTAGGTGAGAAGTTCGAATTATACACTGACCATAAATCATTGAAATATCTCTTCTCGCAGAAGGATCTTAACTTGAGGCAGCAAAAATGGATGGAGTTTCTTGCCTCGTATGATTTTGAAATTTCCTATACTCCCGGAAAAGGCAACGTAGTAGCAGACGCGTTGAGCCGAAAGAAACTGACCTTAAGCCCGCTCTTTGTGGAAAGGCAAAGCTTGGAGTATACAGCCAGCTTTAACTTTAGGCCTTCCTCAGATTTTGTACCGGGTTTGTTAGCATCTCTCGAAGTACGCCCTACTCTCTTGGACTCAATAGGGGCTGTACAACGTGAAGACCCTCAGCTTGTTGATGTGATTGATAAACTTATTAGGGGTGAGACTTCTAGTCACCTCAGTAGGTACGCCATCGATGATAAGGGTTGGCTGAGGCGAGATGGAGGATTATGCGTCCCACAAGCAAGGGAGTTGACAAAGAAGGTTCTCGAGGAAGTGAATCATTCCAAGATGACTATACACCCTGGCGGTGATAAGATGTACAAGGATATAAAAAGGACTTTCTTTTGGAGCGGCATGAAGCAAGACGTGGCAGATTTCGTTTCTTAGTGCATGACCTGCCAACAGGTCAAGGCGGAACAGAAGAAGCCTGGAGGACTACTTCATCCTTTAGAGGTCCCACAGTGGAAGTGGGATAGCATTTCAATGGACTTCATTGATGGACTGCCTAGGTCGAGAAGAGGCAACACTAGCATTTGGGTAATAGTGGATAGGCTTACTAAAAGCGCCCACTTTATACCTATCAAGAGTAGAAGGACTGCCGCATCTCTAGCATCTCTTTATCTCAAAGAAATAGTTCGACTCCATGGGATACCCTCCAACATTGTTAGTGACCGAGACCCTATCTTCACAAGTGAGTTTTGGCGGAGTCTGCAAGAAGCTGTAGGCACACAGTTATGTTTGAGCACGGCCTATCACCCCCAAACCGATGGCTAGACGGAAAGGGTGAATAGAGTTTTGGAGGATCTTTTAAGACTTTGCGTTCTTGACTTTGGAGGGACGTGGGAGGATCACCTTCCTTTAGTAGAATTTTCCTACAACAACAGCTACCAAGCTACCATAGGCATGGCACCCTTCGAACCCTTGTATGGAAGACCGTGCAAATCACCAACTTGTTGGTGGGGGTCTACAGATAAGCTTATACTTGGGCCAGACATGATTCAAGAGACTTCGTAGAAAGTGGACTTGATACGTAGGAGGATGAAGACTGCCCAAGACAGACAGAAATCCTACGCCGACAAAAGAAGGACCGACCTTGAGTTTGAGGTTGGGGACAGGGTTTTCCTTAAGGTATCTCCTTTAAGGAACGTCGTTCGCTTTGGATCCGCAGGAAAGCTAGCACCAAGATTTGTAGGACCGTTCCCTATCATCGAGAAGGTTGGGAAGATGGCCTATAGATTAGAGCTACCCGAGAGACTGGCCGGAGTTCACAACGTCTTTCATGTTTCTCACCTCCGGAAGTGTTTACATAAGTCTGCGTAAGTGGTGGAACCTAGCATTCTAGAAGAAGCCGAAGTGGAACGTGAAGCAACTGTGAGGAAAGTTCCAACCCGCATCTTAGGAACTGAAGTGAAAAAGCTACGCAACCGCGAAGTCAAACTCGTTAAAGTTCAGTGGAGCGACGCCGAGGAAGACGCGACTTGGGAAACTGAGGACAGAATACACGCTGTCTACCCTTTTCTTTTTGAGGGTACATCTTCGATCTCTCTTTTTCATTAAGTTATGCTTTATCTATCTTTTTTTTAGGTATATCTCCTCGGTCCTTTTCCTAACTCCTTAGGTAGAAAACAAATGGATGCAAACATGTATTTGAAAACATGTTATGGATGATGGCTGCAAATGGTTGCTAGTGATTGCTAGTGGTTGCTCGTGGATGCATATACACACACACCCTAGGTTATTGATCGGCTCAGTCACTTCATTTTGCATATGCATATATGTATTCTCATTTGTATATGGTTGAAACTTGATATGCTGTCATATGGTCCTCGCATTTGTATGAATAGTTGTGCACTCATGTAGAATTATGAGTAGGAAAAATTTGCATACATAATGGATTCATGACACTTACATGATTCGCATAAAGGAGGTCAACTGAATCAGTAGACCACCTGATTTCTGCATTAGATAAGGACATGTACACACACTATGCATATGATCACGAAGCATTAGAAGTCTTTTAAGGAAAGTGGATGCCTGTGTTTGTTGGTTGAGTAGATGGACTGTTGGATGGTAGGATATACATTCTTCCTAACTTGAAGATTTCGGGGACGAAATCCTTTTAAGGGGGGAGAATGTAACACCCCGTGAATTCTATAACATTAAGCTTCACAAATTAAAGTGTAATTAATTCTAAATGAAAGAATTAAGGGAAATGGGTTACGCCATTGCGTTCGTCTCGGAATTCTGCTTGAGATAGAGTCCGATTTGCCTGGTCGACCTGGCTGGCTAGGTCTGGCTCTGGCTCGAATTTCTATGGCTCGGTGTGTCACTAGGGCTGACATGTCACCTCTTGATTGGCTCCTTGAACTTTGTATGGTCTAGATTCCTCCTGTCTTCATCTGACGGCTCAAAACAATTTAAAAATCTATAAATACACCCTAAGTCTCAACTGAAAATTGACATAAAAAAATAAGATAGGAGTCGTCATGCTGCCAGGAAGGAAGTGAGCATAGCCGTCAAGAGAGAAAAGCCTAGAGACGAATCAAATTAAGAAGAAGATTAAAGTTTAATCAAATTAATCAACGCAACGTTAGTCTACCCAAAGGAGCACATCTCAATTTCAGAATTCAGAATCCAGAATTCAAGATTCTGCATTCGTTGTAAGTATAGTGACCTTTCAGAATATGAATAAAAACTGTGACGTGATTCGATGTAAACGAAAATAGAATTGTGTTATTGTATGAATATGATATAAATTCTATGTATTGTAATGATTCGGTCATGACTTGTGTATTGATGTTTGTGGCATAAATTGATTGATGCAAGCCTATTGAACAATTGTATATGAAAAGAATAGCACTTGCAAGTTTATGGAAAAAACTAGAATTTGATCCCTTTATGTTTATACCTATGGCATGAACTATATACATTCACTAAGTCTAAACTAAGGCTTATGTAAACATGTTCTAGATTTGAAACCTTTTATGCCTACTTGACCCAAAAACTATGATATCATTCTCATGTTTATTTGCAAGTATAATTGGATCTATGTTAAGTATCGTTTGGGTTTCATAAACTATGCAAGTTCATGTTAATTTGCAAGTATAATTGGATCTATGTTAAGTATCATTTGGGTTTCATAAACTATGCAAGTTCATGTTGAAATAGGCTATGTGATTAGATGTTATAATTGGACATTTTGGTGAATATACAACATGCTAGTTTTGTGGTTGACATTATGCCAAGTTAAACATGTTTAAACACAAGTTTGTATTAGCCTAAACTATGCCATTTCATATATCACCTACTTAGTTATACTTTGATTTGACTGCAAGTTCACATGACCCATATTATATGTTAGTTGAATCGCTAAATTGCAAGTTCATGTGCCACACACCTTTATGTATTACATGTTCTGGATTTCCCCTTTTTCTCACGTTTATAAAGTTGGGCTGAATTGTGACAAGCCCAACACATGTTGCGAACAAACAGGGGTAATAACGTTGGGTGTAAAACATGAAAATATATGTTGGCATGTTTGTCACATGCCAACGACAATGACATTTAAGCGGTATGAATTGATATACCCAAGAATAAAAGATATGACATTTACATATATAAATAATAAAATATGTAAATTTAGAAAACACGATATGCTTAACCCGAGGTTGGATTGAGTTGTGATGTAAACCTGCCCGGACCCGCCCGGCTGTCCAGTAGTCACAACAATACCTATCCAATGTGGGTGGTTAAGCATTGAGCCCAATAATGACCCGAGGTTAGACTGAGCTACGGTGTAAACCTGCCTGGAACCGACCGGCACATCCAGTAACCGTAGCAATACCTGTCTAATGTGAGTGGTCTGGTGCTCTAAGAGGCTAAGGACAGATGGTAGGGTTAAGTCAACTATAACACTTAACCAAATTAAACATGTTAACAAGAATTGATGGGTGGGGGTTAGGTAAATACAGACACTTAACCACTTAACATGTTTGACTAGAAAATCCTGGTAATGAGGGACCCGTTTCAGCAGTAACCCAAGTTATGTATCATGGTACCCTGAAACTAGACAGGGTGGGGCACGATTAGTGGGCTGATTGTAAGCGGTCAAACGACGGCGGTGGGTGCACAGTGTAGGTCTAACGGGGTGCGGGCGTGCACACACTCCAGAGCAGACAATTAGGGCACTGGGGACACCTGTAGTATAACTTATGCCTTCTAGAATTTATGTCGGGGCCGCCACCATGGGTCCTGATACACCCCATGGTGGGACCAGCATAGGTATCTACAATTCTTGGGGGCCGTATGACACATGTTAACGCGAGTAGGAGCCGATCTTTAAGTAAAAATGGGGATCACTTCACCCTCAGCATGGGGTGCCAGTTAGAATAAACTCAAGTAGGTGTAGAGATATGGTATGGGTGCGATAGTACATTCGACACTTCCTTAGCTTGTGACACTTTCCTATTTTCAGTTTATGTCTACCATGCCCTTTTCTTATTCACATACTGAAGAGTTACTAGATTTACTCAGGCTTTATGTCTGACTCTATTTTCTTTTCTTCTTCTTTTCTTTCGTTTCCCCTCAGGTCCACAGGGAGGAAACAACTCAGCTTAGTCAGACTCTTTACAAGCTCCAAGAATGTAGATGTATGATTTGGATCTCTTTTGCTCGGATTATGGCTTTGGATATCACTATGGGGATTTTTGTCACTTTATTTATGTTTTATGCTTCTTTAATAATCAAGACAGTAATGAGGTTGTAATGTTGGAAGTATTTTGAGACAATTATGGAATGTTTTGTTTGAACACGTATTGATGAAATAAAAGTCTGTTTGGTTTCCGCTGTTTAAAATATGTGTATTTATATATGTCTTGAGTTTATTTGTGGCTTTTACTTATAAACCTCCACCAAAGTTAAGGCATTCCCTTTGTGAGTGACCTTAACGGAGGTGGGGTGTTTCACGTTCCAACGGAGTCATGAGCATGCATGGGTCCGATATGTAGGGGAAAATAAATTGTTGTAGCACCAGTAAATAGGCCTGTGTCCTTCTGTAGGTTGCTACTTTAGGAAGTAATACACCCTACTGTAGGGACGACACAGGGCTTTACACATTAGGGAGCCGATCGCTTGGGGTAGTAATTAAGGTACATCTAGTCCTGTCTATTTTGTTAGGGTACCTGTTATTTCTGTTTGGGGGTAACACCCGTTTTTTCTGTTTGAGGTAACACCCGTTAATTCTGTTGAGGTACCTGTTATTTTTGTTTGGGGATAAACCGATTATGTAACTAGAGTTCACCTAAACCTACCATTATGTATATGTTATATAGGGAACATCTAATCCTGTCATAAAACCTGTATACTAGTATTGGTGCAGAGAAAAGTAAGTGAGAAGCATAGCTAGGTCCATATTACCCTGTTTATTCTACTTATTATATTCCTACTGTTTATACCTGCTGTATATTACTTTTATTTCTCATCTAGTTTATTTACCCATCTTGATACTTTTACTTCTTTATATGCTAAAAATCACTGGACTTTCCAGACTTTATGTCCGACCCTTTTTGTTTCCTTTTCCCTCTTTCTTTTTCCTCTCTAGGTTCTCAGGGTGGAAACACTCAGTCGTGATTAGGATTTCTCTATTCTGTTTTTCTTGGAACTGGATCTGCTTTGATGTATCACTTTGATTACTTGTCTACTTTTGTTATGGTTACTTACGCAGATTATGACTTTACATTTTTGTACTCTAATGGTTTTTAACACAAGATAGATATTTTCGTTTGATGTACTTGGTTCCAGTATTTTAGTTTGATGTTGTAACTGGATTTGAGACCACGAAGTTTTTCTGTTGAACAATGAAGTTTTAATTTTCCGCTGGTATTTTTATATATTTTTCTTATGAGATTTTGTTTCTGTTTACCTATAACGCTTCACGAAACTTAATGCATTCTGATAAGGAGTGACATTAATGGACGTGGGGTGTCACATCGATGCATCAACCGAGAAGCTAGATAGGTTTGAGTTTGCTAAGTTTATGGTTGAGGTGTCCTCGAGTGAACCGTTACCCAGTGAATTCCCTGTCAAGTTATTGGATGGATCTGAGCAAACCGTGTTTGTGAATTACTTATGGAAGGCTAACTTATGTGAAACCTATAAAACCCTTTGATCATGTTAAAGCTAGCAGTTTGATTAATAGTGCCAACCCAGGTTCTAGTTCCAATAGCTAGGTTTGTGTCCCAGTTCTTAGTGATAAACGTAACAAAGATAGGCCTAAGACTGTGAGGAAAAGGATGATAGTTGGCACTTATTCCAGGAAAAGATTTACTTGGAAGTAGGTGATACATAAGAAGAAAAGTGATAGTCCTTTCCTTAAACAGAGTGAAAATGGCTTGGTTGAACATTCGGAAAATGCAAACACTAGCAAGTATCTTATTGGTGGTAGTGTTAGTAACCTGGATGGTAACAAGTTTGGTTTGCTAGCCAATAGTGGTGTTGAAAATGAAGCACTGAACTTTGAGCAGAGTTTAGAGGATGGTGAGATTGGTAGGATTAATGACTTGATCCATAAAGCCTTCCCAGTTGTTTCTGAGCCTTCCTTGAACAAAGGGAAAAAATTACTAGTGAAGAGTGTATTGGTTTAAAAAACAATGAAAATCCTGTGTTGAATGCAAGTTTAGTTAGAAATGATCGAACAATGTTACATTATGATGATCCAAGTGAATTTGAGTCTTGTCTTCTTGTTAGTACTTCTAAATCAGTTGGCTTTGTTAGCAAGTCTCTTTCAATAATGCTCTTAAACTTGGATTTCTAAATAATCTTACATCACCTTTCAAATTCACCAAAGTTGTTCCCGCTCCTACCTCTGGAGGAAACAAGCAAAACTCTTCTGAGTTGAATGCAGTAAAAAGTTCTTCTCCTATTTCTGGAAAGATGCTTCCTAAAGAAAATCTAGTGTATCCTTATACCCATTTGGTGCCACCTACATGTATAAGCCCCCTCCTCTCCCCCCCCTGCGCTTCCTGTTGCTCCAGTAGCCTCTCCCTTGTCTGCCTCCCTTCTTGGGTACGTCACGAGGAGTAAGAAACATTTTCTGATGTTGTGCTAACTATTTGATAATGACTGATGGTTGTTGTTGCAGCTTGGTGTCCCTACTGTTAGTAGGCAGTATGTCATTTAAATGTGTAATATTTGTGTAAGTCACAACAAATTGTAAAGGCTTTGCCTTGCCTAGGTCTGTAATCTATTATATATTTTATGTTTGCTTTTTGCAGTTTCTTCCTTGCATGGAAGTATTATCTTTTTTTATGTAGTCGATATACAAGTTGTATATCTCCTATACTTCACTGCTTATTATTTTTTAATAATAAAGTGTTACAGATCACTTTAAAAAATGGTCGGCCTTTCCAAAATTTTAATTTTTGCTCTACCAAAATAAATATTTTTGGCAAAACCAACTGGATTTTAGAGTGGACCGTACCACTTTTTCATTAGAGCAAGTAATGAGTACATAGTAAAGCAGGAGATAGGCCAAATACCTATCTACTATAGACATGATTGCCTTAACCATAACCTAAACAATAATCTATCACCGCATAGGGTGAGATGAGTTACAGAACATAGTTAAGGCAATTCAAGATAAAACAAGGTGTTGCAAAATGCAATCACAGATATTACATTCGCTGATATCAGTCCTAATATGTGTAAAATCATGGCTTTTCTTCAGTCTTCTTGTTCTTGGCTCTTACTAGCTTCAGGAAACTGCTACATTGTTGTTGGTGCAGATATTGAATCAAAGCAGAGAATTGAATCAGATTAGCAATGCAGCAAGCTCCTCAATCTAATAACATCTCATGTATACTCCTCAGGTAGTTTCTCATGTCTATTCAGAGTTCACTATGTACCCAAGTGCAGAGAATTAAACTGGGTATATAATGAATAGGGAGTACACAGCGAATTACGGATGGAACAACACTAATGCAACTAATACTTTTCTGTACCAGATCCAAAACTATCATGGATGCAACAACCAAAATAGTATGCTAATAACAACAACCAATACCCCATGACCCTAAGAAACAAAGACGACACACACAAGATTGTCTTGACTACTATCATGAACTAGAGAAAAGCAATATCCAATAGTCTCAAGCACAACTAATACAAATGCCAAGCAAGGCCCAAGTGAACTTACCAGAGTAGCAAAGATACCACTAGCTCGTTACTGGCAACAAGACTAGTTTGATATAGAGCGAAGACAGTCAGAGGAGGGACAATTTGAGCATTATTGCCTACTAGATCGACAATGGCATAGAAGAAACCTTGCAGATTGAAGAAAGCAACCAATGGGGATCTAAGCTGAAAACAGGTAAGGCAAAAGGGTTGTTCTGGGTAGGCTTAGATGAGGAGACAAGGAAAGATAGTTATGGGGATTAGGGGGAAGAAAGGATAGTAGTGATAAGGCTGCCAAAAATGAGATATATGGGAGGAGAAGGAAGCCGTGACTATTAGCTGAAGAATTGTTGGCAGTAGGAGAAAGGCACGAGGATCTAGATCTGGTTAGAAAGCGCTAGGAAAGAAGGAGACAATGGGGATCGGAGGTTGTAAGGAAGGTTGGTAACGAAGATAAGAAAGAATTACGAAAGTCGGAAAGGGGGCAAAATCGATTTTGACGAAGTCGCCATTTGAAGGGGAAGCAAGCTTCTTGTATCCTTTAATGAAGCATATGCCATGTGAAAATGAAGCATAAATCCATGTTTTGAAGTTTACAAATTTTCAATATGGATACAGAAATTTAATGTCCATAAACGATGTCGCTTATATAGAAAATATTTAATTATACTCTTATAATTATATATCAAAGTATAAAAACTTAACTCTATCTCGGAGATAGAAAACACTATCAGGGTGATGCCTAGAGGTAAAACCACATTAACTTGCTAGACTTCATTTTTAACTAAGAGATAATACAAGTTTGGGATCGACAAATAGTGATAAAGGAATGATTTAATTTCCATATACGATCATTTTGAATATTCTTGATGGTTAATTTAACAATAGTCAATTCATCTTTCTTGAGTTGCACCATCAAATTAAAATGGTTTGTTGCACTTTAAGCATTGTTATTTTTATATGCAATGGCTGAGCTAAAATAGCGAGTGAAAGTCAAGCTATGTGAGGTTGCTCCTATTAGGGTATTATCACATCTACTCTAAATTGGATTTAGTTATCGCAGATGAGAAATACTTAGATTCTCCGATTTTGTTTGGGGTCCGGCTTGAATGTTTCTGAGAGCCATCAAAGTTCTCAGTATATTCTAGAGGTATACTTTCGGTAAGAGGAGCACACTCTCCTAGTCATTGCTTGTTTGGAATATTTATCATTCGATTCCTTGATTCCAAAATTATAAGTTTTCCTATTATTAGTTTGCATCGGGAAGATACAAATCCTTGACGATGTTTAATTAGTTTAATTCACGATGAGATTGGATGTTATTATAAGCGACCTAATCCGTGGTTAATGGTGCAATCCCATTTCTTTGGGAAAATTAACCTTTTCCTTGTTTAATCCAAATTCTTGGATCAGTTTTTTTTATTTACATTAAGAAATGTCGTGAGCTCTTCTCCATGTGTTATTGTTCGGTTATTTCCTTTTTGTTGGAATAATCATATATATATATACACACACACACACACACGCTTCATTTATTCCTTGTTTATTTCCGTTTTCCTGAATTGTGTCAATGCTTATATATGTTTCCCTTGTGAGGTAAAAACCATTCTACGATTAATGGCGTGATCTCATAGAATTATTATTTATTTTCGTTTACTTGAGTTTTCTCACGTTGGTTTTCTGGATTGATTTTCGTGTTATTTCACTGTAATGCTTGGGTTAGATCGAGTTTATTTCAAGGTTGTCATATATTGGATATGGAGCTCATGGGGTGGAGTTGGAAGTTTTCTTATCGCTATATCTTTGTTTCCATTGTATTTTATTTACCTATCAACATTTGATAGGTCGGAATTTTATAACTGTCCAACTGATAGGATTTGTTTTAACTTTGATACACATTGTATCTTGGAGTGACAGTTCATTAGTCATTATTATTATTATTACATATTATTGATTCTGATGTGAGATTCTGTGTTTCTCCTTCTCTTTTCTTTTTTTCTTTAAACCCTAATAGTCTAAGTTTTTGACAATAGGTCATTCGACAATTGAAATAAAGTGGTTGTATTTGGTGTCGACTTTCAGTGGTCGGAAAGCTGGATCATTACATTTGCTATCAGGGCTAAAGGTTAAGCGAGAACCTTAGCTTTGGTGGGGTAACTCATTAAGATTGGGTAAGCAAGGCCCTGAAATGGGTCTAGGGGTATATTTATACGAGAGTGTACTTGTTATTTTTATAAAAAAAAATATTGTGCTAATTAGTTTGTTGAATCGTTTATGAATTCTGGTCGAGACAAGGGACGCCACAGTGTCGGTAGGGATTTCTAAATATTTGAACATGGAAAGTAGACATGATGTTGATTTTTAAAAATTGGTAAATGAATTAGTTTGCTAGGATATATTTTTTATATAAAGAAATATTATTTTCCAAAGAATATACTATTTATATACATTTGTTAGTTAATGATAATATTAAATTATTATCATTATTGTTTGTTTGGTCATGCTCAAATAGTTTAGTAGCGTTGACTATTGTTTGTTGATTGTTGTTTTATGCTCTATTTTTATATGGACATTCATTGACAGTTTTAAGTGTATTATAACATGTTCGATAAATATGTAAAATTAAAAATCATCTTTTAATAGAAGTTGGTTAATGTGATTTAGATTGTAAATAGAACATTAAGAATAGAATTATTTTGGAAAATCTTATTATAATATATATAAGGTGATTATATTTAAAACGAAACTAATGTATAGTTGATGGAATATGTTTTGAAAATAGTTTTGATTATTTAATTTTGGTATTGTTTAAAATAATTTCAAAAAGTTTTGAGAATAGAAATTGCAGTCTTACTTAAAAATCTTTTTAGGTTTAATTGTTTCATAAAGATATTTGAAGTAAGATGTATTCTCCTTGGTAAGTTAGGGGAAATTATCTGGATTAGTTTTGTGATAACCTGAATAATCTTATAGGTGATGATCAAATGTTTGCTTAGACGAAGGTTCTAGAGCAAGTAGTAAATTATTCTCTTTACCATTGTGCTAACGAGAAAAGTTTGAGTCCGAACGAATCCAATGTGAATGTTTGTAAATAAATTTTTTAAGTTATTATTTTTATATACTTAAAAATGAATGAAATTTGATTTTGAAAAGGGTTTTTAGAAAATAAAAACATATTATGTAACAACCCAGGATTTCTGATATTTTGAAAATTCGGTATTTTATGAATCTAAAATAACTGTGCATGGTTCTGGATATGTACACTCATTTTTGAATACTAATTCAAAAAGTATGATGATTAGATAAGTTATTTAAATCAGTTTTATCAACTTAACAATTCATACAATTTTGCTCAAAAATAAAAATTTGACACTATTCACCGATATTGTAAAATTTGAGATTTTCAGATAGTATTTGAATACGATTCATATATAATAGTTAAAATAAGATTATTGGATTTTTTAAATGATAAAAAGAAAGAAATGTTTTGAAAATCGATAATTCAATGCTACTTTAAAAAGCTTGAAAAATAGACATTTTGCAAATGATCTTGAAATTCGATGAAACCAATTTTATCGGATCCGTAATGATAAATATTGGTAAGATTTCAAATTTCAACTCAATCGGAGTTAGTGTGTGAGTGTGCGTAATATAAACGCAGGTCGAGAAGAGCAGTTAAAATTAAATAATAACATATTGAAAGGCCATTTTGCAAACGATCTCTGAATTCGACGAGACCACGACCATTGGAACCGTATCGATGAAACAAAGTAAAGTTTCAAATTTCGTAGCCATCAGGATTAGTATATAGCCGTGCGTGGAGAAAACACATAGGTAAATTTTAAAGAAAATGGATTTAAAATGATTGAACTAATTAGTTTTTAGCTAATAATTAATATTTAAAAATAAAAAATAGTTGTCTAATGTTGTGTAAATGTTTTTAAAACCTTAATTTATTTCCACAGGTACTGATATATCATTATACAATGTTTAGTAGAGTAATAAATTATATAAGGATTTATAGTCAATTAGAGCTCGTTTTAATTAATAAAAATAATAGACAAAGTCTATTTTTTTTACATATTATCAAAGAGCACGAAAAACTGGTAATTGTGACTGGAAAACATATTCAGTATTGTATGAGTTGTCGTGTTAACAAGTTGTATGAAACGTTGTGTGCATATAAGCTAATTAGCCTAAAACAATGCATTAGCCTATAAGTTGTGCTTTCTTTGACGTGTCACCTTTCTAGCAACCCTTTTGTTTTTGTTTTGAGTTGTCACCCCATCCTCTTAGATCTCCGACACCTCACCAATCCAAACCTCCTTCATTTTCCTATAAAAGAGGAAGTACCTTCTCATTTCTCCTTCCATTCTTCTGTTCTCCTTCCCATCCCTCTTGCTACCACCAGCCCAACCCTCCCACCCGCATCTGCCGCCGCCTCCTCCCCACCCCCTTCCAGTCGACGTCAGCTCCTAAAGATCACGAAAAATGGGTAAACATGACTGAAAAATTTATTCAATAGTGTGTGAGTTGTTGTGTTAACAAGTTGTTTGAAACGTTGTGTGAATATAAGTTAATTAGCCTAAAACAAAGCATTAGACTATAAGTTGTGCTTTCTTTGAGGTGTCACACGTAGCAACCCTTTTTTTTGGTTTCGAGTTGTCACCCCGTCCTCTTAGACCCCCAACACCTCACCAATCCAAACCACCTTCATTTTCCTATAAAAGAGGAAGCATCTTCTCATTTCTCCTTCCTTTCTTCCATTCTCCTTCTACTTCTTCCTCCTTCTCCTTCCCTCCCCTCCTCCTATCGTCGGCCTCACCCTCCCACCAACAGTAGCCATCGCCTCCTCCCTCCCCCTTCCAGCCGACGTTAGCCCCTAGGCCGTGGGCCCCTTCCTCTCCAAAATTCCAAAAACACCCCTTCCTCCCTTTAAAACATTAAAAACCCACATATCCACCCCTCCATTCACCACCAAACCAGCCTCTCCTTGGCCACCACCGCACCCCCCGGGCTTACCTACCACATCACCAGTCCCAGCAGGTCAGCGGACCCCGCTCTCAAAAATCCGATCTCCATTTGTCTTAAAACCCTTCCCCGTTTACTCTTTGAACAAAAAATATACATCTATATATACGTTGTTATTTTATAAACCCAAATACCATCGAACCCCTGTCCGTTTCATTTTCAAAAAACATTGGTGATGCTGGAAAGCTGCCGAAGTTTTTCAGAATAATTTAGTCGTAAAGATCCTACCTTCTTAAAAGTTAGACGGAGTGGAAAACAATGGTGAGTAACTCACTGCTCACGTTTGAATTTATATTTTGTATTTGTGGTAGTTGATGTTGTATGTGATTATATGAAAGTAAATTACATCTTATGTGGTTAATGTTTATCATGATTGAAGTATACATATGAATTGAAAAAGTGGATTAGTGATTTACATGTTAATGTAAGTGATTTAGAAGTTAAAATCATAAACAAATCCATTAGCTGAATTGGTTTATAACTTGGTTGAATGTTGCATGTACACAGACTTAAAAAATACATATTTGCAATTATGATTGGATTGTTAAGTGATTAAATAGTTAATAATTGGGTTTGGATAATTTACCGTATCCAAAATGACATATTTATGTAGTGAAAATGGTAGTTGAAACGATCACTTGAATAAACAAGTATATGAATGAACAGTGAATCACCATTTTTATTGATGCAAATTTTGTAAATATAAACTATATATGGGTACAAACCCCATTTGGTATCGAATGCTTATGTTAGTTGACGATTGTGTATTGGGTTAATCTGTTGATTGACGAAAGCATATAAGCGTTAAATATTTAATGCTCACATGTTATGTACCATCCCACGATATGTGTGAAATAGATGTTGTAATGGATGTTGGAATGATTGATATATGTTAATAGAATATTATTAACATATTGGATCCTTATAAGTGGTATTATATGGTCGTTAGTTGGGTTTTATTCCAAATTGGGAACTAATTGAATATTTTAATAATAAAATATTGGATGAAAAATAAAAGTCAAAATTTGATATCCGATTTTTCATGGACGTGATGTTTAATTCATTACGATAAACATTTGTAAAACAAAGGAATGGTTTTGGAGAAATTAACAAATGATGGTCTATCAAAGTTTTTATTTTAAAATGAATAGTAATGGGAAATAATGAAGTTCTGTTAGGGTATTTGGGAAACGTTTTGATCAAATTTCCTTTTCAAAACTTTCTTATTTATTTTTATAATGGGCGTCACGAAAGTTTGGGTTTAAAATAATGAAGTTTGAAAAATAATATTATTTTAATAATAAAATAATATTATAATAGCCATCCATTGGAATATTTGGATTTTGAGTTGAAAATGGAAAATATAGTTTCCGAAAATTATTATAAACTATTTTAAAAGGAATTCGATTCGATTTTTAATAATAATCGAAGTTTGGTTTAAATAGAACTTGTCGCACAACGGTAGTTCGCGAATTTCGACCATTGACTTCAAATTGATGTACTGGGAGATCCGAATGTTGGATTTTCTTGAAATGAAAACCATTTGGTTCGAAATGAAAAGAGATTTCAAATGAATACAAGAGCTTTAAAATCTAATGGTTAGATCTTGAGATAACTTCAAAAAATATTTGAATAAAAATAACGCCATAGTCGTTAGTGACCTGAAAACGGATTTCAATAAAATGAGCTACTTTTAAATTATTAAAAATATGGAAAAATTATGTTAAATCATAACCACTGATTTCAAAGTGAACTGGAAAAGAAATATGAAGTTTTGAACTATATTTCGAGATATTTACGTTTTTAGCCCAATTGACGGTAATAGTAAAACGACGTTTTGTGAATTTAAGTTAAACAAACTTAAACTATTAGGTTTACAAAATAAAACTATGTTTTGAAGGAAGTGTATAAATAAATATTTTGATTTAGAAAAGTTTTCCAATTTGAATAAACATTGGATTTGGATAGAAATGATCTTCGGATATTTGGTATTGATTACCGTTGTGTAGACGTATACTATTCGAGGAATTTGAAAGATATTTATATCGTTGTTCCACTTATAGTATACGTTGATTACGAAAATTGGTGTTGAATATAAGTTGATATAATTCTATTTAAATTATTATATTTGATATCAATTGAATTGGGGTTTATTGTGAACGATGTTTTAAATAACGTTTGTTCTTTAACCCAGTTAAAAGAGAAGATGATTTCTCAAGATTAGTTGAAAAGAAATCTTTATTTAATTTGATTATAAAGATTTTAATGAAAGAAATTTTCCCTAACAAATGATAATGGGAACGAGCTTAAGTATTTGTTAATGGACGATATGCGTGTTTTCTGCATAAGCGATAAGGTAAGAAATCGTAACTTCGATTTTTGTGAGAGATATGACGAATGAAACATTTAAATAGAAGTTCAAATATGAAAATCTTTGATAAGATTTGAGGGAGTAATTCCAAAATGTAAAAAACGATTTGAGTACAATAATATTGCGAAATTGGAATAAGACTCATAACATCTTGTATATCTTAATTTATTTGAAAGATGCGATAGTTATTCGAAATGACCGGGTTTCGACCTATTGTGACTAACTAAATGACATAATGAAAACGGAGTTGACTGTGATTGAAGACCGGAGACCTTCACATCAGAAAGATTGCTCGTTGATGCGTTGGGTTGATCCCCCATTACGAGGTTATATTTGTGACGGTAATCTAATCGTACATGAAGTGATTCAGGTTGCAAGGGATTTCGCACCCAGGCGGGGTCGTCGAATAAAGCACCTTCGCTTTCGTTCAAAACAAAGAACAGACTTGTAAATGGATGTGTGTTTGACATCGTAGTTTGCAGCATAACCGATTGGTTTCTATTGATGTTATATCAGTTAGTGGCGGAGAATTTACTCTCTTTGCTTAACACCTTCCTCTGAGACTTGTGTACTCAGAGGATTATATATTAATAGACTTGGAAAATATGTTGTAAATTGACATTGTGACATGCTAAGTGCTGAGCCGATCAATTTTTTTTGAAAGCAGAGCTCTGAGGATGACCATCAAAGCATGGCTGATACAGCATAGCTTTGTGTTGAAACGTGATTGTATAGCCTCACAACCCATGAATGGCCTAAAACAGGATGATGGACAGCAGAGTAAGAACTAACATTTCCTTCTAGCTAAAAGTGACGCCATGGTATAGAGCACAGTCAGGTTTACTTATGTGGATGATGGATTGAGGCGACTTGGATGATGGTCAAATACGACCAGGATGACGGTCAAATATGACCGAGGAACGTTATGTTCAGGAGTAACCCGAACTCATCGAGAATTAGTGGTATGACTCTACCACTCCGAAGAATCACATGCATGTGAGTCCTGGACATCTTACTAGAGTTGATCTGAATGGATAAGGAAGATCCTTTGCCTTGGTCATTGTTGGAATCCAACTTCCAATACGAGCTTACGTTTACATTTGTAACCTAATGACCAACATAATGGGATAGGGAATCATGCAAGCTAAGGTTTATTATACATTTATTTTTGAAAGTGATTTCCACACCTAGACATTAATAATAATATCAATTTTTTTATTTTAAGAATATCAAGCATGTTTGGTTATTATGAGGTAAAATTTTATCCTCTGGTATGCATTGCATTGTGTGATGGGACTTGAGTCTTATAATAGCCTCGTTTTACAAAAGCATGAATTTCGAAGTTTGAAACTTGGTTAATGATTGGATGATATGGGTTATGGTTTGTTATCTCGTTTTTAACTACCGACCCAAGTATTGTCGCTCGGGTCAGACCCTAGTGTGTGTTTCAGGTTCTAAATAGATGGATGAGGAGTTTCCAGTTGGTTTAGAAAAGCCGGAGTTCTTCGTCAGATAGCATGATGTATTCTACTATCTATACTCAGATGTATATGGACTGATGATGTAAGAATGTATTCAACTCTGATAATGAAAATGTTTTCTGTTGTAAAAAGATTTCCACTGTAAAGTTATATATTGAATATTATATTTTGTTTATGTTCCGTTGTGTTTCGCTCTGATAAAATCCCAATGAATCGGGTTTCCGACATTTGATTTTGTGGTACACGAACACCGTGGATGTGTTAAGTGTCGACTATCGAAGGTTAGAAATTTGGTTTATCGCAGGACCTTTTGAGGATGCTTGCCTTTTGAACTGGAATTGTGTGGTTTATCACCAGTTCAGAAGGCAAGCTGATTTGGGTCATCTCATTTGGTATTAGAGCTTTGGTTTAGCAATAAACCTTGGCTCTATGGAGTAAATACTCATCAAAGATGGGATGAGTATTTACCTATGACGAATAACTTGTCAAAGATATGATCATTCGTATCCTAGGATGAGTGACTCATTAGAAACAAGGTCAGTTATACCTTAGAACGAGTTAAGAGAATTATATATATGTGAGAGACGTATTTATGGTTTTGATTTTCAAAGTAATAAGTATTTTGATAAAGGAAATAAAAAGAAATCATGTCTTGATAAATATAAAATTAAATTTGAAATTTTAATCAACTAATTGATTGTTGGGTGTGTTATATGAAAACTAATTCAGGGATGATTATGAACTTGAAATGTTAGATTATGATAAGTAGACATAATTCTTCGGCGATTCTGGACAGTCGATGAATTCTAACACACATTAGGTATAAATTTTTAATAGAAGGTTATATTCATGATTTTGGGTAGTGGATATACATTAAACCCATACGTTATTTTAATTTGAAAAGTTTAATTTAAAGGGATTAGTTTAAACTTGTGTACTAATTAGAAAGTCTTTATCTTATTATAGAGAGGTAAAAGTAGAGGTAGAGGGATGAGAGTTGGAGGTATAGATAAGCCGCTTTCAGTTTTCTGATATATGGCCCAGTTTTGGGAGCCTTTTCTATTTAGTAGCTCTTCTTCTGATGATATACTGAGTAGCGATAGTTCTTCTGACTTGTTTGGACATGGCAGCACTGACGAGTATCTTTCTAACGCCACGTCAGCATATAGACCCGTAGCAGTTATACACTCCGAGTCCGATTCATCACCTACTCCCGTAGGGTCCGACTCTATACATCCTGAGGACTCAGGCGATCATGATGTCTGAATGTTAGAAGACGATGCAATAATGGAGATTCAGCCTCGTATATTGGAGATTATACCAGATTATGTTACCAAGCCGATCCACGAGGAGCCGACACTTCCTGAGATAACACTTCCGGAGATAGACGAACCTGAGAGTGACTTAGCACCAGAGTTTGACGATGAGGTCATGGCCTAGATTGAGGATGAGGATGATGAGTGGACGAGGGCAACCATGATGCCGACGAGGAGGAAGAGTTCATGGAGAACGATCCCAATGCTTTTGATTGGGATCAGATCATGATTCCGGGATGGTATGAGTGGAATGACCTTTAGTCGGGCAATGAGATAGATCAGGAGCCAGAGGAGCTCACGATCTCTGGACCCTCGATGGATAATTCCGATGATTGGTAGTCAGTCAGATGATAATTAGTTTCGTTTTGGGATATATTATGTATACATAGTTGTTAGCTTCATTTTGGTGTAGTACATGCACTTACTATATATTTTGGAGCATGATACCATTTTGTATGGGGCCACCTCAAGTACGTAGTATGTGCTCAGGTTGGTCGTTATAGATGCATATACATCTCTTATACCTTAATAGCACTATACTGGGGTATAAGTTATGTCTGTGATATAGTTGATGTTTTAGTTATGATATGTAAATGTCAAATATATGATATGAAATGACATCTTTTAGTTATATATATTGTTTCAGTACTCCATTCCTTGTTCTGCCTTCCTTTTCGAGGACGAAATGTTTTTAAGTATGGGAGAATGTAACGATCCAGAATTTCCGAATTCGATGAGAATGGGTGTAACAACCCGGAAATCTGAGCTAGTTTAAATTTTTTATTTTGGCAATTTTAGCGAAGTTTGAACATTTAAAATAGATTATTTTAAATAATATCAACAACAAAATTTATTTTGAATATATTTAGAACGTATATATTATATACGTCGTCGTTAGAATATAAATAATTATATATAATTATATAATGGAATTGAAAATGGCGCGGTAGTTCGATAATTCGATTTCAAACTTCAATTGAATGTACCGGGTGCAAAACAATCCGGATTTTAGTGGAACCAAAAATAATAGGATCTAATTGGGAATACCTTTCCAACGAATTCGAAAAATTGAAATTTCATAGCGGGAATCAAAAGATATGTCCAGTTGAAAATTCTGAATAGTCGCTATGGAATTCAGGCCCTTAAAAATGGGAATTTTGCAAACGACCTCGGATTTCGATGAAACCACTTTGGTTGGGTCCGTGATGTTAAGTTATTGCTAGATTCCAAATTTCATAATTTTTCGAATCAATATGTGAGCGTGGCAAAGGAAAACGCGTTTGACCAATTTCAGTTGATTTTAATCGACTGGAAAATGGCCATTTTTCCAATGGTCTCAGAATTCGACGAAACTAGTTTTGTTAGGACCGTATCGTCAATACGAAGCTAGAAAATATTTTTCTGGAATTTTTCGAGTTAGTATGTGACCCGGGTAAATTGAAATGCGTGTTCAAATTCAATATATAGAGTTATATGTTGATTTTGACGAAATCTGATCGAAATGATCGAATCAGCTTACGATATATATTCCATTGTGTTCGGAATGGGGGTAATTAGCTAGGGACGACAGTCGTTTGATACGAATCGGAGTTTGAAGTAAAAGTCAACCTTTTTGAAATTAAATAGAAAATAAAATAAATAAATATATTTAAAATCCCTTTTACATAAACCCCCCTCCCCGGTTACAATTCCCGTTCATTATTCAGTGGCCTCCCCTAAATCGACTAAACCCACGATGCCAACTCCTAGCCGCCGCTCCTCGTCGTCGCAGGTCCCACCAGCTCGCGGCGCCACCTCCGGCCGAGTCCCCACCCTCAGCGCCTCCCTCCGTTCTCCTTCCCCTCCCTCCGTCGAAGACCGCTGCGCCCAAATCAACCCCAAACCCGAAACCTAAATCCGCCGGAGCCACCACATCAGCGAGCTCCACAGCCAAACCGCCCCCACCACCGCTTGCTCCCCTTTCCAACCACTCTGGCGCCACCTCAAGCCCGACCACCACCTCCGACATCAATGCGCAGCCCCCTTCAGACGACGACAACGAGGCCCCTTTCCAATTCGATTTTCCCCCCCTCGAGCTGTATGTTTTTATTTTATTTTTCTATTTTCAGTTATCATTTTATTTGATTTTAAAATTGAATTTTATTCGATAGGAAAATTAGAGATAGAATTTTTATTCGATAGGAAAGTTAAAGATATGATTTTTTATATGATAAGGAAGTTAAAAATATAATTTTTATCGTATGTAAAGGTTGAAAATATAATTTTCATATTATATAGATAATAAAAATATAATCTTTTATATTGTAGAAGGATAAAAATATGATTTTTACATAGTAGGAACTATAAAAATATAATCTTTATAAGATAGAGAATATAAAATATCATCTTTGTATATGTAGAGAAATAAAAATCTGATTTTTATTATATATACGTTGAAATAAAAATGTGACTTTTATAGTGATGAGATGAAAAGGCGAAATCTTTATATTTGAAAAAGGCGAAATCTTTATATAGAGAATAGCGTGATAAAAATAAAATTTTATTATATGAACACCGTGGTAAAAATAGAATTTTTTATCTATACTGAATAGCGAAGTAAAAATTCGATTTTTATATATTGAATAGCGAAGTAAAAAATTCGATTTTTATATATTGAATAGCAAAGTAAAAATCCGATTTTTATATATGTAGTGGCTACGGGCAACGAAAGTGACAAAAGGCGAGGACGGCGATGATTCCCTACATAAGAAGTGTCGTGGAATTGGGATAGCTTTGGTGAGAACTTCTCACTCTAAATTTCTTTTTCTAGTTATATATATATATATACTAGGATGCAGACGGTGTTTAGTAGCACCCGACACCATCGTCCACAGACCATGGACTTGTTTGTTTGGTTGTGTAGTTAGTTAGATTATTTGATTGAAATTTGATTGTTTGGTGAAATGGAATGGATTGATTGATATGTGTATGGCGTGGGCCATCACTAGACCGGGGATAAGGCTAGGCCTTGTCCCGTTTCTAGTATCGTGCCATTATGCCGCCGAAATTTCCTAAAATCAGTTAGAAAAATAAAGATATCATTTTATTTAATAAATGAACCAAATAGAATATTCATAGGTTGAATAAAATATTTTGGTCGTTAAAAATATAATTTTTAACGTGAATGTGAATAAATCAATATTCATTTACAAACCGGACGGTTTGTTTATGTACACCTATTTGAAGGACATTGATTGGGACGATAAATTTTACACATCGCCCAACTGCACAAATAAAAATCAGTGTTTGTTGATTTGAAACCCCACACGGGTATTGGGATAAAATACAGCATACACTAATCCCAGTAATTAGTTATATGTCGATCGATTGATTGACAGGCTGTGGTAAGCGTTAGATATCTGTATTTGATGCTTATACAGTGTAGTACACTTTGGATGATGGTTGATTATTTATCGTTGCTATTATATACATGTGTTGTATGGAATCCATATAATTAACTTTATATGGTAATTGATTGGGCCTCATTCCAATCGGGAAAATAAAGAATATTATAAAATAAAGGTTCATGTGTTGACAGTACTCATCCGTTGAGATTAGTCATGTGTTGAACGAAATATTTTAACAATAAAATTTATATCTTTATCATTATAAAATAAAGGTTCATGTGTTGACAGTACTCATCCGTTGAGATTAGTCATGTGTTGAACGAAATATTTTAACAATAAAATTTATATCTTTATCATATATGAAATTAGAAACTAACTGGAAAATAGATAAGATGAGTGGTCTCCTGGATATTGATCTGATGTTGGTTTCGGCCTTCGGGGTTAATATTCAGGGAATCTTTCTCTTACTAATTTACGGTTGGAGTCTGATTTAAAATCAAACGATAGATACCATAATTTTCATAAAATATATTAAATAACAAAAATAGTCACACGTGGACAGTACTCATTCGTTGAGATTAGTCATGTGTTGACAAAAATATAGATTCACGTATTGAATAGGATGAATATTCATTTGTTGAATAGAATAACGGAATTATTGAAATATATAAAGCCGTGTTGATTAGAGATGCGCTATTTTGACGCGAACGATATTTATATCGATTATAAACGAATTTGAATTGAATGGAATAGAAAACAAATTCGAATTGAATTGAATATAGAATGAATCGAGATTTGAATTGAATTGGAAATGGAAGTTGAAATGTTTTTGAAACGAAGTTAAAACAATTTATAAACTTCGTTTTAAATAGAAATCGATGAAATATATATTATATATATAATATAATGGCCTGAATAGAACGCGCCGCGCCGCGGCAGTTCGCGAATTTCGACCATTGACTTCGAACGGACATTACGAGAGATCCGACCGTCGGATTCTCCTAAAACCGGAACCGTTGGGTTCGTATCGAAAAGAGCTTTCTAACGAATATTAGAAATTTGAAATCTAACGGTTGGATTTGGAGTACGTCCAAATCAAATTTGGAAAAGGTCGCTATAAGTGCAGTTCGATGGCCGTTGTTGGAAATCGACTGTACGGGCCTTGATAAAATTATTAAAAATAGTAATAATTTGTGTAAAATCATAAGAAATGATTTGGGAAAAATTGGGATGAAAAACTCCATATTTGAAAAGATAAAAATAGATTTTTATCGAAATGAACTAGTTTTGAACTAAAATTAAAACCCATTTATTTTTAAATAAATAAATTGGATTTGAAATGGGTTGTAAATAGAATTGATTTGCGGGTTTATCGTGAACGGTGTTTTAAATAACACTAGTTCTTTAACCCGATAATAAATAGAATGTGATTTGGGTTTATCGTGAACTGTGTTTTAAATGACATTAATTCTTTAACCCAGAAAAAGGAGTTTTAATGAATCTGCAATTAGATTGAAATGTGAATTGATAATTTAAATTATCAAATTTGGAAAGTGAGCGGGAATGGAGTATTACCAGTTTTGCTCCAAAGCGATAGCTAAATCTTTAATTAGATTTGAACGTGGAATGGTAATTAATTTTACCGATAACACCGTGGTGTTAGATATGAAGTATTACCAGTTTTGCTTCATGGGATGAATAGGTTAGGATTGAGAAATAAAATAAATAATTACTCCGGTGTGGTTCGCTAATCCCGACTAGTTTGGAAAACCATAATTTGGTTTGAAATGACATCCAATGGAAGATTAAAGAATAAATTTTAAAGAATTTATCTTGGATAAAATTAATGGGAACCTTTCCCTAAGAATATGAAATTTAGAAACTAGCTGTAGGTTAGTTAAGAAGAATGGTTTCCTGGGTATTGATCTGATGTTGGTTTCGGCCTTCGGGGTTAATATTTGGAGAATTGTTCTCTTGCTAATTTACGGTTAGTGATTGATGAATTGGAATGAGGTGTATGTTGTGTTTGTGTAACATTTGTTTTTAATATACGCGGGTTGTTCGGAAAGGCCGGGTTTATACCCATTCTGAATAACCGATTTGACGATATGTCGAAGATGAAGACGGTGGTTGAAGACCGGAAGTCTTCACATCGTTTGGGTGATTACTGATGATCTTGATTGGGCCGTACACCCAAGATGAGGGAATCAGTTGGTGGTCATCCAGACGTACTTGGAGATCGATGGATATGCGAGGAAAGTGCCTCCGGTTTCGTTCAGACCCAGAACGAACTTGTAAATGGATTGTGTGTCTGACATTGGATTTTATTCTGTGTTGATTGATTTATGTTTGGCGGCGGAGAATTTATTCTCTTGCTTAACGCCCTTCTCTGAGACGTACGAGATTAGAGGTTATGTATCGATAGATATCAATTGCATGGCATGAATTGCCTGTGTGGCACGCTGAGTTGCATGGATCAAGGCTTCTGTTGAAAAGAAAAGTCTTGTGGTTGATGATCAAAGCACGGCCTATGTGGCATAGCTTTGTGTATAGCGTGGATTCGCGAGCCTCACACCTCGGTATGAGTCAAAAACGGGATACGGACCGTTGGGAGAACACGACGTTTCTTTCTAGCTTTGGTGGTGTCAGTGACTTACCAGCCCTGACATTTATATACTTTTCACCTTTGTGGTTGTTGGAATGAGGCGCCTCGATATTAGGTCTGTAAGGACCGGGAAACGTGTGTTCAGGAATTGCCAATCCTCAAACGTAAGAGAGGACCGGCCCAGCCGATCCAAGGGTTACCCAGTGTGCGTAGTCCTGAGGATTTGCTAGAGTGTCTCGAAGCGGAGAGGAGCTTGCCCCTTGCCTCGACTCATGACGGAAATCCAATTTCCAATACGAGATATTTCGGTTTTATTTGTAGAGCCTAGTATGGCGACATGATAGATGGTACCCATGCCGCCTATGATTGATATTTATGATTGAAATTGTTTTGACACTATACACTTATAATAGTATCAAATGATTTGTTTTAAATGTACCAAGCATGTTTGGCTATTATAAGGGAAAACCCTATCCTCCGGCTTGCGTTGCATTGTGTGATGGGACCTGGGTCTTATAATAGCTTCATTTTTCGAAAAAGCATTGCGTTGTCTTTTCTATGCACTGGTATTCTTGGGAGGAAACCCGTTCCGTGTTATACGGCGTGGTCCCTTGAATTACTCTCTTTTAAAGTAAAGTTTAAATAACTGTTTTAGTTCTCACACCAGTCACATGACTGACCTGGAGTTTATTGTTTTAACCTAAACTCTGGGTCCCCTATTTTCGACACGGGCAGCTAGTAGTTTTGGTTTTGTAGATTTATATTCACAGGATCCTGGTTTACAGCTGGAATGATATCCGGAAAGCTCTGTATCCGTATATCACCTTCAGTTGTGCTTTGTATTATTTTCCGCTGCTATGTAATTTATTGTAATCTCTGATATTTATCGAATGTAATTTATTCAATTATACTCTGTATATTCTTTGTATCTGATGGAATTGTTGTAATAACAATGAAATGTTCTTCCGTCTGCGTTCCATTTTGTCCTGTTCTCAAAACGATCAGGGGTTTCGAACGGTCTAGATCAGTTTAACGACTAATTCGGATCGAGCGAAATTCCAGGCCGTTACAATGGGACCACTGGAACCGTATTGGTGAAGCACGATACAGTTTCAAATTTCGTAGCCAACAGGATTAGTATGTGATCGTGCGAGGAGAAAACACATAGGTAAATTTTAAAGAAAATTAATTTAAAATGATTGAATTGATTAGTTTTGAGTTAATAATTAATATTTAAAAATATAATAAAAATAAAATATAGTTGTCTAATGTTGTGTAAATGTTTGCAATGATATATCATTATACAACGTTTAGTAGAGTAATAAATTATATAAAGATTTATAGTCAATTAGAGATCGTTTTAATTTATAAAAATAATAAATGAAGTCTATTTTAATTATTTTTTACATATTATCAGAGAGCACGAAAAACTAGTACACATGACCGGAAATTGTATTCAATATTTATGAGTTGTTGTGTTAACAAGTTGTATGAAATGTTGTGTGTATATATGCTAATTGGCCTAAAGTACTGCATTAGCCTATAAATTGTGCTTTCTTTGAGGTGGCACCTCCCTAGCAACCCTTTTATGTTTGTTTTGAGTTGTCACCCCATACTCTTAGATCCCCGAGCCTCACTAATCCAAATCTTCTTTATTTTCCTATAAAAGAGGAAGCACCTTCTCATTTCTCCTTCTATTCTTCCATTCTCCTTCCTCCTTCTCCTTCTCTCCCCTCCTCCTACCGTCGGCCCCACCCTCCCGCCAGCAGCAGCCGCCTCCTCCCATGCCTTACCCAGCCAACGTCAGCCCCTAGGTTGTTGACCCCCTTCTCTCCAAAATTCCAAAAACATCCCCTTCCTCCCTTTAAAACATTAAAAACCCACATCTCCACCCTATTCACCACCAAACCAGCCCCTGCTTGGCCACCACCGCACCCCCAGGCCCGCCTGCCACATCACCATCCCTACTAGGTCATTGGACCCCACTCCCAAAAATCTGAGCCCCGTTTGCCTTAAAATCCTTCCCCGTTTGCTTATCAAACCAAAAATATACGTCCATTTTTACGCCATTATTTTATAAACCCAAATAGCGTCGAACCCATGTCCTGTTCGTTTTCATTAAACACCAGTGGTGCTGGATGGCTGCCAAAAATTTTCAAAACCGTTTAGACTTAAAGTTCCTACCTTTTTAAAAGTTAGACGGAGTGGATAACAATGGTGAGTAATTCATTGCTCACGTTTGAATTTATATTTTGTGTTTGTTGTAGTTGATGTTGTATGCGATTATATGCAAATAAATTACATGCTATGTGGTTAATGTTGCTCATGGTTGAAGTATGCATATGAATAGAAAAAGTGGATTAGTAATTTACATGTTAATGTAAGTGATCTAGAAGTTGAACCATAAACAAAACGATTAGTTGATTTGGTTTATAAATTGGTTGAATATTGCATGTACATAGTCTTGAAAAATAAACGTTTGCAAGTATGATTGGGTTGTTAAGTGACTAAAAATTTAACAATTGGGTTTGGATAATTTACCGTATCCAAAGTGACATTTTTATGTAGTGAAAATGGTAGTTGGAACGACCACTTGAATAAGCAGGTATATGGGATGAATAGTGAATCACTATTTATATTAACGCAACTTTTGTCAATATAAATAGTATATGGGTACAAACACCATTTGGTATCGAATTCTTATGTTAGTTGACGATTGTGTATTGCGATTAATCTGTTGATTGACAAAAACATATAAGCGTTAAATATTTAACGCTTTTACATGTTATGTAAGATATGTGTGAAATGGATGTTGGAATGATTGATATATGTTAAAGGAATACTATTAACATATTGGTTCATATAGGTGGAATTATATGGTCGTTAGTTGAGTTTTATTCCAAATTGGGATTTAATTGAATATTTTAATAATAAAATATTGGGCGAAAAATAAAAGTCAAAATTCGATATTCGATTTTTCATGGATGTGAAGTTTAATTCATCGCGATAAAACGAAAGGAATGGTTTTGGAGAAATTAAAAGTAAGTTATGGCCTGTCGAAATTTTTATTTTAAAATGAACAATAACGGAAAAAAATGAAGTTCGGTTAGGGTATTTGCAAAACGTTTTAACAAAATTACCTTTTCAAAGCTTTCTTATTTATTTTTATAATGGACGTCAGGGAAGTTTGGATTTAAAATAATGAAGTTTAAAAAATAATATTATTTTAATAATAAAATAATATGATATTAACCGTTTATAGGAATATTTGGATTTTGAGTTGAAAATAGAAAATATAGTTTTCGAAAATTATTATAAACTATTTTAAAAGGAATTCGATTCGATTTTTAATAATAACCGAAGTTTGGTTTGAATAGAACACATCGTGCAATGGTAGTTCGCGAAGTTTGACCATTGACTTCAAATTGACGTACTAGGAGATCTGACCGTCGGATTTTCCCAAGATAAAAACCATTTGGTTCGAAATGGAAAGAGATTTCAAATGAATAAAAGAGATTTAAAATCTAATGGTTAGATCTTGAGATAAGTTCACAACAAATTTGAATAAAAACAACGCGAAGGCCGTTAGTGACCTGAAAACAGATTTTAAAGAAAAGAGCTATTTTTAAATTAATAAAAATACGAAAAAATTATGATAAATCATAATAAGCGATTCCAAAGTGAATTGGAAAAGAAATATAAAGTTTGAACTATATTTTGAGATATTTGTGTTTTTAGCCCAACTGAATGAAATAGTAAAACGACATTTTGTGAATTTAAGTTAAACAAACTTGAACTATTTGGTTTATAAAATAATACCATGTTTTGAAGGAAGTGTATAGATAAACCTTTCGATTTAGAAAAGTTCTCCAATTTTAATAAAAATAGGATTTGGATAGAAATGATCTTCGAATATTTGGTATTGATTACTGTTGTGTAGACGTTTACTATTCGAGGAATTTGAAAGATATTTGTATCATTATTCCACTTATAGTATTCGTTGCTTACTAAAACTGGTGTTGAATATAAGTTGATATAATTCTATTTAAATTCTTATTTTTGATATCAACTGATTTGGGGTTTATAGTGAATGATGTTTAAAATAATGTTTGTTCTTTAATCCGGCTAAAAGAGAAGATGATTTCTCAAGATTAGTTGGAAACAAATCTTTATTTAATTTGATTATAAAGATTTGAATGACAAAAATTTTCCCTAACAAATGATAATGGGAACGAGCTTAAGTATTGCATAATGGAAGATAAGCGTGTTTTTCGCGTAAGCGATAAGTAAGAAATCGTAGATACAATTTTGGCGAGAGATATGACGAATATAACATTTAAACAGAAGTTTAAATTTGAAAATCTTTGATAAGATTTGAGGGAGTAAATACAAATTTAAAGAACAATTTGAGTAAAAGATACTCCCAAATTGGAATAAGATTCATAACATCTTGTATATCTTAATTTATTTGAAAGATGTGATAGTGATTCAGAATGACCGATTTTAACCCATTGTGAATAACTGAATGACGTAATGAAAACGGCATTGAGTGTGATTGAAGACCTAAGACCTTCACATCAGAAGGATTACTCATTGATGCCTCGGGATGATCCCCTATTACTAGGTGTGATGGTAATCCAACCGTACTTAAAGTGATTCAGGTTGCAAAGGCTTTCGCACCCAGGCGGGGTCATGGAGTAAAGCACCTTCGGTTTCGTTCAAAACCAAGAATGGACTTGTAAGTGGATGTGTGTATGATGTCATAGTTTACAACATAAACGATTGGCTTCTATTTATGTTATATCAGTTGGTTGTAGAGAATTTATTCTCTTTGCTTAACACCCTCCTTTGAGACTTGTAAGGACCCGGATTTTCGAACAGTTTATTTTAAATATTTAATATCGTTTAAATATTAAGATGATAATCTAAATGAATTTTTATATTCAGTTATCGATTAAATAATCGAAATAAGATTTATTTCGAATATAAATGATTATCGTAATACGAAAAATAATTCAATTCAAAGATAAAACTAAATCAAAACAATTCAGATAATGAAATTAAATTCTGTTTGAATTTATACGATAATAATAATAATATATTATCAAGGAATAAATTGTTTTGAATTTAAATTATATCAATTTAATATGGTTATTTTATATATGTTCAAATTAAATTGTATAATCTATCTCGTTGAATTCAAAATAGCGTTATAACATTATAATGTCAGTCGGCACGTAAAAATAAAGGTTCGTAATTTCAAGTAATGGACCTCGATATTATTTTAGTAGATATGCATGAGATCAAATCGATATCTATTTAAAATGAAGTGGAAATCTCTATATATCAAATCGTATTAATTATAAACTCAAATCAAATCAATTATACTGTACCTTAAGTTTCAAAAGCACGGAAAATCAAATAAAAGCACATGCCTACAACTGAAAATGGGGTACTCTATGCTGAGCTAGTGAAGGCGACTTCGTTCTTATATTTGTTTTTGCTTATATTATAAATATCGCACTACCTTCCCTTTCTATTTCCTTCTACTGCAAACAACTAATTTAATCGAATGCTTCAATTAAAAATGGCCAAACTCCAAAACGAAATCACTACCAATTCCATTCCTTTTCATGTCCCCAAATCAAAACCAATTCAAATCAAATGAGGAGAGAATCACGATCCGAGTTAAATCGCGAGGGCGAGTTTCATCATCAGGGTATCGCGAGGTGCGATTTTGATTTCTGGAAGCTGATATGGCGATGCTTCTTTTGACGTCGGCAGGAAAAAATTCCGACGAGTTATGAGGCTATAGCTCGAGAGATCTGATGTCGAGTGAGCTAGAGGTGTTTCCGTGTCCATCGAGTTTAGGGTAGCAGCTCGGTTGTCTTCACGATTTTGAGAAATACTGGGAGGAGCAGAGGTTGACGTGGTGTTCAACGAGGCAAGGCACCGGCTTTTGGCAATGTTAGGTGCGATTTGGGGCTAGCGACATTACGGGTTGCTGGATGGTTGTCGTGAGTTGTACAGGGTGGCGGATCCTTTAGGAATTCGAACCTGTTATTCAGTCCAGATTCAGTTTAAGAAGGGTATGAATCTTGTTTTGTTTACAGTTTACTAGATTTGGGTTTCAATATTTGATTCGCCATTAAGTCCAATTTTCAATTTCAACTGTAGTTCGAGAAGGTGGAAGAGGGATATTAGACGCGTTTTCCTGAGAAGATTATCAGGTGGATTGAGTGGGAATAAAACACGCTGACAACTGGATTACGAGTAAATATAAATAAGCTATAACTAATTGTTAATTAGATAGTTAATTACAGCTAATTCATTTAAAGACTTGTAATAATTATATAATGTTCATACTATATTAGATTCAAGGAGATGAAATGCGCTGGAATTTTAGCAACAAATACTTCGCAATAAAATTGGATTGAACTAGACTGGAGCTATTTGGAATTTTTGTTTAAATTAAACACTTGTTTAATTTAATCAAAAGCCAATCGTATTTCGAAAAATTAAAATCAAAGTGAGTATAACTCACTCACCTCTTTATTTAGAATTATTTTTATTCGTTAAAAATAATTGTTTGTGGCTTGTTTGAAGGATTTCTAGTTGTTTTAAATATATTAGTTATTTAGGCTTGACTGTTATATATATATTGGGTGGTTGAATTGTTCCCGCAGTCTCATTAGCGGATGCCCGCGGTGCCATTAGCGGATGATTTCCCTATGCGCCCCACAAATATATATTAGCGGATGACCTTCTATACCGCGATATCCTGCCTCGAAGCAGGATGGGTATTATTCATGTTGGCTAACGTCTGTGGATGCAGGAAAACAGGTTGGAGGGATCCAACTGGATTCCTCAAAAATATTATTGTGGTTGTTTCACATATATTATCATATATGATGTGTTAGAAATCCTGTGATTGGTAATGGATTGTTTTGATTGTTTGAAATTTCACTGGGTCTTAATGTTGATTTATAAAAATATCGTGAAAGAGATTTTGAGATTTGAAAGGAAAATTCTATTTTCTAAAATAGAATTTGAATTCAGAATGGGCTAAAGATATTTACTTGTTTCGGAAATAAATAAAACAAGTATGGAATTTATAAACGATGTTTATAAATTAAGTAATACAAGAAATTGAAGTGAATTTATAAATGGTGTTTATAAATAAAATAGAATGATCTTCATTGGATAATTAGGGAATTGAATTGAAGTAAATTTATAAACAGTATTTATAAATAAAGTGGAAAAATTATCATTGGATAATTTGAATATTTAAATTCAAATGTGAATTTAAAAATAGAAATGGGGGAATCGTTTTAAGAAATAAACGATGGAATTTATTCTAATGTTCAGAATTTAAATTGAACTAAAATAAATTCGTAAGGATTTATGATTTGAATTCGATTAATTTTAATTTATTTAAATAGAAATTAAATTGAATATGAAAATAAATTGGATATTATATATATAAGTTATTATAAGTAGAAATTTCCAAAATAAGATTTTGGTTTTAAACAGATTTCGAAATAGACTTGTTTAAAAATATAAACAAGGAAATTTGTAAAATGGTGTTTATAAATATAATGAATTAATTATCATTGGATAATTTGAATATTTAAAGTCAAGTATGAGTTTAAAGATTGAAGATGAAATCATTTCGAAAAGGTGAACGATGGTTTTTATTCCTGAAGTAGGAATATAAAAGGAATTGAGTTTCAAAACATATTTTTGAAATGAAGCTTGTTTTATTATATAAAACAAAGAAGTTGGATTTATAAACAATATTTATAAATCTGGTGAAATAGATTATCATTGGATAATTTGGAGTTTAAATTTGAAAATAGAAATTTGAAAATAGAAACTGAAAATAGAAATTGAAAATAGAAATTGAAAGTAGAAATTGAAAACAGAATTTGAAATCATTTAGTGGGAACGACGAAATATATTTCAGAATGCGGATTGTAATCAGAATTGAAATAAATCCAAGGATTTATATTTTATCTCCAAAAGAATTGGAATATTATATATAAGATAGAGTTGTAAATAAAATTTACAATTGAGTTATGAAAATCGACGATTTAGAAAATCGAAATGTTTAACTTAAATTTGGAAAGCCGATCTTATATATATATTGAAATAAATTAGAATGGAAGTGAAATTTATTTTAAACGAAGTTTAAAGGTTTATATATATAAATATTATTAAAACGAACTCGCCGCAGCGCAGCAGTTCGTAAATTGGCGTTCCGAACTTCAATTGAGTATACATGACTCAATTTAAGTCGGAAATCTTCGAAACAAGAATCGTCAGGACCGTTGGAATGATAGTTTTCTAATGGAAGAGAAAAATCTGGATTTCGTCGTATATATTTTGAGTTATGTCAAAATCAAATTTTCAGAAAAACAGCGCCACAACCATTATAAAACCATAACGGTTTATTTAAATAAATAAAAGGATTTCAAGTAAATAAAATCCGAATTTCATTTAGGAAAAATCCAGATTTGAGTTATAAATGATATCTGAACTCGAATGGAGTGATGAAATGATTTTTGAAACAAAATCAAATCAGATGTTTAATTGTTGAGTAGGATTACTAATTTGAAGAAAAATTAGTTAATGGGATTTTAAATCGAAATTGGACTTTGGATCAGAAAAAGGGATTTGTAAATTCATATTCAAAATTGATTATGGAACTTAAATTGAAAATGGGATTCGAATGGTAATAAGCAAGTTAAAATATATTTGAGCGTGATATGTTCAAATAGTAAAAATGAAATGAGCAAACGAACTGATTAAAGAATAAGTTAGCAAATTAAGTTAAAAATGGCCAGTTGAGTTGAAACAAATTGTGAATGGACGTATATAGGTTAAGCAGGTTTGAAATGAAGTGTATGAAGATTTTAATTCATATGCCCGACAAAAAGGTACACGTTTAAATTCCATATGAGGTTTTATGCGCCGAATCAGCAAGCCACTTGGCTATTTTCTTTTTGAATGGAAAGGGCCTAGAGAGGCGAGTTGAGGTTTGAACTATTGACCGGTACAAAGGAGGTTATGGCGAAATTTTCTGGAAATTTAAGGAGTTAGAATATTTTTAAGAAAATTTGATAGTTAGAAACCAGTGTATCGATATATATTGAATTCGATAAGGAAATGAACTTAGAATAGAATATTATAAACAAAAAGAAAATCTATAATTAAATTTGGTAAAAATAGAAAGAGAAGCATATACATGTTTTAAAAATGAATAATGGTTTTTATGATGTTGATTACTCGAGGTAGTGGTCTTGTCCGTTTTGAAGTTAAGGATGTTTTCAGTCTGAGAGGTAGTTATACCCAACTTGATTGATTTCATTTTTAACTGATAGCAAGATCCAGTCTCGGAGAGAAATGGTTGAATAAGAGTTAGTTGAATGCAGTGTTTTGGGTTGTTGTAACGATGTTTTACACAACATTCGTTTTAACCCAAATAAGTGGAAATTTGGAAATATATTAACAAATATTTCCTGAGTATAGAAATAAATGAACGAGCATAAAAGAGATAAGTAATTGGAATGTTTTCCAATTATAAATAGAAAATATTTTCTACGTATAGAAAATAAAAGAAGGCGATATATGGGTATGTTTTCCAAATAATGTAAAAGGCCAAGATGATTGTTGAAAAGATTTGGTTAACAAATATTGATCAGGAAATGGAGAAGTGATTAATTAATGAAATATTAATTAATAGGCCTAGTGATTGATTGATGTTATGGATGAATGGATGTTTGTTTTTTTCGATAGCTAAATAACCGACGATCAAAGTATTTGCCAATATCGTTGTCAATATGGAGAGACCAGTTGGATTATTATCCAAGAACCACTCTGTATTGGCAGTAGCGTTGCGAATCGGATTTTATAAAGATAATCGAAGATGGAGTAAAGTGCAAGGGCTTTTTCTATCAATGGAAATGGTGCCTTCAGTTTCGTTCAACCCTAGAATGAACGTTAATGGACGAATGTCTGACAGAGTATTTCCAATGATCATATATGTTGGTCTATATAAATATATATGGTGGCGGAGAATTTATTCTCTTAGCATAATATCCAGAATGTATTTGTGCAAATCAGTTAGTGATTAACGGATCTGACAATGTGGCATTCAAAGTGATTGTGCTATCAAGGAATGATAAGTAATCGTAGCCTCATGCCTCAACAACAGGGAAATGACAAAAATCGGGCTGGCAGCATGGCTATGTGGGTCACTCCCATTAGGGTGTATAATCACATATCTAGAGAAATTCCTTTTACTTCTTTAATCTATAGATGTTGTCCCTTTTCGAGAAACAGTTGCTGATCCCAACCGTTGGTGATATACATTCGATACACTCAAGCGAAATGAGTGGTCGGTCATGTGTAGGCCGGGTTGCAAGATGTTCTTGTTGAACCCAGTGTATTCCTCTCTAGAGATACACTATCGGCAGGTGGTCCCATACCTTATCATGTTAGAAATCCAATCTCCAATAAGCGTTCTGCGGTTTTTTTTAATATATGGAGCAAGAGATGCAAGCGTTCCGCTAGATTGTTATTTATTTGATTTAGACACTATTATAATATCACTAGATTTGATATCAAAAATATTTTTGGTTCTTGTAAGGTAAAAACCATTCGTGTTTATGTGTGGATCGGTCTTACGATCATCATTCCTTTCGAAAGGATTTTGAAAGTTAAACAAATGGTTGGAGTTTACTCACACCAGTCCCATGAATGACCCAGAGTTTATTTTGTTTGTTTTCCCTAAACTCTTGGGTGTCCAAATTTGTATGGGCAGTCAAGTAGTCGGGATTTTACAGATTCACTTGGAGGAGCTTGAAGCAGGAGCTTCACCTGTTAACTATAGACTATCATATTTCCGCTGTGTACTATGTGGTATCAGGAAATATGTGTTTATAACTATTCCAGGAATAACTGTTGTGCTCTGATAATGGTATGTATATAAAGTTATTGATTTGTATTTCAAAAGTTATGTTATATAATATATTTTATTCGTTCCGCTGTGAGTTTGTGATCTTCGTTTTCTTCTATTATGATATTTCTTTCTTTCTATTTCTCATCCTCTAACTTCTTTCTAATAATGATTCGTATTTCTGTGCAATTTGGGTTGGACGTGTGGTGTTATTAGTCAACTCAGATAGTACGGATTTGCGGGCCGTTACTGTTGGTATCAGAGCGAGGTTGAGCGAATACCTAGGCTTTGGTGGGATTGTGCTCATTAGAGATAGGGTTAGTAATACCCTAGAATAATTTGAGTGCATATACGAGAGCGCGTATTTGTTATTTGATATAAAAACTGTTTTATATTGTGTTGGCTAGTCTGTTGAGTTGTTTATAAATTCTGTTCGAATCGTGGGACGCCACGAAGTCGATACGAATTTCTAAACACTTGTACAGAGAAATTTGACACAATATTGTTTTAAGTGGGTAAATGAAATAATTTTACCCAAAATTCTATTGTTATATATAAATAATAATTTTTGAAATTATTGGATGTGTTGGTTGGTAATATTATAATCAAATGAGATTATAAAATTGGATTGGTTATCTATAACCAAATAAAATTTGTATATAAATGAAATATACAAATGAGATGAATTAAAAATCTAATTCAAACCAGAATTTGAAAATTAAATCCTGGGAAGTTGGAAAATATTTTTAAAGTATATTAGAATAATATAGCTTCGTTTTAAAAGTGGTTTTTGAGTAAAAATCATTTTAGATGGATTTTGAAAGTGATAATGCACTAAACTCACTTCAGTAGCTGAGAAATAGTTCTGATGATGACTGCAGCATCATCAGTGTTCATTTTCAAGTTTCTAAGTGATGGATTACTACCTTAGAAAAGTTTTTGATGGAAATTTGTTTGAAAGAAAATAAGTCGGTTGAATATTCAAATGTTTTGAATTTGTGATGGAAATAAATATATGTATGTATATATATTATTTCTAAAGGATTTGAAATGAAAACCCGAAGATTTGAATTCTAGAATTTAAATTTAACTTAAGCAACTTAAATGGATCAAAAGGAATAAATTGATTAAAATCAATTTGAATGAGTCTGGAATGAATTCGAATACATATGAATGGAATATGAATTGGATGTGGATATTTATTGAGAATCATTCAGATTAAACGAATGTTAATATATATGATGTGCAATATAAATGGAAACCAAAAGTTTGGTTGGAATTAAAGTTGTAGAAATATAAAGAGTTAAGATTCAACATAAGTGGATTTTGAAAGGAGTAATGGGTTTGTAGCATTTTTCCTACCTTAGTAATTTCGGGGACGAAATTCTTTTAAGGGGGGAAGAAAGTAATGACCCGGATTTTCGAACAGTTTATTTTAAATATTCAATATTGTAATAACCTGGAAATCCGAGCCAATTTAAAATTTTTATTTTGGCAATTTTAGTGAATTTTGAATATTTAAAATGAATTATTTTAAATAATAACGACGAGAAATTCATTTTGAATAGAATTAGAATGAATATATTTATTTGAACCGACGTTAGAATATAAATATTTATTTTAAATTATAAAAGGAATTAAAAATGGTGCGGTAGTTCGAAAATTCGATTTCAAAGTTCAAATGAATGTACAGGATTCAAAATAAACCGGATTTTAGAGAAACCAAAAATATTAGAATCTATTTGAGAATATCTTTATAACGAATCCGAAAAATTGAAATTTCATAGCGGGAATCAAAAGTTACGTCCAGTTGAAAATTCAGAATAGTCGCTATGGAATTCTGGCCCTTAAAAATGGAAATTTTGCAAATGACATCGGTTTTCGACGAAACCACTTTTGTTGGATCCGCGATGTCTAGTTATTGTTAGATTCCAAAATTCGTAATTTTCCGAATCAATATGTGAGCGTGGCACAGGAAAACGTGTTTTGACAGTTTCAGTCAATTTCGATCGACCTGAAAATGGCCATTTTTCAAACGGTCTCAGAATTCGACGAAATTAGTTTTGTTAGGACCCTATCGTCAATACAAAGCTAGAAATAATTTTTCGGGAATTTTCTGAGTAGGATGTGGCCCCGGTAAATTAAAATGTGCGTTAAAATTGAATATATATAGATTTATCTTAATTTTGATGAAAACCTATCGTTACAGCCGAATCAGCTTACCGAGCATATCCCATTGTGTTTGGAATAGGAGTATTTGGCTAGGGAAGCCGTTCGTTGGGTCTCATTTGGAATTCAGAGCTTGAAATTGAAAACGAAATAAACTTTGAATTAAATAATATTGAAATATATATATATATATATATTAAAACGGTCAAGCCCCTCTTATTATTTTCCCTTGGTCAAATCTTTGAAAACCCGCCCCCCCTCAAATAAGAACTTCTCCCCGTCGCTCCCTCGATGTGGACCGCCGCCGCCAACCCCCGCCCTCGCCCCACTACCCTAGCTCCGGCGCTGCCCTGCGCCACTGTCCCTCCTGCGTTTAAACCCTTAACCACCCCAAAAACCCAAAGGCCTAAAATCGCGATGCCACCAGCTCCGGGGTCGCCGTCGACCACCTCCGACGCCCTAACTCCGCCCCACCTTCTCTCCCCTTCTTCAATTCGAACTCCACAGCGTTGAACCCGCGTGCCCCAGCCTCGAATCAACCGCCAACTGCCAAGTGGGCCCGCCTATGCCAAGCCGCCGACTCCCAGCGCCTCCCCAATGGTCTGCTGCCCCTACGCCACCTCTTCTACCTGCCGCAACCCTTGACTCCCTCCTCAGCACCCCCTCCGGCCAATGTCAACAATTAAGGTAAAGTTTTAATTTTTATTTATTTACATAATTATGATTTATATAAATGGAAAAGAGTAGATCTTTGAAATGGGAAAAAGGAGTGATTTTAGAATGTTGTCATGAACAAAAAGGTATGATTTTTAGAAAAGTAAAGATACGATTTTTAGAAATGTAAAGATACGATTTTTTAAAGTAGAAAGATTATATTCTTATAAGTAGAAAGTTTAGATTTTTTAAACAAGGAAAGACCAGATTTTTTATAGACAAAGATTTAATTTTTTATAAAGAAGTAGCGAAATAAAAATATTTTTTATCTATATAGTAGCGGTATAGAAATAGAATTTTTATCTATATAGTAGGAGTGTAAAAATGTGATTTTCATAAACATAGCAACAATATAAGAATGCAATTTTTTTATATGTAGTGGCTACGGACAACGAAAGTGACAAAAGGTGAGCACGACGAAGATTTCCTACATATGAAGAGTCGTAGCGTTTCGTTCAGCTTCTCGGTGAGAACTCCTCACTTTTACTTTGTTTTCTAGTTGAAATATATACTAGGATGCAGACGGTGCTTAGCAGCACCCGACACCCGTCGTCCACAGACCATGGATGGCTTGTTTGTTTGATTGATGTGTTGTGAAAAATGATTGTGTGTAGAGGAATGAAATAAATTATTTTATGGTTAAAAATATCGTTTTTAACGTGTATATAAAATAAATAGTTATAAACGAATCGGATGATTTGTTTATGTACACCCATTTGACTGATACGGATTGGGACGATAAATTTTACACATCGCCCGACTGCACAAATAAAACCTGTATTTGATTGTTTTAAAACCCCACACGGGTGTTGGGATGAAATTGGCCATACACTAGTCCCAATAATTAGCTGTATGTCGATCGATTGATTAACAGACTGTTATAAGCGTTAAATATTTATATTTAATGCTTATGCAGTTGTGTGGTGCACTCTGGATGATGGTTGATTATTTATCGTTGTTGTTATATACATGTGTTGTAGAGAATCCATATAATTAACATTATATGATAATTGATTGGGCCTCATTCCAATTTGGAAAATAAGGAATATTATAGAATAAAAATTCATGTGTTGAATAGAATAAAAATTCATGTGTTGAATAGAATAAAAATTCATGTGTTGAATAAAAATATATATTCATGTGTTGAATAAAAATATATATTCATGTGTTGAAGAAAATATTCATTTGTTGAATAGAATAACGAAGTTATTGAAATATATAAAGCTGTGTTGGTTAGATATGCGCCATTTTGACGCGAACGATATTTATATCGATTATATTCGTTTTTATAATGATTATAGAAAAAGGAAGTGATTTCAAAATGTAACGTTTTGAAAATATTATCATTTGTATATCGATGATGTAGAATATTCAATTTTGATTCGAAATTGAATATGAAGTTGAAATCGTTTCGAAAACAAATTTTAAATGATTTATAAAATATGTTTTATAAGGAAATCAATGAAATATATATAATATATATATTATATATATTAAATGGACTGAATAGAACGCGCCGCGGCAGTTCGCTAATTTCGACCATTGACTTCGAATGGATATTACGGGAGATCCGATCGTCGGATTCTACTAAAACCGGAACCGTTGCATCCGTATCGAAAAGAGCTTTCTAATGAATATTAGAGATTTGAAATCTAACGGTTGGATTTGGAATTATGTCCAAATCAAATTTGGAAAAGGTCGCTGTAAGTGCAGTTCGATGGCCGTTGATGGAAATCGACTGTACTGGCCTTGATAAAATTATTAAAAATAGTAATAATTTGTGTAAAATCATAAGAAATGATTTGTGAAGAATTGAGATGAAAAATTTCAAATTTGATAAGATAAAAATAGATTTTTATCGAAATGAACTAGTTTTGAACTAGAATTATAATCCCATTTATTTTTCAAATAAATAAAGTGGATTTGAAATGGTTTAGAAGGTAACCAGAATTTCCAATAATTGAATTGGAATGGATTTGAATCAAAATTGTCTTTGGAATATTTCGATGTTGGATTTCATGATTATACAGATATTGTTATGCAAATTTGAAAGATATATTGATATCGTTATTTCCAATACGATATTTGTTGGTCGTAGAATTTGATATTGAATATAAGCCGATATATTTTCTATTCAGAGCCTTGTATTTAATATCAAATGGGATTTGGGTTTGTCGTGAATGGTGTCTTCATTAACACTGTTCTTAAACCCAGTTGAGAAAAAGATTAAATCATTTTATTTAGATTTAATGAAGTATACCAATTAAATGGAATTTAATTGGAATTGAATTTTAATTGATTTTTGGGTTTATCGTGAATGGTGTTTTAAATAACACTTGTTCTTTAACCCGATAATTAATAGAATGTGATTTTGGGTTTATCGTGAACCGTGTTTTAAATGACATTGGTTCTTTAACCCAGTTAAAGACAGGGTATGATTTCCCAAGTTAAATAATCATTAATATTGATTTTTGGGTAGATTAAAACTAAGTGGAGTTTTAATGAATCTGTAATTAGATTGAAAAGGTGTTAGAATGGAGTATCACCAGTTTTACTCCAGGCGATAGTTAAATCTTTAATTAGATTTGAATGTGAAATGGTAATTGAATTTACCGATAACACCGTGGTGTTAGATATGAAGTATTACCAGTTTTACTTCATGGGATGAATAGGTTGGGATTGGGAAATAAAATAAATGATTACTTCGGTGTGGTTCGCTAATCCCGACTAGTTTGAATTGATATTCAAAGAAGATTAAAGGAATAAATTTAAAGAATTTATCTTTGATAAAATTAATGGGAACCTTTCCCAAAGTATAAGAATATTTGAATAAAAGAATATTCTGAATTGGAATGAGGCGTATGTTGTGTTTGTGTAACACTTGTTTATTATATACGCGAGTTATTCAGAAAGACTGGGTTTAACCCATTCTGAATAACTGATTCGACGATGTGTCGAGGATGAAGACGGTGGTCGAAGACCGGAGGTCTTTACATCGTTTGGGTGATTACTGATGATCTTGATTGGGCTGTACACCCAAGAGGAGGGAATTAGTTGGTGATCGTCCAGACGTACTTGGAGATCGATGGATATGCGAGGTACAAGGTGCCTCCGGTTTCGTTCAGACCCAGAACGAACTTGTAAATGGACTGTGTGTCTGACATTGGATTTTATTCTGTGTGATTGATTTCTATTAAATATATATCTATTTAGCGGCGGAGAATTTATTCTCTTGCTTAACACCCTTCTCTTAGACGTACGAGCTCAAGGGTTATATATTGATGGATATCAATCGCATGGAGTGAATTGCCTGTGTGGCAAATGATCAAGGCTTTTGTTGAAAAGTAGAGTCTTGTGGTTGATGATCAAAGCACGACCTGTGTGGCATAGCTTTGTGTAGCGTTGATTCGCGAGCCTCACACCCCGGTTGTGAACCAGAAACGGGAGAGGACCTCACGGAGGGCATGCGTTTCCTTCTATCTAGGGTGGTGTCAGTGACCTACCAGCCCTGACATTTATATTATTTTCACCTGTATTGTTGTTGCGAGGCGCCTCAGATATATCAGTGACTATGTGGAGCCGATGGAGTCATTTGGCTCATTTACGCCCCAAAGGGCGGGGAAACGCAGTGTTCAGGCATAATAATCCACATCGGTGGACCGACCCTAACGATCTATGGGGCAGTTGCGGCTGTTCCTGAGATATGGGCTAGATTGTCTCGAATTTGGTGAGGACGATCCCTAGCCTCGGTTCACAGATGGAAATCCAATTTCCAATACGAGACATTTCGGTTTTAGTTGTAATCCTATATATGGCGACATAGTGGTATGGGGCACTTATGCCGTCTATGATTGATACTTATGATTGAAATTGTTTTGACACTATACACTTAGAGTAATAATAAAACATGAAATTTCACGTACCAAGCATTCTTGGCTATTATAAGGTAAAAACCTTATCCTACGGCTTGCGTTGCATTGTGTGATATGACCTGGGTCTTATAATAGCTTAATTTTTCTTTATTTAGCATTACGCTGTTTGTTTTATGCACTGGTATTCTTGGGAGGGAACCCGTTCCGTGTTATACGGTGTGGTCCCTTGATTTACCTAACTTTAAAATAAAGATTAATAACTGTTTTAGTTCTCACGCCAGTCACATGACTGACCTGGAGTTTATTGTTTTGACCTAAACTCTGGGTGCCCTTATTTTGACACGGGAAGCTAGTAGTTTTGGGTTTGAAGATTTATATTCATAGGATCCTGATTTACAGCTGGAACGATACTCAAAAAGCTCTGTATCCGTGTACGACTTCTAGTTGTGTTTTGTATTATTTTCCGCTGCTATGTAATATAATTTAGAACTTTGATTTTTGTGTTGTATAATATTTATTCATACTCTGTATATTCTTGTATTCTGATGGAATTGTTGTAATAAACAATAAAATGTTCTTCTGTTTGTGTTTCGATGTGGCTTGTCCTCAAAGTATCCGCTCTTTCCTTCGCGGGGAAGTTACGGGTTCTTACAGTTGGTATCAGAGCTTTGGTTTACAAAGCTCGAAAACAAGACACATTAGAACCATACGAAAGAATTCATCAGAAATTGGATTAGTAATATCCAATAAGAATGACTCGTTAGAGATAAGATCAGTAGTATCCTAGAACGAGTGTGAAGAGTGATGTTTTTAAAATAAAATTTAAAACAAGTTTTGTTTTGAAAATTTAAATCGTATTATACGTATTTGAATATTTATTTTAAATTGATTTGGATAATCAAGTATATAAAGATTTTGCATATACGCCTTGCAAACGTGTATTCGAAGTTTTAATGTACTGGATAGTTATAGAATCACACTCTAGTTGCCCGGGGATAATTCTAGTGATGGGGCACCATCGCCAATATTTATTTTCGAGTTTCGAAAGTGAGATTTCTATATATTTCCAATTGACTGGTGTGAGAACCAAAACTAGATAGGGCTTATTGTTGTGATTTGGCATCAAAAATCTGATTTTTTTAAGATATGTATCAAAGTTATGTGATTGAAAAGATAATCAACTAATTGATTGCTGGTTGTGTTGTTTGATTATTGGTTGATTAATTAAAATGTTGAACCTTTAGCCAAATTGAACCAAATAGTGAATTATATTGAAAATTTATCGCATATGCATGCATATACATGTACTTACATTGAACAGGTCATAGCAAGGAGGCTAGAGCAGAAGAATAAAATTGTTTGCCCGACAAATAGGTACATGTTTACAAATTTATTGGGTTTGGATGATTTTATGAGCTGATTGGCTGTTTCTTTTTCTTTTTGGATCGATGAGGGCCATGGGAGGCTATTTGAAATATCCCGAAGCTCCTGGTGCAGGGGAGGTTATGGCGAAATTTTTAGGAAATTTAGGGTGTTAGCCAAATTTTTGAAAAATTTGAAAAGTTCTTAGAAACTGAAAAGTTGAAGAACTTAAGCCATAATGAAAATACTGAAAGTTGAGTTGATTTGTTAAACAACTTTCAGCTTCTTTCCTTTTCGGGGACGAAAAGTTTTAAGTGGGGGAGATTGTAAATAACCCGGAAATCCGAGCCAATTTAAAAATTTTATTTTGGCAATTTTAGTGAATTTTGAATATTTAAATTGAACTATTTTAAATAATAATGACAGTAAATTCATTTTGAATAGAATTAGAATGAATATATTTATTTGAATCGACGTTAGAATATAAATATTTATTTTAAATTATAAAAGAAATTGAAAATGGCGCGGTAGTTCGAAAATTCGATTTCAAAGTTCAAATGAATGTACAGGATTCAAATAAACCATATTTTAGAGAAACCAAAAATATTAGAATCGATTTGAGAATATCTTTCTAACGAATTCGAAAAATTGAAATTTCATAGCGGGAATCAAAAGTTACGTCCAGTTGAAAATTCAGAATAGTCGCTATGGAATTCTGGCCCTTAAAAATGGAAATTTTGCAAATGATCTCGGTTTTCGATGAAACCACTTTTGTTGGATCCGTGATGTCTAGTTATTGCTAGATTCCAAAATTCGTAATTTTCCGAATCAATATGTGAGCATGGCACATGAAAACGTGTTTTGACAGTTCTAGTCAATTTCGATCGACCAGAAAATGGCTATTTTTCAAACGGTCTCAGAATTCAACGAAATTAGTTTTGTTAGGACCGTATCATTAATACGAAGCTAGAAATAATTTTTCGGGAATTTTCAGAGCCAGGATGTGGCCCCGGTAAATTTATATGTGCGTTAAAATTGAAGAAAACCTATCGTAACAGCCGAATCAGCTTACCGGGCATATCCCATTGTGTTCGGAATATGGGTATTTGGCTAGGGAAGTCGTTCGTTGGGTCTCATTTGGGATTCAGAGCTTGAAATTTGAAAACGAAATAAACTTTGAATTAAATAATATTGAAATATATATATATATATATATATATTAAAACGGTCAAACCCCTCTTATTATTTTCCCTTGGTCAAATATTTGAAAACCCGCCCCCTCAAATCAGAACTTCTCCCCGTCGCTCCCTTGATGTGGACCGCCGCCGCCTCCAGGCATTCGTCGCCGCCAACCCCCGCCCTCGCACCACTACCATAGCTCCGGCGCTGCCCTGCGCCACTGTCCCTCCTGCGTTTAAACCCTTAACCACCCCAAAAACCCTAAGGCCTAAAATCGCGACGCCACCAGCTCCGAAGTCGCCGTCGACCACCTCCGACGCCCTAATTCCGCCCCTCCTTCTCTCCCCTTCTTCAATTCGAACTCCACAGCGTTGAACCCGCGTGCCCCAACCTCGAATCAACCGCCAACCGCCAAGTGGGCCAGCCTCTGCCAAGCCGCTGACTCCCAGCGCCTCCCCGATGGTCTGCTGCCCCTGCGCCACCTCTTCTACCTGCCGCAACCCTTGACTCCCTCCTCAGCGCCCCCTCCGGCCAATGTCAACAATTAAGGTAAAGTTTTAATTTTTATTTATTTACATAATTATGATTTATATAAATGGAAAAGAGTAGATCTTTGAAATGGGAAAAATGAGTGATTTTAGAATGTTGTCATGAACAAAAAGATACGATTTTTAGAAAACTAAAGATACGATTTTTAGAAATGTAAAGATACGATTTTTTAAAGTAGAAAGATTATATTCTTATAAGTAGAAAGTTCAGATTTTTTAAACAAGGAAAGACCAGATTTTTTATAGACAAAGATTTGTTTTTTTATAAAGAAGTAGCGAAATAAAAATATTTTTTATCTATATAGTAGCGGTATAGAAATAGAATTTTTATCTATACAGTAGCAGTGTAAAAATGTGATTTTTATATACATAGCAACAACATAAGAATGCGATTTTTTTATATGTAGTGGCTACGGACAACGAAAGTGACAAAAGGCGAGCACGACGAAGATTTCCTACATATGAAGAGTCGTAGCGTTTGGTTTAGCTTCTCGGTGAGAACTCCTCACTTTTACTTTGTTTTCTAGTTGAAATATATACTAGGATGCAGACGGTGCTTAGCAGCACCCGACACCCGTCGTCCACAGACTATGGATGACTTGTTTGTTTGATTGATGTGTTGTGAAAAATGATTGTATGCAGTGGAATGAAATAAATTATTTTATGGTTAAAAATATCATTTTTAACGTGTATATAAAATAAATAGTTATAAATGAATCAGATGATTTGTTTATGTACACCCATTTGACTGATATGGATTGGGACGATAAATTTTACACATCGCCCGACTGCACAAATAAAACCTGTGTTTGTTTATTTGAAAACCCAACACGGGTGTTGGGATGAAATTGACCATACACTAGTCCCAATAATTAGCTGTATGTCGATTGATTGATTAACAGACTATTATAAGCGTTAAATATTTATATTTAATGCTTATGCAGTTGTGTGGTGCACTCTGGATGATGGTTGATTATTTATCGTTGTTGTTATATACATGTGTTGTAGAGAATCCATATAATTAACATTATATGGTAATTGATTGGGCCTCATTCCAATTTGGAAAATAAGGAATATTATAGAATAAAAATTCATGTGTTGAATAGAATAAAAATTCATGTGTTGAATAGAAAAAATATTCATGTGTTGAATAAAAATATATATTCATGTGTTGAATAAAAATATATATTCATGTGTTGAAGAAAATATTCATTTGTTAGATAGAATAACGAAGTTATTGAAATATTGAAAGTCGTGTTGGTTAGATATGCGCCATTTTGACGCGAACGATATTTATATCGATTATATTCGTTTTTATAATGATTATAGAAAAAGGAAGTGATTTCAAAATATAACGTTTTGAAAATATTATCATTTGTATATCGATGATGTGGAATATTCAATTTTGATTCGAAATTAAATATGAAGTTGAAATCGTTTCGAAAACGAATTTAAAATGATTTATAACATACGTTTTATAAGGAAATCGACGAAATATATATAATATATATATTATATATATTAAATGGCCTGAATAGAACGCGTCGCACCGCGGCAGTTCGCGAATTTCGACCATTGACTTCGAATGGATATTACGGGAGATCCGACCATCGGATTCTCCTAAAACAGGAACCGTTGGGTTCGTATCGAAAAGAGCTTTCTAACGAACATAGAGATTTGAAATCTTACGGTTGGATTAGGAATTATGTCCAAATCAAATTTGGAAAAGGTCGTTGTAAGTGCAGTTCGATGGCCGTTGACGGTAATCGACTGTACGGGCCTTGATAAAATTATTAAAAATAGTAATAATTTGTGTAAAATCAAAAGAAATGATTTGTGAAGAATTGAGATGAAAAATTCCAATTTTGAAAAGATAAAAATAGATTTGTATCGAAATGAACTAGTTTTGAACTAGAATTATAATCCCATTTATTTTTAAAATAAATAAAGTGGATTTAAAATGGTTTAGAAGGTAACCAGAATTTCCCATAATTGAATTGGAATGGAATTGAATCGAAATTGTCTTTGGAATATTTCGATGTTGGATTTCGTGATTATACAAATATTGTTATGGAAATTTGAAAGATATATTGATATTGTTATTTCCAATACGATATTTGTTGGTCGTAGAATTTGATATTGAATATAAGCCGATATATTTTCTATTCAGAATCTTGTATTTAATATCAAATGGGATTTGGGTTTGTCGTGAATGGTGTCTTCATTAACACTGTTCTTAAACCCAGTTGAGAAAAAGATTAAATCTTTTTATTTGGATTTAATGAAGTATACCAATTAAATGGAATTTAGTTGGAATTGAATTTGAATTGATTTTTGGGTTTATCGTGAACGGTGTTTTAAATAACACTTGTTCTTTAACCCGATAATTGATAGAATGTGATTTTGGGTTTATCGAGAACCGTGTTTTAAATGACATTGGTTTTTTAACCCAGTTAAAGACAGGGTATGATTTCTCAAGTTAAATAATCATTAATATTGAATTTTTGGGAAGATTAAAACCAAGTGGAGCTTTAATGAATCTTTAATTAGATTGAAATGATCGAGAATGGAGTATCACCAGTTTTGCTCTAGGCGATAGTTAAATCTCTAATTAGATTTGAACGTGAAATGGTAATTGAATTTACCGATAACACTGTGGTGTTAGATATGAAGTATTACCAGTTTTACTTCATGGGATGAATAGGTTGGGATTGTGAAATAAAATAAATGATTACTTCGGTGTGGTTCGCTAATCCCAACTAATTTGAATTGATATTCAAAGGAAGACTAAAGAATAAATTTAAAGAATTTATCTTTGATAAAATTAACGGGAACCTTTCCCAAAGTATAAGAATATTTGAATAAAAGAATATTCTGAATTGGAATGAGGCGTATGTTGTGTTTGTGTAACACTTGTTAATTATATACGCGAGTTATTCAGAAAGACTGGGTTTAACCCATTCTGAATAACTGATTCAACGATGTGTCGAGGATGAAGACGGTTGAAACGACACGAAATCCCCCTTGCGGGAAATCACGGATTGAGTTGAGAGCAAGCCACATCAGAATGCAGACGGAAGAACATTTCATTGCATATTACAACAATTCATCAGAATACACGAATATACAGAGTATAAATGAATAAATATTACACAGAAAATATCAGAGATTACAATACATTACATAGCAGCGGAAATTAATACAATACACAACTAGAAGTAATACGCGGATACAAAGCTTTCTGAGTATCGTTCCAGCTGTAAATCAGGATCCTGTGAATATAAATCTGCAAAACCAAAGCTACTAGATGCCCGCGTCAAAATAAGGGCACCCAGAGTTTAGGTTAAAACAATAAACTCCAGGTCAGTCATGAGACCGGTGTGAGAACTAAAACAGTTATTAATCTTTATTTTAAAGCTCGGTAAATCAAGGGACTACGCCGTATAACACGGAATGGGTTTCCTCCCAAGAATACCAGTGCATAAAACAACAGCACAATGCTAAATAAAGAACAATGAAGCTATTATAAGACCCAGGTCCCATCACACAATGCAACACAAACCGGAGGATAGGGTTTTACCTTATAATAGCCAAAGAATGCTTGATACGCTAAATTTCATCTTTTATTATTACTATAAGTGTATAGTGTCAAAACAATTTCAATCATAAATATTAATTATAGGCGGCATGGGTACCATATATCATGTCGCCATACTAGGCTCTACAATCAAAACCGCAAAGTCACGTATTTAGGAATTGGATTTCCGTCTGTGAACCGAGGCAAAAGATAGTCCTCTACCGATTCGAGACGCTCTAGCCCGCCCCTCAGGAACAGAACGCATCGTCCCTTGGATCGTCAGGGCCGGTCCACCGATGTGGATTAAAATGCCTGAACACTGCGTTTCCCCACCCTATGGGGTGTCAATGAGTCAACGAATGACTCCATCCGCTTTACATAGTCACTGACATATCCGAGGCGCCTCGCAACAGCAACAACCACATAAGTCAAACTCGTCAGGGCGTGTAAAACCACTAACGCCACTTCTAGCTAGAAGGAAACGCATGCCCTCCCTGAAGTCCTCCCGTTTTTGGTTCACAACCGGGCTGTGAGGCTCGCGAATCAATGCTACACAAAGCTATGCCACACAGGCTATGCTTTGATCATCAACCACAAGACTTCGCTTTTCAACAGAAGCCTTGATCATTTGCCACTTAGGCATGCCACACAGGCAATTCACTCCATGCGTTTGATATCCATCAATATATAACCCCTGAGCTCGTACGTCTCAGAGAAGGGTGTTAAGCAAGAGAATAAATTCTCCGCTGCCAAACAGATATACATTTAATAGAAATCAATCACACAGACTGAAATCCAATGTTAGACACATAGTCCATTTACAAGTTCGTTCTGGGTCTGAACGAAACCGGAGGCACCTAGTACCCCGCATATCCATTGATCTCTAAGTACGTCTGGACGATCACCAACTGATTCCCTCCTCTTGGGTGTACGGCCCAATCAAGATCATCAGCAATCACCCAAATGACGTGAAGACCTCCGGTCTTCAACCACCGTCTTCATCTTCGACACCACGTCGAATCAGTTATTCAGAATGGGATAAACCCGGTCTTTCTGAATAACTCGCGTATATAATAAACATGTGTTACACAAACACAACATACGCCTCATTCCAATTCAGAATATTCGTTTATTCAAATATTCTTCTACTTTGGGAAAGGTTCCCATTAATTTTATCAAAGATAAATTCTTTAAATTTATTCTTTAATCTTCTTTGAATATCAATTCAAACTAGTCGGGATTAGCGAACCACACCGAAGTAATCATTTATTTTATTTCCTAATCCCAACCTATTCATCCCATGAAGTAAAACTGGTAATACTTCATATCTAACACCACGGTGTTATCGGTAAATTCAATTACCATTTCACATTCAAATCTAATTAAAGATTTAACTATCGCCTGGAGTAAAACTGGTGATACTCCATTCTAACACCTTTTCAATCTAATTAAAGATTCATTAAAACTCCACTTAGTTTTAATCTTTAACTGGGTTAAAGAATCGGTGTCATTTAAAACACGGTTCACGATAAACCCAAAATCACATTACATTAATTATCGGGTTAAAGAACAAGTGTTATTTAAAACACTGTTCACGATAAACCCAAAAATCAATACCAATTCAATTCCAATTAAATGTTATTTAATTGGTACACTTCATTAAATCTAAATAAAAAGATTTAATCTTTTTCTCCACTGGGCTTAAGAACAGTGTTAATGAAGACACCATTCTCGACAAACCCAAATCACATGTGATATTAAATACAAGGCTCTGAATAGAAAATATACCGGCTTATATTCAATATCAAATTCTACGACCAACAAATATCGTATTGGAAATAACGATATTACTATATCTTTCAAATTTCCATAACAACATCTGTATAATCACGAAATCCAACATCGAACTATTCCGAAGATGATTTCGATTTAAATCCATTCCAATTCAATTATTGGAACTTCTGGTTACTTTTAAAACCATTTCAAATTCAATTTACTTATTTTAAAAATAAGTAAATTATTATTCTGGTTCAAAACTAGTTCATTTCGATAAAAATCTATTTTTATCTTTTCAAATATGAAGTTTTCATCCCAATTCTTCACAAATCATTTCTTATGATTTTACACGAATTATTACTATTTTTAATAATTTTATCAAGGCCCGTACAGTCGATTTCCATCAACGGCCATCGATCTGCACTTACAGCGACCTTTTTCAAATTTGATTTGGACATAATTCCAAATCCAACTATTAGATTTCAGATTTCTAATATTCGTTAGAAAGCTCTTTTCGATACGAACTCAACGGTTCCGGTTTTAGGAGAATCCGACGGTCGGATCTCCTGCAATATTCATTCGAAGTCAATGGTCGAAATTCACGAACTGCCGCGGCGCGTTCTATTCAAGCCATTATATTATATATATAATATATACTTCGTCGATTTCCTTTTAAAACGTATTATATAAATCGTTTTAAATTCGTTTTCAAAACGATTTCAACTTCTTTTCAAATTCAAATCAAAATTGAATTTTTCCTTATAAATTCGTTTTAAATTCATTTCAAATTGATTTCAATTCAAATCGATTTTTAATTCAATTTCAGTTCGTTTTCAATTTCATTCAATTTCAATTCGAATTCATTTCTATTCACTTTCAATTCGAATTCATTTCTATTCACTTTCAATTCGAATTCATTTCTATTCTTTCAATTCGAATTCTAATTCTTTTCAAAATTTCAGATTTTGAAATCACTTTCGATATTCATTATAAAATGAATAAAATCGATATAAATATCGTTCACGTCAAAATGGCGTCAATCTAATCAACACGGCTTCATATATTTCTATTTTCGAATATTCTATTTCAAATATTTCTACTTCAAATATTTCTATTTCAAATATTTCTATTTCAAATATTTCTATTTCAAATATTTCTATTCAAAACTTGAAGCCCAATCAATTACCATAGATTTTATTTCTATGGATTTCCATACAACGCATGTATATATCAACAATGACGAATAATCAACCATCATCCAAAGTGCATTCTACAACTGTATAAGCAACAAATATAAATATTTAACGCTTATAACAGTCTGTCAATCAATCGATCGACATACAACTAATTATTGGGATTAATGTATGTCATATATCATCCCAATACCCGTGTGGGGTTTCAAACAATCAAACACAGATTTTATTTGTGCAGTTGGGCGATGTGTAAAATTTATCGTCCCAATCAATATCAATCAAATCAGTGTATATAAACATATCTCCGATTTGTTTATATTAATTTATTTCATTTCATATACACGTTAAAAATTCTATTTTTAACTATATAATATTTTCCACTATAAAATATTATATTTCGTTTCACATCACACAATCAACTACACATCAAAATCAAACAAACAAGCATACAAGCCGTCCATGGTCCGTGGACGACGGGTGTCGGGTGCTACTAAACACCGTCTGCATCCTGGTATATATTTTAACTAGAAAATAAAATTAAAAGGTGAGAAGTTCTCACCGACTAGCTAATCCAATACCATGACTCTTCATATGTAGAAATCTTCGTCGTGCTCATTTTTTGTTACTTTCATTGTCCGTAGCCACTGCATGTATAAAAATCGAATTTTTACTTTGTTATTCAATATATAAAAATGGAATTTTAATTTGCTATTCAATATATAAAAATCAAATTTTTTTACTATGCTATTCAATATATAAAAATCGAATTTTTTACTTTGCTATTCAATATATAAAAATCGAATTTTTTACTTTGCTATTCAATATATAAAAATCGAATTTTTACTTTGCTATTCAATATATAAAAATCGAATTTTTACTTTGATATTCAACATATAAAAATCGAATTTTTACTTTGCTATTCAATATATAAAAATCGAAATTTTACTTTGCTACACATATAAAGAAAAAAACATATTTTTATATCGTTATCCCTATAATAAAAATCAATTTTTTATCATCATACACATAGAAAAATCATGTTTTCTATTCTCAAGGAATTCATATTCAATCGAAGGACTTATTCATAGATTAAATACATATATTTTATAAATCAAAGACTGAAAGAGAGAATGAAAAACTTACAGTAAAAATTTTCTAGGGTTTCAGGGCATCGGAGGGGCTGAGCTCGGTCGTGGAGCGGAGGCGACATCGGCCTTGGACCAGCGAAGGAGCGCGAATCCCGGTGCGGTCCTGGGGTTGACGGCTTCAGGAGAAAAATCGAATTGGGGGAGGGTTTTCGGTTTTGAAGTCAATCGGGGGTGGGGGTTTCGGAGTTGCGGAGGTGGGTGGTGGTGCGGTGCCGTGGTAGGGGGGTCGTCGCGCGGTGGTGCGCTCCGGCGGAGGGTTGAACGGAGGCTGGCTCCGTCGTCATTGTTCTTTTTTTTTTAGATATTCTGAATATCAAGTTTTGAGCGATGGGGGGCTGGGTGTTTAACCAACGGGGAGAGAGAAAGGGGCCTTTGGCCAATATATTTTAATATATATTTATTTTATTCTAAATCCTAAAAGCAAGTTTTTATTTTCAACTCGAAATCGAACCTACCGACTGTCGTCCCTAGCTAATTACCCCCATTTCGAACACAATGGGATATGTATCGTAGGTTGATTCGCGCATTTCGATCAGTTTTCGTCAAAATCAAAATATATCTCTATATATTGAATTTGAACGCACATTTCAATTTCCCGGGCCCACACCTGGACTCTAAAAATTACAGAAAAATTATTTCTAGATTCGTATCGACGATACGGTCCTAACAAAACTAATTTCATTGAATTCTGAGACCGTTTGAAAAATGACCATTTTCCAGTCGATTAAAATCAACTAAAACTGGTCAAACGCGTTTTCCTTTGCCACACTCACATATTGATTCGAAAAATTATGAAATTTGAAACCTAGCAATAATTTGACATCCCAGATCCAACAAAAGTGGTTTCGTCGAAAACCGAGGTCGTTTGCAAAATTTTCATTTTTAAGGGCCAGAATTCCATAGCGACTATTCTGAAAATTCATCTGGACATATATTTTGATTCCTGCTATGAAATTCCAATCTTTCGGATTCGTTGGAAAGATATTCTCAATTAGATTCTATTATTTTTGGTTTCACTAAAATCTGGTTTATTTTGCACCCGGTACATTCATTTGAAGTTTGAAATCGAATTATCGAACTACCGCGCCGTTTTCAATTCCTTTTATAATTTAAAATAAATATTTATGTTCTAACGACGATCTATATAAATGTATACGTTTGAATTATATTCAAAATAAATTTCTCATTGATATTATTTGAAATAATTCATTTTAAATATTCAAAATCCGCTAAAATTGCCAAAATAAAAATTTTAAATTGGCCCAGATTTCCGGGTTATTACAATCTCCCCCACTTAAAACTTTTCGTCCCCGAAAAGGAACGAAGCCGAAAGTTGTTTCACAAATCAACTCAACTTTCAGTATTTTCACTACGGCTTAAGTTCTTCAACTTTTCAGTTTCTAAGAACTTTTCAAATTTTTCAAAAATTTGGCTAACACCCTAAATTTTCGAAAAATTTAGCCATAACCTCCCCTGCATCGGGGACTTCGTGATATTTCATATAGCCTCCCATGGCCTTCTTCAATCAAAAAGAAAAAGAAAAAGCTAAGCGGCTAGCCAATCGGCTCACAAAATCATCATCACCCAAACAAAACAGTAAATTATGGTAAACATGTACCTATTTGTCGGGCAAAAAAAATTTATTCTTCTGTTCTAGCCTCCTTGCTATGACCTGTTCAATGTAAGTACATGCACATGCAAGCAAATGCGACTAATTTTCAATACAACTCACTATTTGGTTCAATTTGGCTAAAGGTTAAAATTTTAATTAATCAAACAATAATCAAACAACACAACCATCAATCAATTAGTGAATTAGCTTTTCAAATCCATAATTTTGATACATAGTCAAAAATCACAATTTTGATGCCAAATCACAACAACAGACCCTATCTAATTTTGGTTCTCACACCAGTCAATAGGAAATATATAGAAATCTCACTTTCGAAACACGAAAATAAATTCTAATGATGACGCGTCAATCATCAGAATCATGTCCGAGCGACTAGAGTGTGATTCTATATCTATCGAATATATTTGAGGCTTCAATACACGTGGATCAGACGTATACTAAAATCCCTATATATCTGATTGTCCAAATCAATATAAATAAATAATCAAATACGAATAAGGTTTAAATTTTCAAAACAAAAATTTGTTTTCATTTTCAAAAATATACACTTCACACTCGTTCTAGGATACTGCTGATCCCATCTCTAACGAGTCATTCTCATTGGATATTACTAATCCAATATCTGATGAATTCTTTCGTATGGTTCTAATGTGTCTTGTTCTCTGAGCTTTGTAAACCAAAGCTCTGATACCACGATGAAACGACCCGAAATCCCCCTTGCGGGAAATCACGGATTGAGTTGAGAGCAAGCCACATCAGAACGCAGACGGAAGAACATTTCATTGTATATTACAACAATTCATCAGAATACACGAATATACAGAGTATAAATGAATAAATATTACACAGAAAATATCAGAGATTACAATACATAGCAGCGGAAATTAATACAATACACAACTAGAAGTAATACGCGGATACAAAGCTTTCCGAGTATCGTTCCAGCTGTAAATCAGGATCCTGTGAATATAAATCTACAAAACCAAAACTACTAGCTGCCCGTGTCAAAATAAGGGCACCCAGAGTTTAGGTTAAAACAATAAACTCCAGGTCAGTCATGAGACTGGTGTGAGAACTAAAACAGTTATTAATCTTTATTTTAAAGTTTGGTAAATCAAGGGACCACGCCGTATAACACAGAACGGGTTTCCTCCCAAGAATACCAGTGCATAAAACAACAGCGCAATGCTAAATAAAGAACAATTCATAAGACCCAGGTCCCATCACACAATGCAACACAAACCGGAGGATAGGGTTTTACCTTATAATAGCCAAAGAATGCTTGATACGCTAAATTTCATCTTTTATTATTAATATAAGTGTATAGTGTCAAAACAATTTCAATCATAAATATTAATCATAGGCAGCATGGGTACCATATATCATGTCGCCATACTAGGCTCTACAATCAAAACCGCAAAGTCACGTATTTGGAAATTGGATTTTCGTCTGTGAACCGAGGCAAAAGATAGTCCTCTACCGATTCGAGACGCTCTAGCCCGCCCCTCAGGAACATAACGCGTCGTCCCTTGGATCGTCAGGGCCGGTCCACCGATGTGGATTAAAATGCCTGAACACTGCGTTTCCCCACCCTATGGGGTGTCAATGAGTCAACGAATGACTCCATCGGCTTCACATAGTCACTGATATATCCGAGGCTCCTCGCAACAGCAACAACCACATAAGTCAAACTTGTCAGGGCGTGTAAAACCACTGACGCCACTTCTAGCTAGAAGGAAACGCATACCCTCCCTGAAGTCCTTCTCCCGTTTTTGGTTCACAACCGGGGTGTGAGGCTCGCGAATCAACGCTACACAAAGCTATGCCACACAGGCTGTGCTTTGATCATCAACCACAAGACTTTGCTTTTCAACAGAAGCTTTGATCATTTGCCACTTAGGCATGCCACACAGGCAATTCACTCCATGCGTTTGATATCCATCAATATATAACCCCTGAGCTCGTACGTCTCAGAGAAGGGCGTTAAGCAAGAGAATAAATTCTCCGCTGCCAAACATATATATATTTAATAGAAATCAATCACACAGACTAAAATCCAATGTCAGACACACAGTCCATTTACAAGTTTGTTCTGGGTCTGAACGAAACCGGAGGCACCTAGTACCCCGCATATCCATCGATCTCCAAGTACGTCTGGACGATCACCAACTGATTCCCTCCTCTTGGGTGTACGGCCCAATCAAGATCATCAGCAATCACCCAAACGACGTGAAGACCTCCGGTCTTCAACCACCATCTTCATCTTCGACACCACGTCGAATCAGTTATTCAGAATGGGATAAACCCGGTCTTTCTGAATAACTCGCGTATATAATAAACAAGTGTTACACAAACACAACATACGCCTCATTCCAATTCAGAATATTCGTTTATTCAAATATTCTTCTACTTTGGGAAAGGTTCACATTAATTTTATCAAAGTTAAATTCTTTAAATTTATTCTTTAATCTTCTTTGAATATCAATTCAAACTAGTCGGGATTAGCGAACCACACCGAAGTAATCATTTATTTTATTTCCTAATCCCAACCTATTCATCCCATGAAGTAAAACTGGTAATACTTCATATCTAACACCACGGTGTTATCGGTAAATTCAATTACCATTTCACATTCAAATCTAATTAAAGATTTAACTATCGCCTGGAGTAAAACTGGTGATACTCCATTCTAACACCTTTTCAATCTAATTACAGATTCATTAAAACTCCAGTTAGTTTTAATCTTTAACTGGGTTAAAGAATCGGTGTCATTTAAAACACGATTCACGATAAACCCAAAATCACATTACATTAATTATCGGGTTAAAGAACAAGTGTTATTTAAAACACTGTTCACGATAAACCCAAAAATCAATACCAATTCAATTCCAATTAAATGTTATTTAATTGGTACACTTCATTAAATCTAAATAAAAAGATTTAATCTTTTTCTCCACTGGGCTTAAGAACAGTGTTAATGAAGACACCATTCACGACAAACCCAAATCACATATGATATTAAATACAAGGCTCTGAATAGAAAATATACCGGCTTATATTCAATATCAAATTCTACGACCAACAAATATCGTATTGGAAATAACGATATTACTATATCTTTCAAATTTCCATAACAACATCTGTATAACCACGAAATCCAACATTGAACTATTCCGAAGATGATTTCGATTCAAATCCATTCCAATTCAATTATTGGAACTTCTGGTTACTTTTAAAATCATTTCAAATTCAATTTATTTATTTTAAAAATAAATAAATTATTATTCTAGTTCAAAACTAGTTCATTTCGATAAAAATCTATTTTTATCTTTTCAAATATGGAGTTTTTCATCCCATTTCTTCACAAATCATTTCTTATGATTTTACACAAATTATTACTATTTTAAATAATTTTATCAAGGCCCGTACAGTCGATTTCCATCAACGGCCATCGTTCTGCACTTACAGCGACCTTTTTCAAATTTGATTTGGACATAATTCCAAATCCAACCGTTAGATTTCGGATTTCTAATATTCGTTAGAAAGCTCTTTTCGATACGAACCCAACAGTTCCGGTTTTTGGAGAATCCGACGGTCGGATCTCCCGCAATATTTATTCGAAGTCAATGGTCGAAATTCACGAACTGCCGCGGCGCGTTCTATTCAGGCCATTATATTATATATACTTCGTCGATTTCCTTTTAAAACGTATTACATAAATCGTTTTAAATTCGTTTTCAAAACGATTTCAACTTCTTTTCAAATTCAAATCAAAATTGATTTTTTTCTTATAAATTCGTTTAAATTCATTTCAAATTGATTTCAATTCAAATCGATTTTTAATTCAATTTCAGTTCGTTTTCAATTTCATTCAAATTCATTTCTATTCACTTTCAATTCGAATTCATTTCTATTCACTTTCAATTCGAATTCATTTCTATTCACTTTCAATTCGAATTCATTTCTATTCACTTTCAATTCAAATTCATTTCTATTCTTTCAATTCGAATTCCAATTCTTTTCAAAATATCAGATTTTGAAATCACTTTCGATATTCATTATAAAATGAATAAAATCGATATAAATATCGTTCATGCCAAAATGGCGTCAATCTAATCAATACGGCTTCATATATTTCTATTTTCGAATATTCTATTTCAAATATTTCTACTTCAAATATTTCGATTTCAAATATTTCTATTTCAAATATTTCTATTCAAAACTGGAATGAAGTCCAATCAATTACCATAGATTTTATTTCTATGGATTTCCTTATAACGCATGTATGTATCAACAATGATGAATAATCAACCATCATCCAAAGTGCATTCTACACTATATAAGCATCAAATATAAATATTTAACGCTTATAACAGTCTGTCAATCAATCGATCAACATACAACTAATTATTGGGATTAGTTTATGTCTTATATCATCCCAATACCCGTGTGGGGTTTCAAACAATCAAACACAGATTTTATTTGTCCAGTTGGGCGATGTGTAAAATTTATCGTCCCAATCAATATCAATAATATCAGTGTATATAAACAAATCTCCGATTTGTTCATATTAATTTATTTCATTTCATATACACGTTAAAAATTCTATTTTTAACTATATAATATTTTCCACTATAAAATATTTTATTTCGTTTCACATCACATCACACAATCAACTACACATCAAAATCAAACAAACAAGCATACAAGCTGTCCATGGTCTGTGGACGACGGGTGTCGGGTGCTACTAAACACCGTCTGCATCCTAGTATATATTTTAACTAGAAAATAAAATTAAAAGGTGAGAAGTTCTCACCGACTAGCTAATCCAATACCACGACTCTTCACATGTAGAAATCTTCATCGTGCTCGTTTTTTGTTACTTTCATTGTCCGTAGCCACTACATGTATAAAAATCGAATTTTTACTTTGCTATTCAATATATAAAAATCGAATTTTTACTTTGTTATTCAATATATAAAAATTGAATTTTTTTACTTTGCTATTCAATATATAAAAATCGAATTTTTTACTTTGCTATTCAATATATAAAAATAGAATTTTTTTACTTTGCTATTCAATATATAAAAATCAAATTTTTACTTTGCTATTCAATATATAAACATCGAATTTTTACTTTGCTATTCAATATATAAAAATCGAATTTTTACTTTGCTACACATATAAAGAAAAAACATATTTTTATATCGTTATCCCTATAATAAAAATCAAATTTTTATCATCATACACATAGAAAAATCATGTTTTCTATTCTCAAGGAATTCATATTCAATCGAAGAATTATTCATAGATTAAATACATATATTTTATAAATCAAAGACTGAAAGAGAGAAAGAAAAACTTACAGTAAAATTTTAATAGGGTTTCAGGGCATCGGAGGGGCTGAGCTCGGTCGTGGAGCGGAGGCGACATCGGCCTTGGACCAGCGAAGGAGCGCAAATCCCGATGCGGTGCTGGGGTTGACGGCTTCAGGAGCAAAATCGAATTGGGTGAGGGTTTTCGGTTTCGAAGTCAATCGGGGGTGGGGGTTTCGGAGTTGCGGAGGTGGGTGGTGGTGCGGCGCCGTGGGGGGGGGGGTCGTCGCGCGGTAGTGCGCTCTGGCGGAGGGGTGAACGAAGGCTGGCTCCGTCGTCGTTGTTCCTTTTTTTATATTCTAAATATCAAGTTTTGAACGATGGGGGGTTGGGTGTTTAACCAACGGGGAGAGAGAAAGGGGCCTTGGGCCAATATATTTTAATATATACTTATTTTATTTTAAATCCTAAAAGCAAGTTTTTATTTTCAACTCGAAATCGAACCCACCAACTGTCATCCCTAGCTAATTACCCCCATTTCGAACACAATGGGATATGTATCATAGGTTGATTCGCGCATTTCGATCAGTTTTCATCAAAATCAAAATATATCTCTATATATTGAATTTGAACGCACATTTCAATTTCCCGGGCCCACATACGGACTCTAAAAATTACAGAAAAATTATTTCTAGATTCGTATCGACGATACGGTCCTAAAAAACTAATTTCATTGAATTCTGAGACCGTTTGAAAAATGACCAGTTTCCAGTCGATTAAAATCAACTAAAACTGGTCAAACGCGTTTTCCTTTGCCACGCTCACATATTGATTCGAAAAATTATGAAATTTGAAATCTAGCAATAATTTGACATCCCGGATCCAACAAAAGTGGTTTCGTCGAAAACCGAGGTCGTTTGCAAAATATCCATTATTAAGGGCCAGAATTCCATAGCGACTATTCTGAAAATTCATCTGGACATATCTTTTGATTCCTGCAATGAAATTCCAATCTTTTGGATTCGTTGGAAAGATATTCTCAATTAGATTCTATTATTTTTGGTTTCGCTAAAATCCAGTTTATTTTGCACCCGGTACATTCATTTGAAGTTTGAAATCGAATTATCGAACTACCGTGCCGTTTTCAATTCCTTTTATAATTTAAAATAAATATTTATATTCTAACGACGATCTATATAAATATATACGTTTGAATTATATTCAAAATAAATTTCTCGTTGATATTATTTGAAATAATTCATTTCAAATATTCAAAATCCGCTAAAATTTCCAAAATAAAATTTTTAAATTAGCCCAGATTTCCGGGTTATTACGACGGTGGTCGAAGACCGGAGGTCTTCACATCGTTTGACTGATTACTGATGATCTTGATTGGGTTGTACACCCAAGAGGAGGGAATCAGTTGGTGATCGTCCAGACGTACTTGGAGATTGATGGATATGCGAGGTACAAGGTGCCTCCGGTTTCGTTCAGACCCAGAACGAACTTGTAAATGGACTGTGTGTCTGACATTGGATTTTATTCTGTGTGATTGATTTCTGTTAAATATATATCTATTTAGCAGCGGAGAATTTATTCTCTTGCATAACGCCCTTCTCTGAGACGTACGAGCTCAGGGGTTATATATTGATGGATATCAATTGCATGGAGTGAATTGCCTGTGTGGCATGCCTAAGTGGCAAATGATCAAGGCTTTTATTGAAAAGCAGAGTCTTGTGGTTGATGATCAAAGCACAACCTGTGTGGCATAGCTTTATGTAGCGTCGATTCGCGAGCCTCACACCCCGGTTGTGAACCAGAAACGGGAGAGGACCTCACGGAGGGCATGCGTTTCCTTCTAGCTAGGGTAGTGTCAGTGACCTACCAGTCCTGACATTTATATTATTTTCACCTATGTGGTTGTTGCTGTTGCTAGGCGTCTCGGATATATCGGTGACTATGTGGAGCCGATGGAGTCATTTGGCTCATTTACGCCCCAAAGGGCGGGGAAACGCAGTGTTCAGGCATAATAACCACATCGGTGGACCGGCCCTGACGATCCATGGGGCAGTTGCGGCTGTTCATGAGACATGAGCTAGATTGTCTCGAATTCGGTGAGGACGATCCCTAGCCTCGGTTCACAGATGGAAATCCAATTTCCAATACGAGACATTTCGGTTTTAGTTGTAATCCTATATATGGCGACATAGTGGTATGGGGCACTTATGCCGTCTATGATTGATACTTATGATTGAAATTGTTTTGACACTATACACTTATAGTAATAATAAAACATGAAATTTCACGTACCAAGCATTCTTGGCTATAATAAGGTAAAAATCCTATCCTCCGGCTTGCCTTGCATTGTGTGATGGGACTTGGGTCTTATAATAACTTCATTTTTCTTTATTTAGCATTGCACTGTTTGTTTTATGCACTGGTATTCTTGGGAGGGAACCCGTTCCGTGTTATACGGCGTGGTCCCTTGATTTACCTAACTTTGAAATAAAGATTAATAACTGTTTTAATTCTCACACCAGTCACATGACAGACCTGGAGTTTATTGTTTTAACCTAAACTCTGGGTGCCCTTATTTTGACACGGGCAGCTAGTAGTTTTGGGTTTGCAGATTTATATTCATAGGATCCTGATTTACAGCTGGAACGATACTCAGAAAGCTCTGTATCTGGGTACTACTTCTAGTTGTGTTTTGTATTATTTTCCGTTGCTATGTAATGTAATTTAAATCTCTGATATTTTATGTTGTATAATATTTATTCATACTCTGTATATTCTTGTATTCTGATGGAATTGTTGTAATAAACAATGAAATGTTCTTCTGTTTGCGTTCCGATGTGGCTTGTCCTCAAAGTATCCGCTCTTTCCTTCGCGGGGAAGTTACGAGTTCTTACAAATATCGTTTGAATATTGAGATGATAATATAAATGAACTTTTATATTCAGTTATCGATTAAATAATCGAAATACGATTTATTTCGAATATAAATGATTATCGTAATACGAAAAATAATTCAATTCAAAGATAAAACTAAATCAAAACAATTCAGATAATGAAATTAAATTCTGTTTGAACTTATACAATAGTAATAATAATAATATATTATCAAGGAATAAATTGTTTTGAATTTAAATTATATCAATTTAATATGGTTATTTTATATACGTTCAAATTAATTTGTATAATCTATCTCGTTGAATTCAAAATAGCGTTATAACATTATAATGTCAGTCGGCACGTAAAAATAAAGGTTCATAATTTCAAGTAATGGACCTCGATATTATTTTAGTAGATAAGCATGAGATCAAATCGATATCTGTTTAAAATGAAGTGAAAATATCTATATATCAAATCGTATTAATTATAAACTCAAATCAAATCAATTAAACTGTACCCTAAGTTTCAAAAGCATAGAAAATTAAATAAAAGCACATGCCTACAACTGAAAATGGCGTACTCTATGTTGAGCTAGTGAAGATGACTTCGGTCTTATCTTTGTTTTCGCTTATATTATAAATATCGCGCTACCTTCCCTTTCTATTTCCTTCTACTACAAACAACTAATTTAATCGAATGCTTCAATTAAAAATAGCCAAACTCCAAAATGAAATCACTAGCAATTCCATTCCTTTTTATGTCCCCAAATCAAAACCAGTTCAAATCAAACGAGGAGAGAATCACGATCCGAGTTAAATCGCAAGGGAAATTTTCATCATCAGGGTATCGCGAGGTGCGATTTTGATTTTTGGAAGCTGATATTGCGATCCTACTATTGACGTCGGCAGGAGAAAATTCCGACGAGCTATGAGGGTATAGCTCGAGAGATCCGATGTCGAGTGAGCTAGAGGTGTTTCCATGTCCATCGAGTTTAGGTCAGCAGCTCGGTTGTCTTCGCGATTTTGAGAAATGGAGAAGCAGAGGTTGACGTGCGTTCAATGAGGCAAGGCACCGACTTTTGGCAATGTTAGGTGCGATTTGGGGCTATCGACATTACGGGTTGCTGGATGATTGTCGTGAGTTGTACAGGGTGGCCGATCCTTTGGGAATTCGAACCTGTTATTCAGTCCAGATTCAGTTTAAGAAGGGTACAAATCTTGTTTTATTTACAGTTTACCAGATTTGGGTTTCAATATTTGATTTTCCATTGAGTCCAATTTTCAATTTCAACTGTAGTTCGAGAAGTTGGAAGAGGGATATTAGACTCATTTGCCTGAGAAGATTATTAGGTGGATTGAGTGGGAATAAAACACGCTGACAACTGGATTACGAGTAAGTATAAATAAGCTATAACTAATTGTTAATTAGATAGTTAATGACATCTAATTCATTTAATGACTTGTAATAATTATATATTGTTCATACTATATTAGATTCAAGCAAGATGAAATGCGCTGGAATTGTAGCAACAAATACTTTGCAATAAAATTGGATTGAACTGGACTGGAGCTATTTGGAATTTTTTTTAAATTAAACATTTGTTAATTTAATCAAAAGCCAATCGTATTTCGACAAATTAAAATCAAAATGAGTAAATCTCACTCACCGCTTTATTTAGAATTATTTTTATTCATTAAAAATAATTGTTTGTGGCTTGTTTGAATGCTTTCTGGTTGTTTTAAATATATTATTATTTAGGCTTGACTATTATATATATATTGGGTGGTTGAATTGTTCCTGCAGTCTCATTAGCGGATGCCCGCGGTACCATTAGCGGATGATTTCCCTATGCGCCCCACAAATATATATTAGTGATGACCTTCTATACCGCGATATCCTGCCTCAAACCAGGATGGGTATTATTCATGTTGGCTAACGTCTGTGGATGCAGGAAAACAGGTTGGAGGGATCCAACTGGATTCCTAAAAAATATTATTGTTGTTGTTTCACATATATTATCATATATGATGTGATAGAAATCCTGTGATTGGAAATGGATTGTTTTGATTGTTTGAAATTTCATTGGGTCTTAATGTTGATTTATAAAAATATCGTGAAAGAGATTTTGAGATTTAAAAGGAAAATTCTATTTTCTAAAATATAATTTGAATTTAGAATGGGCTAAAGATATTTACTTGTTTCGGAAATAAATAAAACAAGCATGGAATTTATAAACGATGTTTATAAATTAAGTAATACAAGAAATTGAAGTGAATTTATAAATGGTGTTTATAAATAAAATAGAATGATTTTCATTGGATAATCAGGGAATTGAATTGAAGTAAATTTATAAATAGTGTTTATAAATAAAGTGGAAAAATTATCATTGGATAATTTGAATATTTAAATTCAAATGTGAATTTAAAAAGAGAAATGGGGGAATCATTTTAAGAAATAAACGATGGAATTTATTCTAATGTTCAGAATATAAATTAAAATAAAATAAATCCGTAAGGATTAATGATTTGAATTCGATTAATTTGAATTTATTTAAATAGAAATTAAATTGAATATGAAAATAAATTGGATATTACATATAAGTTATTATAAGTAGAAATTTCCAAAATAAGATTTTGGTTTTAAACAGATTTCGAAATAGACTTGTTTAAAAATATAAACAAGGAAATTTATAAAATGGTGTTTATAAGTATAATGAATTAATTATCATTGGATAATTTGAATATTTAAAGTCAAGTATGAATTTAAAGATAGAAGATGAAATCATTTCGAAAAGGTGAACGATGGTTTTTATTCCTGAAGTAGGAATATAAAAGGAATTGAGTTTCAAAATAGATTTTTGAAATGAAGCTTGTTTTATTATATAAAACAAAGAAGTTGGATTTATAAACAATATTATAAATCTGGTGAAATAGATTATCATTGGATAATTTAGAGTTTAAATTTGAAAATAGAAATTTGAAAATATAAATTTGAAAATAGTAATTGAAAATAGAAATTTGAAAATAGAAATTGAAAATAGAGTTTGAAAGTAGAAATTGAAAATAGAATTTGAAATCATTTAGTGGGAGCGATGAAATATATTTCAGAATGCGGATTGTAATCAGAATTGAAATAAATCCAAGGATTTAGATTTTATCTCCAAAAGAATTGGAATATTATATATAAGATAGAGTTGTAAATAAAATTTACAATTGAGTTATGAAAATCGACGATTTAGAAAAATCGAAATGTTTAACTTAAATTTGGAAAGCAGATCTTATATATATAGAAATAAATTAGAATGGAAGTGAAATTTATTTTAAACGAAGTTTAAAGGTTTATATATATAAATATAATTAAAACGAGCTCGCCGCAGCATGGCAGTTCGTAAATTGGCGTTCCGAACTTCAATTGAGTATACAGGACTCAATTTAAGTCGGAATTCTTCGAAACAAGAATCGTCAGGACCGTTGGAATGATAGTTTTCTAATGGAAGAGAAAAATATGGATTTCGTCGTATATATTTTGAGTTATGTCAAAATCAAATTTTCAGAATAACAACGCCATAACCATTATAAAACCATAACTGTTTATTTAAATAAATAAAAGGATTTTAAGTAAATAAAATCCGAATTTCATTTAGGAAAAATCCAGATTTGAGTTATAAATGATATCTGAACTCGAATGGAGTAATGAAATGATTTTTGAAACAAAATCAAATCAGATGTTTAATTGTTGAGTAGGATTAACTAATTTGAAGAAAAATTAGTTAATGGGACTTTAAATCGAAATTGGACTTTGGATCAGATAAAGGGGTTTGTAAATTCATATTAGAAATTGAATATGGAACTTAAATTGAAAATGGGATTCGAATGGTAATAAGCAAGTTAAATTATATTTGAACGTGATATGTTCAAATAGTAAAAATGAAATGAGCAAACGAACCGATTAAAGAATAAGTTAGCAAATTAAGTTAAAAATGGCCAGTTGAGTTGAAACAAATTGTGAATGGACGTATATAGGTTAAGTAGGTTTGGAATGAAGTGTATGTAGATTTTAATTCTTATGCCCGACAAAAAGGTACATGTTTAAATTCCATATGAGGTTTTATGCGCTGAATCGGCAAGCCACTTGACTTTTTGATTTTCTTTTTGAATGGAAAGGGCCTAGAGAGGCGAGTTGAGGTTTGAACTATTTGCCGGTACAAAGGAGGTTATGGCGAAATTTTCCGAAAATTTAAGGAGTTAGAATATTTTTAAGAAAATTTGATAGTTAGAAACCAGTGTATCGATATATATAGAATTCGATAAGGAAATGAACTTAAAATAGAATATTATAAACAAAAAGAAAATATATAATTAAATTTGGTAAAAATAGAAAGAGAAGCATATACGTGTTTTAAAAATGAATAATGGTTTTTATGATGTTGATTATTCGAGGTAGTGGTCTTGTCCGTTTTGAAGTTAAGGATGTTTTCAGTCAAGGTCTGAGAGGTAGTTATACCCCAACTTGATTGATTTCATTTTTAACCGATAAATAGCAAGATTCAGTCTCGAAGAGAAATGTTTGAATAAGAGTTAGTTGAATGCAGTGTTTTGTGTTGTTGTAACGATGTTTTACACAACATTCGTTTTAACCCAAATAAGTGGAAATTTGGAAATATAATAACAAATATTTCCTGAGTATAGAAATAAATGAACGAGCGTAAAAGAGATAAGTAATTGGAATGTTCTCCAATTATAAATAGAAAATATTTTCTATGTATAGAAAATAAATGAAGGCGATATATGGATATGTTTTCCAAATAATGTAAAAGGCCAAGATGATTGTTGAAAAGATTTGGTTAACAAATATTGATCAGGAAATGGAGAAGTGATTAATTAATGAAATATTAATTAACAGGCCCAGTTATTGATTGATGTTATGGATGAATGGATGTTTGTTTTTCTTCGATTGTTAAATAACCGACTATCAAAGTATTTGTCAATATCGTTGTCAATATGGAGAGACCGGTTGGATTATTATCCGAGAACCACTCCGTATTGGCAGTAGTGTTGCGAATCAGATTTTATAAAGATAATCGAAGACGGAGTAAAGTGCAAGGGCTTTTTCTATCAATGGAAATGGTGCCTTCAGTTTCGATCAATTCTAGAACGAACGTTAATGGACGAATGTCTGACAGAGTATTTCCAGATAACATATATGTTGGTCTGTATAAATATATATGGCGGCAAAGAATTTATTCTCTTAGCATAATATCCAGAATGTATTTGTGCAAATCAATTAGTGATTAACGGATTTGACAATGTGGTATTCAAAGTGATTGTGCTATCAAGGAATGATAAGTAATCGTAGCCTCAAGCCTCAACAACCGGGAAATGACAAAAATCGGGCAGGCAACATGGCTATGTGGGTCGCTCCCATTAGGGTGTATAATCACCTATCTAGAGGAATTCCTTTTACTTCTTTAATCTATCGATGCTGTCCCTTTTCGGGAAACGGTTGCTGATCCCAACCGTTGGTGATATACATTCGATACACTCAAGCGAAATGAGTGGTCGGTCATGTATGGGCTGGGTTGCAAGATGTTCTTGTTGAACCCAGTGTATTCCTCTCTAGAGATACACTATCGGCAGGTGGTCCCATACCTTGTCATGTTGGAAATCCAATCTCCAATAAGCGTTCTGCGTTTTTGTTTTTATTTTTATTTTTATTATATATGGAGCGTGAGATGCAAGCGTTCCTCTAGATTGTTATTTATTTAATTTAGACACTATTATAATATCACTGGATTTGATATCAAAAATATTTTTGGTTATCGTAAGGTAAAAACCATCCGTGTTTATGTGTGGATCGGTGTTACGATCATCATTCCTTTCGAAAGGATTTTGAAAGTTAAACAAATGGTTGGAGTTTACTCACACCAGTCCCATGACTGACCCAGAGTTTATTTTGTTTGTTTTCCCTAAACTCTTGGGTGTCAAAATTTGTACGGGCAGTCAAGTAGTCGGGATTTTACAGATTCACTTGGAGGAGCTTGAAGCAGGAGGCTTCACTTGTTAACTATAGACTATCATATTTCCGCTGTGTACTATGTGGTATCAGGAAACATGTGTTTATAACTGTTCCAGGAATAATTGTTGTGCTCTGATAATGGTATGTATATAAAGTTATTAATTTTTATTTCAAAAGTTATGTTATATAATATATTTTATACGTTCCGCTGTGAGTTTGTGATCTTCGTTTTCTTCTATTCTGATATTTCTTTCTTTCTATTTCTCATCCTCTAACTTCTTTCTAATAATGATTCGTATTTCTGTGCAATTTGGGTTGGACGTGTGGTGTTATTAGTCGACTCAGATAGTACGGATTTGCGGGCCGTTACAAGACTTATGTACTCAGACGGTTACAATATCAATAGACATCATTATATATTGTAAATTGACAATATGGCATGCTAAGTGCTGAGTCGATCAAAGTTTTTGTTGAAAAGAAGAGCTTTATGGATGATGATCAAATCATGGATGATATAGCGTAGCTTTGTGTTGAAACGTGACTGTAGAGTCTCACAACCCGAGAATGGCCAAAAATAGGATGATGACAACAGAGTAAGGACTAACGTTTCCTTCTAGCTAAAAGTGATGCCATTGTATGGAGCCCAGACAGGTTTATTTATGTGGATGATGGATTAAGGTGCCTCGGATGATGGTCAAATACGACCAGGATGACGGTCAGATACAATCAGGGAACGTTATGATCATGAATAACCCGAACTCGCCAGAATCGGTGGGCCGGCTCATCCGCTCTGAAGGATCACATGCATGTGATTCCTAGACATCTAGCAAGAGATGATCCGAACCGATAAGGAAGCTCCTTTTCCTTGGCCATTGTTGGAATCCAACTTCCAATACGAGCTTACGTTTTTATTTGTTACCTAATAGCCAACATATTGGAATGGGGAACTATGCGAGCTAAGATTTATATATTTATTTTCAAAAGTGATTTCCATACCTTGACATTATTTGTAATATCAAAAAATTTGTTTTTAAGAGTACCAAGCATGTTTGGTTATTACATGGTAAAACTCTGTCCTTGGGTATGCGTTGCACTATGTGATGGGACTTGAGTCTTATAATAGCCTCATTTTACAAAAGCATGAATTTCGAAGTTTTAAAACCTGGTTGATGATTGTATGATATGGGTTATGGTTTGCTATCTCGTTTTAAACTAGTTAATCTAAGCCTGACCCGAGTGTTGTTTGCTCGGGTCAGATCCTAGTGTATGTTTCAGGTTCTAAACAGATGGATGAGGAGTTTCCTGTTGGTTCAGATAAGCTGGAGTTCTTCATCAGAAGACAGGATGTATTCTACCATCTATACTTGGATGTATATGGACTGATGATGTAAAATGTATTCAACTCTGATAATGAAAATGTTTTCCGTTGTAAAAAGGTTCCATTGTAAAGTTATATATTGAATATTATATTTTGTTTCTGTTCTGCTGTGTTTCTCTATAATAAAATCCCGATGAATCGAGTTTCGACATTTGATTTTGCGGTACACGAACACCTTTGATGGGTTACTTATCGACTACCGAAGGTCGGAAATTTGGCTTATCGCAGGACCTTCCGAGGATGCTTGCCTTTCGAACTGGACTTATGTGGTTTATAATCGGTTCAGAAGGCGAGCGATTTGGTTTGTCTCACAATAAGTTTTCTTAAATGGAAATTGATTCGAATTGAATGCCATTTTATACAATAAGCTAATAATTAGAAATTTTTAAGTCTTGAAGAGATATTACTAACTCTGGTTAAAATGAGTTATATTAAACAGGAAGGATTTGATAAGCTTAGTTTGTTAAAGCCATATTGGTATAAATATCAAAGTTTTGTAAATCATTTAATGTCATTTGAGCAAATGCATTGGCAACTTTTCTTAAACATCCGAAGGTAGAAGTGTTGAAGGATTGACTCAACTTGAAAACTCAAAATTTCTTTGGATACCTATTTAAATTTTTAAATAAAATAAATAAATTATTAAGTGATAATAAATTTGGTGTCTTGGGTATGACCTTGGAAATTAATAGAGTATTACACAAAGTAAATCAAATTTGAGTGAGTTATAATTGGATACTATAGAAAGATTTGTCTTTATAAAATAAGTAGAACTTCAAAAAAATTATGAAATAATTCATAAATAATTTTGTTATTGTATAAAATACTACTATTAAAAGGGAAGGTGATTTTAGAAAGATTGATGTAATTATAGAACTAGTCAAATTGAGTAGTAGGATATGCATAAATCGTTTGGTCTGTATGATATATGGTCTAGAGTTTGGATATATGGTTTCATGGCAATTTACACCCATCAGAAAATGGATTGCTCACTTGATTTGACAGCTAAGATTTGATTTGGATTCTTGTTTTGACATGGAAGTTTTTCATCATAGTAGGAGGCTATGTAAGGAAGATAGATGTTTCAATCGAGAAGCCTGATCGAAGTCCGCACTACGAAGGTCGAGTGAGCGGTTCTAGTTCTGAGGTAAAGTCTAAGTGTTTGAGCAAGCGATCAGATCAAATTGAGTATACGAATGATTTCTGTATATCATATGAACTTGAATATAGTTAAATTTATAGTGTGCGAATCATCCAAACCAGGATGATATTTATTTGACATTTTAAATAATGTTAAGTGTTATATTTTTCCTTTATGGAATTTGTTAGATTGTTGTGTAAGTTTATTTCATTTTGGAATTTGATTGCTTCAAATGGATTGATTATGTGAATTTATAGACTATAGTTTTTATAAATTTCTTGTTGTGTGTTAGGTCTTAAATCCCAGTGAATTTGAAAACGTGATTTTAAAGAAAATTGAAAATAATTATAACTGTGAAATGGTTTTCAAATAATTTTTGTTATCATTAAAGTAGGCTTTTGGGATTTTTTTTTCAATTGGATGACTCGCTAGGTAGATTTATGTACTCTAGTGGTTGTTGTACGAGGAACTAGATTACCATTGGATTCTCCAAATTATTTTTAGAGTTATATAATGCTTTGCTAGTAGGAGCCCTCTCCTTGCCATAATTTATTATGATTTAGTTTTATTTATATTCATAGAAATTTTAAATTTTTTTTTTTGATACAAGAAACTGGGAAAGTAGTTCTAAAATTTTCTTGTAGAATATTGGATGCATGTTGGTTTATTATAGCCTTACAGGGTATCCTCTATAAATGTGTAACATATGTTCGTTTCGTTATTTATTGCATCATATTATGCTAATTTCATTTGACTCTATTTTGGATTATGTAATTGCAGGGAAACAAGAGATAACTAGTTGATTTCTTGCACACCTGCATTAGCTTAGGGAAAATAAAATGCATGCTAAATGACAAAACAAATAACTCAAAAGAGGTATGCAGTAGTATAATATTGGGTTTTTGATTTATTTGGTGATTTTTTGTCCTAGACATTAGAGGCCACTTGACATTTTGTTTTCTTTTGAGTAGATTGGAAGCCCTATGTGGAAGTTTGTAGTTTTTCGGATTGAGCAGCGCAAAGGAGGTGCTACCGATGTCTTTCAAAAATTTAGGAGTTAGTTAAATATTTTAGTTACCCATGTTAATCTGTAATTTAACTTAAGGTTTTCCTATCACTCCTTTCACTTAGGAATTTTGGGGAAGAAATTCTTTTAAGGAGGGGTGAATGTAACAATCAAGAATTTCAGCAATTATATTTGGATATTTAATTAATTTTAAATATTTAAACAGCTAGATTTTTTGGAATTTATTATCTTAAATTCCAATTTTGTGGTCATATAAGCATTTGAATTGGTGATTAAATATTAACTAAGGATTCAATAATCTCAATTGATTCCTTCTAGTTAATTAATATAGACTATAAATCCATTTTGTACATTTATAAAACAACAATAAATACTTTGGATTTGAATCGATATTTTAATCATATTATAAAATAATATATAATTATAAAAATATCATTTTTAGAAAACTATCTTAGATTTCGACGAAACCAATTTCACCAAATCCTGGATAGTAAGTTATTGTATGATTTAAAGTTTCATAACGATTAGCCTTTTGTGTTCATGCGCATTTGAAATGCGTTTCGATAAATGATTTGAAATTATATTGTTATAATTTTATTTTATAGCGAAATGACAATGTTTTTTTGATTTTCAAGAGTCCAATAATTAGTGTATATAATTATATTTTTAGAACCACTGCGGAATTTCAATCATAGAGGTATTTTTATCAAATCGATTGATGTCCATACACAAATAAAACCTTATCCATTAAGATGCTGGAAAATTTGTTATAAAACAAGTACCATTTCCTTCTAATAATTAGACAACTCACTCTCTTTTTCCCTCTTCTTTTCCATTTAATGTAAAATAAAATCAAAGAAAAAAATGACCTCACTTCAAAAATCATGATCAATTAATATATTCAACCTAAAATCATGAAATAAATTGTATTGAGTTAGTTTTGGAGAGTTCTTCAAAATCTATATGCTCAAACTAGGGGTGAGGTTTCATTTTTCTGGCATTCGGCTTTTAGATACGCATCTTAGAGTTTGTATTCTAAGGAGTTGTGGTTGGATTTAGTTGGATTCGAGGGTGCCATTGAGTTTCTAGCGAGAATTAGCATCTATAGCATACTTTGATAGAGCTCGAGCAGTGTTTGGGTGGTGCAACATCGAATTTCTCCCCTATGAAGAGGACCAGAATGTTGTTTGATGCGTTCTATTTAAGGAGCTCGAGTGTGGATTTGTTGGTGCTAGGATGAAGAAGATTCGATGAGGAGATGAATGGTAGTGACGATGGTGGATTTCGTCAATGGTTGGAGAAGTTAGGGTGTAACGAACCTCCTTCTCGGTCAATCCAAATCGATCGTCAAACCGACTTAAATCGAACCAAAAAGGCGGATACGCTAACTTTGGGCGCACAATACATTAGAACAACATCATAATAATGTTACATCAGAGTACAAAATGTCAGAGTATCGAAAATAATACACAGCGGAAAATAAATTTACAATAAATGTGATATGATGCAGCGGAAACAAATAAACTAACACAGCAGAAGACTATCAATGCTCTGGACACAGCTTTAAGCTTCGATCCAGAATCCTGCTGAATGAAATTATCTGTAAAAATAAACTATTGAATGCCCGTGGGGAAAATATGGGCACCCAAAATTTAGGTAGAAACAATAAACTCTAGGCCAGTCATGGGACTGGTGTGAGAACTAAAACAGTTATTAACTTTACTTTAAAATATGGTAAATCACGGGACCATGCCACATGTCACAGAACGAGTTTACCCCCATGAATACGAGTGCATAAACAATAACCAATAATAGTCATATGGATCTACAATGCATCATACAACATGCAAATTTCCAATCTATCCATTTAGGCTTAACCCCAAATTTAGATTTTTCAAAATCCAATTCACTTTACAAAAATTATTCCTTTGGACTTTATTCCCGAATTCTTATTTCAAATCAATTGAAATACATATCTAACTTCTATATCAAAGTAGATTTCACTTCGGGGTCTCAAACCAAAATCTTTGGAAATATAAATTCCAAAATATCACAATGCATACAAGCAAGTATGCAACCAAATATCGGGCACGACCCTCAGACAAGTCTATACGCGCCTCTCCAACTGATATATATATATATATATATATATGTATATATATAGGGAAAGTCTATTTGAACACAACAAATAGACACAAATAAGGGGACACAAAATCTATACCATTGGATCTTCTCTTGAATTCCACCTCTCCACATAAAGACAAAAAGATCCAATGGTCAAGATTTTGTGTCTCTATGTTTGTGTTCCAATAGCCACCCCTATATATATATATGTGTGTGTGTGTGTGTGTGTGTGCGCACCTCCCATGATGGAGCAGGCTACACTGACGATGCATCTCTCACGCCCTCGGAGAAAATCCACCGCCATCACACTTTTAGTCATCCAGGGTTACCTGAATCTTTAGCCACATACCAAATCATTTCATATCCCGAAGTAGGGAAAAATCATTTCACAACATAATAATCACAAGTACTTTCCAAAATATAGTACTTTACATTAGCAATTCACACATAAGATCAGTCACTATTAATCACATAACCTTTGAACTCGTACGTCTCAAAGAAGGGTGTTAAGCAAGTGAATAAATTCTCCGCCACCAAACAAATACATCATCAATGGCAACTAATCGATTACGTGATGAACCACAATGTCAAACCATAATACATTTCTAAATCATTTTAGAAACATTGGGTTTAGCCCTCGAAATCCTTTCTGTTTTATAAAACATCTTTATAAAACATTCCCTACCCAAAATTGGGAATACATTTCTTTTCACTTAAGAAAATATCATCTCAAAATCATTCATTAAATTTGAAATGAACTCAACAACATCGCTACACATCTCATAGTCAAATCGTGAAGTGTTTCACAAGATGTTAGCATCCAAATATTTCTACCCAAACCCAATACTAAATGTAAAATCATATTTTGCTCATAAACTGGTCGAGCACAATCCAAACAATCAGTCAATCACAATCAATATCAAAAACTAAGCATATTTGGTTTATACCATTTCTCGTATTTTGGTAAATTTAATTACCATCCATTCATTCAAATTTAATTAAAGATTTATTAAAACTCCAATTGGTTTTAATCTCACAAATCATTACTTAATGATTACTCAATCTTAGGAAAATTAATCTTGTTTTTAATTGGGTTAAAGAACAAATGTCATTTAAAACAACGTTTACGATAAACCCAAAATCATCTTGCATAAAATGGAACCTTCACGGAAATCTAATCAATTGTAGTCGATATAAATTTCTGTATCAAACTAATACTATAATGGAATAACGGCAAAGCCTTTTAAATTCCATATATAGTAACGGTCTTCCTTTACAGAAGCTCATCTCAATTATTACCAAATCGAATTCCATTCAATTCCAATTTGATATATTAAATACAAGGCTCTGAATAGAAAATAATATCGGCTTATATTCAGTATCAAATTCTCAAACTAACGAATATCGTATTGGGAATAACGATATCTGTGTCTTCCAAATTTCTCAACAATATCCGTATAATCACGGAATCCAATATCAAAATATCCCAAAGACTATTTCCATTCAAATTCATTTTAATTTATTCACTGGAAAATTTTGGTTATTTTAAAACCATTTTCAACCCAATTTATTTATTTATAAACATTGGATTATTATTCTAGTTAATAACTAGTTCATTCAGATAAAAATGTATTTTTATCTTTCCAAACTTGGAATATTTCATCCAAAATCTTTCCAAATTAATTATTATGATTTTACACATTTTTTCCATAGTTTTAATAATTTTCATATCGTCATTTCAGTCGGTTTCCAATAACGACCACCGAACCGCATCCATAACGACATTTTCCGAAATTGATTTGGATATAATTTGAAATCCAACTGTTCAAATTTAAATCTCTTATATTCATTGGAAAGATCTTTCGATACGAACCCAAAAGGTTCCGGTTTTGGGAGAATCTGACAGTCGAATCTTCTGTTACATCAATCTGAAGTCAATGGTCGAAATTCGCGAACGGTCGCTGCGCAACGCGTTCTATTCAATCCATTATATATATAATATATCATCGATTTCCATTTAAAATGTTTTAAGTTCGTTTTAAAAATGATTCCAATTTTCATTTCAATTTTAAATCAAAATTGAATATTCCATTACATGACAACTTTATATACTCCATATATACGTTGAAAATTATATTTTAAACAATCCAATAATTATTCCATTACATGACCATTTTATATATTCCATATATACGTTAAAAATTATATTTTTAACAAGCAAATATTTTTCATATCGCATATATATATAAATATTTTATTCACATCGCATATATATTTTATTCACATCGCATATATATTTTATTCACATCGCGCATATATATATATATATATATTATTCACATCGCATATATATAATTTATTCACATCGCATATATATTTTTCACGTCGCAATCACAACACAATAAAGTCAATTAAATCGTCCATGGTCTGTGGACGACAGTGAGGTGAGCTAACAGGCACCGTATACAATTTTTGTGATAATTAAAAACTGATAAAAATCAATACTGGCAGTTCATATATGCAGTTATAAAATAAATAACTGTACAAAAAAGTTTAGTGAGAAGTTCTCACATTGGGTTCCGGTCCATCAGTCTTTATTTGACGATTTTAATACTGTTCAAGTTCAAATTTGCCTCATTTCCTAATTTGGTCCAATTCCGTTCTGGTCTATTCTGAAATGTAGCGCTCGACAAGGTGATTTCAACGCTTCCAATTTCGTGAAATTCTGATAAACATTGAATAAGTTATTACCATTTCAAGTTAATGATTTTTAATAAACTAATTAATCACTTGATTAATAAAAAGTAATTACATCTACTTAAAGAAAATTGGGCCGGTTATCTTCCTTACTGCCTGTGTCTTCTTCGCGTCTTCCTCCAGGTTCTTACGAACCCAAAACCAACGGCACCCCTTCATCAAATCGCATATATATATATATATATTATTCAAATCGCATGTATATATATATACACTATTCACATCGCATATATATTTTATTCACATTGCATATATATATATATATTATTCACATCGCATATATATATATATATATATATATATATATATTACGTTTCAACATCACAAACAAAACACGATATAATCAATTAAATCGTCCATGGTCTGTGGACGAGGGAGGTGAGCTAACAGGAACCTTATACAATTTATAATGATTAAAACTGATAAAAATCTACACTGGCAATTCTATATATTTTTATACATGAATATAATAACATGATAAAATATAATTTAGTGAGAAGGAGTTCTCACATTGATCAGATAGAAATCGTTATATCTATAACGATTGTTTTAATAAAATTAAACGAGTGTTTAATTTTATCAAAAATCCCAACTGCATCAGTTTTTGTCCTAGACTATTCTGAAATGTTATGCTTCTCAAGACGATTCCAGCCTGCCCAAAATCATGGAATTTTGCGTTCGTTTGACAAAGTTATGAGCATTCATTCGTTAAATACATTAAACAAGTTCAATAATATAATTAACAATAATTTAATTACATTATAAAGGCTATTAACCCTTCCTCTTCAAATCATTACTCAGGCCGATGTACAGAAAACTGCTGAACCCATAGCACGAACCCTAGGGTTCCAACCAGATGCAAACCGAGGCACCTGGAGCCTATCACACACCACCAGATCAGAGCCCTTCAGATGCGATACCCAACGCCGGCGGTCATGGCGAACTCGAACTGCCCGGGCACCTGGAAATTGGCTGCGACCCGACTGCCTTGGAGATGAAAATTCGAGCAATTTACTAAGTGAAGCGTCTTCAAACCCATATCATATTGAAGAGCTAAGAAAATAGTTCGATTTTGATTTTGAATTTTTTTGAAATCGATATGAAGATCGAATTGAAATTGGGGATTTAGTTCAGATGGTTTCAGCCGTCGTTTGGCTCTGGTGGTGCTGTTTTATGAAATGAACAACTAGGGTTTTGATTTATATATATATACATATATATATTAGTTTCTAATATTATTTAATTCACAAAAAGTTAGATTTTACATCTGAACTCCAAACAAGACCCAACAACTGTTGCCCCTAACCAAAAACCCCCATTTCGGACACAATGGGATATGTTTCGTAAGCCAGTTCTATCATTTCAATCAATTTTCATCAAAATTAAAATATAAATCAATATATATTGAATTTAAACTTACATTTTAATTTACCGGGGCCACATACTGAGTCCAAAAATTACAGAAAAATAAATCTAGCTATGTTTTGACGATACGGTCCTAACAAAACTAATTTCATCAAATTTGGAGGCTGTTTGAAAAATGGCCTTTTAATTGATCAATTAAATTTAAACTGAATTGACAAAACAAGTTTAAATTTACAACACCCACATATTAATTTCAAAAATTATGAAATTTGAAACCTAACAATAATTTGATATTCCGGATCCAACAAAAGTGGTTTCATTGAAAACGGAAGTCGTTTGCAAAATGGCTATTTTTAAGGGCTATATATTATATTAATATATATATATAAATTCCATAACGACTATTTTAAATTTTAAACTGGACATAACTTTCAATTTATATTATGAAATCTCAATTTTTCACATCCGTTAGAAAGATATTGTTAAACAGATTCAAATGTTTCTAGCTTTACTGAAATCCGATTTATTTTGAATTCTGTATATTCAGTTGAAATTTAAAATCGAATTTTCAAACCACTGCGCCATTTCAGGCTTATTTTATAATTAAAATAGATTTATACGTTCTAACTTCGATTTAAATAAATTTTTAGTCGTTATTATTTAAAATAAATTGTTTTAAATATTCAAAATCCATTAAAATAGCTAAAATAAAAATTTTAAATTGGTTCTGAAATTCCGGGTCGTTACATAGAGGCTTCACAATTTACGGTCATGAAATTTTTCTTGTGTTCGTATGTTGGGGAAGATGGATTTCTATTTGTGAGGGTAATTAGTATTAATGAGGTGGTTAGAGAATTTATTATTTATTTGAATTCTTATAAAACCATTTTCTAATTCATACAAAATCAATTTCGAACGTTGTCGGTTTCATTAAGCTCATATCGACTTAAGCTTCGTGATAGAGTTGGGCTGGATAAATTTGAAAGTAGTTGAATTTTGAGCTAAAATCGAGCATTGTTCGAACCAGATTGCGACTGCGATAAAGAGAATCTCTATGAGTAAAACACATCTTTCTGTGTTACCAATATTTTATAGTGTAGGTTAAAATATTGATTTTCTACTTGATTTGAAAATTGGTTGTTATTTGGCTTGGTTAAATTATTATATTACCAATTATCTATTTGATTCAATCAAATTGGCTAATTGTTTGAATTTAATAAAAGATTATGAGATAGCATCTTGAAATGCTATTTAATTGTTTGAACCTGGTTAGGATCACGATATAACATCTTGAATCATTATTGGACATTTTTTGATTTTATTTTTTATTCACAATTTTTGCAAGTATCTGGTTGTATGGGAATTGTTGATTACAATTGAATGGAATATGTTATTAACCTTGACGTAATTAATTTAAAACATATGCTTGGTGTCATCTATTTGACCAAATAAACATTGTTTAGAAATAGCTTGAATTTATTCTAATTGACATCAAGTTATCTGAATAAACCATCGTTCTGTTATTTATTTAATTTGGATATTCTGATCGAAATTATTGGCCTATATTAATTTATTGCTCTTATTTACTTATGCATATCCTTATATTGCATACTTTGTTAATGATTGAAATAAATCACACATCCTGTTTAATTTAAGCCTGAGCTTTTACACAATTGATATTTAAATAAAATTATCATTTTAATTAATGATATATATAAATTTATTTATTGCTCATTAATAACAATGAGATTCAATTATTTATCTTAACTAATGATAATTGAGTTCAACAATGCAATTAATTAGTGAATTTAAATTTGATTAATAATTTTAAGTAATGATAATCGAATTTGATTATCGGTTTCGTTATTGAAATCTTCAATTAACTACTTTAATTAATGATTAATTGAAATTTAATAATCATTTTAATCGATGATAATTTAATAATCATTTGTAAACGAGTGAGATTTTTAGTTCAAATTCTTATTCTAATTGTTGAAATTTAAACTTAATCGAGGTGTTTCTCATTAAGTTTTCTTTAAAGAAATTAAACTTAATTTAATAAAAATGTTCAAAACCATTTTAATTTATTGAATAAAAATGATTTAAGAATAATTAACTGATTTACAAGAAGATTTAAACTTAATTAGTTAAATTAATATAGGATAAAAGTTAATCAGTTTATTTATTTTTAAAAGACCTTAAATATGATTAATTATCTTACGTGATAATCAATCTTATTATATAATTCATAAATAAAGTTGGTACCTGATTTTATTTTCCTTTATGAAAAAGAAAATGGGTTTAAATATATAAAAAGAGTATTATAAGTTGTCCTTCAGGATAATTAACATTTTTTTTTGTTATATTAAAGTATTTAAATTTGATTTGTTATCCTTAGGGATATATAATATCGTTTAAGTGTTATAAACAATAGTTTTTAAACAAGAGGTCTCTTTAAATAGAATTGGTTTGAAATTGAATCTAAGTGTAAATTGTTTTGGTTTGTCGAAACAATGTTTTAAATAACATTGATTTTGACCTTTCTTTAAAATACACTTAGAATTATAATTATCTCTTTTTAGTAAATATTTTAAAGAGTATTATCAAAAGTGTTTTGATCATATATTTGACATACGAAAACCAAGCATAAGTTCGTGTTTTGAAGTTTAAAATTTTTCGATACAGATATGGACATTTAATTTTCATAACGATGTCGCCTATATGGAAAATATTTAATTTTACTATTATAATTAGATGTCTAAGTATAAAAACTTACCCTATCTCGAAAATTGAAAATATAGTCACAATGATGCCTAGAGCTGACATTATCTTAAGTTGCCTGAATTTATTTTTAACTATGAGATAATACATATTTGGGACGACAAATTATGATAAGGGAATTTGATTTAATTTCCATATACGATCATTTTGAATATTCCTGATAATTGTTTAACAACTATCATTTCAGCTTTCTTGAGTTGTACCGTCAAACTAAAACGATTTGTCGCTCTTTGAGCACTATTATCCTTTGTTTGCAATGAATGAACAAAAGGAGCGAGTGGAAGTAAAGCTATGTTGGGTTGCTCCCATTAGGGCATTACCACATATACTCTAGACTGGATTTAGATTATGTTACGCGCAGATGTGAAATACTCAGATTCTTGGATTTTGTACGGGGTCCGGTTTGAACGTTTCTGAGAGCCATTAGAGTTTTCAGTATATTCTAGAGGTATATTTCGGTTAGGAAAGCGCACTCTCCTAGTCATTATTTATTTGGGAAATTTCTCATTTGATTCCAAAATCATAAGTTTTCATATTTTTAATATGCATTGGGAAGATACAAGTCCTTTGCGATGTTTAATTTGTTTAATCCATGGTGAGAATGGATGTTGTTGTAAGTGACCAAGTCTGTGGTTAACGATGCAAACCATTTCTTAGGGAAAATTAACCTTTTCCTTGTTCGATCCAAATTTTTGGATCAGTTTCTTTATTTGCATCGAAAAGTGCCATGATCTCTTCTCCATGTGTTTTTGTTCGGTTATTCCCTTTTTGTTAGAATTCTTTTATGTATATTCGACATTAATTTCTTGTTTATTTCTGTATTGTTGAATTGTCGATGCTTATATATGTTGTCTTGTGAGATAAAAACCTGTACCGCGATTAGTGGCATGACCTCACAGAATTGTTATTTGTTTCCGTTTACTTGAGTTTTCTCACGCTGGCTTTCTAAACTGATTTGTGTGTTATTTCATTATAACGCTCGGGTTAGACCGAGCTGTTTTCATGTTGTCTTCGGTTGGATATAAAGCTCATAAAGTGGAGTTGGAAGTTTGCTTGTAGTTGTATCTTCCTATCACCTTTTGTAAGGTCATAATTTTACAACTGTCCAACCGATAAGATTTGTTTTAACTCTAATATACATTGTATCTTGGAGTGACAGTTTATCTGTCATTATTATTATTATATGTCGTCAATTTCACTGTTGAGATTTTTCATTTCTTCTGTTCTTTTCTTTTTTCTTTTCTTATAACCCTAAAATCTACATTTTTGATAATTGGTCATTCGACAATTGAAATACAGTGATCGTATTTGGTGTTGACTTTCAATGGTCGGAAAGGTAGGTTGTTACAGCTATGGATTTCGAACTTCGAATTTACAACAATACATAATACGTCTCCCATAGCAAGATATGTTTTAGAGGAGGGGTATGTTTTTTCCTTTTAAAGGCTGTTACATTTTGAACTTTGATTGAAAGGGTGTATTGGATAGAGGTCAGCATTACTCCCTTGCATTGGATCGGGGTAGCCTGACTTGATGCACTTTTGGTTAACATGGACTGTAACACTTCGAATCGTCTTGGCAATGAAACATTGAATTAATGCAAACACAAAACTTTGAATTGGATTCGGATTATATGGTTTTAGACTGGTCCCCATCAAATGGACACACATCGGTATCGAATCGAATACCTGGACCACTACTGATCCAAAGTAAAGGTATGGAACCCGATCCACACTTTGCTGAATTATTCGATTCCACTACCCTGGTTTCTCGTTGAGATTTCAGAACGATCTGAGATGAACTACAACTATAAGTAAGGGACCAAGGCATTCATAAAATGGATCCTTTTGGTCATCTATGCGATGCTCTTCCAAACTATCTACTCTACTCCCTCTCTCTATATTTCTGTTATCAAATCAGAACTATATATTTTTTGGCAGAGCCAACTGGTTTTTAAGTGATCTGTAACACTTTCAATTACAATAAATAACGAGTACAAGAGAGAACAAGAGGTAGGTAGATTGCCTACTTGCTAACCTAGTTGAAGTACCAGGACATTGTACATGTGTAACAATAAAACAAGGGCTCGACAATTCACCAAGACTACTAAGTGTATACAGGGTAGCTAATCCCAATCAGCATCACTTGGCGGAAGCACATGCTTAAACTCAGAAAAGAGATAAGCAAGCTTCGAAACATAGTGAGGTCCCATGTATCATCATTCAAAAGCTTTACATTGCTAATACCATCCAGTCCCACATTAGCCAAAACTAGATCTTCCCCATCAACATGATACACTAATTTCCTAACTTCACCCGTGTCACCCACATACAAGTGGAAACTATCAGTACTTGGATTGAATCTCATTTCCGATCTAGCGTGAATCCAATTAAATTCCACAAGACTCCAACAGAACTGTTCTTCAAGGACATCTGAGGGCAGGTCCACTAAAGGAGCTTCTGCCAAGGGATCGGGAACATCTGTAGCAGGAGGAATCATCGTAGCCATGGGTTTCGGGACAATTTCAAGTTAGGCTTACGTAGTGGAAACCTGACAACAGAGGCTATATCAGAAGGGCATGATTCAATAGTGTGACCAAAAGACTGACATTTAGAGAAGATGGTCGAACACTAACTGTATTGAACATCAATATCAACATCAAAACCTTCAACTAAAGTTGCTTGGAGCTTGCTTTGAAGAGGCTTAAAAGGAGATATTTTAATTAGGGCTTTAGTGCACTTTAAACTCTTCCTAGCCACTGTGTTTGAATCAAAGCAACGAAGCTTACCGACTAGACTAGCCAACCAATTCAAGCTAATTAGAGGTTAAAGAATCGATGGTATGTTAGTTAAGGAGGCCCAAACTGGGATGGATTGGATTTTTCTCTCTAGCTTAACCTACCATCATACTCCATGACATTACAATGAAGGGTTCCCCACAATAATTAGAGGATCCCTCTCAAGAACACTCAACTTGTCACTTGGATTGGAGAATTTAAGATAAAATATAGAATCAAAGAATTGGACATGTAGGTTTCCTCTCATTCTCCAATAACGGTTACAATGTTCACGGACCACTAGATATAGGGGTTTGAGTCAACGAAGAAACCGACCAAGTGATCAGCCCAGTAATTTTCTCCTATACGATGTACTGCAGTCGGCATTACACTACGACCATTCACTAGCACGGTTTCAAAAGATTCTTGCGGGATGTAGGGACCAGCAACCTTGGGCAGGCAAGAGAACAAAGTGGACCAGCGAGGAAGCACAATATATAGGAGCCGTAGCAGGAGTAATTGCGGCATTAGAAGTAGCCGAATGTTGCACAGTGTCATTACCTAAAGTTCGAGCACCTTGCATGCATTATTTATCACACAGGTTAACAGCACTATCACGTCTGTTGCTTTCCATCGCTACTACATCGCTTTCATCAATAGCCAGACCAGGAGCTAAAACATCTCGTATAACATTACAATCAGAAATACCCAAATTAGTACTAGGTTTATTTAGCAACCTGGACTCGACAGAAGCAGTTGATACTGAAGTCTCTCTACCACCAGATAGTCCAGAGACTTGCACGACCTCAGTAAATCCATTATCCAAAACCGCAAGAGCGTCAATCAGAGAACTGCTCCAAGGACGAGATCTGGAGTTTGATAAGGTCAAGTTAAAGGAATGGCCAGATCTCGTACGAGAGTTTGGGCTAAGAGGTTTGGATGAAGGGGAAGTGGAGCGACGAGGCATAAAGGAGTTCGAGAGTCGTAGAAGAAAAATAGAGATTGTGAAGCAGTGACCATTTACGAGGCATCAGAACTTTATTTTAGTCCAAGTATAAATAATATATTATCTCACAGTAGACATACAACAGACAGGGGTGAATTGTTCTGTCCCCGTCCACCTTGTGCTCCGTGTTCCCATCCAATCACAACCCTCTAATTTTCATATTTTGCAGTTGAATCCCTCAATTGTTGTAGGACTTAATTGCAAAAGGTGGAAATCAGAGAAATCTATGCCGTTGAGCACACAGAAACGAGGGATGGACACAAAAGAATTGGCCTCCAATAGACATAGACACATTGCCGAACTAATAAGAAAAGCTTGTGTTCTTTACTTCTTTTTGTTCTATTTTTGTGATATTTTGTGATATAGATTCTCTAGGGTGTAAGTGACCAACTTTGTCCCTAACAATTTAATTTAATTTAATATATATTATCTGTTTGGTTTAAAGTATTAATCCTTTTTTCAAAACCAACGAGGTTGAATGGACCCTTATTGTTTTATTGAAACAATCAAGAATACAAAGAAGGATAGGAAAAAAATAACCAAGAAAGAAGAAAAGAAAACATGGATAATAACCAAACAACCTTGCTATCCAGTTATCCCAAATATCATAATCACAAAATACAGAATTTACATGATTTTAAAATTTGAAAGAAAATTTCTGAATTGAGAGGAAAAGAAAATTTGGGTAGTAGTGAAACTTGCTTGTAAACGCCTAGCATTTTTCTCTTACTATATCAGTCAGAGAAATATTTGTAATAATTTCAACACCATGATTCCTTTTGGGGATCCCCGTCTCGTGCCATCAAAATTTTTACATATTAAAATGTCTACGAACACTCTCTTACGAATAAAGGAGTAAATTAAAGACACATGAGAAGAACAAGTGCGAAGTTTTCTCAGGAGAATTAGAACATGGAACACATAAAGAGCTTTCCAACGTTCCCTTTAAAACCAAATTATCGTGATTATGCTATCCTTTCCAATTTGATTCTAAAACAAAAGATTTGCTTAGGAGGAGATTCGTTGGACCATATACGAAAATGCTAAGGAAAGCCAGTCTAATTGGAGAGGCCAGATATTCATATACACAACTGATATAAAATGAGCCTTGCCACATCACCTAGATGAGTATCGATCATAACTAAATGCTTTACTCTCTATTTTTGACCAAGTAGACCTCATATAAAATGAACTAGAGTAAGGAAGGGTTACCATGAAGATGGGGAGTTACCTTTTCATTTTCAGAAATACCTATCAAGCCTCGCAAGTTGAAATCAAGAGATGTAGAGTAAACGTATTCTTTAATAACCCATAGATCATGTTATAATGAAACAGAGTGAGTGATATTTGTTATTCTCTAGTAAGAAGGAAGAAAAAAGCCTAAGCTAAAGCAAGCTTCTACAAGCCTAGCTACCTCGAATTGGAAAAGGCATGCACCAAAAATTTAGGTTTTTTAGTAAGATTACTTCTTGCCCGTATAACAACCCAATTTTATGACACTAATACATCTACAGTATTCACGTGTCCAATATGTGAGTGTCAGAAAATCAAATCGTAAGGGATGAAAGAAAATGAAGATCTAATAGAATCCCACAGTCGCAACAGATAATATATAAATACAACATGACTTTACAAAAAGAAACTGAATTCCTAATATACATACACATCAGAGCACTAAAACATTATCACACTGGGCAGATACGATAATCTATCCTTACAAATGCTGATAAATTAAGTCAGACACCCAAATAAAGTGGAAGATAAAAGCAAATATGGAAGTATGCCTATAAAGATCCATCTTGCCTCCGAAGCTCTAAGTATGTGGCCAATCAAGAAAATATGATTGATTTGACCTGAGCATTTTAGGAAAATAACGCCTGGGTTAGTTAGATAAACTAGTATAAGAAACACATACCAAACTTTTTTTTTGAAAGCTTATAAAATTCTTTTGAAATATTCTCTCTTAAGATTACATCATGCATAAACATGAACGAATCTTTACCTTATGATAACAAGAACACTTATTATAAAATCAAGTGATATTATAATAATGTCTATAATCCACAAATAAATATTAATCATAGTTGAAATTGTTACCATTATTAACTTCTAACTAATAGGTATACAACTAAAGCCATAAGGACATGTATTTGAGAACGGGTTTCCAATAATGACTAGGTTACTGGGTATCACCCGCCATAGTACATCTTTAGAAAAATGCACCAAGAGCCTCGCTTAGACTCTCTGCTAACACAAAGCCAACCTACTCATGTACTTTCCCTAGCTCACTTTTGCACGACTTTCCAAAACTATTATCGAATCTGGATTAGGAAATGATACTCCTAATGGGAGCAACCCACATTGCTCCGTTGCATATCCTATGTTTTATTCATTACCGAATGGCGAGGCTTGTAAGATCACAGTTACCTTTTTCCTAATCTCTTAGGAAATTCCACTTGAATTATTAACACTTCCTTTCAAGCGCCATGCAATACTAGCATTCTTCCATACCAGTCGTCCAGGGTATAAACGAACCGAAGATAGTATTTCTATTACATCCTCATGCTTACTAGCAAGTAACTCTTACACTTTAAGAGCTTCATATATGGTTTCATCATCTTCAAGATGCCTTCTACATTTGCACGCTTAAGCTGGATTGATGCAATTTTTGAATAACTTGATCCGATCTTAATCTCTTTAAAACGATAGTCAATATTTCTCTAGAGATACTAAATAGTACATAAAAGTGAGGTTCACCCCTTAACTATTTAGGTTGATAGATCTTCTAATCATTTATCCTAAGTATTTTTAGAGTAAAATGGTTAGTGTTTGATAGTTTGTTATCTAACCATCAAGTAACAAGATTAAATCATAGATTCACTTTCTTAAGGAAACTACTAAGCATCATTTAGTTAATCTCTAATTAATTCAATCTCTTCAATAATTTTCTTTAAAAAAGTTCATATGTTTAACCCTCTGGTATGAGTATATATTAATAAACGCTTAAGAAAGTTCTCTATCAAAATAATATTAAAGGTCGAAATAAATGTCATTTAAAAGCATTGTTTACTATAAACCCGAACCACTTATCATTCGGTGCTGCTAGCACGATTTTATAAAGGATAAATTACTTATTCAAAAATTAGCCTTCTTTAAGTTCACAAATTTCGGATTCCAAAACCTCTACCTTTAACCTTAAACTATATTATCCATCAGATAACAAAAAAGCCATTCAAGTTAGGTACTGTTACCTCTCATACCATAACTCGAAAACATTCTTATTTTCATGATAAATAGAAGTTTGCTATCTCAAGTTTAGATATCCAATATATTATTTCACAAGTTCTATATGTCATTCATTTAAACGAAGTTCAATAAATCATTTTTGGACTTTAGAAATCATTTCCCAACCTATAAATATTTCACTTAATTTCCTTTGTTAAGTGAATTCCTTATTAAAATCAAACTCATCATCTTTAAAACCTTTTTTATAAACTAATATTATAATTCAAAGCATACTCTTAAGTAAATAATATTAATTTAAACAATATTAGTTAATTTATTAGTTCGTTTCAACAAAATTACTATTTTAAATGCAATTAGTAAAATTGATTAGTTAAATATAAACCACGTTGTTAAATAATTAATTAACTTTTAATCACCATTTAAGATTAATTATCATGTTTATACCATTAGAATAATAAAATTATTAATTTTGAATACCTTATTAAAACAATCAGTTAAGTTAAAACATATTTAATTGCAAATAGATTAACTTAAAACAATCATCAATTAAATGATAATTAGCTTAATCACTTCTAATTAAGAAAATGATTATCTTAAGCAATTATGTATTACATAATAGTTAATTCGATAATTTAAGTTTTGAATTAACTTTAATCCATTATTAATTTAAATTTACTTTAACCATTGTTAATAAAATTAACAACTAAGCATCATTAATAACTCGAGAGTTTTCCTCAAAGCTATTATAATCTAAAGTTTTGATTTCATATTCATAATTAAATCAATTCTGAAATAGACTTAGCAAACCTTAGTGATACTCCCCAATATGTGTCTAAAGAAAAACTCTGCGCGCGAATCAGAATTTGTACGAGCTAGATATAAACTATAAAACCAACCATACATTAAATTTAAATTTAAAGCAGTTCAAGTTCCATTACCTTCATTTGAAAAGATGGGATTGATCTGGTCCACTTTCAAGCCGCAAAACATATAGGCCTAGGAGCTTTGAATGAATCAAATTTAACAGCGATGGTTTATTTAACAACCCAAAGTTTAAGAGTGATTAATTAACAAATTTGAATGTATATTGAAACGTGGAGCCAAATAAAAAGAAACAGAGCAATGGTCGCACAATTTGATTTCTGTCTTTGGTGAAATTCCTTCCCCACCGCTTCTTCCATCCACTCCTCATCCTCCCATGTCGCGCCTCTCCTCTTCTTCACTTAACAGGTCATCCTATTTTCTCCCTCGCATGAGATCTGGGTGAGCCTTCAGATCTATCCCTACGTTTTCTAGATCTAAGTCGAGCAGTGTTCCTCTTACAAATTCTTTTGGCTCGCTACTTGCCGATGCTGCGACGGCTACTCAACTGCTTACTGGTGGACCCTCAGGTATTCAGCTATCTCTGTTATCCCCTCTGTTAGCAGCTACAGTTGACAATAACTGGAAAAAGACCTCTGACTGCTCAGATGAAATAAACGAATTGGTATGCTTTCTTGTTGATTTGGATGGACCAGACTATGTTGAGGTTGTGAAGGAAGGTAACCTTCGTGATAATGTTGAGAAACCGAATGGTAATCCACACCCACAAGTTGTTTGACTAATTGCCCTTGTAACCTCTTTTAGTGCAGGAAGGATTGTGTCTCACCTGCAGTTGTCTCTTCCATGTCACCTTCCTGGAGCTCACACTTCAATTCCCTTCCCAAGTTCGCTAGTGACTACATCCCACAAGGAAGTTTCGCTACATCAGTTGTTAATGGGCGCAGTGTTATTCTGAGTGAAGTTCATTGTGTCGGCGAAGATTATCATTCTGGTTATCTTGTCGAGTTTTCCCTATCACCCCACCATATCAAATGGTTCGCGAGAGATGCAATCGCTACTGGAGAATGAAAGGAAGGCAGTACGTTCAATTTTTTGGCTCTATGTTTTATCTTAAATTCTCTAACCCTTGTGACAAATTGAGAGTCCTTGAGAGGGATCCTCTTGTGATCGATGGCCAAACATTCATTGTTACACCATGGAGTGTCACAGTTGGTAAGGCTAGAGAGCAACTTTTATCCATCCCGGTTTGGGCCACATTCACTAACGTTCCATCAGTTCTACAACCAATGATTGGTTTAGACTAGTTGGGTAGTTTAGTTGTGTGAAGACCCGTAACTTCCCCGGTAAGGAAAGAGCGGATACTTTGAGAACAACACCCAAAAGAACGCAAACAGAAGGACATTTCATTGTTTATCACAACAATTCATCAGAATACAAGAATATATAGAGTATAAACAAATAATATACATCAGAAAATATCAGAGATTTAAATTACATTTAAATACATCACTGCAGCGGAAAAATAATACAATACACAACTGAAAGAGATATACGGATACAGAGCTTTCCGGATATCGGTCCAGCTGTAAATCACGATCCTGTGAATATAGATCTGCAAAACCAAAACTATTAGCTGCCCGTGTCAAAATAAGGGCACCCAGAGTTTAGGTTAAAACAATAAACTCCAGGTCAGTCATGTGACTGGTGTGAGAACTAAAACAGTTATTAATCTTTATTTTAAAGTTAGGTAAATCAAGGGACCACGTCGTATAACACGGAACAGGTTTCCTCCCAAGAATACCAGTGCATAAAACAAACAGCGCAATGCTAAATAAAGAAAAATGAAGCAATTATAAGACCCAGGTCCCATCACACAATGCAACGCAAGCCGTAGGATAGGGTTTTTACCTTATAATAGCCAAGAATGCTTGGTACATGAAATTTCATGTTTTATTATTACTATAAGCGTATAGTGTCAAAACAATTTCAATCGTAAATATCAATCATAGACGGCATAAGTGCCCCAAACCACTATGTCACCATATATAGGTATACAATCAAAACCGCAAAGTCACGTATTGGAAGTTGGATTTCCATCTGTGAACCGAGGCCAGGGATCGTCCTCTACCGATTCGAGACAATCTAGCCTACCATGTCTCAGGATTAGAGCTCGAGTGACCCTTGGATCGTCAGGGCCGGTCCACCGATGTGGATTAAAATGCCTGAACACTGCGTTCCCCAGCCCTTTGGGGTGAAAATGAGTCCTATGACTCCATCGGCTCCACATAGTCACCGATATATCCGAGGCGCCTCGCAACAGCAACAACCACAAAGGTGAAAATAATATAAATGTCAGGGCTGGTAGGTCACTGACACCACCCTATCTAGAAGGAAACGCATGCCCTCCCTGAGGTCCTCTTCCGTTTCTGGTTCACAACCGGGGTGTGAGGCTCGCAAATCAATGCTACACAAAGCTATGCCACACAGGCAGTGCTTTGATCAACAACCACAAGACTTTGCTTTTCAACAGAAGCCTTGATCAATTGCCACTTAGGCATGCCACACAGGTTATTCACACCATGCGACTGATGTCTTTCGATATACAACCTCTGATCCCGTAAGTCTCAGAGAAGGGTGAAGTAAGGGAATGAATTCCCCTTCACCAGGAAGATGTATATTTAATATAGGTCAATCAACACAGATCAAAATCCAACGTCAGACACACAGTCCATACAAGTTCGTTCTGGGTCTGAACGAAACCGGAGGCACCTTGTACCTCGCATATCCATCGATCTCCAAGTATGTCTGGACGATCACCAACTGATTCCCTCCTCTTGGGTGTACAACCCAATCAAGATCGTCAGTAATCACCCAAACGATGTGAAGACCTCCGGTCTTCAACCACCGTCTTCATCCTCGACACCACGTCGAATCAGTTATTCAAAATGGGATAAACCCGGTCTTTCTGAATAACTCGCGTATATAATAAACAAGTGTTAAACAAACACAACATACGCCTCATTCCAATTCAGAATATTCTTTTACTCAAATATTCTTATACTCTGGGAAAGGTTCCCATTAATTTTATCAAAGATAAATTCTTTAAATTTATTCTTTAATCTTCTTTTGAATATCAATTCAAACTAGTCGGGATTAGCGAACCACACCGAAGTAATCATTTATTTTATTTCCCAATCCCAACCTAGTCATCCCATAAAGTAAAACTGGTAATACTTCATATCTAACACCACAGTGTTATCGGTAAATTCAATTACCATTTCACGTTCAAATCTAATTAAAGATTTAACTATCGCCTGGATCAAAACTGGTGATACTCCATTCTCGATTATTTCAATCTAATTAAAGATTCATTAAAACTTCACTTGGTTTTAATCTTCCCAAAGATCACTATCAATGACTATTTAACTTGGGAATTCATATCCTGTCCTTAACCGGGTTAAAGAACCAATGTCATTTAAAACACGGTTCACTATAAACCCAAAATCACATTCCATTAATTATCGGGTTAAAGAACAAGTGTTATTTAAAACACCATTCACGATAAACCCAAAAATCAATTCAAATTCCATTCCAATTAAATACCATTTAATTGGTATACTTCATTAAATCTAAATAAAAAGATTTAGCCTTTTTCTCAACTGGGTTTAAGAACAGTGTTAATGAAGACACCATTCACGACAGACCCCAAATCACATTTGATATTAAATACAAGGCTCTGTATAGAAAATATATCGGCTTATATTCAATATCAAATTCTACGACCAACAAATATCGTATTGGAAATTACGATATAAATATATCTTTCAAATTTCCATAACACTATCTGCATAATCACGAAATCCAACATCGAAATATTCCAAAGACAGTTTCGATTCAAATCCATTTCCACTTTATATATTGGAAATTCTGGTTATTTTCAAAACCATTTCAAATCCACTTTATTTATTTTAAAAATAAATGGGATTATAATTCTACTTCAAAACTAGTTCATTTCGATAAAAAACTATTTTTATCTATTCAAATTTGGAATTTTTCATCCCAATTCTTCACAAATCATTTCTTATGATTTTACACAAATTATTACTATTTTTAATAATTTTATCAAGGCCCGTACAGTCGATTTCCATCAACGGCCATCGAAGTGCACTTATAGCGACCTTTTCCAAATTTGATTTGGACATAATTCCAAATCCAACCGTTAGATTTCAAATTTCTAATATTCATTGGAAAGCTCTTTTCGATACAAACCCAATGGTTCCAGTTTCAGGAGAATCCGACGGTCGGATCTCCCGCAACGTCAACTCGAAGTCAATGGTCGAAATCCGTGAACTGCCGCAGCGCGGCGCGTTCTATTCAGGCCATTATATATATATAATATATATATATTATATATATTTCATCGATTTCCTTTCAAAACGTATTTTATAAATAGTTTTAAATTCGTTTTCGAAACGATTTCAACTTCATATTCAATTTCTAATCAAAATTGAATATTCCATATCATTAATCTATAAATGATAATATTTTCAAAATATTATATTTTGAAATCACTTCTTTTTCTATATTCATTTTAAAAATGAATATAATCGATATAAATATCGTTCATGTCAAAATGGCGTCAATCTAATCAACACGACTTTTATTCAACACATGAATGTTTTCTTCTATTCAACACATGAATATTTATTTTATACAACACATGAATATTTATTCTATTCAACACATGAATTTATATTCTATTCAACCCATGAATTTATATTTTATTCAAAACATGAATATTTATTCTATTCAACACATGAATTTATATTCTATTCAACACATGAATATTTTCTTCTATTCAACACATGAATTTTCATTTTATAATATTCTTTATTTTCCGAATTAGGATGAGGCCCAATCAATTATCATATAATGTTAATTATATGGATTTTCTACAACACATGTATATAATAGCAATGATAAATCATCAACCATCATCCAGAGTGCACCACACAACTACATAAGCATTAAATATAAATAATTAACGCTTACACAGTCTGTCAACCCATCGATTGACATACAACTAAACAATCGGGATTAGTGTACGTCAAATATCATCCCAATACCCGTGTGGGGTTTCAAATCAACAAACACATATTTTTATTTGTGCAATTGGGCGATGTATAAAATTTATCGTCCCAATCAATATCAGTCAAATCAGTTTATGTAAACAAATCGTCCGATTTGTTTATTACTATTTATTTTATATACACGTTAAAAACCATATTTTTAACTGTAAAATATTTTCCACTATAAAATATTTTATTTCATTCCATATTACACAATCAAATTTCACAACACAGCAATCAAACAAACAAGTCATCTATGGTCTGTGGACGACGGTTGTCGGGTGCTATTAAGCACCTTCTGCATCCTAGTATATATTTCAACTAGAAATCAAAATAAAAGTAAGGAGTTCTCACCTAGAGCTAAACCAAACGCCGCGACTCTTTATATGTAGGAAATCTTCGCCGTGTTTCCAACGAGATCTATTCAACACCCTTTATGTTAAAATTTATATTTTTAATAACGCTACTTCCTATATAAAGATTATATTTTTATAACGCTACTTCATATATAAAAATCGAATTTTTATCGCTACTACATATATATAAAAAATCGAATTTTTATCGCTACTTCATATATATAAAAATCGAATTTTTATCGCTACTTCATATATATAAAAAATCGAATTTTTATCGCTACTTCATATATATAAAAATCGAATTTTTATAACTCTAGTTCGTATATGCTATTGTCTACATAAAAATCACATCTTTGATAAGATAAAAATCGCTCCTTTACACCGCTACCCATATAAAAATCGAATTTTTTATTTCAAATCAACACATATAAAAATCGAATTTTTATTCTGGCTAAAGATTATATTTTTATTCAAAGAATTTTCATATAAAAATCAAATTTTTATACCACTAAAAATCGTACTTTTATACGGAGCCATTTAAATAAAAATCACATTTTTAGTGGCTATTCAAACAAATAAAAATCGCATTTTTATTTCTCTCCTATATGAATAAAAATCAAACTTTTATATGTTGTTCATATGAATAAATCCATTCTAATTACATACATAAATAAAGAAAAATAAAAGCTAAAAACTAATTTAAAACTCTTTTACAAAACTAATTACATTGATAAGAAAACTTACTAGCAGCTTTTTTTTTATTGGCGGTGGAGGCTTGAGGCAGGGGCTGACGGGTGCCGGAGGATCGGATGTGATGCAGAGGGGGCGCGCTGGTCAGGGGTGCCGTGGGTGGTGCCTACAGGGGCGGTGCCAGGTGGATTTGGGGGTAGGGTTTTTGTTTTGGGCGCTAGGTTTTTTTTTTTTTTGAGGTGGCTCGAGGTCTGAACGCGGGGGGGTTTGGGGGGGGAGAAGAGGGAGCGCGAGAAGGGGAGAGGGCGGAGGTGCCATCGCCGGAGGGGTTGGGGTCAGAGCGCGACGCGCGGTGGTAGCTGGAGCGCCCGTCGTCTTCGTAGATCCTTTTTTTATTTAATTTTCGATCTGAACTAAAGGGAGAAAGGGGAAAGGGAGGGGGTATAAGGAAAAAGGATTTTTATAAATTAATTTATATTATATTTTACTCCACCTAAGGTTGACTTTTTATTCGAACACCAAATCGAACCCACCGACTATCGTCCCTAGCGTAATACCACCATTCCGAACACAATGGGATATGTTTCGTAACCCAATTCGGCTGTTACGAATAGTTTCCATTAAATTTAAAATATAAATCATTATATTTTAAATTCAAACGAACATTTTAATTTACCGAGGCCACATACTAACTCTAAAAATTCCCAAAAAATATTTTCTAGCTTCGTATTGGCGATACGGTTCTAACAAAACTAATTTCATCAAATTCTGAGACCGTTTGAAAAATGGTCATTTTCTGGTCGATCGAAATTGACTGAAACTGTCAAAACGCGTTTTCCTGTGCCACGCTCACATATTGATTCGAAAAATTAAACCTAGCAATAACTTGACATCCTGGATCCAACAAAAGTGGTTTCGTCGAAAACCGAGGTCGTTTGCAAAATTTCCATTTTTAAGGGCCAGAATTCCATAGCGACTATTCTGAATTTTCAACTGGACGTAACTTTTGATTCCCTCTATGAAATTTCAATTTTTCGGATTCGTTAGAAAGATATTCTCAAATAGATTAAAATATTTTTGGTTTCACTAAAATCCGGTTTATTTTGAATCCTGTACATTCATTTGAAATTTGAAATCGAATTTTCGAACTACCGCGCCATTTTCAATTCCTTTTATATTAAAATAAAATATTTATATTTTAACGATGATTCAAATAAATATATACGTTCTAATTCTATACAAAATAAATTTCTCGTCGTTATTATTTAAAATAATTCATTTTAAATAATTAAAATTCGCTAAGATTGCCAAAATAAAAAAATTTAATTGGCTCAAATTTCAGGGTTATTACAAGTTGGCAAGCTTCGGTGCTTTGATTCAAATACTATGGCTAGAAAAAGTCTTAAGTATGCTAGCTCTCATCGAAATTACTTCGACGAAACCCCTTCCAAAAAAGCTATGTGTATACCTGGTGGAAGGATTTGATGTTGATGTCAATGTCCAATATGGTTGGTGCCCAGACATATGCTCTAAGTGTCAGTCCTTTGGACATAATTTGAAATCTTGCACATCTACTTATTGTTGTCAAGTTTCCTCTTCAAGAACTTAGTTTGCAGTGGTTACCAATGAGGAAGGCATCCTCGCCTGCTCCTATTTCAGCTGATCTTGTTCCCAATGCTGATTTTGACCCCATTTAAGTTCCTACCGAACCTGATCTTGATCCTATTGTTGATATTGATCCCTACTTAGAGCTGAATTTGATCCCACTATTCCTACTGAATCAGAACCCACTGATGTTGTTGATGATTCCGTTGTTGATGATTGTTCTTCTGATCAAGAGGAAGTTTTCAAGTGGAATAAAGTAGAAAAAGCTTGGGTACATAGTAAAACTGAAATGCATTATCGACCTAGCATAGATAATTACTACATTTACATGGGGGAACAAGATGAGGATAGATATCTAATGTATCATAATGTTGGTGATGAGTTGATTTTAGCAACTGAGGGTGTGGATGGTATTAACAATATGAAAATATTGAGTGATACTTCCTGGGATAGACGTTACCTTTATACCACGCAATCACCACATTTTGTTGTCCTGGCTTCACACTTCGCTGACACCAGGTTGGAGTTTCCTCCATGTGATGTTGATGGCGACTAGCTTCCCTATTATCGCTTAGCAATCTAGGCAATGTTTGTTTAGCTCCTGTATTTTTTTTTGTAATGGACGGACCACCTTAAAAATCGCATGTAGTTGATTGTCAACTAACAATCACCTGTGTTGTTCAATTTTATTATTAGTTATAATAAAAGTTGTTTGCAGTCACCTTAAAAACCGGCCGACTTTGCCAAAAAAAAAGATTTGAATATTAATAGTGAATGTTATGAAAATATAACGTTACAAGGTGAATGTTATGAAAATATAATGTTACAAGGTAATAAATAAAATTAATAAAAAACGTTTACATTAACATTATAAAAGAGTGAATGTAGGAATTAAAAGACCGACACTATAACCATAACATTAAAAGCTAATAAATGAATTAATTCACAAATGTTAGCATATGCATTTGAATTTGAAAGAGTAACGCGCACATTAAAACAAGAATTAAGTCAGATATCTATGAAATTTATTGAAAGTTAAACAATATTAGAAAGGGGTTAATTGTAAAAATATAATGAAGTCAAAAAGAGTTACAGGTGTCCCATTTTGGTTAGGAAATCTTTTTCATTGTGTCCGTAGCAAATTTCTGGTCAATTTTCATATATAACTTGTAAGAATCCGAGTTTGTATGGAGAAGATATGAGAGAACTAAGTTGAGCTAATAAATCAGAAAAGAATAGGAAAAAAAGTATGGGGGTCGACCCCTTGTTGACCAATAGGTCGACCCAGATGGGGGTCGGGTCAACCCACACTGTGCTTGCGCGCAACTTGCATCTAGGTAAGTAACAACATGTAATTTTTAAAATTGGGGCTGACAAGGCTAGTTTATGTTGGTTGTTTTCGTAATTTGAGTTGGCTTGGCTCACTCTAATTGGCTGAGTGGCATAGCTGGTCTAAATTTATTTTATAAATCCCATGATCTGAGGTCCTTAGGCTATGCTATAAACAAACCCTAGACCTAACTTTTTCTTTACAACACAATCTTTCCCCTTTGGGTTCTCTCTTTTTGAGATGGACTTGATCTAAATTTTTCTAGGGAAAAGGTTTTATAAAATAAAATATTTACATAATCCTATTGGAGATGAAATCTACAAAGGCCAAGGAGGAAATCCTAGGACCATGGGTGAGTGTGTAATTATTTAGACTTTTGATAATTTAGGAAAATAGGGTTTATAATAGTTGTAGATTTTTCTATAGCTTTTCTTACAGTTTTCAAAATGGTTTCCCATAAGTTACTATTTTTGTAAGTTCTTTTTTCTATAAGTTTTTCTTAGTCCTTTCTTATAGTTCTCTTTTTATTTAAGTTTTGTAAGATAGTCTTTCAATCTTCTTCCCTTTTTCGGCATTTATGCCTATCAGTTATTTTACAATTTCTGCACTTATCTTTTGCTTATACCCAAACTATGCCCATATCCATAAATGTTAATTTATTGACGACTGATTTAATCCTTTTATTATTGTGCGTAGAAAATAGAATTAAAATAATAATTGTGCGAACATGAATTAAAAGAAAAAGGACTAAATTTATAGAAAAAATGTACATAAAGTATGAATTTGTAATTAAAAGAGGAATTATACTGAAATAGGCAAATTAATGTGGATTTACGATAAAGTTATAACAAGCGTTGTAATTTGGAAAATTGGACATATTTGCAAGAATAATATTATGATAATAGTATGGACTTATAAATAAATCATAATTGATAAATTGGACTTATTTGCAAATAGAAATATAACATGAAGGTTATAATTGAAAAGGAATAATGAAAAGATTTATTATAATTGTAAACTTAGATACCGAACTAAGTTTAATAAGCATATAATATTTATGGTTCGTTCAAGCAGCAATGGGATGATTAGAGAAACTAAATGATAAATATATAAGACCCAGATCAAGAGGGACTGGACAGAAGCACAAATTAGAATATTTGTTTTCTTCCGTACTAGTAGCATTTCCTTTCAGATTTATTGCTAATGGTCTTATAATAGGTGGTGTGGAGGCTGGGTCGGTTATGCTGATTTGGGTAAATAAGAGGTCGACAGAAGTAGGGGTGTGTGTGGGTGCGTTCTAGTGGTGTCCAAGCTCACGGTGGCATCGACGAAGGAAACTAAGTCACTACTGCATCGAAATGTGATTAGTTATGTCTTTACTGATGGATTATTGGGTCGGATAAAGCCTTAGTTCCACAGTGACATATATACCATGTGAGATGGTAGACTGCTAGGATAAAGTAGGTAGATGGGTAGTATTAGAAAATTATCCTAATCATGTTAATTAAAGTTTAACAATCGAGAAAGTGCAAACAATCGAACTAAACTTCACTAGTATGGTTTAGGTATATTTCTTTGTACATCTTTCCAGTATATTTACCATCCGTAGTTGTGCACAAACACATATCCTTCTGACACTAGAACTGTTATTAAGTCTATTTATCTCTATTACTCAATCATGCTAGTGATTACATCATTCATCGGACTTTATATCTGACCCACTCCTCTTTCTTTCCATTTCTTTCCCTCTTAAGGCTCACACGTCAGAGATTGGTGTTGATAATAGCAACTTGGAAGAATTAATGTCAGAGATCTTGTTTTCTTTCTATTTGGTGTACTTAATTCTATTTTATGACATCTTATTTTTCATGGTTAATATTTGTACTTAAAAGAGAAATGTTTTATTATATACTCTGATTTGAGTTGAGATTATGGAAGACTTGTGTTGTATCAAAAATTATTTTGTGTTAAGTGTTGTTTTGTAACAATAAGTTGTTGAAAAAAAATGTTTCTGCTAATTTTGTTTTATGTCTTATGAATCTTAATCTTTGTAATTAGTCTCTTTGCACCTACAACACTCTATATTCCGTGGTATGACATGTTTAGGAAATATTAAGAGGTGCGAGGTGTTATAGTTTAAGTGCAAAACCATGGGTATGCAACAATGTTACTTTATATTCTCAAGTACATTTTAAAAAATACAAGGCCTAGAGATGAACTCGTGCATTTCCATGCACAAGAACACACCTCCTTCGATCACACCTTTGCTAACCACCACCTTCCTTATGCCGCAACCACCATCTGTTTCCTTTAACCTACCACACACCGTCTTCAACTTTAAACCTCTACCACCTTACTTAGAAGCTTCCTAATTGCCCCCACCCATCCACTTCTCTACTCTAAAAACCCTAGGCATTGTCGTGGCTACTTACTTTTGTGCCACCAACAACCATTCCCTGGAATCGAAAATGAAATAGATCCACAAGAGAGAGTTGGATATGAATACATTGTTTGTATATGCATATGTATAGCTCTACTAGGTTGTAAGCAATGTTTTATAAATTAATCAAGAGCCGAGGGAGTTCAATTTGAGCACAGTGGGTAAAGAAGGAAAATAAAATCACATGCTTGCATATAGAGATTCTTAGTTTTATATTTATAGTGGCTACATCTCTATATACTTAGTTTCATATTTATAGTGGCTCGCTCCAGGACAACCCTATTTAGCAGCATCCCCTTTGCCTCCCATTATATATGTATGCATATATGTATATGTGTATGTGTATGTGTATGTGTATATATGAATGAGATTAAGAGCACCCCAAAGAGTTACACACTCGTATAGCTCTCTGATTTCCATCACGCATTCCCTTTCTCTTCCCATAACTCTCTCTTCCCACTATCTTATTTAATTATTAACGAGCGGCTATTATTCGGATGCAAAAGGGATGTCACAAAAGAGGGATGTCATATAACCCCTCATGTATACATATATATATATATACATATATATATACGTATATGTATATATGTGTGTATATATATATATGTATATGTATATAGTGTGTGCGCATGCACACGTGTGTGTGCATATATCACTAATTATCCCTATTTCTAGATAAAAACAATATAAGTTTTAATCCAATTATATAGACAAGAGTGATCAAATAAAAATACAACCAGGCTAGAAAGAGATTTCCATAATATTTATTTCATGAAATATTTTAAAAAAATTGGAGATTTAGAAAAGCATTCTTTTTTTTTCTAAAAGAATGAAAGGAGTTTAGTGATTCTCACCATTTGCCATTTTGGTTTGAAAATACCAGTAATGAGGAACCCAAGCTTTAATCATAGTAACCAAATCCAACTTCAAGTTGTTCTCAAATTAAAAATATCATCATTTTTTAAAAAAAATGAAAAGAAAAAAGGATATGAAAATAAGGATGGCAGAAAGGGAATGGAGTTTAAAGGAGATGAAAAAAAAATGGTTGGAATAAAAATAAGGTAGATGCTTATTATTATAAAATGAAACAATGTCAAATCCCCAAACTACCCTTATATGATTACATTACAACTCATAAATAACTTAATATAAGCCTTTAAATGCAAATGGAATATATAAGTAGTCATTTCATATTCCCTTTTACTCTCTTTTTTAATTTACTTAAAGTTTTGATTACTTACTAATATAATAATAAGCCAAATTAAAAGTGTGTAGATCTTATTAAATGTTGTCTTAAACAAAAACAATTAAAAATTGTGTTTCGGACACATTTCCAATTTTCCATCAAAATATTTATTTACGAAATTAAACTTTAAAAACTAATTCCCTATTATTAATTATAAATTGAAAAAGGTTTATTTATTGAACAAAACCCATTAATTTGAATACTTAAATCAAGTTAAATACTCACAATTCAAAACGATAAAATTTCATGTCGTTATAATCCACATAGCTCACCAATTTGGCAGTTAGCATCATCATCCATAACTTTATTAATAAGGGAAGAGAAGACGACTCTATTCCAACATTTTATATTAATAATGCCAAGACCACCTTTATCAAGAGAGACAACAACAGACTTGAAGGAATCAAGGATTAGCTTTTAGAGTAGGGGTCACCATGCCCAAGAAAATGATTAAGAGCGGAGTTAACCATGCTAACAAGTCTTACAGGAAGAATGAAGATTCTAGCATAATATATGCACATTGAAGTGGCATAGCTTTCACTATAATAAGTTTACAGCAGTACAAATTATCGAAACAAGTCAGGAAGAAAGTTCAATTCTATCATAGAATCGAAGACACTGACTTGTATTAATTGTTATAGAAGCAAAGGAAGGTCCCAGATCAATTTCTTTAGCATCCATAGGAGACAAGGAATACAAGCTTATGATGATACCATCCTTTTGCGTCTTAGAAATTCCGGCAATTATGATTTTTGATTTACACTTGTTAATGGTCAGCCCTATCAAAGACTGAAAATGGTCTAGGATACACGTAATTCCATTTATGGATTTGTAATTTATTTAGTAAAAAGCATCAAATTGCTAGCAAACATCAAGGTAGAAATCGAAGAAGGTTTTGCACATAGGGTAAAATTCAATGAGTTTCAGGAAAACAGCCTTGTTTATCATTGAGGAAAGAAGTCCCATCACATAAATAAAGAAGTAGGGAGATAATGGTTCCCCTTGCCTTATGACCTAAATACCGATAAAATGACTAAAAATGCCACCATTCAAACTTATAAAGAACTTGGCTGTGGAAATGCAACTGTATAATCAGGCTAGAAAAGGACTGTAGAATAAATTGATGACTTGCATATTTGAGCAATATCAAAAGCCTTTTGGATATCAATTTTCCAAGCACATCCATGGAAGATGATCTTTCTGTTATAACCCCTTAATATTCCTTGACAGAGGAGAATGTTATCGCATATATTTGTAGAGCGAAGGAAAGTATTTTGTTCAGGAGAAATGATAGGGGATAAAGCATTTTTGTGGGAAGAGATTGTAATAATGTCTAACATCTTGTAAATAGTGAGCACAAGCCACTATATAAGTAAAAGGGACTAATCTCAACAGGCACTTACGGACTGTTTCACCCTTTTCTGATGTCTTTCTGCATGCTACATATAGAGACATTCTAATTTCAAAAATAACCAATCTTCTCTTCTTTGTCATCGTCCCTTCTACACTGCAAACACTCCAAAGTAAAAACCGTCATCTTGCAAAAAATTGCTTTCTATAAGTTGTTCTTTATTGTATTCTGGAGGAATAAAACCGTTCACTTTTAAGTAATATACTTTGTAGTGGGGCAATTAATTCCTTAAAGATAACGTTTTATAAACGTGGCTCAAAGATATTCCTGGTTCGTCCTTGCATCTACAAAGTTCTAACACTTTTCACTCTTACATCCATGATATTTGACATACACTTGTAAACAACATTGCAACAGACAATAGGTCTAAAATCAGCAACAATAGAAGAAGGTTGAAGGACTTTTGGGATATAGGCAAGTTTTATAGAAGATGCCAAACAACATTTTATTATGCTTGGAATTTTTTTTACCTTCTTGGATAACATTAAAACCGATGATATCCCAAGACATTCTAAAGAAGTATGCATTAAAACCACAAGGTCCAGAAGAGCTAGAGTATTTAATGCTGAAATTTGTATTCTTAGGTTACTTCTTTAATTAAAGAATAATTAGCATCATCAAAGGTGGAAGGAAGATAGAATTGAGCAACTTAGAGGACGAAAATGGGAATAAGTTTTGGTTGGCAAGCAGGCTTTGAAAAGATTCAGAAAGGAATTTTGAATGGTAGTAGAAATAATACAACCATGGCCATTCATATCAATAATTGCAGTAATATAACAAGCAACATGCGATGGCCCGCCCCGCACCAGCCGACATTTCCAATGAAAGTGCGTTGTGCCAATGCCCGACTAGCACGGGACGGTCGCCAAAGAAAGGAAAAGAAAAGGAATTCGAACCAACAAGGAACCTGTAGAATGTCTCACAGCGCATAGGATAAAATATAATAATAACATAAATTTGACATAAAACAGGCGAGACAGTGCATAAGCTGAAAATCAAACCATCATAGCAGTAGAAATCCAAAATACAGCTTATCATCCAAACTAACATTATTACAACTTTGAAATACTGTCACTAAAGCAAAAGAAAGTGGTACACTACTAATGTCCAAAGTAGTGACCAGCAACAACCCAGGGAGATTATATATATATATATATATATCATACGTAAAAGCCTCCTGCTCGTTTCCGGTACAGCTACTTGTGCATAATCACCTGACCTGTCTCTAGCCTGCCCGTTTAAGATCACCCAGAGTAATAAGAAGAGACATAAAACTCTGGGTCAGACAAAAGTCTGGTATGAGCGATAAGCAGCAAAACAGAACAATAATAGGTATACATAACCATACCTGAACCTGGACCTGCAACCAAAGAGTTAGCACAACAGGATGTACAATACTCTAAGGTGACACTAACATATGGTGTAAAGATACGGGGGAGGGGTGTGCATGTCATTGTGATGTCAAACAATCAAGCATAGCAACTATCCTCACATCTCTCACTCAGTGCATAAAGCATACGAAATCCACTGCTTTGACCATCCAAATCCTTTGCTATTATCACTCTGCCCCATGGAGTCATGATGGCTCCACTACAATGATCCATAGCCACTAATTCGTCTCTCAGTGGTGAACTAAAGTAATGGATATCGATAACCCATTTGCACACTTTTAACTGGCCTTTTGGTCCGGTCACCAAAAGTACTCAAGACATGCTCTACTCAACCCATCGCGTGAAGCCGGGGCCAAGGGCAAAACTCAGGAAGTGCAGAGGCAAGGACCGAAGAAAGATCCCGCCGGCAAGAACCTCGCACCTTCGTCGCCACAATGTCGCGCCGACGGAGTCAACTAGCCTTAACAAATCCTCTCACCAAAGTCCGCTTCGCACCTAGCCGGGTGCGAAATTTCGCACCTATCAGGTGCGAAATTTCGCACCTCGCCCAGGTGCGAATTTCCGAAGGCCAATTGCAGGAGGCGCGAATTTCTGGAAGATGGTCCCCATTTCTACCTACTTGCACCTAACCCCCACCTAACTATTTCCTATAAATACCCCATGGCCTCACACTTCAAAGGAGGAGAATTCTAGAGCTTAGAGACCTCCATAAAGCTTCATTAATGGCATCTCCTCTTTGAGAAAGAAGGAGGACAAGATTGTCTTTTTCCTTATTATTCAATATATGATAATTATGACATCATATATCATGAAGCATGAATGTAATGAGATATCGTGAGATAGTCTCAACCTTGTAATTTCTTCCAAGTGATTAATAATATTCCAACGACTCTTCAAAGTGGACGTAGGCCCTTACTGAGGCCGAACCACTATAAATCTCGTGTGTTATTTACTGTTTATGTTTGAAATATGTTCTTGTCCGTGCGACCATGTTTATAATTCCTAGTAATTGGTAATCTTTGGTGTTTGCGACATTTTATGCCGTCAACATTTGGTGCTTTCACTGATAGAACTCAGATATTGCGTCTTTCTTGCACATTACCATCTCGACTTCATCAAGCTTAAGGTTCCCTGCTTAACCTGCTATCGAGTCCACGTACGATGGTAAAGAAGTTAAAGAACGCATTAATCGGCTCTTCAGTCGCAGCCGAGGCCAATACAACTCGACACCTCAACCGGCAGACATCCCGACCACTAATGAAACTGAACCTCCTATTGTGGACCCCGAAGCACTCGCAACACAAGCGCAAATCCGTACGCTTAGTGAAAAATATGAGAGTACAGCCGTCGAGCTCAATCAAGCGCTAAGGAATAACATCGACCTTATGCGCCAACTTAACGAAAGTCAGCGCGTCGTCGCTCAACTTCGACTAGCTCAGAACAATGCTTTACCTCGGCCACCAACATCGGAAACTTCCTCTTCCGAGTCAATGGTCCCATACCAAAGAAGAAGGTTTAGTCTCATCAACAATGTCGCCGTCCGAACTAATGCCCTCGACAATGGCAATGGATACGCCAACGGCAACGGCGACCGGACCACGGTTACCTATGGCGAGGACGCCCAACCTCGGGATCGTACTCGCCTAATCATCAATGAAGGACCCGCTCCTACTAACTAACCACCTCCTCGACAAGACTCAGCGGCCGCCCGCCGAGACAATGAACCTACCATTCAGGCGGCCCATGCTTTTCCAAAACCGGATCCGCGTGACCCCGCCCCACCTCATCACGCGCGCCAGGCTCCCGTAATAGATGTCGAGGACCTGGAAGAAGACGATGAAGACATCCATCCTAGAAGACGCCCTCGTGCCAGAACTCCGAAACCGCGCCAAAACCCATGGGTCCCGATGGCGGACCCTCATCCGACCTACCTTCTCGACATGGTCCGAAGGATCATGAGGGAGATGCGAGGAAATGTGCATGATTCATGGGAAGCGCACATTAGGCGCAACCCTTTCACTCGAAGATTTAATGAAGCTGAATGGCCGCGACGCTTTAGCATACCTCAGATGCCGCTCTACGACGGCACCACTGACCCTTGTGCTTTCTTAAACCGTTATGAGTGGCAAATGGACTCGAGCAGAGGCGACGATCCAGCCAAATGCAAATGCTTTCCGGTTGATTCCATCAACAACTTCGGCCAATTAGCGACACAGCTGGTCAAGTAGTTCAGAATGCACATTCGGACTCCGAAGAACCCCCTTACCCTTTCCAACTTATACCAAGGACCCACGGAATCACTTAAAAGCTAACTTTCCCGGTTCAACATTGCCCTCACCGAAGTCGAGCATCCGGATCCGCGCACCATCCTCTTCCAGCTAGCTAAAGGAGTCCTTCCTACTTCCGAATTCGGGGCATGGATTGACCGAAAGCAACCGAAGAGCCTCGATGCTTTCTATGAGAAAGCGGGGCAGTTCTTATGCCAAGAAGAAGCACCGCGTCTCCGACGCCAGCCGCCCCACCAACCCTCGGACTGACACCGCAAATAACCGCCCTCTAGTTCAAGAAGCAGGAAGACCCCCTAATCCGAACACGGGGGCAGGACCCCCCAGACCAAGCAACGGGGGATAAGGTGGCCGGGGCAACAATCAGGTCCAAACAGAGCCAAGGAAGCCCAGCCCCTAACGCGCTTATGAGACATATACCCCGTTAAATGAAAATCCAGAGACCATCTACTTGGAAACATGCAACACTCTGCCATATCTGAAACCCCTCACAAGGGAGTCGACCAACTCCGAGAAGAACTCGGGGAGATACTGCCGATATCACGACATGTATGGCCATAACACAAATGAATGTAGATAGCTTCGAGATGCGATTGAAAAACTCATCCACGAGAAGCGGCTCGAACGATACGTTCAAGAGCCTTTTCCACCCGGAGCCAATCCAAAACCTTCAGCGCCAACTCCTCAAACGGTCGCCAAGATGGCCCCTGGACCGTCTAACGCAAGGCAATGGATCGTGATCAATACTATATACGGTGGACCGAGCCCCACGCATGACATCTTTCGAAAGATGGAGGAATACGTGGGTTCCATTAAACATGCAACCTACGAGTCTTGCTCCGTTCCCGATGAATTCACCCCGGCCAAGCTCCGGAAAACCATGCGAGACGACATCATTTTCCATGAAAGGGAGTCCACGAGAATTGAAATCCCGACCACCTATCCTTTGGTCATAACGGCTCAAATTGGCGCTGCAACCGTCCGAAAGATATTGGTCGATTCAGGAAGCTCGGTCAACATCATCTTCAAAGCCGCCTACGATTAGATGAAGTTAGAAGAAAAAGACCTCAAACCATGCCACTCCACGATTCATGGCTTTAATGGGGCATCCAGCTGTCCAGTGGGAGTCATCGACCTACCCATTGAACTTGCATGGGGGATCGAAGCCGAGTCCGAATCCTCACCTTCGTGGTTATCGACATTGCCTCATCATACAACGTCTTCCTCGGACGCCCCTTCCTCACAGAATTTCGCGCCTGCTTATCGCCATGGTCTCTCCTAATGAAATTTCCAATAGAAAACGGGATCGCAACAGTCAGAGGTGACCAAGTCAGTGCCAGGGAATGTTACGCAATAGAATGGAAAATTGCGCGCAATAGGGACAAGGGTAAAGTAGTACCCGCCCCCTTTTGCGCCGAGACCGCCTCAGCATAACAATCAGCGGCATCTGGGCTCTGGCTCAGGCACCACTCCTGTCTTTCCAACGACCTTGACCCAAGGAAAGACGAAGAGCCCGAGTACGAGAGACCAACTCCAGTCGAGCGCATGATGGATGTACCCGTTACCCCCGATGACCCATCACGAGTACTGAAGATATGATCGCACCTGCACCCAGCCATCAAAGATGACCTCGTGAATTTCTTGAAAGGCAACTTGGACGTATTTGCATGGACTCATTCCGATATGAAGGGCATAGACCCCCCAATTTCTTGCTACTCTTTGGGCATAGATCTTAAAATCCATCCAGTCAAGCAGAAGCGACGCTTCCTGGGGCCCGAGAGGTCCAAGGCACTAGAAGAAGAGGTCGATCGCCTGCTAAACAACAACTTCATCCGTGAAGCCTACTACCCCAAGTGGGTCTCCAATCCAGTTCTGGTCAAGAAGGCCAATGGTAAATGGCAGACGTGCATCGATTTCTCTTATTTGAACAAAGCTTGCCCGAAGGACAGCTTCCCGCTCCCCAAGATCGACCAGCTAGTCGACTCAACCGCCAGATACCAACTACTATCTTTCATGGATGCCTACTTCGGTTACAACCAGATCCCGATGTATCTCCGCGACCAGGATCATACCTCCTTCATAACCGACCGTGAACTTTACTGCTATCGCGTCATGCCTTTCGGCCTCAAGAATGTCGGTGCTACATATCAATGGATGGTTAATCGAATCATCAAAAATCAAATCGGGAAGTCCATGGAGGTGTATGTGGACGACATGCTAGTTAAATCGAAAGTGTCTAGCAGTCACGTCCACGACCTCTCCGCAATATTCGATGTCCTACGCCAGCATGACATGAAACCCAATCCTCTGAAATGTTCCTTTGGCATCGCCTCAGGAAAGTTTCTAGGTTTCATCATCAACGCCCGGGGCATCGAAGATAACCCCGAGAAAATCCAGGCCATTCGGGATATCCGAATCCTCGAGAACATCAAGGATGTTCAAAGTTTGAACGGGAAGGTCGCCGCTTTAAGCTGATTCATCTCTAAGGCCACCGACAAGTGCATTCCTTTCTTTGATTTACTTTGAAAAGGGAAACGCAATTTCAAGTGGACCCCTGAATGCGTTTTCGCATTCAAGGAGCTCCTGAATCACTTAGAGCGACCACCCATCTTATCTAAGCCTATAGACCACGAGGACTTATACATTTACTTGGCTGTTTCTCTACAGGCAATCAGCTCGGCGTTGATACGACTCGAGGATCGCATACAACGACCCGTTTACTACATAAGCAAACGACTGACAGGGGCAGAGAAGAACTACCCGAAGCTCAAAAAACTGGCATTCTGCTTACTAATCTCTTCTCGGAAGCTCCGACCATATTTCCAGGCTCATCCCATAAAAGTCTACACCGACCAACCGCTGCGTCCGGTCCTGCAACAACCTGAGGCATCCGGCCGACTGCTGAAGTGGAGTATGGAACTAAGTCAGTTCGAGATAACATTCATTCCCCGCCAAGCCATCCTCGGGCAAGCCCTTGCTGACTTCATAGTAGAATTCACGGCTCCCGAGGGAACCTCTGCAGAAGACGCCGAAACCCCCGACAACGTGTGGAAGTTGTTCGTAGACGGATCCTCCAACATCAAGTGCTCGGGAGCCGGTATCGTACTCATCACACCTGAGGGACGCTCAATACACTATGCATTAAAGCTGAATTTCTCTGCTACCAATAACGATGCGGAATATGAGGCATTATTAGCCGGGCTGAGAATCACGATCGAGCTCAAGCTGAGAACTATCCAAATCTTCTCCGACTCGCAACTCGTCGTACGCCAAGTGATAGACGAGTACCAAATTACAAAAGCTGAAAGGCTCGCTCTGTACCTAACTCAAGTTCAGAAGCTGCTCACCCACTTTGACCACTTCACTATCACTCACATTCCGCGAGAGCAAAATGAAAAAGCCGATTCATTGGCCAGACTGGCGAGTTCTGAAGACCCGCAGCTTTTGGGATTCGCCCTCGTCGAAGTACTCAACTCCCCCAGTATCAAGCCAATTCAAACCAGCATGGCCATGACTGCCAAACCAGAACTGGAATCATGGATGACACCAATCGAGAGCTACCTACGACATGGGACACTCCCAGAGAGCCGCAAAGAACGGCGAGCGCTCACCCGCCAGTCAGCCCGCTACCTTCTCGTAGACAGGATAGGCTTTTCCGGCCCCTTACTTAGGTGTGTGGCCCATGGCAATTCCCAAATAATTCTCACTAGCGTGCATGAAGGCGAATGCGGCGACCACACAGGGGGGAAAACACAGGCCAGGAAGATACTCCGACACAGTTACTACTGGACCAAGCTCGACCAAGATGCCACAGACTATGCTCGCAAGTGCGACAAATGCCAACGCTTCTCTAAGATCCCAAGAGCCCGGCCGGCGGAACTGACACAGATGACCAGCCCCTGGCCATTCGCCATATGGGGAATCGACATCATTAGAACTCTTCCCATGGCCAGAGGCAGGGCATGATACGTCGTCGTCGCAGTAGATTATTTTACCAAATGGGCGGAAGCCGAAGCCCTCGCCACTATCACCACCAAGAAGATGATCAACTTCGTGATGCGCAACATCATTACTCGATACGGGGTCCCTCAAGCCCTCATCTTAGACAACGGCACTCAATTCGAGAGCGCCAAATTCAAGTCCTTCTGTCAGCGGCACGACATCGAAAAAAGGTTCTCGGTCGTAGCTCACCCCCAAGCCAATAGACAGGTCGAAGCGGTCAACAAAGTCATCAAATCCATCATCAAGAAGCGCCTCGAGAAGGCCGGGGGCATGTGGGCAGACAAACTTCCTCTAGCCCTGTGGGCCTACCGAACAACTCACAAGATAGCAACCGGGCACACGCCCTTCGCCCTTTCTTACGGGTCCGAAGTCGTCATCCCCATCGAGCTCGAGCTTCAATCTCATCATGTCACCTACTTCGATCCAAAGATGAATCAGGACATGCTTCTGGGGTCACTCGACTTGCTAGAAGAAAAAAGAAACGAAGCCGATCTACGTGCCGCTGCACAACGATAATGAGTCGCTCGGTATTACAACTCTCGAGTCCGCCACAAGGACCTCAACATCGGCGACCACGTCCTAAAACAGGTATTCCCTCCGACAACAGGACTCGCTCCTTGCTGGGAAGGGTCGTACTCCATTCTGCAAAGACTCAGCAATGGAACTTTCAAGCTTGCCACCGTGGACGAGCTGAACTACCAAGAGCTTGGAACAGTGAACATCTCCGCCGTTATTTCACGTAACTTAGCATATGGTTGTTTATGTTTTCCAACGATGTTTTGTTTTGTAATGATTCAAGGCATTGTAAAGGCTATTCATGCCAAAAGTTATTAATGGAAATGATGTTCATCGTTTTGTCTCCCCACTCTGTGTTCACTCCTCACACGACATAATTAGCTAACCCTGACAGCTAGTTTCTATACACCGTCGTACCAACTCCCAACATGGGGGTCGGCATCGCCACATCAACCGCGGATCAATCCCGCGGCCTAACCACATTGGCAACGACCGACATCCCAAACACGGGACCCGACCACGCTACTCGAGTCGCTAGCCCACGGTGCGACCGAGTATAAATAACCTCTGACTCGAACCTTGACCCAAAATCAAGGCGGAGGATAAATCGTTCAACCACCCAACAGCTTGACTGGGCAACACGAACTCCCCCTGAGCTACGGGTGTCGGTCGAACTTTGGCGCAGCACCAATACCGACCCTTAAATCGTCACATCCCCAAAGCTCTTAAGGCTGAGGGGTAGCCCAGGGCCACGATCGGACCTTACGAGCTGATGATCCGGGCTTCTCTTTCCAGGTGAACGACGACGCCCTCAGGCTCGCCCCAACCCGATGAACGACGGGAGATTCTGATGTATGTTGTACTCAGCAGCCCTCTGATGATTGGTATGTATATACAGTTCTTTTGTATAAAGGTATTTGATATTATATTTTATTCGTTTCGCTGTGAGATATGTTGTACTCTGATGATTGGTATGTATATACAGTTCTTTTGTATAAAGGTATTTGATATTATATTTTATTCATTCCGCTGTGAGATTCTGATGTGTTCTTCTTCTTTCTTCTATTCTAATATTCTTTCTTTCTTTTCTCACCCTCTAAATTCTTTCTCATGACAATCCGGGATTCGATACTTGGGTTTTTGGCAAGTAATATGGGTTTAGGTAATATTGTCAAAGACTCAAGCGTCGAGCTTTTTCCCCAGGTCGTCACAGTGGTATCAGAGCTGTTGGTTTAGTGATAACCTTGGCTCTGTGGCGTGACTCAATAGAGATGGGGTTAGCAATACCCTAGATTGAGTTTGAGTGTATATATGAGAGCGCGTATTTGTGATTTGATATAAAATTATTTTTGAAATTATTTTTGCCCAATCTATTTTATAATATAATAAAAGTAATGATTATTATATTACGGGCAATCATTTTGATTTGTTAATGTTGATTGTATGATATGTGTGGATGATGTGATTGCATGAATATCAACCTGAATATGAATCGACTTGGTTGAAACCAATCTGAAATAAATAATTCGAATAAATCAATCAAGATAAATAAAATTGGAATGGATAATTAAAGAAATAAATAATTATAACCTCGTATGGATTGAATTGTGTGTAAAATGGGTTGGTATGGATGATATGGATATTTTGAACATAACTGACACTTGTTTAGGGACTAATGAGTTCATTTGAGTTGAGAACAGGTGCAGAAGTGCCAACTCAGCTTTAAAATCCATGCAAGAGAAAATTCTGGAGTTAATTGGATCCAGTTAAAATAAGAGCTGCATAAATTAAGCAAGCTCGAGTATAAATTATCGCATATCGCGTAATAGCGCTCGCAAAAAGGTACGTCTAGAAAATATGAAATTTTGGTTTTTATTTGGATTTTGGAATTTGATTTTTGAATTTTTCCGACCATGAGAGTCAATGTATATATTTCTTGAACCTGCAATATTGCAGATGTCCTCCGTGCAGGGGAGACTCTGCCAAATTTTTTCCAAAATTTAGGGTGCTAGAAAATTTTCAATTTTTTTGTTGATAAGTATAAATTTGTTTTCGATGTAGAAATTATTTGGATTGATTTTGATTAGAGATTTAGAAAGTGATGATTTTAATTTTAAAATAGATTATTGAAATATGATGGGTTTGTAGCATACTTCTTACCTTAGCAATTTCGAGGACGAAATTATTTTAAGGGGGAAGGAATGTAACGACCCAGATTCTAGCCATTTAATTTAATATTTAATTTTGGTTTAAATATTGAATTTGAATTTAAAATGGTTTGAATTTAATAAATTTGAATATTATATTAGTTTATTTAATATAAATAATGATTTAATTTCGAAATAGTCAAAATTGGCTGAATTTGCAATATTATGTGATTTGGTAATATAATATGATTTATTTAAGTTTATATTTAAATTTATTTACGATTTCGTTTGTAAGCGTTATTTGAACGTTTAAATTATAATTTTAATTATATAACGAGCTGCAGTGGCGCGGTAGTTCGCAATACGGCGTTTTGAATTTCAATTGGTCGTACAGGATCCGATATAAGTCGGATTTCTGTGAAACGAGAAACGTTAGAACCGTACTGATGATAATTTTCATATAAAAGAGAAAAATTCAGATTTCATGTTATAATTTGTTATTTATGGCCAAATCAAATTTTCAAATAGTCGCTATGAAAATCGTTATTTAAAATATACGCGTTAAAATGGTCGTTTTGCAAACGGACTGAGATTTCGACGAAATCAGTTTCATTAGAACCGTAACGTTAAATTATTGTACGGTGTTGAATGGCGTGGCAAACCGATGTCGTATGTGGCCACGGTAGCCATAAACGCTCGTTCATTTTCTATAACATGAATTAAATTAATAAAAGGAGATTTGAGGGTAATTTGAACAAACGATGAAATTAAGCCACGAAACCAATTCCGTTGAGTTCGTATCGTTGATTAGAGTCAGGATAGATATATAGTTTGTTATTTTTGGAGATCGGCTAATTTGGTGTCCGAAATGGCATTGCGATGCGCGTAAAAATAGCCTACCGGGAAAACGATCTCAGAATGCGACGAAACTGGTGTCGTTGGGTTCATATTGAAAAATTATTTTAGGATATTAAGGTTTCAAGTTGATCAGATTTATATAATGATCGTGAAAAATTAAAATGTGTATTTATTTCTGGTTTTATAAAGGGAATTTTTTCAAACGAAGTCGGAATTCGACGAAACTTGTCCCATTGGGACCGGAATACCTTTTTACACTGAGATTGATTTTCTTATCAGTAGACGGAAGTCGTCTGTGATGATTTTGGGATGTTACTTCACGACGAAGTATCGTTTAATAATAGAATAATATAAAATATCGTCCATCACCTCATGGAAATATCTTTTGTTGCCTCACATTAAAATATGTCCGCTCCGACACTTCTTTTCAATTTATGTGGCATGTGCGATCTGAGACTCCGACATTTTGTTCTGTCTTTTCCTCTACAGACCGTGATGTTCTATTTTAATTAATTTATAAATTCCTTGGCACCCACGAAACTTTTTCCTTGGCACCCACGTACTGAAACTTGGCTCCCACGGAGTCTGTTGGTATTTATATACTTGGGCTCCTCATTCTTTCTTCAACGTAACAAATTCTGTTCCTTTTTCTTTTCGGAAATAATATAAAAAATAAAAAAAGAGGACAGTATCGATCTGCCTATATAAACAACGCAAGTTTTCTATCTCCATCTTCCCATGAACTCGCGAGTGCTCTCTCTTCACACGGGTATGCTTTGGGTTGGCTCGATCCAAACATTGATCGCTAAAAATTTTGCCTGCGTCCGTTAGGAGGGCATACAGACGGTGATGGGATGTTCCGGTGAACTAGTGGCTCGTGGGTGGTCTGCAGCTGACGATTGAATGGGAGAAGGAGGAACCGGTAACAGCGTTGGGTTCGCTGGAGAGGGTTGTTGGAGCTGGCGCGGGGTCTTTGTGAGTTTTCGGAGGCAGTCACTGTTGAGTTTTCAGGAGGCAGAACTCAGAGTTTTCAAGAGTTTGGGTTCTGCAAAGAGGTAACAGACCATCGTAGTTTTGCTTGCTGGAAACATGGTCTCGTGAAGTGGGAGGTGTGGCGATAGTCAGGGGGATTCTCGAACTATATACATGCGCCTGTTTGCATGTTTTAAAGAAGGGGGGCCGCAAATTTCTGGACAGGAAGTATGTAGTTGAAGGAAAAGCAAAAGAGGAATGGGGTCACGGATAATGAGGGTGGTTGGGCTTGCATGGGTTCCGGGCGGTGCAGAAGTGTGGTTCACATGAATATAAATGAGGAGGAGACGAAGTATATGGAGGCGGCTGAACTATTGGAGCGTTGGGCTTTTGCAAAAGTTGTGGGCTCGGAAGGGTATCGGTTTGCAAAAATCAAAAGAAGAAAGAGAGAGAAGTGCGTTGAGTGTAAAGTTTGGAAGGGGGCGTCGTTTGTTTTGTGCAGACGTAAAAGCTGATGAAGGAGAAAATGATATAACGTGGAGTTCCTGAAGCACTTAAAGGAAGAAATGGGCTCAGGAAAGAAAGAAGACGGTTTGAGCTGATCAACAGGAGAAAACGCATATTAAAGAATCTGGCGTGGACCATTTTATTACTAAGGTAATTATAACACATTCATTAGTTTTAAGGTTAAGGTGGTTAAGGTAATTATTAAGCTAATTAATTAACGATAAGGTGCAATTTATTTAATATATATCGTTCTTTTTAAATAGAATTGCATAGTGTTGATCAGCTTTATTTTACGAAAGAAAGAGGTAATTAACACTGTAGTTAATTAATGTAAACTAATTTTTAGTTAGATACTTAATTTAATTAAGGATCATGGTTAATATTAAAATTAATTCAATTTAGATCAAATTTTGTAATACGCATAACTTTTGCAGTTATTAACGGATTTTGACGAGACAAGCACCGATGGGTTCATATCGACGGTGCCGACGTATACGAGCTGAAATAAAAGGATTTTGAGACAACTGAAATTTATATAGTCTCAGAACGATAATGCGGCGCAACACCATCAGAAAACGAAAGAAAGGTGAGTTAATTCTCACACTTCTGAAATACTGTGATTCGTTAAATTCATATCATCAACCTTTATCATTTATTGGCTGAATGGATGCTATGGTTGCTATGGTTGATTTTATTTAATTATTGGTTGATTGTTTGTTCGTGTTTATAAATTGGTTGTTCAAATATATGACACCTCTTATATCAGTGTTAAACGATATTATAATTGTTGTGCTGGGAAGAACAGGTTGGAGGAATCCAACCGGATGCCTCAAATTAATCGTATATTGTTTATTGATTCATATTGTTGAATATGAATTGTTATTTAAGGATATTTTATTTTGTTTAGTTATCAATGGTTGAATGGACGTTGGTTGTTAACTCTGATGGTCGTGTTTTAAATCAACAATCAGTGGAATTGACAGTAGATGGTATGAAACCATCGTTGATATGTTAATTCGCCGTCAGGCGATTAACGTATTTTAAGTATTAAATTATTATTTTAAACTAAATCGAAGTTTTAAATTTTATTCAAATAAATGGATATTTATAACCTTGTTTATAAAGAAACTATTGAATAGTTGTTATTTATAAAAGTAATTATTCTTAAGGACTTATTAAGGAGATTAACTAAACCGTTTTAGTTAATAATGAAGTAATAAGCTTTTACTTCAACAAATGATTGAGTTAGCGATTTAGTTAATTATTTTTTTAATAATTCAAGTTATTACTTCTTAAATAGAATTCATTTAAGACTAAAGTGAAATGAAAGGAACATATGGAAAGGGATTTTATAATCCAAATTTAGTAAACGAGTTATGAAAGAGTTTTTTTTTTAAAATAAAGATTTTTGTCGAGTTGGAAATTAAAAAGAGGAATTGTAAAACTTGTGAATGGAAATGCTTATTAAAGTAAAGAAGTTAATAAGAATTTGAATTATAAAGTTCAACCATTTGTTTTAATGATGTGAAAAAGGATTTTGGGATAAAGTATTTGTAAACAAATCCAAGTTATAGGAGAAAGGGTTTGAAGTTAAAACGAGGCAAGGGCTTTGAGTAAACATTTTACTTAAGAACCAACTTAAGTAAATAGCATAATCAAAGTGGATTTTGAAAGGTTATAGGGATAGAAATGTTTGAATATAAGAAATGGGAAAAAGATTTATGTTTATGAAAATCCCAAGTTTAGATTATATAAATGAAAAGAGTTAAGGAAATAAATGATGGATGAAATTATATCAATATTTTCAGAATTTAAGGAAGAATAAAGAGAAGTGAGAATAAACGAGATATATTATTTCCAAATGGCGAAACAAAAGATAAGTTGGTAAGCGAGTTAAATGGAATCGACTTTAAGTCAAGAAAATGATTTCAAATGTTCGATAAAGAGTTTAATGAATGATTTTTAAAATGAGAACGTGAGTTGCCAATATACTTGACCATACTGGTTTGACGTTGATAGTTAAAACACCAAACTATCAACGAAATATTGTATTGGACCTTTTTGACGTGTTGTTTCGAAGAGACCGGGATGGGAACTAGACCCAAAACCACTTCGACTCAACGTTACGTATGAAGTTAACTTGCGATGGAATGAAGATGGAGCAAGTGAAGGCCGTGGATATTCAAAACGGAAGGACTACTTATAATCTTTGGTCTGTTGCCAAAGATATACTGTGGTTCGGTCGTGGTCGAAATCAACGGATTTGCAAGGACTTCTCGCTACTGATCCATGGGGTGATTCCTATATTGGATGCAGTAGGAGAGTACCTTCGGTTCATCCTGTTCCTGGATGACTTGTATGGATGAGTGTCTGACAGAGTATTTCCAAAGGGATCACGTACGTTGATTTCTTCAAACGTACTATAGTTGGTGGCGGAGAGGGGCACCTCTCTTAGCTTAACTATTAGAGTATTTTTGTGGACGTCAATTAGTGGTATCCAGCGGATTTGACGATGTGGCATTCAAAGTGAATGGTGGCTAGATGACTACAAAAGTCGATTCTAGCCTCAAGCCTCAGCAACCGGGAAATGACAAAAATCGGGCAGATAACATGGCTATGTGGGTCACTCCCATTAGGGTGTATAATCACCTATCTAGAGAAAATCCATTTGTTTCTTTAATCTATATTTGATGCTGTCCCTTTTCGGGAGGTGGTTGCTGATCCCAACCGTCAGTGATATACATTCGATACACTCAAGCGAAATGAGTGGTCGGTCATATGAGGGCCGGGTTGCAAGACGTTCTTGTTGAACCCAGTGTATTTGCCTCTAGAGATACACGTTCGGAAGGTGGTCCCATACCTTGTCAAGTTGGAATCCAATATCCAATAAGTGCCCGCAGTTTTGGTTTGTATACTATATATAGGGAGCGTGAGATGCAAGCTTTCCTCTAGATTGATATTTATTTGTATTTAGACACTATGATAATAGCAGATCAAAGTATGATTTCAAAAACGTTTTGGGTTATAGTAAGGTAAAAACCGTCCGTGTTTATGTGTGGACTGGTCTTACTATTATCCTTTGATTTCATAAAGGATTTTCCAAAGTTAAACAAGTTGTGTGTGTTGTGAATTTATCACTGATAGTATTCCAGACTGACCCGGTGTATTTTGTTTTAAATCAAATGTGCTCGGGTCAGACCGAGTATGTTCCAGGTTAGGTTCGCTTGGAGTTTCAGGAGCTGGAAGCAGGAGGCTTCACCGTTAGATACATAAAGTTATTTTTCCGCTGTGACTGATATATGTCGTACTCTGATGATTGGTATGTATATACAGTTCTTTTGTATAAAGGTATTTGATATTATATTTTATTCGTTCCGCTGTGAGATTCTGATGTGTTCTTCTTCTTTCTTCTATTCTAATATTCTTTCTTTCTTTTCTCACCCTCTAAATTCTTTCTCATGACAATCCGGGATACGATACTTGGGTTTTTGGCAAGTAATATGGGTTTAGGTATTATTGTCAAAGACTCGAGCGTCGAGCTTTTTCTCGGGTCGTTACAGCAACTTCCTACCCTCCTCCAATTTTTCACGCTCCTCCGCAGTCAAGAGGTCAGTCATAAGTTGTCGCTCGTCTAAGGTCCCAACTTCCACACCACGCAAGAAGGCCTCATACGGGACCAGCCTTTCCCAGGTTCTAGCCAGCTCGTGGGAATAGTCATTCATCCAAGAAATTCCACGGAACCTTAGGGCTTTTACCAGCATGTTCTTGATATCCTCCTCCACAGTCGAATACGCCCGGAACTCTGCATCCGCTAGCTCACTCTTCAGTTGCTGCACTTCTCTCAGGCGCTCAGCTTCCGACCCCTCAATGGTGCCCAACACATCTCGATTGTTGGCTTCCACATCCTCTTTCGCTTTCCTCGCCGCCTCAAGCTCCCTCCTTAGGCGATCGTTCTCAGCTTGCAAAGCCTTATTATCTTCCTGAAGCTGGAAGATGCTGGCGTTCTCCCTCTCCAACTCGATGCAGAATTGATCCACATCAGCCTTATCCTTCTTCAAAGTCATGTTCTGGGTGGTCAAGTCAGCTATGGTCTCTGTAAACATGGAGCGAGAATTATCCGCCTCCTGTTTGAGTGTCGCGTACCCCTGCTTCAACTCGGCTGAAAATCCACGAACTCCATGAGTCAGTATTCAAAGGTACGGGAGCAAATGACCCCCAACAAACAAAAAAAAGGAAAGAGGAAAACCCACCAATTTCGTTATTCAGATTGGCGACGGAAGTCTTCTCGGCATCAATGACTATTTGCTGATCCAAAAGATGCAAGTTCTTCACCCTGACCAGATCTGATAAATGATGGGAGTATTGGGTGAGCTCGTTGACCTGGTGATACGCGGCTTTCAAATGATTCCATATCTCTCCAGAGGCCCTATTGGGAGGCGGACGAAGATCGGGGAGAGATGGCAGCTCGTCAAAATAGAGTCGAGGGAAATGATGCGTCAAAAACGCTTTCTTCTCCTCCGGGGAAAGCTCTTGAACTTGGGATTCAGTCAAATCTTTTGTTTCTACCCTACGGCCTCGGCGGGTCGAATGGTGCCCCCTTCCCTTGGTTGTCTGAACAGGATCCGGCGGGACGGTGACGAACGGAGTCGCTAATGGCGTACGACTCAACCCTCCTAGATGAAGCCTCGAACCCCCACTGGACACTCGGATTGAAGGAGGAGGGGGAGGAAGAGTCATAGAAGACGAGGACCTATCTTGGTGACGACTCCCGCTACCATGACCTCGAGGTGGTGGGACATCGCCATACAGGCTAGCTCCCCTCCTGAAGGAGCCAATAAAAGCACTCTCGGGACGGCTGCGGTCTCCACGACCTAGCCCCCCGCTTCCTCTAGCCATATCACCTGTCAAAGGAACAACGCAAAGTCAGTCGAGTAGCACATGCAAGCGCTCTTTTATGCAGTTTAGTGTGTACAAGTGTGTGTCCTAAGTGCTCTCTCAACATACCAGGTTGTCCCTCAGTTGAAGGAGTTAGTCCTTCCGCGGCACGAGCTATATCCTCCATACTAGCTACGCTCGGCCACAAAGACAAGTCCACGAGAACCGCATCCAGACCAGCGAACTGATCTACTCTCTCAAGGGAGGCGGTAGCTTCTAGAGAGGTTGCAGGAGAGTGAGGACTGACCAACGCTTCTTCTCCTGCCCCTCCCATCGGGAGCGGGGTAGAAGCGTCAATAACTCCCTCGTCCTGAGCAACTGCCTCTGCTCTACTATCCTTGTCACCACTAACGCCCTCCTGAAACTTAACGACTTTCTTAGGCATGAGCTCGCTAGGATCCATCTTTCTCTTCAAAGCGGGGGCAGCAGGGCCTTCTGCTGCTTTCCCCTTAGGTACGCTACTCGCCACTGCAGGCCTAATTATGGCCCGGTTGACCGGAAGCAATCCAGCACGCCGGAGGCGATCTTGATCTACCACAGAATCTGTCATACGGGACCCCTCAGGGATAGCTCGCAAAGCATCGAGACGTTGCCGATACTCGTTGCCAATAGGTGCCTCGGGAGTCCCAGCCACAATAAAAAACTATGAGTCACAAAGCTCGGAAACTTCTGGAAAAAGAGGCAAAGATTAAAGATGCACACTTCCTTCTATCCATCTCCTCGCAAATCCGAGACGGCAACAAACAAAGAACCAATCTTGCTTAATCACCGACGGTATGGGCCACTTTCCAACAAAAAACTTAGTAGCTGGTGACGCCTCCAAGAACCATTGCGAAGACGATGCGCCAGTCGACCGTCTGAAATGGAAAAGGTACCGAATATCATCTCAAGTAGGATCCCGACGCAGAAACTATCGAAAGAGAACACAAGTGCCCAAGAGCGAAGAATAAAAGTTCGGATGCATCTATAAGGGTACAAGGCGGAATAGAATAACATTTCCCGTATAAAATCATTGGTCGGGGGCACGCACCCCGCAACGCAAGCATGTCGATTCCAAGAGTAAAGCCTTCTGGCAGCGCGTGAGCCCTTTCTCCCGATCCAGGGGCATGAGCCTCCCCCTCATGGATATTAAACCGCAAAGACAACTTTCTAATAGCCGCGGCATCCAAGCGCGATGGCACTGAATCCGGAGGATTGTCCAAAATGATCGCATCAGGGAGCATGTCAGGAGCCACTGGGGCATGCGGCTCACCACCCTCCATAATATCTATGTCTTCCATCTCGGAGTATACAATTGGATAATGTAACCTTGTAGTATGACCCCCGTGCTCCGACACCTCAGGCGAACTCCCTGTCTGAGAAGGAGTCGACCCTTCGTTAGTCTCAGGCTCGCTGCCTCTGGAGCTAGTGTTGTCCGTAGAGTCAGAAGTAGAAGCAGAAGAATTAGACGATGGCGCGGAAGCGTCGACTTCCAGAAGTTTCCCAGTCTGTGATCTTGTTTGCATGGCTCGCTATACTTCAATGTACCAGTGTTAGACATCGTAGTAAAATAACCTGTACCCCTCGTGTTGATAAAGATTAACAAGTGTGTGTGCAGTGCCATGCAAAGAATGAGAGCGCGCATAGAAACGTTAAAGATCTTTACAGTTCAGCCACAGTCCAGATATATGCTTTATCCTATGTGAAGGTTCTAAGTTCCCATCCGCGCAGTTATCAATGACAACAATGATACATTCATACAATCAAACAAACAGTGTATAAATTCGAGGATAGGCAGTCAGGAAATCAAAGTTCGAAGTGGCGAAAGCCGGCATTCTGGACAAAGCACAGCACTCAACCGGGCCCCGTGGCACGAAGTTTCCGAAAACACACGGGCCCGGGCACCTCGAAGGTTCGAACCCCTTGGCTCGAAAATTCGAACCGTAGTGGCTCGAAATTTCAAACCCCTCGGGTTCGAAAATTCGAGCCCTGGTGGTTCGAAGATTCGAACCCCAGGGGGGTCAAAGCCTCAAACCCGTCAGGGCTCGGAGATTCGAGCCCAAGGGCTTGGAATCTCAAACCCTACGGGGTTCGAAGATTCGAGTCCCCACGGGTTCGAATTTCCGAACCTCCCTTCGGGCACGAGACCTCGAGCCTCCTCCTCGCACCTCGACCTCCCTTCCCCTTCCCTCGACTCGACCAAGTCTTTTACCTCAGAAATTTTCAAGTCAAAGTGGTCGAGAATCGAAGTTTTCAGAACAATGGCAGTCGACGCGAAAATAGAAGAAGGAAGGAAAAGGAGGGGAGGGGCCTATATATAATGAAAAGAAGAAAACCTTTCATATTCCAAGTCTAGGCTCGAAATTCGAACCTGAGGGATCGAAATTTCGATCCTCTTGGGTTCGAAGTCTCGAACATATGGATCGAATTCTCGAGCCACCACAGTTCGATGATTCGAGCCTGTAGGGTTTGAAATTTCGAACCCCTCCGGTTCGAAATTTCGTATCCTCCCAAAAAAAAATCTCTCTTCCGCGTACGCTCATCTCCCGCAAAGGTCCCCGTTGCCCAAGACACATGATGATGGCACCATGCAGACACTTAGCTACGCAAACACGATACCAATCCAACAACACCTCGCTCACAATTCCACAACGAACGAGCCCGCCAACCGATACATTTTCTCCAATAACTTGCAGGATAAATCCGCAATCCAACTACCATCTCGACTTTCATTCCAAAGCACATCATGTCAAGACAAGGCGTCAAGACAAGATGTACTTTGGGGGGCAAATGTTAACCGGCCATTTGGTCCGGTCACTAAAAGTACTCAAGACACGCTCTACTCAACCCATCGCGTGAAGCCGGGGCCAAGGGCAAAACTCAGGAAGTGCAGAGGCAAGGACCGAAGAAAGATCCCGCCAGCAAGAACCTCACACCTTCGCCGCCACAATGCCGCGCCGACGGAGTCAACTAGCCTTAACAAATCCTCTCACCAAAATCCACTTCGCGCCCAGCCGAGTGCGAAATTTCGCACCTATTAGGTGTGAAATTTCGCACCTTGCCCAGGTGCGAATTTCCGAAGGCCAATTGCAGGAGGCGCGAATTTCTGGAAGATGGTCCTCATTTCTACCTACTTCTACCTAACCACTTCCTATAAATACCCCATTGCCTCACACTTCAAAGGAGGAGAATTCTAGAGCTTATAGACCTCCATAAAGCTTCATTAATGGCATCTCCTCTTTGAGAAAGAAGGAGGACAAGATTATCTTTTTCTTTATTATTCAATATATGATCATTATAACATCATATATCATGAAGCATGAATGTAATGAGATATCGTGAGATAGTCTCAACCTTGTAATTTCTTCCAAGTGATTAATAATATTCCAACGACTCTTCAAAGTGGACGTAGGCCCTTACTGAGGCCGAACCACTATAAATCTCTTGTGTTATTTACTGCTTATGTTTGAAATATGTTCTTGTCTGTGCGACCATATTTATAATTCCTAGTAATTGGGAATCTTTGGTGTTTGCAACATTTTTTGCCGTCAACACACACGTCCCGCAGCAAATCCCAATCATGAAGTGAACTCGTCGGTTCTCATATGGATCATGAGTTCTAACTTCCTATTCAGACTACCTTTGCATCTTGGATTTTGGTCTCTTCCCGTTTGTGGCTCTTCAATTCATAAATCCAAGCTTCCACCCATGTCCATGCTTCGGTTCGCAGTTCGTGACTTTTTCCTCGGTTCGTGGGTGAGGGCGGCTCATGGAAGCATGCTCCTCTGGTTCGTGACACACATCTGGTCGTGGAGGTAACCGGTTCATGACTCGTGCAGGTAGGCGGCTCATGGGTGCTTCGGTTCTTATGCCGGGTCGGATCGTGGAATCCAAGCGCGAGACTTCTGGTTCAGGGTCAAGCTTCACGGTTCGGTTCGTGATCTCCTGATGGTGGTGTTGGAGCAGTTCGTGGCCTCCTAGTCTCGAGCGGGTCGAGACGTGGCATGTGCTTCACGAATGGGTCTATGACCAATTTCCTGCAACTTTTCCAGCGAGCTATTTACGCCATACGACGGTGTTTTCGACCATTCTAACTTTACTAAGCAATCACAAAGCATACCATATAGTAATAGAAACATGTATAATCAACCATAAACACCAAAACAATGATATAACATGTTAATATGGACCAAACATACCCAAAATCCATGTTATCCCCTTAATCATGATTTAACCATACGATTAGCAAAACATGTCCAAATTAACCCAAATTTATAACAGAGGCATAAAATAATATTTTAGAATTTTATAAATTTTTCCATATTTTTCTGAGCCATAATTTCGCTAATTATCACTAATCACCCCTAATTAGCCGTAATTAGTGAAAAACAATGCAAATCACTCACCTTAATCACAAATAAAACTTTAGATCTAAAACTCTACTGATTTGGGTCGAATTCATTTGCAACACAGCAGCTCCAACTCTGATTTGGTGTTGATTTGCCTTGATTTGATGTTGATTAGGCTAATATATGCCTAAACGATGATTTGGGGGTGATTTAGAAGGTGGAGGCCATTGTTAGGGTTGAAGAGAGGTAAGTGGTGGCTGTAAAAATGAATAAAAATGGAATTCCCTAACCCTATCAGCCCTCTCATAACCCTAGTCCCGAAATGGGTTATGGGCCTAGTTGCTAATCACTCTAATTAGGCCCGGTTAAGCTGTTTTTCACCTTGTAAACCTTATTTCAGCCATATCTCCCAAAAGGTAAGTCCGTTTGACACATGTGACCACTCTATGGAAAGGAACCATCATTCGAATTCAATGGAAGTGCTTTCAGGTTAAAACTCCTTACTAATCAAAAGTTATATGCGAAACAAGATTCGCCAGGGGCAAAATAGTCATTTAAAAATCGGCAAAAATCGTGAACGTGGAAAATGACCCCAATAGCCGTTCCCCAAAGTTACACGACCATATGACCTCATACGAAAATGAAATAAATATTCTACGATCCTCCGATGCATAGAATGCGGGTCGTTACATTCTCCCCCCTTAAGAAATTTTGCCCCCGAAATTCCTTAACTAAGAAAACAACAATCGGTTTTGCAGGCCTATCAACCATTTACAAACAACCAAACATACATAGCAACATAACAAGTCTATCCTAGCATGCAGTTCACTAACAAGGGGATAACTAAATGGTCATTAAAATCTTACCCAGTAAAGAGTTCTGGATATAACTTCCTTATGCTCTCCTCTGTTTCCCATGTACAGTCATTCTCGTTATCACCCCACTGGACCTTGACTAGTTGCATTGTCATCCTTCGAAGTTGCTTTGTATTGTACTCGACAATACGGATCGGCCTGCGGTTCCCAGCCGCCTCGGGTTCTACTTCGATGTCATCCAATTGATCCGGTGAAATAGTCATATCGGGGTCGTGCACGAACTTCCTTAAATGGGAAACACGAAATACATTGTGAACTCCTACCATCTTGTCAGGTATCCAACTTTATATGCTAAATTCCCATTTTTCTTGAGAACTGGAAATGGACCAACGAATCTTGGTGCTAGCTTGCCTCTCTACCAAATCGAATCACGCTCTCTACGGAGAAATCTTGACAAACACCAAGTCGCCAACGAAAATTTTTAAATCTCTTCGCCTCTGATCAGCATAACTCTTTTGCCTATCTTGGGCAGCCTTCATTCGTTGTTGGATAACCTTGATCTTGCTTGAAGTTTCTCTTATCACATCCGGTCCAAGCACAAATTTCTCACCGGTTTCTACCCAACGTGATGGTGAGTTGCACAGTCTTCCATATAAAACTTCAAATGGAGCCATACCAATACTGGACTGATAACTATTATTATATGCGAACTCCACTAGATGCAAATGGCCATCCCATGATCCACCAAAATCCAATATACAAGCTCTTAAGAGATCCTCCAATATACGATTCACCCTCTCTGTGTGACCGTCGGTTTGAGGATGGTATGCAGTACTGAGATGTAATTCTGACCCTAAAGCCTCTTATAAGCTCTTCCAAAACCCGCTAGTAAACAACGGATCTCGGTCGCTCACAACACCTTTGGGTACTCCATGAAATCTCACTACTTACTTCATATATAACTCTGCTAACTTAGCTGTTGTTCTATTCGACTTGACGGGTATAAACCTTGCACTCTTGGTTAATCGCTCCACAATCACCCAAATGTTATCACGTCCCGATCTAGTCCTTGGTAACCCATCAATGAAATCCATTGAGACTTGTTCCTATTTCCATTTTGGAATTTCCAATGGTTGCATCAAACCACTAGGCTTCTTTTGCTCTGCCTTAACTAGCTGGCAATTCATGCATTTGGATATAAACTTCACAACGTCTCTTTTCATCCCTTCCCAGTAGTAGGTCTGCTTCATGTCTTAATACATTTTGTTACCGCCAGGATGTATAGTCAGTTTTGAGTGATGACATTCTCTAAGCACTTCATCTCTCAATCCATTAACATTGGGCACAACTAGTCTCGCATTCTTTCTTAGCCATCTTCCTCGATCAAGTCCATACTTGTTCATCTTCTCACTGTTGATGCCCATCTTTACCTTGGAGATGATTTCCAATAGATTAGGATCGTCCCTCTGACTGGAACCAATCCGCTCAATCAAAGTCAGTCTGATTGTCTAACTTGCTAACATTTCTGGATCCAATCCATACTTACGTCTAAGATCATATCCCACGATATACTCCAACTGCTTCCATTCAAGAAACATAGCATCTAAACTTTCATGTATCCTATTCAATGCATCAGCTATCGCACCTAGTCCGGTAGCACAGGCATCCGTGTATGCCGTCATCTCTTCATTGTCTATTACCGGAATCCTACAGGTGATAGTCTACTCAAGGGAAAAAAATAGGAACAAACAAAGCAACCATAGCATCCACCAAACATGTCCCATCTATCAACTGCTAAAGCAATAAATACGTCAATACCTACCTAACTGGTCCAACCAATCCCAAGGTTAATGGAAGCCCCGCCTTCATACAGACTACCGTACGTCCAACGTACGTTTATCCTCCAAGGATAACTAGATCACATCCAACGGATCCAAGGTAACGGACATCCCCAGATACCCCTGCTTCGAGTCCGCCTAGAACAATCTAAGTATCGACGATTTTTTGGTACTCCCATCAGAAGAGCTACCCACATACTCTGACCTAGTCTCGAGTATCCATTACTGACAAATCTCAAGTCCAACATGAGTCGTCTCTCTATTCGTTGCGTCTCCAAGATCAACGAACAACCATTTTTCTTTTACGAGTTCAAGTCCAACTTGAATCGTCCTAGCCTTCGTTGCATCTCCACGATCAACGAGCACATCTTATCCCTTCGAAGTTCTACCATTCTTGAACCAAAGAGAACATCAACATAGGGTCCTAAACAATACATTACCTTGCAGCTCCCTCAAGTCCCACTCGAGTCATCTCCTAGCCCTATCGAATCCAACTCCGGGCAGTCCATACCAGTGAACGGTCTTATCCTGCCATGGCTGCACATCACTCCTCGAGTAAGCCGAATATCATTTAATGGAAATCACAACAACTACTTATATCTCATGCAAATCGTCCTAGTCGAACACGATATTCCCTAAGCATAAGCCCCAAAAGGCCTAAACCAATATCAGATAAGCACTCAAGAAACATCTCCTCCGAATTCAGACAATCTACGTGAGATGATACTAGCAAATCAACTAAGCAATCACAAGCAAAATACATCCATGACTCGATAAGACCACATTACAACAATCATGCAATGACTGGTCGAAACACCTATCGGGTTCGTCACAACTAAAGGTCTATCGACTATCTCAGGTTCCAATCCCAACTTATCTACCAGGTCACTAGATATGAAGAAATGGGATGCCTCGCTATAAAAAAAGCTAGAACAGAAACAACATAAATAGAAGGCATACCTCGAATAATGACGCCCTTTCCCTTCTCCGCCGCAGTTGGGGCATTCGACGAAGAAGGAACAACGTTGATAGCATATGCTTTCACGGTCTGCTTCTCTTTAGGGTGTTGCGAGCAATTATCCTTGTGATGTCCCACTTGGCCCCAATTGAAGCACTTACTTTCCCCAGGCTTTTCCTGACAATCTCTAGCATAGCGGCCCTTCTTGCCACAACTAAAGCACTCTGTATCTTTTTCTCCTTCTTTTTCTGACCATCCTTGGTCTGACTCTGCTTCCTTTTATTCTGAGAATTATTCTTGCCTCCACCGCCCTCCACCGCTTGCCTGCGGCTTTGGCCCCTCTGCAGATGTAACAACGACTTCAGCCTTGGGCTTGGGATAAAGGCTTTCTGATCTCAATGCTTTTCCAACAATCGATTCAAAAGTCTCATCAATATGGTTTATGAGCCTTTTCTCCAAGTACTGATCTAAGCCTGTTATGAACTTCTCATTCTTCTTCTCGGTAGTATCAGTAAGGGATAATCCATACTTCGATAAAGTATTGAATTCGGCAATATACTCTGAGACTGTCATACCATCTGCTTAAGTTTTAGAAATTTCCTAAACAATTCTGATTTCTGAGCAGTTGGGATAAACTTGTCACTGAATCGGGCCTTAAATTGATTCCATGTAACTTGATCCTCAGGAGTAGTTGCCTTAATAGCATTCCACCAATTCATTGCCCGTCCTTGCAGTTGACGTGATGCTAGCTTTCTCTTCACTGCATCATCGATCCCTAAGTCCTCGAAAATGCACTCACAACTATTGAGCCAATCTTGGACATCCGTAGCTGATTCCGTTCCGTGGAACGGCTTCCCACCAAGACTAGTGAAATCCTTGCAAAGGTTGGCGAAATCGGCCCTAGGCGCCTGCACCGCTGCACCACCACCATTTGCAGCATTAGGAACTGCTCCTTGCACATCCCTAAGCATCTCTCTCATGAAGTCAGTAAACATCGTCCTCCTATTGGCCCCTGAAACAGTATTCCTCGTATATCGGCTCATTGTTCAATCTGTAAAGAGAAAATGATTAACCATCTCTTCAATGGTGCCAGTGCAGTGCGACTTCATCCTTAGATACACTAATAGTATATATATATATATCTTTCGAAAACGCAAAATATAACAAATACACGCTCTCATATACGTACTATCTCTCCCTGGTGTCTTTCCCTAGGTTAACTACGCAACCTAGAGCTCTGATACCAAGTGTGACGGCCCGCTCGGCACCAGCCGACATTTCCAATGAAAGTGCGTTGTGCCAATGCCCGACTAGCACGGGATGGCCGCCAAAGAAAAGGAAATTGAACTAACAAGGGACCTGTAGAATGTCTCATGATGCATAGGATAAAATATAATAATAACATAACTTTGACATAAAACAGGCGAGACAGTGCATAAGCTGAAAACCAAACAATCATAGCAGCGGAAATAAAAAATACAGCTTATCATCCAAACTAACATTATTACAACTTTGAAATACTGTCTCTAAAGCAAAAGAAAGAGGTACACTACTAATGCCCAAAGTAGTAACTAGCAACAACTCAGGGAGATTATATATACATATATATATATATATCATATGTAAAAGCCTCCTGCTCGTTTCCGGTACAACTACTCGTGCATAATCACCTGAGCTGTCTCTAGCCTGTCCGTTTAAGAGCACACAGGGTAATAAGAAGAGACATAAAACTCTGGGTTAGACAAAAATCTGGTATGAGCGATAAGCAGCAAAGCAGAACAATAACAGGTATACATAACCATACCTAAACCTGGACCTGCAACCAAAGGGTTAGCACAACAGGATGTACAATACTCTAAGGTGACACTAACATATGGTGTAAAGATACGGGGGAGGGGTGTGCATGTCATAGTGATGTCAAACAATCAAGCATAGCAACCATCCTCACATCTCTCACTCAGTGCGTAATGCATACGATATCCACTGCTTTGACCACCCAAATCTTTTGCTATGATCACTCTGCCCTATGGAGTCATGATGGCTCCACTACACTGATCCATAGCCACTAATTCATCTCTCAGTGGTGAACTAAAGTTATGGATATCGATAACCCCTTTGCACACGTCCCGCAGTAAAGCCCAATCATGAAGTGAACTCGTCGGTTCTCATATGGATCCCGAGTTCTAACTTCCTATTTGGACTACCTTTGCATCTCGGATTTTGGTGTCTTCCCGTTCGTGGCTCTTCAGTTCATAGCTCCAAGCTTCCATTCATGTCCATGCTACGGTTCGCGGTTCGTGACTCATACAGGTAGGGGGCTCGTGATTTCTTCCTCGGCTCGTGAGTATGGACGGCTCGTGGAAGCATGCTCCTCTGGTTCGTGACACACATCTGGTCATGGAGGTAACCGGTTCGTGACTCGTGCAGGTAGGCGGCTCGTGGCTCTACTCGTGGGTGCTTCGGTTCGTACGCCAAGTCGGATCGTGTAATCCAAGTGCGAGCCATCCGGTTCGGGGTCAAGCTTTACGGTCTGGTTCGTAATCTCCTGATGGTGGTGTTGGAGCGGTTCGTGGTCTCCTAGTTTCGAGCGGGTCGGGTCGTGACATGTGCTTCACGAACGGGTCTATGATCAATTTCCTGCAACTTTTCCAACGAGCTATTTACGCCATACTACGGCGTTTTCGACCATTCTAACTTTACTAAGCAATCACAAAGCATACCATACAGTAATAGCAGCATGTATAATCAACCATAAACACCAAAACAATGATATAACATGTTAATATGGATCAAACATACCCAAAACCCATGTTTTCCCCTTAATCCCTTAATCATGATTTAACCATACGATTAGCAAAACATGTCCAAATTAACCCAAATTTCTTACAGAGGCATAAAATAATATTTTAGAATTTAACATTTTTTCCAGATTTTTCTGAGCCATAATTTCACTAATTATTACTAATCACCCCTGATAAGCCGTAATTAGTGAAAAACAATGCAAATCACTCACCTAAGCCACAAATAAAACTTTAGATCTGAAACTCTACTTATTTGGGTCGAATTCTTATGCAACACAGCAGCTCCAACTCTGATTTCGTGTTGATTTGCCTTGATTTGATGTTGATTAGGCTAATATATGCTTAAACGGTGATTTGGGGGTGATTTAGAAGGTGGAGACCATTGTTAGGGTTGAAGAGAGGTAAGTGGCGGCTGTAAAAATGAATAAAAACTGAATTCTCTAACCTTATCATCCCTTTCATAACCCTAGTCCCGAAATGGATTATGGGCTTAGCTGCTAACCACTCTAATTAGGCCCGGTTAAGCTGTTTTTCACCTTCCAAACCTTATTTCAGCCATATCTCCCAAACGGTAAGTCCGTTTGACACATGTGACCACTCTACGGAAAGGTAAACCATCACTCGAATTCAATGGAAGTGGTTTTTAGTCAAAACTCCTTACCAATCAAAAGTTATAGGCGAAACAAGATTCACTAAGGGCAAAACAGTCATTTAACAATCGGCAAAAATCGTGAACGTGGAAAATGACCCCAATAGTCGTTCCCCAAAGTTAAACGGCCATACGACCTCATGCGAAAATGAAATAAATATTCTACGATCCTCCGATGCATAGAATGCGGGTCGTTACACAACATGCTTAATTTTAGAGAATCGTGGAAATACGATGAACTTTTATTTCCATGAATTTGCTATTAAAATTAAGTTTTTGTTTAAGCATTTTATTTTCCTCAACAAGAACTTTGGAGAGCTTTACCATCAAATTTTGTTTCTCAGTTGATAGCTCGAAGTACATAGAATTAGAAAGAATGCCAGAACGGATAATGTGAAGACTGACTCTAATATCAGAAGAAACTCTAGACCCATCACCAAAGTGGAAGAATGCCAGAACGGATAATGTGAAGACTGACTTTAATATCAGAAGAAACTTTAGACCCATCACCAAAGTGGAAGATGTCCAGTTCTTTAATTTGACATTCAGATTCTTAAGTTTAACTTGCAAGGTATACTTAGGATTCCCAACAACAAAATTATTCCATCTATTTTCAAAAATATAAACAAAGTAAGGCTGATCAGCTTATAAGACACACTAATTTTAGAATTGGCACCGCTTATTGTCTAACAACCAAATTTAGCAATCTTAAGATAAATAGGGAGATGGGTAACAAACTAGTTTTAAAACCAAGAGAGGCGATTTTAACAGCATTTAATTAGCATAGAGCAGTTCGATCGATCAAACTCATAAGATACACCATTACACAGATCACAAGAAAGGGGAAGATTAGAGCTTACTTCCCTCCTTATTTGAACTTCAACTATTTGATATATAATATGATACTCCTTTTTCCGTGTTTATTTTTTATCTTTTATTTCTATGTATATTATTTTTCATCTTGATTATAATGAATGGGCCAACATTTCGATATGCAGAACTTTTTATCATTTTAGGTACTTTTCACTTTTTACATCGTTTGAAAAATATTGATATTTTATGGCATGGCTCTTAATTTCCCCCATCTTCGTAAGGTCCTCGTTAATCTTGGAGGAAAACTCTTTCTCGGAACCGAATGATTTCTCGGAGCTAAGTCATGGCTATTGGATTGTGACCGTATATTTAAGGCTACTTTATGGGAAGACTAGTTGAAAAGAAGAGTAGTCGCATGGCATCTCAGAGGCGAGGCATTGGAATGGTGGATTATGGTCTTTGAGGAGAAAAAGGGTATAATATTCACTTGGGACGAATTCAAGGCCCGATTCGAGATTATGTTTTTACCCAATTCCAAAGTGAGTTTGCAATTAGAGAAGTTCATCCAATCAAGCAAGGAGGGTCTTCTGGGAGTATCTCGATAAATTTATGGAGTTGTCGAAGTTTGGGAGGGGTCTTGTGGATGCGCTAACGAATGAGGCATTGTGGTTTGTTAAGTGACTCAATTCCCCTCTCAAAGAGACGTTGTTGGCTTAAGTGTCATTTGGAGCAACATTTGAAGTTCTTGTGGAAACTACTATTTTTTACTCTGCGAAGAAGAGAAGGAGATTGAAGTAAAGAGAATGAAGGTATCTCGAAATTTGGAAATAATAAGAAAAAAAGTTTTTTTATTAAAGAAGAGAAGGAATGGAACGTTCAAGAAGGATATTAAAAAATGTGGGAGGTGTCATAAGAAAGTCCATGAGGCCAGGGACTTCATAGTTAATCTGATGAAGCATGAATGCAAGGTAAAGTGTTATCATTGCCATAAACAAGGACATCTTGCTATAAATTACCCAAAGCTTAAGGGAGGACCAAGTGGGTAGAACTACTCTTTGGAAGTAGTACCCCTACAGAGTTAATTATCGAAGGATCAAGGAAAGCTAGCATTTGAAGGTATTGTTTTTATTTTAAGGGCTTCTGTCTGTATCCTATTTGAGCAGCTCATTCCTTCATAGCTGGGAACGTAGTAGTTTTCGTGAAACTTCCTACTTCTATCGTTGGTAGACCGATATTGGTTTTAATCCTATCAGAGGAGCTATGCAACTCCGGTTGATTTGCAAAAACCTAGCACTATACATTGACGATGTTGATTTCTTGTGTAATGCGTATGTTTTGAATTTTGAGGGGTTGGGACTTATTTTAGGGATGGATTGGATATCATATTATGCGGTTATCCTTAACTGCGATAGGAAAATCTTTTGCTTAAGGAGTTATAGAGGTCGTAGTTTAGTAATCCTTTGTACAGTTAAAAATATAAGGGATTCGACCTTGTTACACTCTTTATCTTCTAATTTGGATGGGCCATCCGCAATACCCATTGTTTGTGAGTTCCTTGATATCCTCGAGGAAGTAATGGAACTTCTGCTCGATAGAGAGATCACATTTAGGATAGATCTCGAGAAGGATGCTAGACTAGTTGTGTTGTTATTGAGGCATATGGCTCCTAAAGAAAGATGGAAATTGGATAAGCAGATTTCAAAATTATTATAGAAAGGATTCATCTAATGGAGTACCTCAAAGTAGGGAGCACTCTTGGTTTTTATTATTAAGTCCATGGATCTTAAGGTTGTGCATCAACTGTAGAGAGCTGAATAAGTTAACCAAGAAGGATAGGTATCTTTTGCCTAGAATAGATGACCTATTTGACCATTTGGGAGGTACCAAAGTCTTTCCTTAGTTGTACCTAATAACATGATTCCACCATTTAAGAACTTCTGAGCAAAGCTAACCTAAGATGGCATTTAGGACGCCTGACGGTTTGTTTGAATGGAAAGTGATGCCTTTTGGATTGAAAAATGCCTTTGCCTTCTTTTTGGGTTTGATAAGTAGAGTGTTTAGAGGCATTTTTAATAAGATAGTCGTGGTGTCTATTGAATGACATACTTATATTCCCTAAGGATTATATAGAGCATGAGAATCACCTAAGGGAGGTCTTAGGAGTCTTAAGGAAGAATCAACTCAAGGCTGAGTTTTCAAAGTGCCACTTTTAAAGAGAGAAAGTTAAGTTTCTTAGACATATAATTTCAGAGGCAGGTTTGACTCTCACAAAAGTTGAAGCTGTTCAAGGATGAAAGATTCCTCATAATGCATCGGAGGTTAGGAATTTTTAGGGTTAGAGAGCTATTATAGAAAATTCATTTAAGACTTTGCAAGAATCGCAGCCCTTCTAACCCATTCGACTAAGAAGAACCTCGAGTTTTCTTGGAGTGATTGATGTAGTAATGCTTTTGAGAAATAGAAGGAGTCTCTTATAAGTGAACCAATCCTTGTCATCCCTGACGAGACTAAGATATTTACAGTTTTTACGGATGTTTGTGGGACATGATTAGGAGCAGTGCATATGAAAGAAGGTAGAGGAGTTGCCTACGCAAGTGGATAACTAAAGGATCATAAGAAGAGATACCATGTTTACAATTTGGAGATTGTATCCATAATGTTTGCCCTTAAGCTGTGGAGACACTATCTCAGGGAGATAAGTATGACCTTTTTACAGATCAAAAATCTCTTAAGTATTTATTTTTCCAACGAGATTTGAATCTCTAATAGCAGAGGTGGATGAAGTATATATCTTTGTTTGATTTTGATATTCAGTACACTCTAGGAAAAGGTGTTGTCATGGATGCTTTGAGTAGAAGACACTACCCTTGGCGCTATCGTTGAGTAAAGACAGTTGGAATTTCTTTTCGGTTTTAACCTTCAAGTACCAATTGAGTCATCTCAAGGATTTCTTACAGTTTTGGAAGTAAGACCAACCTTGATGGATAAGATTAAGTGTGAGCAAGGTCATGACGAGGAGTTGAGGGTGTTGAGGGAAAATGTTGCTAGAGGAGAGCACTTTCTCCATTTCGATAGTTATTCTATGGATAGTGATGAAAGCTTAAGAAGAGACATGCGAATCTATGTCCTTAGGACTAGTAATTTAAGAGAATAGGTCCTCAAGGAATGTCATCATTCAAGGATGACCATGCATTCAAAAGGGGACAAGATGTTTGAGTATATGAAGAGGGCTTTCTATTGGGAACGCATGAAGAAAGATGTTGCTGAGTTCGAGGCGAGGTGATTAACTTGTCAGAAACTCAAAGCGGAGCAAGGTAGGCCTGGAGGATTACCAATGGAGATTGTTACTTGGAAATGAGAACATATTTAGATGGATAGGCTACCAAGGAGTCAGAAAGGGAACGAAACCATTTGGGTAAAAGTGGATCAATTAATGAAGAGTGCACACTTCATTCCAGTGAGGATGACTGAAACGCAAGCCTAATTTTATATCAAGGAAATAGTGCAACTACATGGAATCCCTACGAGTACAGTGAGTGTCCAGACCCTTTATTCACGTGAGAGTTTTGGAGGAGCCTTCGGACAACTTTAAGGACAATGCTAAATCTAAGCACCATATATCACCCGCAAATCGATGAATAAATCGAGAGAGTCAACTATAAGAGTCCTGACATGCTTTACCCTAACTGTCCAAAGATCCGAGTATATGAGTTAAATTTCAAGACATATTGTTATTATCTCCCGCAACTTGATTAATATTCAGAAATTCGTTCGAGATCAACCACGGAAACCTAGGTTAGGTTAGCAAGGAGCAAGTTAGGAGCAAGAATGGGTCAAGAATTCCCGGATCGATCAGTTCCGGATCGAACAATCCGGTTCGGCCAAATCAGGATCGACGTTTGCGGATCGACCAACCCCGGACTGGTATACTCCGCCTTGACTCATTCCAAATCAACCCTTGACTTTGACAATCCGAGCACTACTGGGAAATTTCCATTCCTTCCCTAACTCTTCCTCGAGTTTTGCATCACCTTCTTGAAATCTTCATACTCCTCTGTGTTTCTCACCACGAACCAAAATACCCATTCCACTGTCTGCACCGCCCGGCTCAACCACTCCGGTCATCGCCTCTTCTCGCCTCATCTGATAGCACCATCATGACTCCATCTCGTTCCCATCATCACCCCTAGCACAAGCCATTGAAGACTCTACCATAATTCTCATCATTGAGACTCGGTTCAATGAAAAGTACGAACCAAACCAAATGAAACCCACCTTGATTGATTCGAGGTCAAGATTGGTAGTGTTGGCGGTGGTTAAAGGAATCGAGATCAATATGAGCTAGGGTTGCGAAGTTAAAGAATTCTTAGTTCGAAAAGTAAAAGGGGAAGACGAAGTTATGGAACCGATACATATAGGGAAAAGAAAAGTTTCTTCCTCTGCCGATTTGACAGGCTTGTAGTCCGGGTTGACTATGTCAATCCGAAATCCGGTTCGATCACCGAACTGATTTTTCTTTTTTTTTTTAAAAAAGAAGAGAAAGAGAGAGAAAGAAGAAATTCTGATGATGACAATGAAATGGATGAAAATTTCTTAATTCGTAAATGCATATATATGTGACTTCACATAGTTCAAGGCTGGCTTGATCAAGTATGACAAACGACGTCTTTTGGTAACGACATTCATGTGTTCGAACACAAGCGGGAGCCGATGATTCGACATACGCGACTGAATCTCGAAGTGTCACGGTTATTTCAAAGGATGCAACTATAGACTATTCATTACTGCTTTCTTAGAGATAGAGGGCATCTCAGGGAAGAACATTCATAGGAAGGTACAACTCAATCGATTCAAAGCACGTATCATTCTCAACCCGACGTAATTTGGGAGGGGCAAAATATTAACCTGTCTTTAGACAAGGCCATCAAGTTCACAGATATTCATAATCAAAATGTCCAGAATGCAAGCTTCCATCGTATCGAGCAATCAAGTTTGCAGCATCAATCCAAACGATTTGGTTCGGTCAGAGTTCGAATCAGTCAAGCAACTGTGACGGCAAGGAATTTCGCTCGGTCCGAACCAGTCGCTAAACCGATCCAGGCCGCTCGAAACGCCCTATCGTTTGAGAACACGACAAAACAGAACGCATACAGAAGAACATTTCATTGTATATTACAACAATGCATCAGATTACAAGAATATACAGAGTAAAAATGAATATTACACAAGAATATCAGAGATTTAAATTACATTTAAATACATAGCAGCGGAAAATAATACAATACACAACTAGAAAGAGATATACGGATACAAAGCTTTCCGGATATCGTTCCAGCTGTAAACCAGGATCCTGTGAATATAAATCTGCAAAACCAAAACTACTAGCTGCCCGTGTCAAAATAAGGGCACCCAGAGTTTAGGTTAAAACAATAAACTCCAGGTCAGTCATGTGACTGGTGTGAGAACTAAAACAGTTATTAATCTTTATTTTTAAAGCTAGGTAAATCAAGGGACCACGCCGTATAACACGGAACGGGTTTCCTCCCAAGAATACCAGTGCATAAAACCAGCAGCGCAATGCTAAATAAAGAAAAATGAAGCTGTTATAAGACCCAGGTCCCATCACACAATGCAACGCAGCCGAGGATAGGGTTTTCCCTTATAACAGCTAAACATGCTTGATACGTTTAAAACAAATCATTTGATACTATAATAAGTGTATAGTGTCAAAACAACTTCAATCATAAATATAAATCATAGACGGCATGAGTGCCCCATCCCACTATGTCGCCATACTAGGCTCTACAAATAAAGCCGAAATACACGTATCGGAAATTGGATTTCCATCATGGTGGCTCCTGATTCGAAAGATCGCTCGCGTAGTACAAATCACCGCGGCTTACGTCTCAGCGAGAGAAAACACCGCTATGCACATCCGCACTTTTGGGGACTCAAGTATCACCGCGGCTTACGTCCCAGCAAGAGAAAACACCGCTTACTCTATCCCTCCGAGCACGAAGCTCAATATCGGTCGACCGAATCCACTACACTAAAAAAATGTATACTGATCAAACCATCAGTTTACCACCATCCCGGGCTGTGAGGCTCGCGGATCAACGCTATACACAAAGCCATGCTATATCAGCTGCGCTTTGATCATCAACCACCAAACTTTGCTTTTCAACAAAAGTTTGGATCACTGCATCTCAGTATGCCACACTATCAATCCATATCGTACCACTGATTTCTGCCAATATATAACCTCTGAGCTCATATGTCTCAGAGAAGGGCGTTAAGCAAGAGAATAAATTCTCCGCCGCCAAACAGATATATATTTAGCAGAGATCAACAAGTACAATATAAAGGAATACAATGTCAGACACACCATCCATTTACAAGTCCGTTCTAGGTCTGAACGAAACCGGAGGCACCTAGTACCCCGCATATCCATCGATCTCCAAGTACGTCTGGACGATCACTAACTGTTTCCATCTTCTTGGGTGTACAGCCCAATCAAGATCATCAGTCATTACCCAAACGACGTGAAGACTTCCGGTCTTCGACCATCGTCTTCATCTACGACTTATCGTCGTATCAGTTATTCAGAATGGGATAAACCCGGTCTTTCCGAATAACTCGCGTATATTTTAAATAAGTGTTACACAAACACAACATACGCCTCATTCCAATTCATTAGTCACTAACCGTAAATTAATCAAGAGAATAATTCCCCAAATATTAACCCCGAAGGCCGAAACCAACATCAGATCAATATTCAGAAAACCATTCTGCTTGGCCAACCGACAGTTAGTTTCTAAATTTCACATTCATAGGGAAAGGTCCCCATTAATTTTATCCAAGATAAATTCCTTGAATTTATTCTTTATTCTATTTTTGAATATCAATTCAAACTAGTCGGGATTAGCGAACCTTACCGAAGTAATCATTTGTTTTAATTTCCCAATCCCAACCTATTCATCCCATGAAGTAAAACTGGTAATACTTCATATCTAACACCACCGTGTTATCGGTAAATTCAATTACCATTTCACGTTCAAATCTAATTAAAGATTTAACTATCGCCTGGAGCAAAACTGGTGATACTCCATTTTCGATCATTTCAATCTAATTAAAGATTCATTAAAACTCCACTTAGTTTTAATCTTTGACTGGGTTAAAGAATCAGTGTCATTTAAAACACGGTTCACGATAAACCCAAATCCACATTCCATTAATTATCGGGTTAAAGAACGAGCGTTATTTAAAACACTGTCCACGATAAACCCAAAAATCAATATCAATTCAATTTCCAATTAAATATTATTTAATTGGTACACTTCATTAAATCTAAATAAAAAGATTTAATCTTTTCTCAGCTGGATTCAAGAACAGTGTTAGTCAAGACACCATTCACGACAAACCCAAATCACATTCGATATTCAATACAAGGCTCTGAATAGAAAATATCCCGGCTTATATTCAATATCAAATTCTACGATTAACAAATGTCGTATCGGAAATAACGATATAAATATCTATATCTTTCAAATTTCCATAACAACACCTGTATAACCACGAATTTCAACATCGAAATATTCCGAAGACAATTTCGATTCAAATCCATTCCAATGCAATCATTGGAAATTTTGGTTATTTTTAAAACCCTTTTCGAATTTAATTTATTTATTTAAAAATAAATAGAATTATAATTCTAGTTCAAAACTAGTTCAATTCGATAAAAATCTACTTTTATCTTTTCAAATATGGAGTTTTTCATCCCAATTCTTCCCAAATCATTTCTTATGATTTTACACAAATTATTACTATTTTTAATAATTTTATCAAGGCCCGTACAGTCGATTTCCAACAATGGCCATCGAACTGCACTTACAGCGACCTTTTTCGAATTTGATTTGGACGTATCTCCAAATCCAACCGTTAGATTTCAAATTTCTAATATTCGTTAGAAAGCTCTTTTCGATACGAACCCAACGGTTCCGGTTTTAGGAGAATCCGACGGTCGGATCTCCCGTAATGTCCGTTTGAAATAAATGGTCGAAATTCGCGAACTGCCGCGGCGCGGCGCGTTCTATTCAGGCCATTATATTATATATAATATATATATAATATATATATCGTCGATTTCTATTTAAAACGAATTATATAAATAGTTTTGAATTCGTTTCAAAAACATTTTCAACTTCCATTTCAATTCAAATCAAAATTGAATTCTTCTTTATAAATTCGTTTTAAAATCCATTTCTATTCAATTCAAATTTCAATTCAATTTGAATTTATTTCACTTCGCTTTCAATTCAATTCGAATTCGTTTTCAATTCAATTCATTTCGAAATCGTTTTCAATTCAATTCATTTCGAAATCGTTTTCAATTCAATTCATTTCGAAATCGTTTTCAATTCAATTCATTTCGAAATCGTTTTCAATTCAATTCATTTCAAAATATTCGATTTCGAAATCACGTTTCAATATTCATTTTAAAATGAATAAAATCGATATAAATATCGTTCACGTCAAAATGGCGTCAATCTAATCCTCACGGCTTCACATATTTCTATTTTCAAATATTCTATTTCAAATATTTCTATTTCAAATATTTCTATTTCAAATATTTCTTTTTTTTTCGAAACTGGAATGAGGCCCAATCAATTACCATATAATGTTAATTATATGGATTTTCTACAACACATGTATATATCAACAACGATGAATAATCAACCATCAACCAAAGTGCACTACACTGTATAAGCATCAAATATAGACATTTAACGCTTATAGCAGCTTGTCAATCAATCGATCGACATATTTAATCAATCAGGATGAGTGAACTTCAAATTTCATCCTAACACCCGTGTGGGGTTTCAAACAATCAAACACATATTTTATTTGTGCAGTTAGGCGATGTGTAAAATTTATCGACCCAATCAACGTCATTCAAATAGGTGTACATAAACAAACCGTCTGGTTTGTAAATGAATATTTATTTATTCACATTCACGTTAAAAATTATATTTTTAACGATAACACATTTTATTTTAACATATGAATTTCTATTCAGTTCATTCGTTAAATAAAATGCTATTTTTATTTTTCTAACTTATTTTAGAAAATTTCGGCGGCATAACGGCACGATACTAGAAACGGGACAAGGCCTAGCCTTATCCCCGGTCTAGTGAAGGCCCACGCCATTCACACATCAATCAAACCAATTCATTTCACCACACAATTCAATTTCAATCAAATAATCTAACCAACTACACAACCAAACAAACAAGTCCATGGTATGTGGACGGGTGTCGGGTGCTTCTAATAAGCACCGTCTGCATCCTAGTATATATATATATATATAACTAGAAAAGTAGTATTTGAGTGAGAAGTCCTCACCGATAGCTATCCAACTTCACGGCAACTCTAATGCAGGAAATCTTGTCGTTCTCGCCTTTCGTCACTTTCGCCCGCATTTACTACATATGTAAAAATCACATTTTTACTTCGCTATTCAATATATAAAAATCGAATTTTTAGTTCGCTATTCAATATATAAAAATCGAATTTTTAGTTCGCTATTCAATATATAAAAATCGAATTTTTATTTCAAAGTTCAATTTATAAAAATCGAATTTTTATTTCAAAGTTCCATATATAAAAATTCTATTTTTCTATCGAAGTTCAATATATAAAAATTCTATTTTTCTATCGAAGTTCAATATATAAAAATTCTATTTTCTTTCGAAGTTCAAAACATAAAAACTATATTTTTCTTTCGAACTTCAAAACATAAAAACTATATTTTTCTTTCGAACTTCAAAACATAAAAACTATATTTTTCTTTCGAACTTCAAAACATAAAAACTATATTTTTCTTTCGAACTTCAAAACATAAAAACTATATTTTTCTTTTTAAATTTCTAATCTCTTCCTAGTTTAGAAATCATTTTAAATTCAGTTTAAAAATCATTTTCCCTTTCAAAATAAAATCAGTTTTACTTCCTATAAAAATCAGTTTTTATTTTCTTTATAGATCAGTTTTTAAATTCTTTTGAAATCAGTTTTATACTTTATAAAATAAATCAGTTTTAACATATATAAAAAAAATCAGTTTTTAAAAACATAAAAATCAGTTTTTTTCCTATCATTTAAAAAAATCGGTTTTCTGTTTTAAATAAAAATAAAAATAAAGTAAATAAATTAAAAACTTACAGCATTTGAAGAAAAAGGGGGGGTGAAGCTGTCGTCGGCGGCACTTCAGGGGGGGGGGGGTCGCAGGTCGGGGGTTGGCACCTCAGGCGGCGGTGGGTCCCACTAGGGCTGGAGAGTTCGGTTTGGGGCGGAGGGCTTTGGGAGATCGAGTGGAGAGAGGGGAGGAGATGGGAGGGGAGGCGCGGCGCCGGGCTTCGGGCGATGGCGTTCGTCGGAGTGGCGGAGGGCGGCGATGCTGGATCGGGGGGGCGATCGCGATTTCTTTTCTTTCTCTTTTTTTTTTTTATTTCGTTTTTTCTTCTGAGAAAATATCGGGGGGGGGGGCCAGCAGATATAAGGGAGAAGAGATATTTTTTTTTTTTAATTTTATTATTATTTAATTCAACCTTAAGTTGACTTTTTCATACGACCTCGAAACGAGGCCCACCGCCTGTCGCCCATAGCGTTTAACCCCCATTCCGAACACAATGGGATATGTATCGTAGGCTGATTCGACTGTTTGAATCAGTTTCTGTTAAATTTACATTTAAATCACTATATTGAATTTTAAACGTACATTTCAAATTAGCGGGGTCACATACTAACACGCAAAATTCCAGAAAAATATTTTCTAGCTTCGTATTGACGATACGGCCCTAACAAAACTAGTTTCGTCGAATTCCGAGACCGTTAGAAAAATGGCCAATTTCCAGTCGATTAAAATCAACTGAAACTGGTCAAACGCGTTTTCCTTTGCCACGCTCACGTATTGATTCAGAAAATTATGAAATTTTAAATCTAGCAATAACTTCACATCCCGGACCCAACAAAACTGGTTTCGTCGAAATCCGAGGTCGTTTGCAAAATGTCCATTTTTAAGGGCCTGAATTCCATAGCGACTATTCAGAAATTTCAACTGGACATATCTTTTGATTCCCGCTATCAAATCTTGATTATTCGGATTCGGTGGAAAGATATTATTAATTAGATCCCATTATTTTTGGTTTCACTAAAATCCGGATTGTTTTGCACCCGGTATATTCAATTGAAGTTTGAAATCGAATTATCGAACTACCGCGCCATTTTCAATTCTATTTATAATTATATATAAATATTTATATTCTAACGACGACGCGTATAAATATATACGTTCGAATTATATTCAAAATAAATTTCTCGTCGATATTATTTAAAATAATTCATTTTAAATAATCAAAATTCGCTAAAATGGCCAAAATAAAAAATTTAAACTGGCCCAGATTTTCGGGTTGTTACAATCTCCCCCACTTAAAACTTTTCGTCCCCGAAAAGGAACAAAGTCGAAAGTGGTTTGATTATTCAGCTCTACGCTCGATCTGGCTTTCCTTCTCCAACCTTTTAGTTTCTGAGAATTTTCAAAATTTCAAAAATTTGGCTAACACCCTAAATTTTTGAAAAATTTCGCCATAACCTCCCCTGCACCGGGAGCATCGGGGAATTTCAAATAGCTTCCCCGGTCCTTCAGATCTCAAAAAGAAAAAGAAAAAGCCAAGCGGCTAGCCAATAGGCTCACAAAATCATCATCACCCAAACAAAACAGGAAATTATGTAGTAAACATGTACCTATTTGTCGGGCAAACAAATTTTATTCTCTGGCTCTAGCCTCCTTGCTATGACCTGTTCAAAAGATATACATGTATGCAAGCAAATGCGACCAATTTTCAATATAAGTCAATATTTGGTTCAATTAGGCTAAATGGTTCAAAATTAGCAAACAAATGAACAAACAACGCAAACATCAATCAATTAGTGAATTAGAGTTTCAAATTCATAATTTTGATCCATATACAAAAATCATGTTTTTGATGCCAAATCACGACAATCAGCCCTATCTAATTTTGGTTCTCACACCAGTCAATAGGAAATATATAGATGTTACACGTTCGTCACTCGAATATAAACTCTGATGATGATATATCAATCATCAGAATCACCCCCGGGCGACTAGAGTGTGATTCTATATCTATCCAGTATATTAAAACTTCGAATAGACGCTAGCCAGGCGCATATGCGAAATCTTTATATATTGGACTGTCCTAATCAATATAAATAAATAATCAAATACGTATAATTGATTTAAATTTTCAAAACAAAAATTTGTTTTGATTTTCAAAAATATACTCTTCACACTCGTTCTAGGATACTACTGATCCCATCCCTAACGAGTCATCCCATTGGATATTACTAATCCAATTATCTGATGAATTCTTTCGTATGGTTCTAATGTGTCTTGTTCTCTGAGCTTTGTAAACCAAAGCTCTGATACCAAATGTGACGGCAAGGAATTTCGCTCGGTCCGAACCAGTCGCTAAACCGATCCAGGCCGCTCGAAACGCCCTATCGTTTGAGAACACGACAAAACAGAACGCATACAGAAGAACATTTCATTGTATATTACAACAATGCATCAGATTACAAGAATATACAGAGTAAAAATGAATATTACACAAGAATATCAGAGATTTAAATTACATTTAAATACATAGCAGCGGAAAATAATACAATACACAACTAGAAAGAGATATACGGATACAAAGCTTTCCGGATATCGTTCCAGCTGTAAACCAGGATCCTGTGAATATAAATCTGCAAAACCAAAACTACTAGCTGCCCGTGTCAAAATAAGGGCACCCAGAGTTTAGGTTAAAACAATAAACTCCAGGTCAGTCATGTGACTGGTGTGAGAACTAAAACAGTTATTAATCTTTATTTTTAAAGCTAGGTAAATCAAGGGACCACGCCGTATAACACGGAACGGGTTTCCTCCCAAGAATACCAGTGCATAAAACCAGCAGCGCAATGCTAAATAAAGAAAAATGAAGCTGTTATAAGACCCAGGTCCCATCACACAATGCAACGCAGCCGAGGATAGGGTTTTCCCTTATAACAGCTAAACATGCTTGATACGTTTAAAACAAATCATTTGATACTATAATAAGTGTATAGTGTCAAAACAACTTCAATCATAAATATAAATCATAGACGGCATGAGTGCCCCATCCCACTATGTCGCCATACTAGGCTCTACAAATAAAGCCGAAATACACGTATCGGAAATTGGATTTCCATCATGGTGGCTCCTGATTCGAAAGATCGCTCGCGTAGTACAAATCACCGCGGCTTACGTCTCAGCGAGAGAAAACACCGCTATGCACATCCGCACTTTTGGGGACTCAAGTATCACCGCGGCTTACGTCCCAGCAAGAGAAAACACCGCTTACTCTATCCCTCCGAGCACGAAGCTCAATATCGGTCGACCGAATCCACTACACTAAAAAAAATGTATACTGATCAAACCATCAGTTTACCACCATCCCGGGCTGTGAGGCTCGCGGATCAACGCTATACACAAAGCCATGCTATATCAGCTGCGCTTTGATCATCAACCACCAAACTTTGCTTTTCAACAAAAGTTTGGATCACTGCATCTCAGTATGCCACACTATCAATCCATATCGTACCACTGATTTCTGCCAATATATAACCTCTGAGCTCATATGTCTCAGAGAAGGGCGTTAAGCAAGAGAATAAATTCTCCGCCGCCAAACAGATATATATTTAGCAGAGATCAACAAGTACAATATAAAGGAATACAATGTCAGACACACCATCCATTTACAAGTCCGTTCTAGGTCTGAACGAAACCGGAGGCACCTAGTACCCCGCATATCCATCGATCTCCAAGTACGTCTGGACGATCACTAACTGTTTCCATCTTCTTGGGTGTACAGCCCAATCAAGATCATCAGTCATTACCCAAACGACGTGAAGACTTCCGGTCTTCGACCATCGTCTTCATCTACGACTTATCGTCGTATCAGTTATTCAGAATGGGATAAACCCGGTCTTTCCGAATAACTCGCGTATATTTTAAATAAGTGTTACACAAACACAACATACGCCTCATTCCAATTCATTAGTCACTAACCGTAAATTAATCAAGAGAATAATTCCCCAAATATTAACCCCGAAGGCCGAAACCAACATCAGATCAATATTCAGAAAACCATTCTGCTTGGCCAACCGACAGTTAGTTTCTAAATTTCACATTCATAGGGAAAGGTCCCCATTAATTTTATCCAAGATAAATTCCTTGAATTTATTCTTTATTCTATTTTTGAATATCAATTCAAACTAGTCGGGATTAGCGAACCTTACCGAAGTAATCATTTGTTTTAATTTCCCAATCCCAACCTATTCATCCCATGAAGTAAAACTGGTAATACTTCATATCTAACACCACCGTGTTATCGGTAAATTCAATTACCATTTCACGTTCAAATCTAATTAAAGATTTAACTATCGCCTGGAGCAAAACTGGTGATACTCCATTTTCGATCATTTCAATCTAATTAAAGATTCATTAAAACTCCACTTAGTTTTAATCTTTGACTGGGTTAAAGAATCAGTGTCATTTAAAACACGGTTCACGATAAACCCAAATCCACATTCCATTAATTATCGGGTTAAAGAACGAGCGTTATTTAAAACACTGTCCACGATAAACCCAAAAATCAATATCAATTCAATTTCCAATTAAATATTATTTAATTGGTACACTTCATTAAATCTAAATAAAAAGATTTAATCTTTTCTCAGCTGGATTCAAGAACAGTGTTAGTCAAGACACCATTCACGACAAACCCAAATCACATTCGATATTCAATACAAGGCTCTGAATAGAAAATATCCCGGCTTATATTCAATATCAAATTCTACGATTAACAAATGTCGTATCGGAAATAACGATATAAATATCTATATCTTTCAAATTTCCATAACAACACCTGTATAACCACGAATTTCAACATCGAAATATTCCGAAGACAATTTCGATTCAAATCCATTCCAATGCAATCATTGGAAATTTTGGTTATTTTTAAAACCCTTTTCGAATTCAATTTATTTATTTAAAAATAAATAGAATTATAATTCTAGTTCAAAACTAGTTCAATTCGATAAAAATCTACTTTTATCTTTTCAAATATGGAGTTTTTCATCCCAATTCTTCCCAAATCATTTCTTATGATTTTACACAAATTATTACTATTTTTAATAATTTTATCAAGGCCCGTACAGTCGATTTCCAACAATGGCCATCGAACTGCACTTACAGCGACCTTTTTCGAATTTGATTTGGACGTATCTCCAAATCCAACCGTTAGATTTCAAATTTCTAATATTCGTTAGAAAGCTCTTTTCGATACGAACCCAACGGTTCCGGTTTTAGGAGAATCCGACGGTCGGATCTCCCGTAATGTCCGTTTGAAATAAATGGTCGAAATTCGCGAACTGCCGCGGCGCGGCGCGTTCTATTCAGGCCATTATATTATATATAATATATATATAATATATATATCGTCGATTTCTATTTAAAACGAATTATATAAATAGTTTTGAATTCGTTTCAAAAACATTTTCAACTTCCATTTCAATTCAAATCAAAATTGAATTCTTCTTTATAAATTCGTTTTAAAATCCATTTCTATTCAATTCAAATTTCAATTCAATTTGAATTTATTTCACTTCGCTTTCAATTCAATTCGAATTCGTTTTCAATTCAATTCATTTCGAAATCGTTTTCAATTCAATTCATTTCGAAATCGTTTTCAATTCAATTCATTTCGAAATCGTTTTCAATTCAATTCATTTCGAAATCGTTTTCAATTCAATTCATTTCAAAATATTCGATTTCGAAATCACGTTTCAATATTCATTTTAAAATGAATAAAATCGATATAAATATCGTTCACGTCAAAATGGCGTCAATCTAATCCTCACGGCTTCACATATTTCTATTTTCAAATATTCTATTTCAAATATTTCTATTTCAAATATTTCTATTTCAAATATTTCTTTTTTTTTCGAAACTGGAATGAGGCCCAATCAATTACCATATAATGTTAATTATATGGATTTTCTACAACACATGTATATATCAACAACGATGAATAATCAACCATCAACCAAAGTGCACTACACTGTATAAGCATCAAATATAGACATTTAACGCTTATAGCAGCTTGTCAATCAATCGATCGACATATTTAATCAATCAGGATGAGTGAACTTCAAATTTCATCCTAACACCCGTGTGGGGTTTCAAACAATCAAACACATATTTTATTTGTGCAGTTAGGCGATGTGTAAAATTTATCGACCCAATCAACGTCATTCAAATAGGTGTACATAAACAAACCGTCTGGTTTGTAAATGAATATTTATTTATTCACATTCACGTTAAAAATTATATTTTTAACGATAACACATTTTATTTTAACATATGAATTTCTATTCAGTTCATTCGTTAAATAAAATGCTATTTTTATTTTTCTAACTTATTTTAGAAAATTTCGGCGGCATAACGGCACGATACTAGAAACGGGACAAGGCCTAGCCTTATCCCCGGTCTAGTGAAGGCCCACGCCATTCACACATCAATCAAACCAATTCATTTCACCACACAATTCAATTTCAATCAAATAATCTAACCAACTACACAACCAAACAAACAAGTCCATGGTATGTGGACGGGTGTCGGGTGCTTCTAATAAGCACCGTCTGCATCCTAGTATATATATATATATAACTAGAAAAGTAGTATTTGAGTGAGAAGTCCTCACCGATAGCTATCCAACTTCACGGCAACTCTAATGCAGGAAATCTTGTCGTTCTCGCCTTTCGTCACTTTCGCCCGCATTTACTACATATGTAAAAATCACATTTTTACTTCGCTATTCAATATATAAAAATCGAATTTTTAGTTCGCTATTCAATATATAAAAATCGAATTTTTAGTTCGCTATTCAATATATAAAAATCGAATTTTTATTTCAAAGTTCAATTTATAAAAATCGAATTTTTATTTCAAAGTTCCATATATAAAAATTCTATTTTTCTATCGAAGTTCAATATATAAAAATTCTATTTTTCTATCGAAGTTCAATATATAAAAATTCTATTTTCTTTCGAAGTTCAAAACATAAAAACTATATTTTTCTTTCGAACTTCAAAACATAAAAACTATATTTTTCTTTCGAACTTCAAAACATAAAAACTATATTTTTCTTTCGAACTTCAAAACATAAAAACTATATTTTTCTTTCGAACTTCAAAACATAAAAACTATATTTTTCTTTCGAACTTCAAAACATAAAAACTATATTTTTCTTTTTAAATTTCTAATCTCTTCCTAGTTTAGAAATCATTTTAAATTCAGTTTAAAAATCATTTTCCCTTTCAAAATAAAATCAGTTTTACTTCCTATAAAAATCAGTTTTTATTTTCTTTATAGATCAGTTTTTAAATTCTTTTGAAATCAGTTTTATACTTTATAAAATAAATCAGTTTTAACATATATAAAAAAAAATCAGTTTTTAAAAACATAAAAATCAGTTTTTTTTCCTATCATTTAAAAAAATCGGTTTTCTGTTTTAAATAAAAATAAAAATAAAGTAAATAAATTAAAAACTTACAGCATTTGAAGAAAAAGGGGGGGTGAAGCTGTCGTCGGCGGCACTTCAGGGGGGGGGTCGCAGGTCGGGGGTTGGCACCTCAGGCGGCGGTGGGTCCCACTAGGGCTGGAGAGTTCGGTTTGGGGCGGAGGGCTTTGGGAGATCGAGTGGAGAGAGGGGAGGAGATGGGAGGGGAGGCGCGGCGCCGGGCTTCGGGCGATGGCGTTCGTCGGAGTGGCGGAGGGCGGCGATGCTGGATCGGGGGGGCGATCGCGATTTCTTTTCTTTCTCTTTTTTTTTTTTTATTTCGTTTTTTCTTCTGAGAAAATATCGGGGGGGGGGGCCAGCAGATATAAGGGAGAAGAGATATTTTTTTTTTTTTTTTTATTATTATTTAATTCAACCTTAAGTTGACTTTTTCATACGACCTCGAAACGAGGCCCACCGCCTGTCGCCCATAGCGTTTAACCCCCATTCCGAACACAATGGGATATGTATCGTAGGCTGATTCGACTGTTTGAATCAGTTTCTGTTAAATTTACATTTAAATCACTATATTGAATTTTAAACGTACATTTCAAATTAGCGGGGTCACATACTAACACGCAAAATTCCAGAAAAATATTTTCTAGCTTCGTATTGACGATACGGCCCTAACAAAACTAGTTTCGTCGAATTCCGAGACCGTTAGAAAAATGGCCAATTTCCAGTCGATTAAAATCAACTGAAACTGGTCAAACGCGTTTTCCTTTGCCACGCTCACGTATTGATTCAGAAAATTATGAAATTTTAAATCTAGCAATAACTTCACATCCCGGACCCAACAAAACTGGTTTCGTCGAAATCCGAGGTCGTTTGCAAAATGTCCATTTTTAAGGGCCTGAATTCCATAGCGACTATTCAGAAATTTCAACTGGACATATCTTTTGATTCCCGCTATCAAATCTTGATTATTCGGATTCGGTGGAAAGATATTATTAATTAGATCCCATTATTTTTGGTTTCACTAAAATCCGGATTGTTTTGCACCCGGTATATTCAATTGAAGTTTGAAATCGAATTATCGAACTACCGCGCCATTTTCAATTCTATTTATAATTATATATAAATATTTATATTCTAACGACGACGCGTATAAATATATACGTTCGAATTATATTCAAAATAAATTTCTCGTCGATATTATTTAAAATAATTCATTTTAAATAATCAAAATTCGCTAAAATGGCCAAAATAAAAAATTTAAACTGGCCCAGATTTTCGGGTTGTTACAGCAACATATTACAGAAATTTGCTTTGACCTTCCTCCGAATTGGCTAAGTAGAATGAAGAGGCATATCTAGTTCGACCTTTCTCCGGATCGGCAAAGAAAAATGAAGAAGCATATCTGGTTTGATCAACATCCAGATCGACCATGCCGAACCGAATATATATATCGAACCGAAATGGCAATTTCCTATGACATGGCCCACTCATTCAACTAGCTCCACTTCTCCTGTTTCCCCATGCACGTCTTATGACAAACCGGATTTGTATCTCACCTATAAATGGCATCATGAGACACATGGAGAGCTTCTTCCGACTTCTCCTACGCAAATTATTTACTGCAATTTTGTTGTACTTTAGATTTCTTAATTCCCAACTCTTGCAATCTAATTTTCAAGCAAGAATCAAGAAAAATTATAAAGTGGACTTAGACAATCAATAACCAAGTCACTATGAATTGTTGTGTGTACACTTTCTTCATTTTCATTTTAATATTTCTTTAATTTTATCCTCTTTAGTAGATTTTCTAGGTGTTTGGACCATTTTTGGATCAAACAACATAGAAATGCTCAAAATGCAGCGTCCAAAATGATCCTAAACCCAACAAAAGTCACACTAAGCCTCCATTCATAAATAAGCATCCTTGGTCAAATGATCCTAGATCCACAGAGTATGCAAAGAGCAGAAGAACCCACACTACATTAGTTACAACTAAAGGTCTATTACAACTCCAAGTTCCGAACCCATTCAACACACAACCTTATTATAGGTAAAAGAAGACAATTCTCTAGTACTGAATAGAACTCAAACAAACTCCACCGGCAGAAAGCACATCCCTTCACCTAAAGGCTATGTCATGCCTGGTTAGGTGAATTTTAGCTGTATTGAAGACTGTGCATGAACTAATCATACTTCTTTGGTATAATGCCATTGATATAAGGTTATTTGTACTCATTAATTACTCTAATAAAACACAACATAAACTGAACATTCTTTTGCTAGGAAAAGCTTTGTGATTGATAAGCCATTTTATTCTCTTAAAGGTTGTGCGTAAGGTTTGAAATGCATAATATACCCTTTTATTGATTTTAATTTAGAATGTATGTCTTTCTATTTCTTAATATAAACTTATTCTTGTTCCAAGCAGCAAGTGAGGATAATAATGATACTGTCATTTGCAAAATTTGTACATGAGAAATTGGTTTTGTTTGCTTTACTTATTTAGAACTGGCTTGCAACACTTGATATTCCATCATATAATCATGTAACAGTAACATACAATCAAGTATTCATGTGCTTGTAACTTTCCAAACGAAATTCTGTAAATGCCAAGTTTTATTTATTTATTAGTCAGTGTGTTCTAAGCTTAAGTTTGGAATATGGATGATATCAAGATTTGCATTGGTCACTAGCTGTATGACCTGTTGGCAGAGATTCCTTTGTGTAAGAAAAACTACATTGTAATGATTGGAAAGTTATCATTAATAAAGTATATACTGGTGCACTTTTTACCTTCTTAGCATTAGGCATTCCAAAACAAAACAAAAAAATGAATAGAAAAAAAATCTCTGAGCATCCAGGTATTAGGCAATACTTAACTTTTTGGGGTCAAAACTATTTGTAAGCTCTCTTAATTTTACTCATTATCCGACTGCAAATTTGTTATATGCTATGTTCATTTACAATAAAGTGAAATTCCTTTAGAAAAAACAATGAACATAAGCTTACAAATTAAGTCAACCCCATGTCCTTTCTTAGTATCTTTGTCAAAGAAGGAATAAGATCAAAATGTTACTGCTTAATTACGTCTTTAATGATAAGCCTAACCAAATACTATGAAAATTATAATTGTCTGGTTATTTTGTTCAAGGTACGCTGAGAAGTGTTTTAAATGTTTGGTCAAACATATATGTTGATTTTATTTGGCAATGAAATTGTGCATGGGTGGTATGTTAGATGGGGTAATGAATTGATCGGTGAAACATAGTTTTTCTCTGCATGAGATAAGAGCATCTCTGGCTGCTGACTAGTATAATGCTTCACTTGTGTGTGTGCGCGCGCGCGTGCGCGCGCGTGTGCGTGTGTGTGTGTAAGGAAATGATAATACATAACTTTTCCCTCTATTTTCTGCAGATGGTTGTCGAAATCCCCTACAACACTATTTTTGTAATTTGTGCGTTGTTAATTATGCAGGCTTTAACGGATAAAAGCTGTAAAAACATCAAAAGCTAGCAAAAGATGAGGATTTGTCCAAACAATAGATATTACTATTTATCGAGGAGTATGTTCTTTGTTAGTTTTGTAAATGTGTGACAATATGTATAAAAAGAATTAAATGTGCGACTTCACAAATGCTGTGAATATATAGTTGTGTTGGTTTTTAACAATTGTGAGTACAATTTGCATATATGTTGCACCAAAGTTTTTTATTATATAATTTTGTATATTTTTAACTACGGGCAAAAACAGTTGTAATAGACAGCTATTACAACAGTCATTACCTGTTGCAAAAAATATTATAATGGGTTGGTATTCTATTGAAGGAACATACAACAATATAAGGCCGTTGTAAAAAATATATTACAATCGCCTGTTACAACGTTCATTGCCCGTTGTAAAAGAGGACATATTACAACATGGCCTAATACAGCGGGTGGGCTGGCCGCTGTAAAACACCTATTACAACGGGCATTGCCCGTTGTAATAGATCTGTTTTGTTGTAGTGACGTCTTGTGACAAATCGAATCCGTATCTCACCTATAAATGGCATCATGCGACATCTTGAGAGCTTCTTCTGGCTTCTACGCAATTTATTTATTGTAATTGTGTTGTACTCTGGATTTCTCAATTTCCAACTCTTGCAATCTCATTTTCAAGCAAGAATCAAGAAAAATTATAAAGTGGACTTAGGCAATCAATAACCGAACCACTATGAATTGTTGTGTGTACACTTTCTTCATTTTCATTTTAATGTTTCTTTAATTTTATTTTATCCTCTTCAGTAGATTTTCTCGGTGTTTGGATCATTTTTTGATCAAATAACATAGAAATGCTCAATGCAGCGCCGTAAGGGAAATGTGATTCAATTCAAACCTGTTAATGGTGACATTGCCCCACGCAACAAATAATGTTATCGTTTCAAAAGTTTTTGGAGATGGATTTTTCAAGAGCTTGCTGAAACTTGTGAGTCAAAGAGACAGGTCCATCGTAACCCGTTGCCAAAGTTTCACGAAAGTTTTGCACGTCTACTTCGACTCCGTCTAGCTTTTGAGATACTAGATAACTATGCAAATCATCGTAAAACTCAAATGCATTTTTGGGGTTGGTCATGGAAACTCCATACTTTTACATGCTATCCATTGCTCCATCTCTAAGAATGAGCAAGATTACCTTTTGATTGGTTTGGATACAGTAGTTTCAATTATTATTTTATATCGATTTCAGAATATTATGCATACTCTGGTAAACAAAATTCCCAGAATTTTCGATAGGGAAATTTTATTTGTATCCACGGTTTTTATCAGTTAATCCACCCTACATATTAGGAATACTTCCTATTTTTATGGTGTGTATAATTAATTAAATTTGATTAGTTCATCCACAATACTTACATCTTCTCACGGTTTCTCTTATCTTCTTCTCACGGGTTCTCGTTCTTTCTTTCTCACGGTTCTGAAATGGGATTTTTTTCTATTCCTAATTAAAATATGTCTCAGCATTTAATGACTGATCTTTGTAGATTCGTGGATTATCATATGAGCGAATAAAGCCATTTGTGAATTGTAACCAATGGCCTACATATACATATAACTGATTAATATGAACGGAGGAAACGAATAATAAAGGTGATATAGGTAGCAGACGTAATGAACTCAGTCTACTGCAATAGAAGAGGTCTTGGGGAATGAGAATTTAATGGTAGAAATGACAGAAGGGTCGCTCAGAGCTACACGGCCAAATGCTTCAGAAAATATTGCTAAATGCATATTTTCCATTGTTGATGTGCCCTTGCTGGAGTAGGGAAGATATTTAAGAATAGGGAAGAAACTGTGAAGAGAACAGGCACACAATGCAAACATCAGCTTTTGCAGATTGGTTGATTTACATTTTATGGTGGAAATTTTTTGTATATACTGTACCAAAGATAAAGAAGTGCTTGTAAAATAAGGACAGTGAATTATTGTAAACTTCATAAATGTGTGTGCCATTAAGCAGGCAGGGGAGTTGTAATATACTTGAATTCAGAAGACTAAGCAAGAGCATGTAATTTAGATATTTAAAAAAAAAAAAAAAAAAAAAAAAGAAGTAGCAGACGTGAAATTCTGAACATTGAAAACTTGACTAGCAAACCATATATGAGAACGCTACAGAAACATTCTGTGATATTTGACTATAACCATTGCCACATCCACCATTACTGAATTGTTGAATGTTTTAAGTTTTAAATGCGCATCGGATATTTTATAACTTTTAACTTTTAAGCTGTACAAAACAGAGATTTGAATTTCGACATCAAATAAATAACAATCACATTCCATGCACTACTTAACTTTTACTTAATTTGATAACCAAAACCAATCATTTAAAGACAAATTTAAGAATGTCTAATGTAGAACCCTCACCTGCATACTCTAATCAGCCACAAGTAAGACTGAACTTTCTAATTTGACATCTTGGGAAGCCATCAAGTAGGTCGAGATCATGAAGTTCCAAACTAAAAGGAGAAATATAACCAGTATCAACTTAATTCATGGACACAACTTATATGAAAGCTTCATAGTTCATACGATCCAAATACAACTAGACAAAAATTATTTATAAACTAGACAAACATTATTCATAAAGCAACTACAAGTAAATAAACATTAGCAAACTGAAGTCTTCTCAATACTTTGTTGCTCCATCCTTTACTTTGGCCCAACTGCATGAATCAAATTATATTATTTTAGTTACATTTCATTTATTTTACCAATGTTATAAATAAAAAATGAAATTAGCGCATTTCACTACAATATGATAAGTAAGAAAACATAGAAAATTAGGAGATATTTTACCGAAGGAAGAAAAGCTTGAAGCCATCAGCAAGTCCCATTTCAGAATTCTACTTCTAAGTACTTCAAACCATTTTTGCGCATCCGGATAACATAGTTTCTCCCAACCCGGATAAATATGTGGCAGGGGTGCTTCTTCTTTCAAGTGAACTATCATAAAGTGGTTTCCATCCATCAAAACAATTGGTATTATTCTTTGCTCATCTTTTGGACCCACTCTCAAAGGCAAATATGTCATGCACTGTTCTGGGGAATATACACAAAGTATACAATTGAATGACGTTGCAAATAAGCAACCCATGTCCGGAAAACTCAACCAATATTTTTTGCTTGTATATTGGCCAAAATATGCTAATGTCGCTTCAACTTGTTGATATCTTTTCACAACACCTAACAAGTTAGAATGTTGTTCTTTGTGCAAGTGTAATTCATCTATCATGGTTTGCCGGACGGTTTTCCATGAATCTTCGTCTTCAAAACCCAACAGTCGTGCACATCAACGATATCTGCAGTGTCCATCTGGTGGAACATCTTCCACACTTTCAAAGACATGTTCTTTAAATGATGGACTAAAATACTTGAATGCAAATTCAGTAGGTGACAACTCATCATCTGAGTTAGTAAGCATGTACATTTGTTTCTTCTGTTTGCCATCATCACCGGTGGGTGTTTTTCTTTTTTGGAGTTTATTTTGTTGTTCCTCCTTTGTTTGTGCATACTCAAAAGCTGATTTATCACGTTTTGTACTACGGATTTTTATGAAGTTTTTTTTTTTTTTGGACGTCCTTTGAGCTTTGAATTTTTCTTTGACGGTTCCATATTTGTACTTTCAGGATAATTGATCTGAAAAGAAGAAAAGTACAAGCGATTTAAGCTACTGACTAAGAAGAAATGAATAAATAAAAAATTTAAGAACATACGTACCTCTTTTAACACTTTCAACATTTTAAGTTGTTGCTCCTCGGTAGAATTATAAAATTTACATAAAAATGTGGTGATTTCAGGGATAGGATCAAGTGGACTTTCAATTGGCTCGTTGACAATATCATTAAGTCTTCACCAAAACGGATGGATCGACAATAATGGTATCAACTTATTCTCTTTTTTGAACTGCACGATTTCATGTGCGCAAGGAAGACCGTGTGCACGTTTAATTATGCAACCACATTTGGAAATATCTACACCAATATTTTCAAATCTTTTCATTTCCTCTCCAATTTGATCTAGTGCATGGTGTGATACAAATCCTCTTAGATTGTTGAAAAATATTATATGATGGTCATGCAAACTAGTACTTAGTGATTTACGAAGAGAAGCTTTGATGGTCACATGTTGTGTTATTACTAGTCTGTCGATCATAATCAAATTTTGTATCAAATTACCTTGAGATGAAGCCAAATATCTCTTCAACGATGAATGTTGTGATTCCACTCTATTGGTTGTACGGTTTCCAAAATGTCTCACATTGTTTGTCCATGCAACCACAAATTTTTGTTTAAATGGTATAATCCAATTATCTTCGATATATACTATGAGATCTTTGAGGTTAGCATTCTTATTTTTAAAGTTTATCCATGCTTCATTGAATGACTCCTCAGTTGATTTATCAATTAATCTATGAAATTGTTGAATGAAATCGGTCCACTCTTCTGTTGTTTTAAAGTACTTTTTTCCCCTTTGCTTCAACGTTCTTTGATATATGAAATGTACATAATAAATAGGAGGCTACAGGAAATAGAATGAGTGACATTCATTAAGGATATTTCTCGATCAGTGATAATTACAGAAGGAGTACAATTGATTGGATGAAGAATTTCATTTAAACATTGCAAAGCCCATATGTAGTTGTCAACCGTTTCTCGATAAAGAAAAACATGTGCAACGATAAATGTTTTCCATGTGGACGTGACTCCTACTATCTCTAATAAAGGTCTACAGTGACGATTAGTTTTATAGGTGCAATCCATTATCAAAACACGCGGAAAACATCTAGTAAGCGTTATGGAATATGGATGTGCAAAAAATAAATCTAATACCTCTTCTGTATTTTCATCTCGTCGGTGAAATTCTATGTACTTGTTTTCATCCAACATATGCAACATTTGTTGCATATAAGTCCTTCCTTCAATCTGAATAACCCGATGCTTAGCCTTAAAATTATAAATTGTTTGAATTGTAGAGGCATTGTTCGAGTTATTTTCTTTGAGAATACGGAATATTTCTCTTGGTTTTACACCACATGCACTCAATTTTATTACCTCGTTCTCTTCATTTACGGTAAGTCTACCAACATATGAATGTCCTTCAAAATTTGTTTCCTTTTCCATTGGATGATTATGAAATCCACATACAACTTCAATTCTCCATTGATCTATCATTTCCTGTTTAACACCTTTCAATAAAAAAGGACATCCACATTTCTTTGTTCCCGTCGTTTTAGCTTTCGCTTTTTCATTAGTAGCTGTCATCTTTTTTGTTCCAACGTAAAAACCACTTCTCTCACATCAATAAGATATTTGACCTCTACGCCCGTTTTTTGGATTTTCACATTGTTTAATAATAACAACTACACCACACGATGTTCCAATATTTTTGCACCATTCAGTAAGTTCATCGCGTGAGTTAAAGACCTGAGTTACATATGAAAAATTAATTAATTTTATATCTTTTTAGTAACGTTAAAATAAAAAAATTATCATACCTTATTAGTTCGAAATGCAAAAGTGCAGTCCCAGTCTAATAGTTGATCTTTGGAGCAAAGTAATGAATTTTCTTAGATAACAAAATATCAAAGTAAACGTACGAAAGTAAAATAAAACTCTATGTAAAATAATCAAAAAAAATAAAATTAAAGTTTACCATGCTGAAATTTGATTTGTCTGCATTATCAACACAATGCTTCATAACATCATTGTTGTGTGCGTACTCGTGTTCTGCTATTGCTGCATTTAGCCACCCCCCATCGGTCTCATTACATATAAATCTTGAATACTCTAACCATTGCTCATTTTCCTTTGTACTACAAATGTTGATGCTCTCATTTGTATTTGAAGAACTACTCTTTTCAGACATTTTCCTGTTGAACCAAAATCAAAATACATGTAGAAAGCAAATAAAAAAAAGTATTTTTGTTTATCTTTTTTAAATTTTCAGCATCAAACAGCGTAATTTCATGCATTTCACATTGGTTTGAATTGTCGATAAGTCAAAAATTGATTTTGCATGATGACATGATTTTGAAAAACAACTGAAATTGCAATCTTGTATGTATGATCATCTAAAAAAAAATTCATTTTTTTCCTTTTTACAAACAACATCTCACCTCCGCCTTCTACTTTTCTATTTCAAATCTTTATGTAGTCCTCTTCACAATCCATTTTAATGAGAAGAAAAAATGTAAATTTAACAAAGTTTTCCTCCTTCTGATTTATATTTATCTGACAGGTTCAGCAGAAGAATGAAGAAACAGAGAGAGAACCGGGAGAAGGAGAGAAAGATCCGTGACAAAATAGATAAAATATACGTTGTGCGTGGATAAACTAATCAAAGTTAAAATTTAAACAAACCATAAAAATAGGTAGTATTCCTAATATTTAGGGTGGATTAACAGATAGAAACGGTGGATACAAATAAAATTTCCCTTTTCGATAAAACTTTACAAAAACTGAGTGTTGCTTATGTCTAATTTTTTCCATACTCAAAAATAGCACTGGCAATGTAACCAACCTATTCATAACAGAAAATGCGACTCGCTGAGGACCTTCAATGATAGGTTCACCTTCTGTCCGGAATTCATTGCCAACGTCTTGCCAACCATCATCCATCATCGATTATCAAAAATCTTGCTGCTGTGCTACCTTCTGATAAACTAAATTAGAAAATGCATAATATTTGGTGCAAGACTTCCATGATACTGATCTAATATGTCTTGGTAAACTGCAACAGAAACTCTAAGATCGTATACATGTACACCCACGTACATGAACAACATTTACAAATACATACCATATATCAACCAAAATATTTGAATTTTCTAGTTATAAGTTTAGAAATCGAAGTAGGGAAATCCAGCATTTCATGCGTCTGCTTCACCAAATTCCTTGTTAAAGTTAGAAAACCCTTCAAACAAATAATAATGATAAGTACAAAGAATAATAGTAACTTGCCTTCTTTATTTCACAAGGCGAGAAAGTGCTTTTTAGCTCTTTCAATAATATGTAGTATACAGTACAGGATGCTAAAACTAACATCTTTGAGATTCTATTCGTAACTCTTTCAATGCAGAAGAACTGAAGTTCATTCAAAGAATTTCCTTGAAAACTACTTTGGAACAAACCATCTAACACTAGCAACAGAAGTACGTACAGCATTTTTTTTTTTTTTTTTTGGTCCTCTTCTTTTGATTCGAGTAAAAGCATTTGTGACTCATTCGGAACATCACTTGTAGAATTTCTCACTTTACGTGTCAACCACCATATCTTAAATCTGAACAGTGATAGCAGCCTGTGATCCCTGCAGATTTAATTTAACACATATTTTCATACTAATAGTTATAAACTCAAAGGCAAGTTCAAGAAACAAAAGTAAAAAATCAGGATACTATTTCAGGGAGCTTTTGTTTACAATAAGAAGTAAAACTACCAAATGACAATCTAGCTGTGTTTGCTCACAACAAAATTTCATGTTCGTTGTTATCATACTTCTCAACCAAGCACCTTTCAAACGAATTTGGACGCAGGAACGACTACGAAATGATTCAATAACTTTAAAACATGCTTAGCAGGGTAAGGGAAATGATTTCAAAAGATAAGAGAACCATTGGAGTCAAGATGAGAGGTCAGCAACGTTAACATATACCATGGATGATGGTTTTGATGATAACCTCATGTAGTAAATATCTTATATTTACATATATATTAATTATTATCATATATATTGTATAGTGCAGGATATATTGCATAATATTATGCATAAAATTGATAATCAAGACTATAAAGTATCAAGATTGATGATTCAAGAGTCAGAAAATGAAGACTCATGAATTTCAATGAGTTCAAAATATTATCGAGTTTTAGAAATTATGTTAAAAATCATATTGCACTTATCTGATCTCCAACCACTTTTACAAAATGTTTTTTTTTTTTTAATATTTTTGTTTTCAAAATCTATTTTCAAAATGATTTCAAAACAACTTCCACTTTTTTCAAATTCTCTTTACAAAAAGTTTTCAAATATCCTTTGTTTTCAAAATAGTTCCTTCAAAGAATTTTCAAAAAAAATTCTATGGTTTTTAAATAACTTCTACCTTAAAATATTTTTATTAGATTTTAATACTTATATTTTTACATATATACTTTGATTTTAATACTTAGACTTTTTAGAAAAATACAAACTTTAGCTTTTATATTATATTTTGGTTTTTATACGTTTGTCTTTATACTTTAACTTTTTATAAACTTATACTTTGATTTCAAATATTTACTTGGTTTTATATTTATATTTGATTAATATTTATACTTTGATTTCAGTATTATACTTTATTCTTTGATTATAAATTATACTCTAGATTTTAATTTTCAAACCTTATAATTATAATTTAATACAATTATAGTTTTTATCATTTATATTTTGAGTTTCACATATTTGATTATGTATAATTTTAAAATATATAAACATTATATTTTTGATCAAATTCTTTAAAATATTTTAAAAGAGTTTTCTTAAGCTTTACTATGTTTAAAAAATATACTTACTATGTTTAAAAAATATACTTACTATGTTTAAATAGAATCGCAAAGTTTCAAATTATTATATATGTGCTTATGTTTTTAAAACAAATTAGTTTTCAAATTCAACTAGCATACGCCGACATGGGGTTACCATGTATATCAACATATTACAATAAAAATTAAAATTAAAATTAAAATTTGAAAGGATGTGCCTATTCGCGATAACTTTTCTCCAACTGTCATATCTCTTCACTTCTATAAACACCCTACTTTCAAAAATGAAACTTAATCCTTCCCGTCGTCATATTTCTTCATTTCCTTCTCTTCCCTTTTGAAAATTACGAAATCTATAACCATTAATTTGTCGATTTACAAACTGAATCAAGTCCTTTCTTCTTCGATTTGATTCTACATCAAACTCTCTTCATTTCCACCAAGATCAAACTGCAAACCAAAGTTATAGGAGCAGTTGTAATCAAGCTTGAAAGATCCAAGTCTGCATTCATTGAATAACTCAAAAATCAATACGGTTGTGACTAGGTAGTTGTGGATCTAGTTGAATTTGATTATTCCCCCGTAAAAAGCAATTGGAAATGACTTGTTTGTCCGGAAATCAAGTTGGATGTAGATCTCTGTTATCCGTAAATCAGGTTGGCTTGCCCGGAGGTCTGAGTTCTGGAGAATGTCTCCTTGTGACCTTGAAATCAGAGAGTTTAATTATTGATATTGATTAAAGACCGCACGCAGTGCGGAACTGAATGTAGGATAACTCCGAATAAATATGAAAATGTTGTGTATTCTTTCCTTTACTACATTTACTTTAATTGCATATTTATTTATTGATTTGATTATGTGATCATTCTATGCATACACATGACTATACTGCAAAAGATTTCTAAAAATTCACAAATTTAGGAGAACACCATTCACCTTTCCCACCTCCTCTAGCGTTAATCTAACCTTAAGATCCTTATCTGTATTACTTTCAAGTAACGAGCACTTTTGTGGGCTCTAAAGACAAGACCTATGGAATATTAGCTTAAGTAATCCAAGAGAGTGCAGCAGGAAAGAAGACAAGTACTAGAGATATCAGAATCTCTCGAAAACAACATGATTTTTGAGGAAAAATGTTCAAAACTCAATGGATCAAAAATAGAAGGCCAAGGAAAGGACGATGGAGCAACCCCTCCTCACAAAATCAGATCGGTACCGGCCCCTTCTGGCCGGTACCAAGATGATTTCTTAGCTCCGCAGATCTCGTCTTCCCCTCCTACATTTTCAAATCTGAAATTAGACGGTGTATCCAAATTTGGCGATTTTGTTGGATGATTTCCTATAAATACAAGACAAGATTTAGAGCATTTGGAAGAGAACTTATTGACACTTACCTTCTTCATCTTCTCTCTTTACCTGATCATAGTCATTGAAGAAGCTATTTTTGTTATTCTAAATTGTTAGATTAGTAAAAACCTTTGTACTATTAACTAAAGTCCATAAACAATAACATTGCAGTGGAAATAGGCCTCAGATTTGCCGAATGACTAAAAATTATGTGTTTTTGCTTATATTTGCTAAATCTCTATATTTCAATTCGTTTTTGGGTGTTGTGCCATTTTCGGCTCAACACTTCTTAATTTTTTATAATAATATACACACCCAAAACTAAATAAGTGCAAACAAGTGCCCAATGCCTCGTAATTATAAATGATTATAACATACTTGGTGCAGTAAGTGTTGACCGACTGGTTCTATTCACTATTCATCGTTAAGCATTACTTTAAAACAAAGAGAGCCTAAGAAATTTATTATGTTATAGCAACATAAATATTGTGTCCAACCTATAAAACATGATATTTATTAAGTTATTTAATTTCATAAAATTGATGAACAGATAGAATTGCATTGCGAACTTAATTATATTGCGAACTTACTGAGGAATGTCAAGTTTAAATACATGAGTACTATCTACATGATTAGAAAAAGCACCCAAGAAAATAGATTGTTTTGCGGCAGGAGAGATTAGAACATTCTTAGGAATTTGAGTGAGCGTTTCTCTTCCATTGATCCTAAGAATTCCATCCCCAGCAATGGTTTTGTGGCCAAAACCATGGAGTTTATCCAACATCTACCAGCTTCTGGAAACCCATAACAATGCGCATTCCTTTGAATTAGAGCTTTGTGCAGAAAATTTGAAAAAGAAGAATTTTGTTTTTCAAAAATTTACCAGATTTTGGAAACCCAGAATAATGTGCATTCCTTTGAATTAGAGTTTTGTGTAGGAAAACTGAAAGAAGAATTTTGTTTTGCAGGTGCAAATGCTTGAGAAATCATCACTTACTGTTATTTTGGTCTCTTCTTTATTTTTAATCATTGGAATGGCTTTTTGATTGGAAATAAAATGCAAGAAATGGAGGGCTGAATTAAACCATGTATTTGTATCTTTGATCCGACCGGTGGAATGTTAATGTATCATATTATTGATGTGCACAGGTGATTACTCTGACCCGTAGATTTTTTTTAGCCTCCATTTATAGGAATGAGCTGAGTAAATTATTGAATTTAATGCAAATCTGTAAGTTCAAAGGGTATACTCCCTCTTATCCCATATCATATGACGTTTTGTATCAGAGAACATTTTTCTTAATATATGATGTTTTAGATTAAAAAAAAAGCATTTCATTTCCTTTTTTTACCCTTCATTAATATGCGCATGTAGCTGTGTATTTAACTTCCAATGTATCCATTTACTTTTATGTTTCCCTCCCATCACTTTGTTCAACTATACTCATTCCTATCCAGAATATATGACGTTTGGGAATTCTTCATAGAGATTAAGACAGTTAAACCTTGACTTCTTTACCCTTCAATTAATCTTTTATCCCTCCTATCTTATTAATTGCTCTAATAACTTTTCTTTAAAAAAAGTAACCCGTGCAGCTAGTATGACTTCACTCCCTAGCTAAAATTTCAAATATATGGAGCCAAAGTTATGAAATATCAGCCTAACTACAATTTCAACCTAACTAAATCTGATTGAATCATATGATGTAGCCAAAGTTACGAAATTTTAACCTAACTATAATTTCATAATGGAGCCGAAGTTATGAAATTTATTGCTTTCCATTCCTTGTTATGATTTTATATATAGACAACATGAAAACTTTGGTTTCAAACTACCGTGCCATGGCTTTTAAAAGTCATAACAATAACCTAAATCTTCCGCCTTCAAACAATGATGAAGTTTTTAACATTGATTTAAATTTCCTGCGCAGTCCACCATAGAGGAAGAGGAGCCAATCTCATTGATAGTTAAACAATCTTCTAGTTGAACACTCATACTAGATTTAAACGTCGATCTAAATCAAGAATCTGACGCTCCATTACTTGAAATAAATGTTGACCAGTTGCATGAAGAAGATGAAGAAAACATAAGTACCGATCCAAATCAAGAGTTGGAATCTCCATTGCATGAAGAACATGACGAAAACATTGCAGCAAATTTGGGTATTTTAAACTTTACTTGTGCGTGCAGTTGCATTATTTTTTCATGGTCACTGCCTTTACTTGAAAACATTGCAACAAACTTTACTTGTATGCGCATTATTTATTTAAAAAAAATTGCGTCTGCCTTGACTAAACATGTGCAAAAAGGAGTGCATTTACATCATTAAGAATAGTTTAGTTTAAGTATTCATGCACGGTTTAGTTTAAGTATTCATGCATTTACATGTGCAAAGAGCAGCAATTTAGTTTGTGCAGTGCATTTACATCATGAATCATGCACGGTTACATTACAGTTACATCATGAATCAACAGTTTAATTTGTACAGTGCATTCACATCATGAATCATGCACGGTTACATTGCATTCACATCATGAATCATGCACGGTTACATTTTTAAAGTGCAGTTATACAGTGCATTTACATCATTAAGAATATAATACAGTGCGGTATTTTACAGTGCAAGAGGAGCGTCCTTGTATTTGTATGTGCATTTTTACAGGGTAGTTACATTATTTTTTAATACTGAATTGTTTCTTTACATGTACAGACCGTGGCAATGCAACTCAAGGGAAAAAAAAGTAGTTCTACCAAATGAGCAACGATGGACTATTTATCGGGCTTTGCTGGAAAAAAGCATTAACGGAAAATTAAAAAAATTACAACAACAGAAGTTTCCGAACAGTTTTCGATACTCATACGAACGATATCGCGGATTTGGCGACGGACAAAAGAAACTCCAAATGGAGCAGCAGTTAACGTTTCACACAAGAAAATGAAGAATTGTGGCCGGAAAAGAATCCATGTTGATTTAAACCAAGTGCAAGAAATTCCTTTACACCGACGAATAACTTTGAAAGCATTTGCCGAAGCTTTGAACGTTAGCTACACGACATTATTTCGACTTTTGAAACAAGGTCTTTTTCGACGGCATACGAATGTTATTAAGCCGTATTTGAAAAAAGAACATAAAATAGCACGTCTTAAATTTTGCATATCAATGTTAGATCCAAACAGCTTACCTCATGAGCCAAAGTTTGTCGGCATGCATAACATGGTACATAGTGATGAGAAGTGGTTTTATATGACCAAAAAGACACAGACATATTATTTACTTCCAAGTGAAGAAGTGTTTTTGTGTACATGCCAGAGTAAAAAAAAATATAGGAAAAATTATGTTTTTAGTTGCTATGGCTCGCCCAAGGTATGATGATGGAAATGAAGTGTTCTCGAGAAAATTAGATGTGTTTCTTTTTGTCACTATGGAAAAAGCACAAAGACCAAGCAGGAATAGAGAAGCAGACACTTGGGAAATTAAACCAATGAGCTCTGTAAAGAGAGAGAATGTGCGAGCATATATGATTGAGAAAGTTATTCCTGCTATTCTAAGCAAGTGGTCAATAGAAGATGTTAATAAAAACATCTTCATTCAACAAGACAATGCACGAACACATATTGATTCTAACGACGAAGCATTTCAGTTAGATGTAGATCATATTCGCATGTTCCAGTTTATTAACAAACCAAACATTGTACAAATTTAACTCGTTCAAGAATAAGTATATTTTTGATGAGTATGCTTAAAAATAAGTAAGTAAATTTAGAGTAATATATTTAAATTTGAACTTTAACATAGTTTTCTGAAGTTTCCATAAACAACTTTGTTTTTACGTTATTTAGTGCTTTTGAAAACTGAAATCCATTTTTACATAGCTTTCTAAAGGTTGCTTTTTTCATTCAAGGAAGGCCTGAATGTTTGAAAAGGTTGATAAAGTTTATATTGATATGTATGGATGAGATATTTGATGGTTTTTTTTTTTTTTTGAAATAGGTCATTAAGCTAGCAATATTGCTAATTTTACCTATTTTTTTTGTTTAGATTCTATGCACGTTTAATTTTGGTCCCTTTCTAAAATATTAAAACAATCAAATCCATAAACTGAGACTTGTACATCCATAGTCGTACATATGAGAATGTTGCATAGCAAAGCACTATTGTTCATGGTCAAGCAAAACAAATCCATCAGCTTATACAATTGCATTTAGCAAAACAAAAAGCAATACAGTTGCATTTAGCTTATACACAAAATAACATAAACAAAAATAGGGACAAACAAGGTGCAACAATTTAACAATGAAACTAAAGACAAAAGAAGTCTCTCTAGCCAACATAAACTCAAAGGAATTCAGAGTACATAATCTTCAACATTGAGATTACGAATTGATACATCTTCGGATCATTGTCAAGTGTTCCTTCTTCCTTGGGATCTTATTCAAATCGGAAAGCTGAATTACTTCTTCTCGGTTTCCTCAAGATTATTGCTAAGTTCTTCTTTAAGCTCCTCTTCATTTGTAGGGACCTCATTCAAATCAAATCCTTTAGCAACCTTCTTCTTAAATCCATCAGCTTCATGCTTCATATCATCACTTATGCTTCTTTTCAACTTTGGAGGAGTTAAAGTATCTTCTTTGCTATTCATGATTGATTGTGATTTTTGTATGGATATTAGTTTGGACAACAATATGAGAACAAATGGAGGAGATAAAGAATGACTTCATTGGTTTTATAACACAAAAATGGAAGGGAAATATAGTTGAAGGAGGTGATGGGAGGGAAACATAAAAGTAAATGGATGCACTGGAAGTTTAATACACAGCTGCATGCGCATATTAATGAAGGGTAAAAAAGGAAATAAAATGCTTTTTTTTTTTATCTAAAACGTCACATATTAAGAAAAATGTTCTCTGATACAAAACGTCATATAATATGGATAGTAGGGAGTATTTCCCTCCCATTTTTTGTGTTATAAAACTGATGAAGTCATTCTTTATCTCCTCCATTCATTCTCATATTGTTGTCCAAACTAATATATATACAAAAATCACAATCAATCATGGATAGCAAAGAAGATTCTTTATCTCCTCCAAAACTGAAAAGAAGCATTAGTGATGATATGAAACATGAAGCTGATGGATTTAAGAAGAAGTTTGCTAAAGGATTTGATTTGAATGAGGTCCCTACAAATGAAGAGGAACTTGAAGAAGAACTTAGCAATAATCTTGAGGAACCAGAGAGGAAGGTAATTCAGCTTCCCGATTTGAATAAGATCCCTAAGGAAGAAGGAACACTTGACAATGATCCGGAGATGCATCAATTCGTAATTTCAATGTTGAAGATTATGTACCTTGAATTCTTTTGAGTTCATGTTGGTTAGGGAGCTCCTTTTATCTTTAGTTTCTACTAGTTTCATTGTTAAATTGTTGCACTTTGTTTGTTTCTATTTTCGTTTATGCTATGGTGTGTGTAAGCTGAATGCAATTGCATTGCTTTTTGTTTTGCTAAATGGAATTAGCTAAGCTGATGGATTTGTTTTGCTTGGCCATAAACAACAATGTTTTGCTATGCAACATTCTCATATGTACGACTATAGATGTACAAGTCCCAGTTTATGGATTTGATTGTTTTAATATTTTAGAAAAGGACTAGAATTAAACGTGCACAAAATCAAAACAATTTTTTTTGATAAAATTAGCAGTATTGCTAGCTTAATGACCTATTTCAAGGAAAGAATACAAACCATCAAATATCTCATCCATACATATCAATATAAACTTTATCAACCTTTTCAAACATTCAGACCTTCCTTGAAAGAAAAAAGCAACCTTTAGAAAGCTATGTAAAAATGGATTTCAGTTTCAAAAGCACTAAATGACGTAAAAATAAAGTTGTTTATGGAAACTTCAGAAAGTTATGTTAAACTTCAAAATTAAATATATTACTCCAAATTTACTTACTTATTTTTAAGCATACTCGTCGAAAATATACTTACTCTTGAACGAGTTGAATTTGTACAATGTTTGGTTTGTTAACAAACTGGAACATGCGAATATGATCAACAGCTAACTGAAATGCTTCGTCGTTAGAATCTATGTGTGTTCGTGCATTGTCGTGTTGAATGAAGATGGTTTTATTAACATCTTCTCTTGGCCACTTGCTTAGAATAACAGGAATAACTTTCTCAATCATATATGCTCGCACATTCTCTCTTTACAGAGGTCATTGGTTTAATTTCCCAAGTGTCGCTTCTCTATTCCTGCCTGATCTTTGTGTTTTTTCCATGATGACAAAAGGAAACACACCTAATTTTCCCAAGAACGCTTCATTTCCATTATCATCATACCTTGGGCGAGCCATAGCAACTAGAAACGTAATTTTCCTATAAATTTTTTACTCTAATATGTACGCAAAGACACTTCTTCACTTGGAAGTAAATAACATATCTGTGTCTTTTTGGTCATATGAAACCATTTCTCATCAATATGTACCATGTTATACATGCCGACAATCTTTGGCTTATGAGGTAAGTTGTTTGGATCTAACATTGATATGCAAAATTTAAGACGTGCTATTTTATATTCCTTTTTCAAATACGGCTTAATAACATTCGTATGGCGTTGAAGAAGACCTTGTTTCAAAAGTCGAAATAATGTCGTGTAGCTAACATTCAAAGCTTCGACAGGTGCTTTCAAAGTTGTTCGTCGGTGTAACGAAATTTTTTGCACCCAGTTTAAATCAACATGGATTCTTTTCCGACCACAATTCTTTGTTTTTTTGTGTGAAACGTCAACCGCTGCTCCAGTTGGAGTCTCTTTTGTCCGTCGCCAAATCCGTTGTATTGTTCGTATGGGTATCAAAAACTATTCGGAAACTTCTCTTGTTGTAAAAAAATTTAATTTTCCGTTAATGCTTTTTTTCAGTAAAACCTGATAAATAGTCCATCGTTGTTCATTTGTTAGAACTATTCTTTTTTTCCCTTGAGTTGACGGTCTGGACATGTAAAAAAACAATTCAATACTAAAAAATAATGTAATTGCACTGTAAAAATGCACAAACAAATACAAGGACACTCCTCTGGCACTGTACAATACTGCACTGTAAAAATGTAATTGCTACTTTATATTCTTAATGATGTAAATACACTGTATAACTGCACTGTAAAAATATAACTGTGCATGATTCATGAGGCATGATTCATGATGTAAATGCGCTGTACAAATTAAACTGCTAATTCATGATGTAACTGCATTGTAAAAATGTAACCGTGCATGATTCATGATGTAAATGTACTGTACAAACTAAACTGCTGCTCTTTGCACACGTAAATGCATGAATACTTAAACTAAAACATGCATAAATACTTAAACTAAACTATTGTTACTAATGTTAATGCACTCCTCTTTGCATATGTTTAGTCAAGGCAGGCGCTATTTTTTTTTATAAATAATGCACGTACAAGTAAAGTTTGTTGCAATGTTATCAAGTAAAGGCAGTGACCATGAAAAAAATAATGCAACTGCACATACAAGTAAAGTTTCAAATACCCAAATTTGCTGCAATGTTTTTGTCATCTTTTTCAGGCAAATGGAGATACCAACTCTTGATTTGGATCAATGCTTATGTTTTCTTCATCTTCATCATGCAACCGATCAACATTTAGTTCAAATAACGGAGCTTCAGATTCTTGATTTAGATCGACGTTTAAATCTAATATGAGCGTTCAACTAGAAGATTGTCTAACTATCAATGGGACTGACTCCTCTTGCTCTATGTTGGACTGCGTAGGAAAATTTAAATCAATGTTAAAAACTTCATCATTGTTTGAAGGTGAAAGATTTAGATCAATGTTATGACTTTTAAAAGTCATGGCACAGTAGTTTGAAACCAAAGTTTTCATGCTGTCTATATATAAAATCATAACAAGGAATGAAAAGCAATAAATTTTGTAACTTTGGCTCCATTATAAAATTTCAGTTCGATTGAAATTTCGTTAGATTTAAATTTCGTAACTTTGGCTCCATTTTACGATTCACAGAGATTTAGTTAGGTTGATATTTCATAACTTTGGCTCAATATATTTGAAATTTTAGTTAGGGACTGAAGTCAGACTAGCTGCACGGGTTGCTTTTTTGATGAAAAGTTATTAGAGCAATTAATAAGATAGGAAGGATAAAAGATTGATTGAAGGGTAAAGAAGTCAAGTTTTAACTGCCTTAATCTCTATGAAGAATTCTCAAATGTCATATATTCTGGATGGGAGGGAGTATTGGATTTGTGTGAGGTCTTATATGAGGTGTCATGATTGTGTCGTATATTTGTATATGTGCACTTATTATTACAGGAACGTTGACACTTGGACACCGTTCGTGAGGCTGAAATGCCCTGTTTCGTATTTGGATGCGTCCAAGTTGAAAATGAGGCGTTTTCCCTCGAAAAGAAGAATGAGTAAATCGAATCGTTGACGTCCAATGCGTCGGACGTCAATTGATTTTTTTTTTTTTTACATCAACGGATAACATTTTTGAACTGTTCAAGGCCCCCCTCTTCCTCCCCCTCCCACCACCGCAAACCCGAAAACCTTCATCTAATCCTCTACTTCTCGAATTTTCGGGCCACGAAAGCAAAAAAAATTCAGTTAAATTTCTCCGCTAATATGCTATTTTTTAAGTTTTCTATACTATATATTGTTTTATTTTTTCAGACAATTTCAAATTTGTCTTTTTAGTATTATGCTGCACTCATTCGTTTCCGTTTCTACTGTTTTTCGTCCACACCTATCGGGAACTAGAAGCGTGATACACGGAAGCGCTTGTTGATATCTACGTTAGTCACTAGACCTGAGGGGAAGCACCCGATCATTTTTAGCAGCTGTAGTCATGGATTTAACGATAGATTCAACAATAGCTGGACTGAGACACTGAAGAATAAGTGAGACAACTTGAAGCGTCTCTAGAATGAGCAGAATAGCTTGTTAGAGATTCCAAATGGTAGGTCGGATGTCAAACATAATTTTGTAAACGGACCTGAGAACTGGAGGAAACGGTGCTGTGCGGAGGTACCAAAGTCTACAAGAAATGCTCCTCTTAAATTCAGGGAGTTAGACGAGATGTTTGTTTGATACATAGAAAATGACACTTGCTAGTATCAAATACCGATAACTCCACTAGCTCAACCTCAACCTTTCACTGTTGTTGACACATCATTGTATGGAGACAGAATGATTGATGATACATCACCCGCCCAGCCCAGACGTCCCTTTTCCAATAGTCCTGTGAGTTCTGTCATACCACAGCCTTCGGTTCTGACATATCGTTTCACTGATGTGACGACGCGGTTCTATTATCTTACATATGCCGTTAACTACGTTCAAAGGTAGAAGATTATGGAGATATTTCGCAACGATCCCTTAGTCTTGGATATGGTACAAGTGTTTACTGATCTCGAGCTAATTGGATATCTTAGTTACTATTGAAGAGTTTTCACGGTACGTAGTAGTAGTACACTTGAGTTTGTTGTTTCGTTGTAAATTGTTTGTTCAGTTGCCTTTGTACTCCATTTAGTTCACTAGTATTTGAATAAAAAATGTGTTGTGATCGAATGAAATATCAAGTTTACTCTGCTGTATTTTATTTAAAATTATTAAACGTATATTACACTATCAAACAATTAATTAATTTAATTATACGTCAATTAAATTCAAATCATAAATTAGAATGCTCTGCTTAAATGTCTTGTTTAAATTCGCAAACGCATACCTCAGTTAACTTCATTCTCTGCTTAAATGGTGTTTAAATACCATGTTGTCGTTACGCGCAAACATACCCATAATCGCTTTATATCTAAGTTCAAATAAACAAAGTTGGTTATTATTTTCATATCGGTTTGGTTCGGTTAGAGAATCTGTATTCTACTTCCAAATCAACACTCAGCAATGTCTTAAAGTCAAAATTGATTTGATTTACGTGGATTAAACCAATATGATTAGTTCATATCGATCAGCCAACGACTATGAATTGACACTATATGGAAACTCATTCATAAATTAGACTTAAGTATATGCATTGTATTAAATTGACAGCCTAGAGTGGGTGGTCAAAGTACATATACTTGAAAATCCATCTGAAACATTCTAAATGTAATTTGATTGCGTATTAAAAGCAAAAGACCGCTAAAAGAAGACCTTGAACCGAGAGATTAATAATGGCGTCTTCGTCTGTTCAGAAACCTAGATCCATGTCCAAATTAAATCTTCTTTCTGATTCTGACTTCAGATCGGCCTTTCCTCCAGATCATATCTCAACTCAACAACATGCAGGCCGAGTTCGTTCTTCGATTCAAAAAAGTTCTCGAAGTCCAGATCTGGGTTCTAAAAATGATTTTCCAGATCTTATTCCGAAGGCTCAGGTAAATTCCACTATGCTTAACTCTATGCAATCAAAAAAAAAATGGATAGAAGTAATATCAGATAACAACTTGCATCAAAATGTCATTCAACTCGGTTATTATGAGCCGGTAATTAAGGAAAATCTGAAACTTGCTGGTATTAGTGATGACCTAGTTTTTAAAGCAAGGGAAAAGTGGACCAATTCCACTGTGTTTTATGTAAATGGTAGTAAGCCTTACTATAACTTCTTGAAAGAATATATAGATAGGAATCGGCAATTGAAAGGTAATTATCAATTATTCTTTAGAGATAATGGTTTCTTCATACTTAAATGTGAATTGCCTGAGGATTGTGATAGGATATTAGCATTGGGGCCATATTACTATAACAAACAACTGATTTTCATGAAAAAGTGGTTGCCTGGAATGAGAATGACTAGGGAATTCCTCAATGCTATTCCAATTTGGATCAAGTTACCCAATCTAGACCTTGACTTTTGGTCAGTCGAAACCATTAGTAGGATAGTTTCTATTTTGGGTAAACCTTTAAGAATGGACAGTGTTACTGAATATGCTTGCCGTATATCCTATGCTAGAGTATTGGTTGAGATAAGTATAAGCTTTAAAATTTCAAAAGTTATTCCTGTTCAGTATGAAAATGGGGATATAGTTTGGCAAAGAGTTAGTTATGAATGGATTCCTTATGTGTGTGTACTACTTGTAATGTGTTTGGGCATTCTAATGATGTGTGTAAATAAGCTAAAATTTGGATGCTGAAGAATACTTCTAATAATAACAGGTGTATGGATCTAGATAAAATATTGGATAGTCAAGATAAACTTATGAATGATCCTATTAAAGAACCCAGTTTACTTCAGTAGATGGTTATTGATGGTAAAGAAGTTGATAACAATGATAGCAATTCAAAGCAGTTAAATACAGTAGGAATTTCTGGAAAAGATTGCTCTCCTGTTGTTGATATGGACTTGGGTCAAAACAATGTAGATTCTAATTTGATCTCTAGTGAATGTCAAGGAAACTTCAAAGAGTTCACTAAATCTCCAGTTTCTATTGATAATTTGAGGAAAGATATGAAGCAGTTGACGGAAGGATTTGTTAATAGAAAATCTGATTCTTTTTATGAAAATGATGGGATGAGGAATAGTGAAACTGATAATACATTACAAGTTAATGATGATATGAGAAGTGCAGACTTTTCTATAGATGAATCAGACAGTTCGGTGAGTAGTTTCAGTAGTAGGAAATCAATACTGAAGGAAAACAAGTTTAAGAAAGGAAGCACAGTATTGAGTGGAGGGCCATTAGTGGAAACTAATCCGGAGAGGGTGAAGTTAATGTCCCAAATTCAAACTAGATCGAAACTGAAGAAAGCAAAAGAGGATAGAGGGATTGAAGGGTGGAATTTCAAACAAGTAAGCCTCTTTTGTTTTGATATTCTCTGAATCTTCATGTTCTAGAAGGGTTGTTTTGTCCTGATTTTTGTTGTTGTTGGATCTCTGACTATATCTATCTACATGTTGGTTTGTCTGGAGAATAGCCTTCGATGTTTGTTTTTGTAGCTGTTCTATTTTGTAGTTCGGTCTGATGCTGTTTCAGTGATGATATATTGTCGTCTTCTTGCCATGGTCCATTTTGGTTGTGGTCTTTGGATGGTTTAATTAGGCTATTTCTTCCTGTATGGTGCATGGGATTTGCTGTTGCTTCCTTATTCGTTGCCTGTTATTAGAGTTTGCCTTTTTATGGTGGTCTATTTTGGGTTTTGGACTTCTTCTGGGCCTTGCTTGCTGTGGGGTATTGTGTAGTGGGCTGCGTTTGTATTTACTGGGTTCTAGTTTGTGTCTTGTGAAGTTGTATATCTGGGCTTGTTATGTGGTTCTTAAATGTCTGTTTTGTTGAAGTATTTGTTTAGTTAGAAGTTTGTAATTCGTTACAGCAAGGCAAAAGACCACACGTTAATCAGGTTGTGTAAAAATAGACATCTACCAAAAGTTGCTTTTTGGCTGAGCTTATCTAAAGCAGACCGAAGCTTACACTAAGAGTAAAATACCACCCTACATCCTAAGATGAGGCACAAAACATATGCACACATTTATATATCCTACTACCCTCCCTTTTCTTTTTTCCCTTTCCCCATCTTTTTCTTTTTTCCCTTTCCCCATCTTTTTCTTTTTTTACTTTTATTTTATTTTATTTGCATTAGGAATTTTCTCCCCACAAGTAGCTTATGCACTAAACTAATAACAAACACACATAATGAAAAGTTATCTTCTTGAGCTTCAAGATTTGGATTTCCTTCTCATCCAAAACAATCACATCTCCCTTTTTGAAGAAATATCAAGTGAATGTTTTATCTAGCTCAGATGTATGATAGTGATTTTAACTTTCTTTCCCAATAGATGAACTGATCAAAACACGTAAAGCCTCCCCCATAGACTTGGGGCATGGGTGCAGCAAACGACGAGCGTCTTCTTAATTTACCATGTATCTTCACATTTATTTTTTCTTCAAAATTTAATAAATATAACAACGTTCAATAAGGTTTTTTTTTTTACCCAAACAAATGTAACTAAGAATTTTTTTGACATTTTACAAAAAAACCATAGTAGTTAAGGCGCTAAGGCGCAAAAAGGCGCACGGCTTGAGCCTTGGGCTTTTCCGAGCCTTGGGCTTTTTTGTGGGACTTTTAAAAAAAAGGCGCACTGCATATATTTAAAAAAAAAAAAAAAAACCTGCAACATATATATATTTTTAAAACATAAAAAACTGCTGCATACACACACACACACACACACACACACACACACATATATATATATATATATATATATATATATATATATATATATATATATATATATATAACTGCTGCATATATTTTAAAAATAAAAAAATGCTGCAAAACCAAAAAAACCTGCTGCATATATTTTTTTAAAAAAAAACTGCTGCATATTAAAAAAAAAAACTGCTGTAAAATAAAAACCAAAAACTGCAGAAAAATGATCAATCGAACAAAATGGTTGAAACCCTAAGTCGAATTGGATGTCGACCTTGCTCAAATTCAATGTCGAGTTCGAATTTGCAAACCCTAAAGCAACGACACTTTTTTTCGTTTTTTCGATGTCGAGTTCGATGTCGACCTGGTTGAAAACCCTAAATCAATTTGAGGCGCGCCTTTCTGCGCCCCGGAGCCTCAGAAAAAGGCTCCAAAGGCGCGCCTTTTGTGCGCCTCCGTTAGAGGAGGCGCCTTAGCCACCAGGAAGGCGCAGGACATGCGCCTGCGCCTTAGGCGCGCCTAGGCGCGCGCCTTAACTACTATGAAAAAAACATCATCAAATGTAATATCATTAGCATAGAATTTCAAGCATAAGTCTTTAGAAGTCAAAATCAAATGAAATAGTACATATTATTGATAAACTATAAATCTGAATTTGATTCAATATATTTTTCAAATCAACATAGGTATCATCAACTCATAAGTCTCAGCATCTTCCCTAAAGATGTAAATGAGCTGAAGTAGGTAGGGATGAGCTTTAGTTGGTTTGGATTTACCTAATTATGAAAAGTATTAAACCAAACTGAAACTAACAAAAATTAGAATCAAATTAAACAGACCAAATCAAGTTGATTGGTTCGGTTGATTATCCAATTTAACTGAACTAAAAATATTTAACATTTTTAATTGGAATATTCATCATATTTTAAAATAAAACATAAATATATGATCAAAAGTATTATTATTTGGTATTTTTGTGTTCTTCACTAGTAGGCATATATGATAAGTATAATTTTTTAGACAACTTAAGCAATCTAAAAAAAAAACATTAAAACATTAGTGATTCCAACAATATAAACTCGGTTAATTTGGTTAAACCAATAACCAAACTAAATTATTCCATGGGACAATCGTATATCAAGCATTTTCAAAACCAAACCGAACCGAACCGACTGAAATGAATTTGTACAGTTGATTTATTTGGTTTGAACCAAAGTTTGCTCACCCTTAAAAGTGGGCATTGAAGTTCGTTCGAGATAAATTTAAAAAATGCTATCATTCAAGATTAGTTGTTTGTTGTAAAGGTCATAATTAAACTTGATCTTGACCCGATCGATGGGTCTCCATTCTAGTCAAAATAGGTTTTGTCAAGTCTAAATTGTATATTTAAAAACCTAGACCTGCATGAGCTTCAATTGGGTAATAACACTACAATGCATATTTTTACCCTTTTTCGTCAAATCATCTTAGTCGAATCGGGTTTTCATATTATTTTTCATGGCCTAGACCCGACAGCCTAGGTCCGACTCGAGACCCATGGGATTCAAGTCAAGTTTGTATTGGTTTTGCTAAGATTTGCGGATCTCGTTTCTAATATTGCATCCTAGTCTGGTGCGGCAATAAGGTGAATGAATAGTTCAAAATTCGTTGGAGATTAGTTCTAAGTGCGACCATTTTATCATATAAAAAAATACAATACATTTAACGATTAATCTTTTTTTCCTTCTATATCTACCATCAATACTACAACTCGATTTGAGAAGATTACATAAATAAACTATATTTTAAAAATCAATTATCATGTCTTCAAGCAAAAAAACATGTAGCAAAATAAACAAAAAAATAGTAAAATAATGAAAAGGCACGTTTTTGAATACTACATAAAAGAAATTATATTTTCAATACCAATTATTATGCCTTCAAACAAAATGAAATGCAGCAAAATAATAATAATAATAATAATAATAATAATAATAATAATATAATGATAAAATAACGAAAAGCCATGTCATTTTTGAGCAGTTCGCCATTTGCGTCATTCATTGCACATCTTCTTGTGCATCGCGCCATCGAGAAAAAAAAAGGCATAAACGTTGTGTCATGCTATGGTGCTTGCCTACGTTTGCCTTTTCATGACTATGTTAGTATGCTACTAATAATCGATCTTTCAACAGAGCCGAGATGAATACAATCATTCTTCATCACTTTCCCACTTATAGCTAAAACCTAAAATTTCAGCCTTCCAATAATAAAATCAGTAATCAATTAATCAAACATTGTTTGTACCACAAAACTTCACGCCAACCTGACTTTATAGCTAGAAAATCAATTTCTTTTAGTAAAAGCGTCATAAGTATTGTATTTGGTCTCGTTAAGTAGTTCGATTTCTTTTTGAAAGTTTCATGTATTTTATAGCTTACGTACCAGTGCGATGTTTATAAAACCTGTTTACACGGAGAGAACATTGTCTATCCCAAAGAAAAAATTTGTAAACTGAAATATATGTTTAAATAGTAACTGAATACTATTAGTTAACCAGACTATTAAGTGTCATTATGCATGATAATATTTTAAATCTAGTGTGTCTTAGAGTAAACAAATTAATCTAACCAACATATAATAATGTGAAGTTCTTGTATGCATTATGTCATACACTGGTTTAGGTACAAGTCATGTTCAATCACAACTGGAATCACACTTGCACAACACAAATGTCGCTTGTAGCTGAACCAGAACATAAAAAGAAAGAAAAAGGTTTAATAAAACAAAGAGTACCTGTTCCGGCGTTGTCTTCATTAGAGAATAAATGAAATGAACAAGCTTGGAGCAACCAAACCATGGAGACGATCTCATCGGAGGAAAATGTTGAAGCTGCAAAGGATGCATTCCTCACAAGGTGCAAGGATGCCAAGGAGGATATCAGAAAGCAACATCATTGAGAAGCGTGTAATGCGACAGACAATAATAATATAGTTTTAAGGTTTGCAGAGTAGTACATTTGTAAGTTAAATGGTTCATGTCCACGACTATTTTGCACCAGTGGACAAATATTAATATCCTGTATCTCAATGTCAACGATGGACACAATTTCTTTTTACTAACTTCTCTGAAGTCTGAACTAAAAAGATTTGAATGCACAGCTCCCCTTAAATATGATAATAAATGAAAAGAGACAAAAATTATATTCATGAACTGAATTTAGTTGATGATTTCAATGTACATCTTTTAACCTGGAATAGTTGCATATTACCTTAATATAAAAATATTGACAGTCCAAGCATTTTCTTGTTCAGACACAATGAATTGAAAAATCAGTTATGCAAATAGTGATGCATACACTATATATTGTTAACATGAGAAATGTTCGCAGAAAATGAGAAGCATTAAATGGTGGATAAACTGAAAGGCAAAGGCAAAGCCCGACAGTTATGCACAGAATTATATTGACAGGTAAATTCCACTTATTTTATATTCTAAACATTCTACTAGCCTATCTTCTTAAATAAACTCTTACACTGTGATTGAGAAAAGAGAGAAAAGTAATGATAAAGTGCTCCAAAGTTACAGTTAATTTGGTGAATCTTTAACTAAATATATCTACTATTGCAAATATTAACTTTGATATAGATAATACTATTATTAATATGTTACTATTGGGAAATCTGTGGATAATAGACTAATTTATTATTTATTAATTACTTACAACTCCACTTGCATTAATTTAGTAAGGAGCAAGTGCACACTGATTTGAGATGTAGAATGTATATGCGGTAATAACAAGAGATAGGATCAAGAGCACCCCAAACAGTGTAGCACCCCTATAGCCTCTCTAATTTCCACCACATTCCTGTTTTTCTCTCCGTCCACTAACACACACACTCTTTTTGTATCTTCCCACTAACTTATTTAACTATAAATGAGTGACTCATGTTGAGATGCAAACGGGATGCTACAAAATAAGGGTGCCACGGAACCCTCCTCCATAAACAAAGGAATAGATAATAATTCTAAATGGTACAAAGCCAAAAATGATACACTCAGAGCTCCCAAGAAAAGTAAGCAGATGGAGCACCAAAATCAAAAGGTGAAAGTTCCTAGCATGGTTACGGCTAAACTCTAATGCGTGAAAAGCTCAGCCATCTGAGTCTTAAAAGAACCCTACTATGACATTTTGTTTGTAAATAAAGATTGGTTTTTAGTCAATTTTTTAATATTTGGAGCAGGTACAAGAATGAAAAAAATATGTTGGTTAGGTTGGAGTGCATTTGACAGTACGAGAGGATCAAGCTAAGGGTTTTGTGTTTTGTAAGCGTGTTGACTGACTCACATGACTATGTAGAATTGTAGATTATCTGAGGATCTCCATTAATTCGACTCAGTTCATAAGCCATGGTTTAATGTTTTGATTGGAACTCCAGAACTCAGATCGGCTTCACTCATTTCTAATGGAGTTTGATGTATAACTAGTATATATTTGGTTTAGGTATGTGAAATTGACAGACTGTTAAAAGCAAAGTTTTGAGGTTTCGATCAAAACTGAAATTTCAGCTATCTCAGGGAGCAGTTTGACTGTACTTTTTCAGCGACCATAAACATTGCTGAACTTAAACTGAAGTAAACTACAGTAAAGTGCCACATTCAATTGTGGAACATGAACATATTGGAATACATACGAATCCACATAATGAAACAAGTATTATATCCAGCTCACACCTAGAAACAACATCATACCAAAGAAACAAGACAGAAGACACATATGCACATTCAGGAATCCGAAATTAAGCAACTATAAATATCATTGCACTATTGTGTCATCAGTGTAGAAACAAAAAGATTATACATCAAAGTAAAGAAAGACTGCACCATCCTATTACTACCACAATTTAACAATCAAGGAAAACATAACAAAGGAATCCTTGCAAGTAAATAAATAAAACTCTTACAAATATTAAACCTCAGACGGAGTTTTTGCTACAATTGACAATGCATGCAACCCGCTATCGAGCTCCTCCTTCAACAAATCATACACCAATCTATGCCTTTTCACCAAGCTCTTTCCTTCGAATTCATTCGAAACAATTCGCAAATTATAATGTGTCTCTCCACTGTTATTTCCTCTTACTCCGGCATGTCCGGCATGCATATGTGAAACATCCTCAACTTCCAATTTTATAGGTTTTAACTCTTTCTCTAACTTCTCTTTGATCCTCTCACTTCTCCCACCACTGTATCCGTCATCAGCGTTACCATTTACCTTCAAATCATCCTCAACTTCCAAATTGGCATCAGTATCTAAATTGCCATTAATACCCAAACTGCCATCAATATTTTCCTCTATTACTAAATTTCTTTCAGACCCACCATTATTATCACCCAAATCACTTGTTTCTGCGTTCAATATATCATTCTGTTGACTGGTTTCCAAACCCCCAATCTCCGCTGCTTTTTCCTGCATCAGTTTCAACATATTCAGAAACCCATTATTTCTAGACGGCGTCATGCTCTGCCTCAATCCTAAAAGCTGCACAAAATCGGGCGAGACCTGGCAAATAGCGGACGCTGTTTCGCCTGATAACCCAAAAACCAATAAAGCAGCAAGGCCTTTAGTCAAAGTGGAATCTGAATCAGCATCAAAATTGATTTTTGACGGGTCATTCGGATCCAGGTAAGCATGTACCCAGACCTGCGACACACACCCACGAACCCGGTGAGAGTCGTTTCGAAATTCAGAAGGGTAGGGAGGTAATTTTTTGCCGTAATGGAGCACCTGCTGGTACCTCGATCGTGGGTCGGACACGGACTGGAAGAGGGAGATGATTTGAGCGAGGTTTGGGGGGAGAGTTGATGGGTCAAGTTGAGTTTCCTGGATTTGGCATCTGAGGGTTTGGAGACTGATATGGGAGGAATTCGAGGGGCGTTTGGTAAAAGACTCGAAGGTTATAGGAGCAGAGAAGAGCAAGGAAATTGAATTTTTTGAGGGTTTGAAGGGGTGAATGGGAAGTTTGGGAGAGAAGAAGCGTAAGGAAGTGGAGGAGAAGAAAGTGGCCATGGACTGATCTTGTTGAGGAGATTGAAAACGCGAAGCTATAGAATCAATTAAGGGTGCATCCGTTACCGCCCACTAAATTGATCTTCAATCCGGCTAACTTGAAAATAAAATATGCACCCATTATTTGCTCTTCCCACCCCGTTTTATCAAAAAATGTCCTTATTACATATTATTTTAGAAAATCATCTATATTAATGATTTATTTATTTACTGTTTAGATCTTCGCAATTTCTGTTAATGCTAACATACTCGATCTCAAAATGCATAACGATACACATCGTTGATAGTACAGTTTTATATTTTAAATAATTGTTTTACTTTTTTTAATCAATATTTGTGATTTCTATTTTTATTTATAAAGATCATGTACAATGCTGATTTTAAATTTAATTATAATTTGTAATTTAGCATTGATCACTCATATATATAGTTGGAATTATTATTTTTTAATCATTTTGCAACATTAGACAAACTATTTAATCGGCTGTTAAAGGGCAAATTTGAAAATAAAATTTTAAAATTTTATTCGGGGGGTGAAGGGCAAATAATGGGGTGCAAATAGTCAGTCCCTCCATTCAATATTAAGCTAGATGCAGTTACATATGGCATAAGTTCGTCCCAGCTCAGTCGCACTTTCGCCAATCGCCAAACTCGCGATATGTTTATTTGAGTGAAAATTACTACGGGTGGGCGGTTATTTGATCCGGTTTGGAGTTCAAACCGTTTTTGCACTGCATCAAACGATTGATTAAAAATACAACCCGTTATACTACTCGTTTAAACGGTTTGGTTTCGGTTTGCTTTTAATATATTATGGTTCGGTTTTAGTTCGATCTGTTTTCAACCCGTATTAAATATAAAATAAGTGAATTACTTACATTAACAATCAATTTACAACTATGTCATGCAGTGTAACTTAAAGAGTAAAACTTATCAAAAATTGAAAGACATTCAATTTTACATTTAATGACAAGTGAGATTGTTTTAATACATTAACCAAAATCAATTTTAATCAATGCATAAACATCAAGTAAGATAACTCAAATAAGATTATAACTCACATTTATCCAAAAAAATTATAAATTATTATACTAAAACTATAACTTTCTCCTTTGTGATAATAATTATTATTGATATAACAGCAAAATAAATATATATGTTGTTAAAATCAATAATTAGATAGAAATTAACTATATTTTTATCATAAGATTGCTAGTAAATTATTTGGTTCGATTTGGTTTAATATGGTTGGGTCAACAGCTCAAACTGCAACCGGACCGTATCGTTCCGAGTCAGTCCGGTTTGGAGTACCTGCTTCAAAGAGAAGATACAGTCCGCTTTTCCACACCACTTTTACGATTCGGTGCGGGCGATTTCCGTATAGCGGTGCAGTTTATGCCCAACCCTAAAATTACCCTAATATCTTGAATACCCCATATCTCCACCACAACGGTTATGCTACTTAGCTCCCCATGCACCACATACACAAGCCTCCTCCTCTACTTGTTTTCGTTTCGTCCAGGCATATATGCCACTGCCACTTTGTTTACAAAGTCCGCCAACGAACCTTGATAATCCCACCGTGCACTGTTGAGCACCATGCTGTTTTTTTCCTCATACATGGAGGTTGGTTTTCTTCTTGTTGGAAGAATAATGGAGAATACATGAAACGAATGGGTTTAGTTGCTGAAAAACCGAGGAATGAAGATGGGTATGTCCGTGTGTGTGTGTATGTGTGTGTGTGTGTGTGTATATATATATATATAGGCGTGAAATGTTGGATAGGAACAATGTCAAATTCGAAGTGGTACAATATGTAGGCTTCGAATACAGGTAGCTGTATAAGCTTTCACTACTCATTAGTTGTGTGTTAGCTGCAAAATGAAGGGTTGGGGAAAGTTTCAAGGTGGGCTATCCAAATATAGGTCTCTGCATGTGTTTTCGATTTCAATCTTAGACATGTTTTGCATAGTAGGGTAGACGTGGGAAAGCAAGTATGTTTGGGGAGAAATAGATAGCAGAAAATATAGGTAGTTGTTTGATGAGATTAAACATAGGCGTTGAGAATAGGTTTTTTTTTTTTTTATAGACTAAAGTCAATAAAAACTTAACAATGAAGAAATAAAGTTATAGAGTAGGCAGAACTAGGTATTGGTAATGCACATGTATTTATTTAATTTTCTTAGAGCTTAAGCTATTAATATTATATTATTAATATACAGTTCATTTTATTCTACCAGTATTTTTCGCATTTTGCGTTGAGCGCTAAATATTTGTACTGACATTCATGAATTCCAAAAGCGATGAAAGTAGACGTACTGCTACGTCTTAACGTTCTGGACCCAATGAAATTTATTTCGTTGAATTCCAACTTCATTTGTACAATGACATTATTTTAATTTCAATATATTCATCGGTTCACATTTAAAATATCGTACCTCACAAAACAACTCCAATTGGCTCTAAATTAGAAATCTAGCAATAATTAATTATACGTATTCCAATAAAATTCTTTTTGTCGAAAACGGAGGTTGTTTGAAAATTAGCTATTAGAAAGGCTTATATAATATCGATAAATTATTAAATAAATTCCCAAACAATTAAATTAAATAATAATAAATTATTACCATCAAATATATCTAAATGAAATAATAACAACTCCAAATATAAACCAATATGAAACTATAACTTAATATTAACATTTTCAAGTTGAATGATATCCAACCATATAGAAATTACTTATTAGATTTTTTAAATGCACTATATCGTTTATAAAAGATTTCCATAGCGACTACTTTAAATTTTGATTTGGACATAACTTACAATATATAAGATAAAATTCCAATTTTTCTCTTTCATTAGAAAATTATAATCAACTAGATTCAAACATTTCTTGTTGCACAGAATTCCGACTTAAAACGGATTATGTATATTCAATTGAAGTTCAAAACCTAATACTACGAACTATCACGATGTTACGAGTTTGTTTTATATTAAATATAAATGTTCAATCGTCGTTTAATAACGAATTTTATATTAAAATCCATTAATAATCTAAATAAAATATTTAAAACAAGTTTAAATATTCGAATTCAAATGATTGAAAAATCCAGGTTGTTACATCTACCGTCTTTTTTTATGATTTTGTGCATTGATATTTGTTTTATTGATGTAGAGGATATTATATTTATAGTGATTGAATGATATTCAGACTTTGTTAACCATAAAAATGGGTAACACCGGAGACATGCTAACGCCGATTGAATTACAAAAGAAGATACTTCATTTCAAGTTCTATCATCAAAGATTATTCCGAAAGGAACAGATCTTCATCCCTTGATATATCCGGAATCCCTTTTTCTTCATGGTGTGTGGATGTATTTAAATGCAGGCTTTCGGTTTACCGAAGGCTTATAGGACTAACAGTTCGCAAGTCATGACTCATTGAAACCCTATGCAAGCTAAAGACCTATCCACCTTTCGAATGATCATTGGCCATGTTAGCCTAAGCCTACTTCAAATATCAATAAAAAAAGAATCTTATATTGTGGATTCCCAAACTCCTTGTTTTATTATGAATTGCCAAATAAGATTATAGGAATAAAGAAATACCCAAATTGATTTCTGAAATCACGGTTTACACTTCGTGATTGTAATTACAGACTTTAAAATAAAATAATTTGTCCTAATTCTGAACCCCTAGGGTCGTATTTGCGGGTTGACCCTCTTTTCGCCCAGTGGGCTTCATCTTGATGTCGCTTCAAAGGCGGACCCGATAGATCAGCAAAGGTGCTCTTTGTGGTAAGCGGCTAGCGCTTATGGTACAACCAAAAGAGTATCTTCTAGAAAGCGAGCTTAACTACTATGGGAGGCATCATGCAAGCTCCCGCTTTTGGTGTCAGCAAAGGGCATTTTATTTCTATGCAAAACGTCTTTCAGCACGATAGGTGTCCTGTTTAGGCCCTTTTATTGGATACGATATCATTTTTGATAAATAATTCTCCAAACCCCTTCTATTTGAGTTTTTCTAAGGACTACCCTTTGCTGCTTAAGTAGAAGTATATTTTCAAAGAGATACAACCTTCGGTGTTATCGAAAGGTGCTTTTCTTCATTGTCACAAATGCCTTTTGTCTTTGCCAACTCTTTATCGCTTATTTAGTGACGTCAAAAACTTTGGCTTTAGTATGAAGCCTCTGGTTCCTCCAAAAGTCTTTATTTTTAGTTAGTTTGAAAGGACTGTGCTTCTCCCTTCTTTCTCTAGAAGTTTCCTCTTGCATTTCGGCCTTCTTTCACCATGTTTACCTTGGAGAATATTTTTAGGCTAATATTCATTCCCTCTAATGTGAAAGAAGCCTTTTCTCTTTAAGACAATAATCATGAATGCTTCCATTTCCATCACATGCATGCTCATTTTTGTTAATATTAATATCAGATCATAAAAAATTCAATAATAACTGAGTAGTACTTATTAAGAAAAAGGGATATCAATTCCCCCGGTAGTAGAAGGTTAAGTATTTAAAGGAATCATCAAAGTTTCCTATAGAATGAATCTTTAGGAGTTTCGAAATCCATATGTAAGCATAAAATGATAGAAAGCTGGACTTCTTCTTATCAAATGAGAAGAACCGAAAACCTCATATCTGAATGTTAAGATCGAAGAAACATAATCTTATCTTTTGGAAACAATGATATGGACGAAATCACTTATGGCTTTTTGAAGTCCGGGATTTGGGGGTTAATAACAAAAATTTAGAATTTATTCTCTAGTGATAGTAGAAATGAAGCCCTCTTCGTCATTTAGAAGACCTAACATTAATGATCAGGTATAGTATTAATCTAGAACTCATTCCTCTGGAAGTAATAAAAGAGAAGAAGCCATCTTCGGCTTACAGAAGTCCTAAAACCCATATTTGGTTATTAGAATAACATAAATCCATAGTCCCTTTTTAGGGCAATAATGATAGAATGTAACCTCCGCTGGCTTTAAGAAATTCTGAGACCCTGATTCAGTCAATAAGATAGTAGAAATCCAGAACTTATCCTCCGTAAGTACTTGATATAGACGAAGCCAACTTCAGCTCATAGAAGACTCGAAACCCAGATTTGGTTATTAGAATAATATAAATCTGGAAGAAGAAAATTAGGATATAATTAATATAAATGAAGCCATCTTCATCTTGTAGAAGACCTGAAATCCTGATTCATGTATTGGACTAACAAAAATCCCGGAACCCTTTTTTAGAAATAATTAATATAGAGGAAACCATCTTCGACTCATAGGAGACCTAAATCCCATATTCAAGTATTAAAATAGAAATAGAAATACCTTTTTCTAGTGATAATTAATATAGATGAAGCTAACTTCAGCTCATAGAAAACCCAAAACCCAGATTCGAGTATTAGAATAATAGGTATCCATGAATTTTTGTTGGAAATAACTATTATAGAAAAAGTCACCTTTGGCTTTATAAGATCTGAGGCCCAATTCAGTCTTTTTCTCTTTAGGCAGGGCGTGCTCAGGTTTATAGTAGAGGTAGGGCGTGCTTAGCCAAAGCATAGGTAGGACTTGGTTTAAAAAGAACAGAGGCAGAGCGTGCTTCATTCAGAGCCGTGCACATTTCCCCGAGCTTACCCGTCTCTCCTCAAGATGGCCCCTTGACTGCGTCAAGGGCTTATGGTGCGTTATTCTAGACATATAGATGTGATTGATGGCTTACCCTCCACCCTCTAAGAGATGCCTAGGGTATACCTAGGGCTTACAGCCTAGCGCGTTGCCTTGGGTTTACCCTCTTCCCTCTTTGGGGAAGAAACATGGTATACCAAGAATTAAAGTGGGTGTCCTGCACATTGCCCTACGCTTACTCTCCCTCCCTTTTGGGAAGTGCCTTGACTAAGTCAAGGACTTTTTTGGGTTAATCCATAATGAAAGGGTATTTCACCTCCAACCAAGTAGAATTTCTTATTTTTGGTTTCCACTGGAAGCCGTTATCCATTATTCTTATCCATGTAGATAGAATCAACAAGTCTTATTCGAGTTTTATTTCTGTCACCTGTCATTTGAACTAGATTTCTTTAAGCTTCAACAAAATGTTTCTCTCGATGAATCACTTTATTCCCTTATGGAGGGGAAATAAGGTCTTAAGTGTAATAATCCGCCCGGAATGGGCCTAAATTCCGATCCAGAAAAGGTCGATCGGAACTTGAAACCATTCTAAATGGATTGTTGGTTCCTATAAGGAAATATATTTTAATAGAAATAATAGAGCAGACTAAATCGAAATCAAAATTTCACATAGCAGAAGGGATAATATATAATAATCTAAAATGAATGTACCATAAACTAAAACTATATAAATGTATGTCGCAACGAACGTCAATTGTCATTAAGAGGTATATCAATTATAATAATTATCCCAATAACACAACAATAATCATAATAATGCCATAAATAATAACTAGTAGCTATGGATCCTCCTCTGTCTAGCTCCACACTCCAAGGCATCACTGGTCCAATGTCTCCACCTATTAACATGTTTATATGTTATGAGGAGGGCAGTCATAACAATAAATTTTGGTAAATGAAAATCGCATAAGTTTAAGGAATAACTATTTCTTATATTTGGCAGTATAAACTCTTCACATTATGTCTACGCAATTCAACACGCAATCAATCATATTTATTTATGAGGCGGATTACCCTGCACTCACTTAAGACCAACGCCTAAGGGCATATATGATCGCTTAGTACCCTTCGAGGCGAACTGCCATTGATCACGTAAGGCCATCATTTATATTTATTTTTGGGAGGATTCCCACTATCACTTAATACCCTATGGCGGACCCTAGTCACTTAAGACCCCGTATTATAATCGTTACCGATATTAAATATTTTTTCCACTGTAATACTAGAAATAGTAATCTACCCCTTAATACTGGGCTCAGGTAGACACTCGTTGTCATGTAAGATCCCTCCAATGGACCCATGCATTACTATTTAACTGGTATTACGGTTGAACTCGTAAACACTTAATACTTCGCTTAGACAGATGCTCCCCCGTACAAGATTAGCGGAACCCTTAGTAGCCCATCCCTAGGTCGGCCCTAACTTAGCCCTCGATAAGAAGCGGACATTTCCAGAGAACTACCCTACTCATATGCCATCGTTTTACAAGTACCATTTAGCACCATTGATAAACATGAAAATGTTCATTTTATGCTCTTATATTTTATCTTTTATGTATAAATAAATATTACTTGGTTATTATTTTTTCACTTTTACAAATATGCCAACTAAGCCACATGTAGTTAGAAAAACAGAAAATAGAGATCAAATTGCTGTATATATACATGAAGGCTTGTAGATGAAGATCTCACATATAATTGTTTTTTGGACAAAAAAATAATTGGTAGAAAAATTATGCATATCACAAATCATGGAAGACTTGTCAAGGAAACAAGAGGAAAAGAGGAAATGCCAAAACTTACCAGATTTAACTAAGGCCCACTTGTGATTGTATTAGGGTTTAGGATGGCTAATCTACCCTATAAATACCCGTGTATTCTCATTTTAAACTTCATCTAAGAATTGAATGTCCTTTCTTTTCTTTTCTATACTCCTCTTGGGTCTAGTAAATTTGTGTTGTCTATTTAATTAGATTTGATAGAGTACAATTTTCTATTGCAATTTTCTTTTCTCATTAGTGATTGACCGTCTGATTAGATTCAACGGTAATCCTAAATTAACTTTCTATTTTTTATTTCTATTCTGCAATTTTAATTTCTGCATTTTGTTCTGCATTTTATTCTGCATTCCTAAATAGTATTGAATTTAATATAGATTTTATTATATTCGAATATTTATTGAATTCAATGGTATTTTGCTTGCTTTTCCTGTTTCAATTGATAATTGTGATTTGGTCGTCGATTCAATTAGATTTATTCTGAACCGAATTGCAATTTCAATTTTTATTTCAATCAAATCCCCCAAATTTGTCTAACTAGCCCACGAGATTACATAAATAATAAATTTTAATTTTCCTCACTGTGTTCGACCTGTATACTGTACACCTGTGCACTTGCAGTAAATTTATTTTTGAGCTTTTCTGGTTCATAGAAAAGTGTCAAACAAGTTTTTCGCGCAGTTGCCGGGGAGGCAATAATTAAATATTATTATTTATTTAATTTTTGATTCGTGTTAGTTTTATTTTTCTTCAAGTTTTGTTTGTTTTTCTTATTGAAAAAAATATCTTGACTAGTTGATTTAGTATTACACGTGATACTACAATTAACTAAATAGAAGCAGAATTTTTTTGGCCATTTTTCAATTTCTTTCTTTGTTTACAAGTTCTTGCCTTTTTTGTACATTACTTTCCTTTTCTTTTTACATTTCAAAAGAAAAGAAAAGAAAAACAGATTTTTTGTTACTTTTGCAATTTTTTTCTTCTACTCTGTCGTGAAGTCCTTTGCAACAAACACCACACCAACCTTGCTTCCTTCCCACCAATATAGCCACATTCACCGTTGATCATCCATTAGCATCCCACATCACTCTTTTCACCAAAGCCTCTTCAATCAGACATCATAAAACCCTCAATCTACCAACCCTCTACCACTGTTAAACTTCACCTTCTCCATACCACACAACTTACTCAGTGGCGAAATCAGGGTTGCAAAGATGAAGGGGCCAAAACTTTATGGGGCAATATATGCAAGAGTTTAATGAAAATTATCGCTTTTCTTAAAAAAAAATCCACTTTTATTTAGTTTTTCTTTTTTGAAAAGCATTTATTAGTTGTTGGGGAGGGGGGTTGTGGCCTCTACTGGCCCTAAAGTAGTTTCGCCTCCGAACTTACTACGACATCAACATTGACCTAAACCACATCACTTCACGTAGACCAGCCGAGACACTAACCAAACCATCCCCCTCAAACACTAGCAGCCATTACCACAAACAACGTTCATCAAAACACATTCACCTTTCTACCTACTGTATAAGTCACAAATCGAACACATCTTCCACATCCACTTCCGACCATCAAATCAAAACCCTCTTCACAAACTAACTTCACCGTTCATTGCTATAGTCCTCATCCCCACACAACACGTGAACTGTTCACCGCCCTTGCAACAGCATAACACCTCAGTCCACAAACTATCTCACAGCATCGAAAATTTTCATCACCGTCCTCTTTTCAAACCAGTTCCAACAAACCACTAAACCCCTACATCGTTGACAAAAACCATCTGACAGTCCATACTCCATCTGTATCACTAGAAACACTACAACGGTCTTCAATCTGTTGCTTTTTCCACCCACAATCACCACGTGAAAAAAAAACGAAACCCTACATCAACTTCAGTAAATTCGGAAAAAACATCCACCAAACCCTACATCAACTTCATTACCTTCATCAATCGCATACCCTCGACCTGCACCTTCATTGATCATTGGAAATCCCCTTTCTTTGAAATCAACCACAGTCGTCAACTTCAAATCCACATGTTACTTAAACCGGAACCCAAATACAAGCGAACTCGAAAACCCGACCTTACGAAGCTTGGATTTCGAATTGTTTTCTCAAATCAGCATAATGGTTTTGAGAAATTTGACTTCGAAATTGTTTTTCTAAGAAAATTTGACTTCGATTTTGTTTTGATCTTTTCTTTGAGAAATAGGGTAAGGGGTGTTTGATTTATTTGCGTAGCTTTCGGGCTTTGGTACGTAATTTGACTTGTGCGAGTATGTGAGCGCATGGTTTAAATGTGGCTTGACCTTTTAGGCATGACATGTTATTTGTTTTATTGATTGGCAATTAAAAAGCCAACTCTGTTATATTTTAAAAAAAAAAGTGGACAAGTGATTTGTTGTTTCCTCCATCTTCTTCCTTTAAGCGTTTGTCTTCGTTTTTTATTTGCTTTCACAAAAAAAAAATCAAAGCCAAAGAAGGAAATAATTTAAGCAATCAAACAAGGACTCAGAGGTCAATCCAATTGCAGACAGTTGATTCGAATTGTCATTGCTACTCAATTGCTCTAGAAGGACAGCCATACCCCACTGTAAAATTTCTTTAACTCTACAGGATTTGTAGAATATACAGAAATTTATTGTTAAGATTTTATGCAGGGGAAGCGGCTTGCTTGTATTTTTTTATTTTTGTAGTTATTATTGTCTGATTGTTGTGGTTGACTGATATTTCCATAAATAAAGTCATAATTCTCATCGTTTTCAATAATAAAACTTGATTGGACGTTGTAAAATATTTAACTACAAGAGTATATTTTGTGAAATTGATTCTCTCAGGGGTTTGATCGCATATATATTAGTTCAATATATTGAACTTTTAGCAAAAGAGGTTGCATATTACCCGTAAAACATTGGTAGTATCCATTAGTATTTATACCATACGTGAACGGCCATAAGACCCTCTCCCCCTTCAAATCCAGATTATTAAGTAATAAAATATACTTAAGTACGCTATTTATTTTGAATAGGAGCTAATTGTATCAACCATCAGTCTTTGATTTTCTTTGTTTGCATTTGATAACAATGAGTGAGAAAAGTTATAACCACCATAACTCTCCTAGGGGTTCTACAATGAATCAGAACTTTTATAATGACATGGATCAAAATCAAATTAATCACAACTTTCAAAATCTTAATGTCGGGATGGATAGATCCTTGTCTCTTTGAGATCGATATTACCCAACTAGGAATGTTCAATCCTTTGTCGTCGTATTTCCACCAGTTGAAGGAAATTTTGAGCTTAAACATTCTTTCATTCATGAGGTACCATAATTTACTAGTTCAGAAAACAGTTAAATTTTTAAGTGAATTTGAATTGTATGCATCCATAACTAAAATGCAACAATTATCTAGTGAACCAAACAAGCTAAGGCTAATTCAATTCGTATTACTTGAAAGCACTAAAAGATGGCTAAATTATCTTCCAAAACATTCCGTAAGAAGTTGGGATGGATTTGTCGTTGTATCTTTAAAAAAGTTTTTCCCATTTCGTAAAACTTTAAAAATTCTAACTAAAATAAATTAGTTCTCTCAAAACGAGGGGGAAACTTTTTCAAAATACTTTGATATATTCAACCAATTATTATATAGTTATCATCATCATGAAATTCCCAAACATCACTTATCTCACATTTCAGATGAAGGGCTAAACTATCAGACTAGAACACAACTCGAATCAATGTGTGGGTAGAATTTATGTCTAAAACGGCCGATGAAGCTTGGGAATTCTTAGAAGATTACTCTGAAAAGGACATGCAGTGGGAGTCAATTCGTGTTCCCATCTGTGCTTCTATTAGAGGAGTGCAGGTCATGGATCCAAATCATTTTCCCTTAGGAACTCAAACTCCTTAAATCGTAGAAGAACTACCCCATTATCATCCTGAAGACCAAGTCAATGCCACAGTCAAAATAGTCCTTACTCATCCATTTATAACCCTAGTTGGAGAAATCATCCAAATTTTTCATGGTCTATTCCCAATAATGTCGCGAATCCATATCATATGATTTCGATTTCGAATTACCAAACTCCATTTTCTTCTAGTCCTCAGAATTCTCAAGTTTCACCTCAATTCAAGCCTTCAGGTCAACCATGTAGGCATTCTAACTTTCAATCATCAACTCAGTCTCCTCAATATTCTCAAGAAATTGTTCGGTTAGAGAAACAAATAAACAATCAAGATACTAAACTCAAACAAATGATGAATATGGTGAAAGAACTAATGAGAAAGGAAAATTGCTTAGTCAACCGGAGGTGGTTCCAAAATATAACTCTCGTTCGATGAATTCTCGTGAGGACTGAGGATGAAAACTATAATTCGGTTAACGTTGTCACCACCCTTAGATCCAGGAAAACGATTGGCAATAATGTCGGCAATCCCGACAAAACTTTGAAGTCAACTCTATCCAAAAGCTTGACACTCGTCCAATAGCCATGAACGCCAACCCGTCTAAACCTTCAAAACCTTCATCTTGTTCGAATGTTGGCAATCCCAACATCTCTTCTTCTAATGTCGGCAACCCTGACAATATCTCTTCCTCTAATGTTGGCAATCCTAATCATTCATCTACCATACCTTTACCTCCTTCGCTTCCCATATCATAACCTTCTTTGAACAATCAAATTTCTAAAAGAGTCTACAAACTAGTAGCTCCATATCGTCATAGACTTAGAAATAAGAAGAAGGACGCAAATTACAAAAAAAAATTGAAATCTTCAAACATGTTCTTGTCAATATTCCACTCTCAGACACCATCAAACAAATTCCTCAATATGCTAAGTGTCTCAAAGAGCTATGCACCTGAGAATGTGCCACTAATGTTCCTAAAACTGTCGTCTTGGCTGGGAATACTAGCCCTGTTTTCTCAAGTCCTTTACCAATCAAGTATAAGGACCCCGGTTGCCCTTCAATCGATTGTAAAATAGGAAACACCCACATCGGTCATGCCCTACTTGATCTTGGTGCAAGTGTCAATCTTCTTCCCTACATTGTTTATCGTTAACTAGGACTAGGGGAACTGAAACCCACGAACATCACAATTCAACTAGCCGATCGATCAGTTAAAAAACCATTGGGTATAACTGAAGATGTTTTGATTTAAATTGAACAATTCTATTTTCTCATAGTCCTAGAAATCGAGCCTAATTCAAATCCCAATAGTCAGATTCCATTGATTTTGGGTTGTCCCTTCTTAGTCACCTCGAATGCTATCATAAATTGTAGGAACGACCTACTTCAACTATCATTTGGGCACTTAACCATTAACTGAATATTTTTTATCAACCCAAAGAGTTCGAAATAGGAGAAGTCGACATAATAGAAACATTTTTAGATGACGTGTCTAATTTATCTCCTCAGAAAGCTTCACTTTCCTCAATAGATGTTTCCGCTAGTCTTTCGAAGAACTATTCGAAGAAGAGCTTAAATTCTTAAATGACGAAAATGAATCTAGGGAATGTCTCGAACATAATCTTAGTTCCATGCCATCAAATGAAATTGTTGTTAAAACTTCAAGTTTATGGGATTATGATAGTCTTCACTTAAATGGTATAAACTCTTGACATGAAAAAAATATTCATAGGACGGATTTTGATTTCAGAATTATCTAATATGCCTATTGTACCTCACAAATCAAATAATAAATCATCATGCATTATTTTTGATAGAGGCAAGTGTAGGGGAAAAAGGAAGCATCATTCATTGGTAACACTCATCATAGGTTTCATTTTGCATATGATTTGCATTCCCATATAGTTGTCAAACTGCATTTCATTTTACAAATCATTTTGCATCTCATTCACCTTTGGTTGCTATATTTCAAATTTAGGAAACGTGTTTACAGCGTGGACACTATTTTGACCAAGTGGGGGGATCTGCATTGCATTTTTTATTTTTCTTTAATTTTGTTTCTTTTCATTTTCATGCATTTAGATTGGAACATCATGCATTTTAGGCTGTAGTAACATGCCATTTTTTTTGGAAACACGACTCATTTTAGATTGGTACAACAAAGTAAGTTAACAATTTTTTTATCAATTATGGTTAAAAAAACTCAACTAAGAACAAATAAGAAATATAAGAATTACTATCGATAATAGTGTAACCAACACATAGAAAGACTCTTAGGTGATGACCATGAAGTCTATTCTAAATAGTCTATGTTTAATGAGTGGAGGACTTAAAGTACATGTATTGGCTTTACGAGTTTTTAAAACTAATTTGTGTTAAGCTAAAATTATATAACTCTATCTTATTCTTATATTCAATAATAATAGCAATCCAAGGGTATTCAACATTCCCAACTCTCACGTCAGCCCGAAAGGCAGTGCATGCGTGGTATACCTTGTTCTCATTTGATGAGTTGGACACCTAAGGATTGCCGACTTCTCGTTAACAAAGTCAGCGTCAGTCTGCACAATTCGCCAAACTCTATCCCAAACTCTCACATAACCCGCGAGGCAGTGCATGGGTGGTATATCTTGGTCAATTCAGTTAGTATTTGTAATTAATTATAAATCTTAATTTTTATAGAAATAGAGAATAAGCAATGATGCCCAGACACTTCTTGACATCATAGATTTGACTACACAAGGAAATAAGAATACCACTTTGTAAACTGTGATAAGTAAACTAAGAACTTATTTTATGGCTGCACCATGTTATCAACTGAACCAACTGGCCAAACTAAAATTTAACGTATAAAACTTGAATTATGTTGAAAATATGTGACAAGTTGAGGAACAAAAAGTTTCTATAGATTGATTTCGAATTGTATATTTCTATGTTGCAACTTTTTTGAAACAAGTCACGTTTTCGTTTTTGGTTCAATTTGTGTATGTATGTTGCATTCATATAGTTGCATTAGAACCATAAAATACCACATTCGAATTTTGTGGGTATTATCCACTAAAAACCTTCACGAGACACCACTCGTTCTACAAGGGACACCTAGAGGTTTAACGGCTTGTTGCATGCTCAATGCAATTGTGTTTCCTACGAAAGTGTGACCTACCTTGTTTTTTTTTCATTTCTATTTTACTCGAGGATGAGTAAAAGATAAGCATGGAGGTATTTGATGTTTATTTTATGCTCTTATATTTTATCTTTTGTGTATAAATAAATATTACTTGGCTATTATTTTGTCACTTTTACAAATATCCCAGCTAAGCCACATGCAGTCGGAAAAATAGAAAATAGAGATCAAATTGTTGTGTAAATATACACACACACATGAAGACTTGAAGATGAAGATCTCACATCTAATTGCTTTTTGGATAAGAAAATAATTTGGTAGAAAGAATATGCATATAACAAATCAAGGAAGAATTGTCAAGGAAACAAGAGGGAAAGCAAAACCTTACCAGATTTAACTAAGACCCATTTTTGATTGTATTAGGGTTTAGGTTGGCTAATCTATCCTAAAATACCCATGTATTCTCATTGTAAACGTCGTCCAAGAATATATTTCTTTTCTATACTCCTGTTGGGTCTAGTAAATTTGTGTTGCCTATTCAGTTAGATTTGATAGAGCACAATTTTCTATTGCAATTTACTTTTCTTATTAGTGCTTGACCGTCTGATTAGATTCAATGGTAATCCTAATTTTACTTTTTATTTGTTATTTCTATTCTGCAATTTTAATTTCTACATTTTATGCTGCTTTCCTAGGTAGTATTGAATTTGATATAGATTTGATTAGATTCAAATCTATAGTGGATTCAATAGTAGTTTACTTGCTTTTCCTGTTTCAATTGATAATTATGATTTGGTCGTTGGTTCAATTAGATTTGTTCTAAACCAAATTGCAATTTCAATTTTTATTTCAATCAAATCCTCCCAATTCATCTAACTCTCCCATGAGATTATATAAATAATAAATTTTTATTTTCCTCCCTGTGTTAGACCTGCATACTACACACTTGTTCGCTTGTAATAAATTTGTGCTTTTCTAGTTCATAAAAAAGTGTCAAACAACCATATAAGAGAAAGACAGACCCAATGAACAATTAAGACCTAATAAGGGTAGGTCCTACGACTTTGGTCCAAAATCAAGGAGTGAACCTTAGGTACGGACCTAGTCCTAACTACTTAGTACCCAACAAGGTAGGTTAGCCACTTAATACCTTCTCAAGGCAAGCCTACTTCGCACACACACACCCCCTATATATACACACACACACTAGATATCTCACAATAAACTGACCACTTATAGATGCTGGATTTGTCGAGCGGCTCCGGGCAGGCTTCCACTGCAAGTTAGGCTTAACCTCGCGTCTTCGTGTAGTAATTGTAATGGTCCATGACACATATACCTCTCACATTAACCAGTTTTACTTATAGATGTAGGATATGCTTGTCAGTTCTGGGCAGACTTCTACTATAAGTAATGGTTAACCTTGTGTCTGTGCGTCATTAATTATAATTAAAGCCATTAACTCGCACACATACAAATTTCCTATGGGGACATTTAATTTCTACTTTCGTATTTTAAATGTATTTAACATGCTACCTAATACGAATTTAATATGCATTAATAATACGTTATTTAGGCTGATAAATAATAGTAAATAAGTGTAAATTAAGCGCACCAGGACAAAAGTCCTAATTTGTTTGAAATGTCAATCCTAACAACATTATAATGATATACAAGTTTATTTCCCTACTTCTTCGATCATAACATAAAATGTGTATTTACACCTAAATAACCAGGAAAAAACAAATAGTCATAACATAACCTGTAACCAAGGTTTAAATGATTATTTCAATAACAAAATAGAGACAAGGTGCAATATTTCCAAAAACATATGTAAAGTCCCTTTTTGATACTAATTCACTTTTTATGAAATTTTCATATACAAAATCTCAATATTAGTGGCTTGTAAATAATACATTCAAACAATATATTTAGAAAACAAATGCTTAAACCTATTCAATTCACAATACTCAAGTTCTTAAGCTTTTGTAACAAAAATACATATATGAATTCATATGCTTACGATGAAGTGAATTAGTCCATTTTCAAGAATTATACAAACACCCAAATGTCTTCTCTTTCATTACATCAATAATCTAAACCAAAAAAACAAATACAAATAATAAGGGATTTGGAGGATTTGATATTGTTTTGTTTTCATACAAATACAAAACCCTTTTAGGCACAATAATCCAAATTTACACTATCAGAATATAATAAATAACAAACTTGTGTAATTTCCGCTAATAGGGTTTAGAAGAGGAGATTAGTGGAATATAGTGTAGAATCTATTGAAAAATCTGGATTTCGGCCTTCAGATGAACGTATTCAGCCTCTTCCTAATATATATATATATATATATGAATATTTTCTACAAGCAAACAAGGAATATCAAAGGCTTCAGAACATTTATTTTTCAGGTTTTAAACAACAAGCTAAACTGAACTGGTTGCAACAAGGTGACACTAATTCAAAAAAATTCTATGCTCGTATGTCCAACAGCAGATTTTTCAATCATATTAGAGCTTTAATAGATGATAGTGGTAACCTTGTATTTAAACCTAAAGAAATTGAAATAGAGGCAATCAATTACTTCTCTGGATTATTCAATGGCAGCAGATCTTCTAAATTTCCTACCTTTCAACCAATTGCTACAGTTAATAATCAAGGTCAGAATTATTTGTTGAAAGAGGTGTATCTTATGGAAGTTCAAGAAGCTCTTTTTTCTATTAAAGATGATACTAGTCCTGGTCCATATGGCTTGAATTCGAAATTTATGAAAGTCCATTGGGATATTTTAAAGTGTGACCTGTTAGTTGCCATGTCTAATATGTTTCATTCAGGTGAATTACCAAAATCCGTTAATCACACTTTTATAACCTTGATTCCAAAGAATGACAAGCCAACAACTATTTCACATTTCATACCTATATCGTGTTGCAATGTTTACTATAAAATATTTGCAAAAATCCTCTGCAATTGGCTGAAACATTTTCTGCCTTACTTAAACTCTGAGAATCAAAGTGCATTCATCAAAAATAGATACAATGGGGATAATATATTGCTAGCCCATGAAATGTTAACAGATTATAAAAAAAAGGAATGCCCAAATTTTGTGTAAAGGTGGATCTTCAAAAAGCCTATGACCGGGTAAATAGAGAATTAATGTGTCATATCATGTCTCTTATGAAGTTTTCTGTGCATTTTATAAACTTAATGTATGAATGTATGTCTTCGGCAACATTTTCTATATTAATTCAAGGAAAATCAAAGGGGTTAATTTCCTCTTCGAGAGCAATTCGACAAGGAGATCCTCTTGCTCCTTATCTTTTTGCTATTGCCATGCAATATTTTTCATTTCTTATGGATGATGCCACAGTGAAGAAATTTTTTCAACCCAGTAGCACAGTTCAGCCTATTATCTCTCATCTATTACATGCAGATGATTTATTGATTTTGGAAAATCTACTCCATAAAATGCATATGTATTGAAGGATGTGTTTCATAAGCTTAGTGAATATGTAGGATTGTGTGTCAATGTAAATAAAACCAAGGTATTTTTTAGTGATTCAGTAAGAAATTCAGAGAAAATTCTAAATATACTTGGTTTTGAACAAGGTTATCTACCAATTAAGTATTTGGAGGTTCCTCTGTGTTCCAACTACTTACGCTATGCTGAATGTAATTCTCTCGTTCAAAGAATTCAAAGTAAAATCCAAGGATGGGAAACTAAACTCCTATCATTTGCTAGTAGGGCAGAGCTTATTAATGGCATAATAACTCCCATGATTTTGTATTGGTTATTTATATACCAGAATTTACTTTGGACAAAATTCAGTCTCTTTGTGCTAATTTTTTTGGGGCGGTTCAGCTTATAAAGTAGCTTGGAAAATTCTATGTAAACCCAGAAGTGAAGGTGGAGTAAGTCTGAAAAAATTCTCCAATTTAAAAAAGGTTGCATGTATAAAGTTGCTATGGAAATTCCTAGCTGAAAACACTCTATGGAGCAAATGGACATCAAGTAAATATTGTATATGGTCTGTAGCTATGGATAATAATGCTTCATCTATCTGGAAATCTATGCTAAGACTTCATACAAGTTCAAAGCAAATATTTAACTAAAGCATTGCTAAATGTACATATTCTTACTTATGACATGATCCATGGATCCATTGCCAATGCCTAATGGATCTTTTGGGCTACAATAGAACGCATATGATAGACCATGCTGATCAAAGAGTTAACTCAATTGTTGTCAATGATGCTTTGATCCAAATATTCATCCTGCAACAAGAGAGTTAATTAATGAAATTAGTGCAGTTCAGATTTATCCCAATAAAATACATGATACATATGAATGGGGAAATGGTGGTAGCTTCTCTTTTCATAAGGCTTGAGAATAAGTTAGAAATCATGAGGAAAAGGATATTGCTTTTGAAGTGGTATGGCATAAGGAAAATAGTATAAAAATGTCTTTTATTTCATATTTGGCCATTATAGGGAGATTAAATACTAAAGACAGAATTTTTCATTATGGAAATGTGTCAAACATCTTATGTTCCCTATGTGAAGCTTATCCAAAATCTATTAAGCACCTATTTTTTGAGTGTGATTGTTCTTCATTCATCTGGAATTCTATGAGGCAAAAGTTATATCTTTCGTTATCTATTCAACCTAACATTAGAGAAGAAGCAAGATTATTTCATACTATATTTAGAACTCATGATCAAATTCAAAGTGTAGCTTTTGGGGCATTCACTACGGCAATTTATCTCATTTGGAAGGAAAGGAATTTGAGAGTGTTTCAAAATAAGAGATCTACTGCATCTACTAAACTAGCTCAAATTGAAAGAGAAGTCAAGTACCTGGTTAGGAATAACGGGAGCAGATCTGTGAGAAATATGATGAATTCGTCCATTCTAGAACACTGGGGGATTGATTTGGTGGATATTGGTTGAAAGAGAAGTGAAGCAGTTTTTATGTGTGAAGGCTTTTGAAGAAGTGGGCCTGTTTTGGGCTAATAGTGGGGGTTTGTTGTTGAATTTCGTTTGGGATTTTATTTGTATTTGATATTCTATTTGTTTTTCGATATGATGTACACCAAATTTATATGTGCTCTTTTTCCATGTAAGGTACCCACTTAGGTTAGGAGGGTTACAGGGTTTTAGTGAGGCATATAAAGGAGGTTTTCATTGGTATTAGCAATAAAGAGTACCAATTTTCAAAAAAAAATAAAAATGAATCAAAGTTTAGAATTTCATATATATAACTTAATTCTAGAGTTTATACCTATAAGAATTTAGATCTAGAAAGATAGAATCTAGGTTAGAGGAGAGAAGATAAACCTAACCCGAATTCTGGAATTAAGAAATGGAAAGACAAAGTGGAGGCGTAGAATAGAATTAGTTGTAGAGTTTAAGGAGTAGTTAGGGGGTCTTATTTATAGTTGCAAGTGTGTGTTCAGACCGTAGGATTAGTTATATTTGATCTTTCATTGTTGAAAAACTATAAATAAATCCCAAAAAAAACAAAGCCTCTCTACCCATCACCACGAAGGGCTGTTAACCCCTTATATGGAAAGGAGGTCAATTCCCCTCCTACAGGGGAGGTCAATCCACTTTCTATGGTTGCGTCAAGGAGTTTATTTCCTTATATGTTTCTTTTTATATTAATTATTTGATTAATGATTGATTACTTTTAGTTTGTTGATTTTTCTTGTCCCCCTCTATGTATACACACACATAAATTCAAATACTTGTGGAATATTTTATTTTGTCAATTTATATTTAATTATGTTCTAAATTTATATTTAGTCAGTTTGAATTTCAAATCTTGTGTGTAAATAATTACGTATAATTTGTTTTATTAATAACTTCTGCATACAGACTTCATTTTCAGCAAATAAAATATGAAAATGAATTAGAATCTTGCCACAAATATAACTGTAATACTTTCTTGGCCCAATTCTCAATTGACTAAAATTTTCTTTTTCATCCCATTAATTTTTCATTAAGTTATTATTATTTATATTTTATTTTAAATATCCTAATGTCTATTTAGGGTGAATTTTACGGGGTGTTACATTCTTCCCTCTTTAAAAGAGATTTGATCCCAAAAAAAATTCGAAGGGGCAAAAAAACAACTTGCTTTAACAACCATGTTGTACACCAATGTTATTTTTAAATATCCATAACTCAAAGTGATTGCGTACTACATACTTGCTAAAGTAAGCTCAGTCCTAGTGTGTATGTATAATAAGTGATGATGAATGTATGCAAAACACCTTAATATGCATAAAACTTCTACATGTGTGATGCACCGTGCGCACATAGAAATTTCTTGTCTTTCATCGAAAGACTACAAAATTTAAAATTTTCGTGTCTTTCATCAAAATTTTCTTCCTTATGTACTTAAACCAATATAACTAAATATTGTAGATTCTTGAAATCCCGAGCTCCAAAATATATGTGGTGGCACGAGACGCCCAAGGTTTCGTCCTTGTCCTCATATCTTGATTAGGCTTACCAAACTTAGCCATAATGTGAAGGTGTCTTATCAAATATAAGAAGTATAAAAGCGTCATTGGCTCCTATCAACAAAATAACCTTTATTTCCCTAATATTGGGAAATCCCTAAAATATAATGCTAACTTTCTAAACTTCACAAGCTTCCTAATCAAATTAGACTGTTTTCAAAGTCTAATCAAAAATTTCGTTCGAGTAGAAATTTTTTGGTAGTTTTCCACCAACACTAATAGCCTCCTTGAAATACTTCAAGACTGTTAACTTGACCATCAAAAGTAATATACTAATCCTAAAGATAAATGTGATTCCTATTATCTAAGAGATTCAAGATATAAAACTTTTCCTTTCGTCCTTCAGTCTCTGGATATCTCTTCAATTTGCCATCCGATAACAAATAAGATATGACTTGAAGATTCGAAAGTTTCCTAAACCAAATTTTCTAAACATAACTAACTAATGTCCTAGTTTATAATAATAACTAGAATATTTTTCTATGCTTCAAATCGCTAGAATTTAAATTCCAATAAGGTCTTTGCTATAATTTCCATAAATTTGCCCAAACAATAATGTTGATATATTTAGAATTACAAGGAATGGATATCGTTGTATTTTGAATGGATAATGCAATCTATGTGCAAACGCGTAAAATTACCCATCACGCCCTTTACACGTAATATATATTCCTTATTATTTCAAATATAGTCTTTCTATGAAAAATGACAAAAGGGCTAATTTATAAAAATCAAACAAATATCCTTAAGCAAATCAAAATATGATCATATTCAAACTAAAAATGTTAATATATGCAAATCCTATATTCAAGCTTATTCCCTAATTACACACTTTAAATTCTTATTCTCAAGGATGACATTCTTAAAAGCCAACCTTCTTCTATACTCAATATTCTAAAAAATTTAAGACCAACATGTTTCCTCCTTGCAGGTTGCAAATCTAGTTCTACCATTAACTTCCAAATTCCATATATGGTAAATTGCTTAGTTGAGTACCCCCACATAATTCTCCCCTTCCCATATAACTTAAAATTGTGATGATGGTTTTAAATCCCAAATAACACTAGTATAAACAAAGGTTCATAACTTATATCAATTTACACCCTCATTGTAATGGCCCGAATTTCCGTACTGTTTGAGTCGACTAATAACACTACACGCACAACCCAAATTGCACAGAAATACGAATCATTAGTAGAAAGAAGTCAGAGGATGAGAAGTAGAAAGAAAGAAAATATCAGAATAGAAGAAAACGAAGATCACAAACTCACAGCGGAACGATTAAAATATATTAGACAATATAAACTTTGAAACACAAATTAGTAACTTTATATACGTACCATCATCAGAGCACAACAGTTATTTCTGAAACAGTTATAAACACATGTTTCCAGATACGAACATAATACACAGCGGAAAATATGATAGTCTATAGCTAACAGGTGAAGCCTCCTGCTTCAAGCTCCTCCAAGTGAATCTGTAAAATCCCGACTACTTGACTGCCCATACAAATTTGGGCACCCAAGAGTTTAGGGAAAACAAACAAAATAAACTATGGGTCAGTCATGGGACTGGTGTGATTAAACTCCAACCATTTGTTTAACATTCAAATTCTTTTCGAAAGAAATCATAATCGTAAGACCGATCCATACATAAACACGGATGGTTTTTACCTTACGATAACCAAAATTATATTTTTGATATCAAATCCAGTGATATTATAATAATGTCTACATCAAATAAATAGATTCTAGCGGAACGCTTGCATCTCACGCTCCATATATAATAAAAAATCGAAAACCGCAGGGCGCTTATTGGAGATTGGATTTCCAACATGACAAGGTATGGAACCACCTTCCGATCAGTATACTCCAGAGGGGATACATTGAGGTTCAACAAGAACGTCTTGCAACTCGGCCCACACATGACCGACCACTCATTTCGCTTGAGTGTATTGAATGTATATCACCAACGGTTGGGATCAGCAACCGTTTCCCAAAAGGGGCAGCTTCGATAGATTAAAGAAGCAGTTGGAATTTCTCTAGATATGTGATTATACATCCTAATGGGAGCGACCCACATAGCCATTCTACCTGCCCGATTTTTGTCAATTCCCGGTTGTGAGGCTTGAGGTTTGAATTATCTTCCAGAACATCTGGCCACCATTCACTTTGAATGCCACATCGTCAGATCCATCAGAAATCACTAATTGACTCCCACAAAAATACTCAGATTGTTTGGCTAAAGAAGTTTCCCTTCTTTGCCACCAACTTCGTACGTTTGAAGGAATCAATGTACGTAATCCCTTTGGAAATACTCTGTCAGACACTCGTCCATACAAGTTGTCCTAGGTCTGGAAAAAACCGAAGGCACCGTTCTATTAATCCATCTTGGGCAATTTCTACCTAGGGTTAACAGAACATCCCTTGCATTTTACTCCGTCTTCAATTATCTTCAGCATAAGTTGATTCGTAACGCTTATGCCAATACGGAGTGGTTTTTAGATATTAAATCTAATCCCGGTCTCTCCATACTGATAACGGAGGTATAAAATAAATCAAAATTTTGATGGTCGGTGATTTAACTATCAAAGAAACATCCATACAATCAACGGTCTTATTTCCCAATTGGAAATCCTACCGATCAAACATCAAACAACACTGGCCTCTTTTTACATTAATTCCTTATTATATTACTATTTAAAATTCCCATTTCCCATTTTTAGATTCTTTCAAAATTCAATTGTCTTTCTTGATTCTTGGAAAACATTTCCTATATCAAAATTCCTTTATTCCAGAAAATATTTCTTATTCCAGTTAGGAACATTTCTATAAATTCACGAATCCTTATTTTCTATATTCAGAAAATATACCTTATTAATATCGGAAAATATTTCCATATTCAATTTCTTAATTCCTCGTTGACCAAATTATTTCATTTTCGACACAGAAAATATCTCTCATTTTATTTGGAAAAAAAGCATTTCAAAATCCTTTAAATTAACGCGATGTTATAAAACATCGTTATTATAGCCAACACAATTTAATCATTCATTATTAACCGTATTACTCACCTTCACTATCGAACCTTAACTATTCGTCCATCAATCATGAAGTCAATCAAGTTGGGGTATAATTACCTCTCAGACCTTAATTGAACAACATTCTCAACTTTGAAATAGTCAAAGCTCGCAACTTTAAATAAAACATCGCTTACGCGACTCTCAGATTCGATCTAAGAACATACTTTCTTTACAGAAAAATATTGATTATAACGGTAGCATTATAATCGCTATTTCCAAATATTTGATTTATAAAACATTGCTTTTAACAACAGTGTTACAATCGCTGTGTAGTATTATAGAACATTTATTATAACAATAGCATTAAGATCACTGTTAAGATTTACACAACATTTATTATAACGGCAGCGTTAAAATCGCTGTTTAGATTTACAAAACATTTATGATAACAGTAGCATTATAATCGCTATTTAGATTTATAACGGTAGCGTTATAATCGTTGCTCCTAAATAATCGGTATATAAAAATATAACTTGTACTTGTTAATAAATATATTTGATTCAAAATGAAAAGTAAAAATAACTACTTCCCTGAATTCGATATAATCGAATTTCAATAAATAACTCTCTTCGAATAATCTATATTCGATTATATTCCGAACTTCGGAATTTATCTACCATTTCAAATTCCAAATTTCACTTTTGAATTTGTCCTTTCCAAATCATTACCAAATTCCTTTATAACCATTCTAGTCTACAAAACTTATCACACTTTATTTTATATTCCAAACTTTAGAATAAACTAATCATTTTCATTTTAAAACGATTACCATTTTCCTTTTTTCATTCAAGTTCCAATTAGGATTCATACTTCAAAACTAAATTTCCATTTGTAGACATTTCATTTGCGAAATACTTTCTTTAAGCCATTATTCACTTTAATCACGAATATATTTCTTTTGTATACAATTAAATCAGTCTAATTTCGTACTTAAAAATAATATCTTAAATCCAAATCATATACATATATATATATATATATATATATATAATTTCTATTTATATTTGTTCATACAAGCCTCGTCTCTTTTTATTTCAATCATTTAAAATCCCGTTTAAATTTCTTTAATAATAGCTAAGTTCAAATCTCATTTCAAATATTTGTTTAAAAACCGATTTCCACTTTCCATATAAATTTGAATTTGAATTTATCTTTCAATTTATCCAATGATAAATAATTCACTAAAGTTACAAACTCATTTATAAACAACTTCATGTTTTATTCATTTAAACGTATTTCTACTTTCAATTTTATTTGAAAGTAAATTTCTTTTTTTTAAATAGATTTTCTTTTTAAATCCCAAACTCCTTTCCCATATTCGAAAATATTTTATAGTATTTAAATACTAAAATTTATAGGGCCAGTGACAACAAAATCAATCATAGAATACATATTACATCATATAACGCAGATATATTGAAACAATAACATAAATGTTGAGGAACCCAGTTAGGCCCCTTCAACCTGTTCCCCTGCATCCACAGATGTAAATCACATCTATATGAGATTTCATAGTAAACAGAACAGATAATCGATCAACGATATATCTATATCAACTATTTCAACCAATTTTATCAACCATTTCAACCAATCAACCATCACACAGTATAAAATTATTATAAATAAATTTAAAAACTTGTTTATATAAAAATATAAATAAGTCAGAGTTAGTGAGTTTACTCACCTTGGTTCACAGTCGACGGTTCTGATTTCGTTTTGATTTAAAACTAAACAGGCCTCTGATCTTATCACGAAATTTCAGTAGTTCTGTTCTCGGTCACATTAGCTCCATAGCGTAGATTTCGTCATTACGACCCAACGCTTCTTATTTTTGCCACAATCCGTTATCGTATAACATAGTCATAATGATTGCAGTTATATATATATATATATATATTATAATTACTCAGGTCATTAATTAACTTTAATTACCAACACTAACTCCTTAGTTTTGTTAATTTAGTTACTTGGGTTCCCTTGTATAATTTCCTTGCCTTGTTCGTAGAAAAAGAAAGGCCGAGCACATTACCAATTCTGATCTCTCCATCTTAAATGTCACAGCCTTCACGAGTACTCCTACTCGTTCGTAACACCATCTATGTCCCAATTTTCCTCTTTTCAATATTCTTGTCAATTAAAAACACAAAGTTCACTGACTGTAGGGAATTCAACCTTAAAAGAGGAACTATTTCCTACTTCAAGCAAACTCAGACTTCACTATTTCGTGAGTAATCCCCTTGCAACTTCCCACTTCGTTTAACACAAATTTCACCATTACCACCGTCAGTTTTTTTTCATTTGTTTCTTTCTTCACTGTTTGATACACCGCCACCTTCTATCAACCCAAAATACCTCAATGTTTTCATCGAGCCCTTTCACTTCCACTTCTATAACTTATTATTATATATATGTTTCCTTTCCAAAATTCAATACTACATTAGATCGATATAATTTACCATGTCGTTATCCTTTCTACTCTCGCTACTGCCAATTCTGGCAACAGGATGCCACCCGAAATCCACTGACACCGTCCCACTCTCCTTCAAAGTCTCTACACCTTCATCCCCTAAATCCAGTACTTGACCTCCCCTTTGAATGTTAGCTGCTCCAAAAGCCTACAAATAGCTCACGAAATTGAACATCCAAACCATTTGCAACCCGTTCAACCCTTACCAATGTCACATCAATCACGGGAGTCCGCCTTGACTTTGCCGTCGTGAAGCCGCCACCCAAGCCTTCGCTGATGACAACTGGTGCGAACCCATTCACGTTCGAACTGGGTAAAAGCACACTAGGATTTTCAAGCCAGGAATTCGAAATCACCATTTTTTTTATTGAAGATTTGGATTTATAAATTTTCTGTTGATTTCGGTGGCCTTTTGAAAAGAATGATTTGGGTTTTTCTTTCTTTCATTTTCTGTTGTCTCAGGAAGGAAATGCGGACACCAGTTTATATAGGAGAAGAAAGTTTGGCAGTCACGGCATCTCTTACCTTTGTACACACGGAATTGAAGAAAATGTGGGGAGCACGGACTTGAAAACGTGAAGAACACGGTGTATTAGATAGTATATTATGTGTGACCAGTCATGTTACTTATGTACAGTATATGTATAATTTTAAACTTGCGCATGTATTCTGTTCCTTCACTCACTGTCCATGCATATGCACCTTCCGCCACACACATTACCATTTATACACACGGATCTACATATATATATATATACACCATTTTTAGAACACACTAATATCAACTATCAAGCAAGAAAGAAAATATGACAAGAAAATAATTTAGGAAGGAGAGAAGTTGAAAGGAAGAGGGGAGGAAAAAGTAACAGGAAAAGAAATGGAAAGAAGAGGGAGCCTTGAATTGCTCCGTGCGAAGAGAAAAAATGACCAAAGTCCTTTTATTTTTCCTTTTAAGTCATGTTACCCCGCTACATACAATTTTATTTACTTACGGATTGCTTATAGACGAAAATAAAAATACGGTCGTGTCCAGCGAGGTGCCAGGGTCCCAAAAATATAATAATATCGGTAGTTTAAATTATATTATAAATTATACGTTTTAAATATTGTTTTATTAAATAAATTCCTATATATAATTCAAATAAAATATTTAAAACAAATTTAAATATTCAGAATTCAACGGCTAAAAATCCTGGTCGTTACATTCCTTCCCCCTTAAAATAATTTCGTCCTCGAAATTGCTAAGCAATAAAAATGCTATGACTCTAACTCCTCATAATCTACTTAGTTGAAATCTTATATTCCATATCTTCATAACCAAGTTCTTACCCGACCTTCGAATTCTCATACCAATACTCGACCATTAATAATTCTTTCCAAATGATTTATTAACCATTTTTGGACAATCCGTTATCACATTCTTGTCTTCAATCTATATGCTCTTCTGCATATCCACACCCATTCCAATTGATTTTGAATCCATTTATCAATTTCATTATTCCACTGGAAATTCTATTAACCAATTCGGTTTTCTTATTTCAATTACAATTAACACTCGATTTTAAATTATCAAAATTTTCTTGAAATTTTTCTAACTCTTTAAATTTTCGAAAAAATTCGCCAGCATCTCCTTTGTACGGCTCAATCGGTACGACCACTACTCGCCTTTCTAGGCCTTCTCCAAACCAAAAGAAAATCAAATAGCCAAGCGGCTTGCCCTCATAGGCTCATAAAATCATCAAACCCAAGTAATATTGTAAACATGTACCTTTTTGTTGGGCATAATTCTATTTCTTGCATTTGCTTCCATTCAATACTTTCTCAGCATACATATATCCATTTCCAGTTGATTTCAAATCAATCCAACTTCCAGTTTTTAACTCTCTAATCAATTTCTTGATTAGTTCGCCTTCATTTTATACTTCAAACTTGATTCCTATTTCATAACCAATCTGTTTATTCTGTTTGGGTTCAAACCCAACACAACTTAATCTCAATTAGCAGCATCCAATATATAAATTCAACTTGTTTCGTATAAGTCGAATTCATCTTAATAATTCACATCCTTCTTTTCTCTATATTTCATCCACGATTATATCTAATCGAATCGAGTTTCTTTTAACTTAACTCAAGGTGAATTTTAATTTATTTGGTTCACTTCCACCTTTTAAATCTATTTATCTTCATAAGTTAGATCTAAATTCAGAATTTAAATTCCTGGGTTTTATTTCAAAATCAGTTTGAAATCAATTATATAAATATCGAATATCATTTGGAAGTTTAAATAAAATCATGGTTTTCTTTTCTTAAAACAATTCATAACCAACTTTACGTTAGCAACCCATCACTTAGAAACTTGAAAATGAACACCGATGATGTCCGGATCATCATCGGAATTATTTTCCAGTGACTAAAGTGAGTTCAGTGCTTAATCACTTTTCAAAATCCATTTAAAAATATTTTTAATGAAAATTCTTAAAAGTACTTTCATATTATTTTAAAAATACTATAGAAAATATTTCTAAGCAACCGGGATTTAAATTCCAAATTTTGATCTTAATCAAATTTTTAATTCAGCTTATTTGTGTATTCCATTTTTATACAAATTCGATTTGGTTATATATAATCATTTTAATATTTTACAATTTTATTTGACTGTAATAATAATCCAAATATTATTCCTTTTATATCAAAATAATTTTTGGGAAAAACTATATCATTTACCCATTGTTAAAATAATACTGTATCGAACTGCTTTGTTCGAGCGTTTAGAAACACCAATCGATATAGTTGTACATCGTATATCGACCAGAATTCATAAACCACTCAACAAACCAATCAATACAATATAAAATAATTTTATATCAAATCTACAAATACGCGCTCATATATATACACTCAAACTCAATCTAGGGTATTACTAACCCCATCACTATTGAGTTACAGCACAGAGCCAAGGTTACTACTCAACCTTCAGCTCTGATACCAAATGTAATGGCCCAAATTTCCGTACTCTTTGAGTCGACTAATAACACTACACGTACAACCCAAATTGCACAGAAATATGAATCATTAGTAGAAAGAAGTCAGAGGATGAGAAGTAGAAAGAAAGAAAATATTAGAATAGAAGAAAACGAAGATCACAAACTCACAGCGGAATGAATAAAATATATTAGACAACATAAACTTTGAAACACAAATTAGTAACTTTATATACGTACCATCATCAGAGCACAACAGTTATTTCTGAAACAGTTATAAACACCTGTTTCCAGATACGAACATAATACGCAGCGGAAAATATGATAGTCTATAGCAAACAGGTGAAGCCTCCTGCTTCAAGCTCCTCCAAGTGAATCTGTAAAATCCCGACTACTTGACTGCCCATACAAAATTGGGCACCCAAGAGTTTAGGGAAAACAAACAAAATAAACTCTGCGTCAGTCATGAGACTGGTGTGAGTAAACTCCAACCATTTGTTTAACTTTCAAAATCTTTTCGAAAGAAATGATAATCGTAAGACCGATCCACACATAAACACGGATGGTTTTTACCTTACGATAACCAAAATTATATTTTTGATATCAAATCCAGTGATATTATAATAATGTCTACATCAAATAAATAGAATCTAGTGGAACGCTTGCATCTCACGCTCCATATATAATTTAAAATCAAAAACCATAGGGCGCTTATTGGAGATTGGATTTCCAACATGACAAGGTATGGAACCACCTTCCGATCAGTGTACTCTAGAGGGGATACACAGGGGTTCAACAAGAACATCTTGCAACCCGGCCCACACATGACCGACCACTCATTTCGCTTGAGTGTATCGAATGTATATCACCAACGGTTGGGATCAGCGACCATTTCCCGAAAGGTACAGCTTCGATAGATTAAAGAAGAAATTGGAATTTCTCTAGATATGTGATTATACATCCTAATGGGAGCGACCCACATAGCCATGCTGCCTTCCCAATTTTTGTCAATTCCCGGTTGTGAGGCTTGAGGTTTGAATTATCTTCTAGAACATCTGGCGACCATTCACTTTGAATGCCACATCGTCAGATCCATCAGAAATCACTAATTGACTCTCACAAAAATACTCAGATTGTTTGGCTAAAGAAATTTCCCTTCTTTGCCACCAACTTCGTACGTTTGAAGGAATCAACGTACGTAATCCCTTTGGAAATACTCTGTCAGACACTCGTCCATACAAGTTGTCCTGGGTCTGGGCAAACCGAAGGCACCGTTCTATTAATCCATCTCGGGCAATTTCTACCTAGGGTTAACAGAACATCCCTTGCATTTTACTCCGTCTTCAATTATCTTCAGCATAAGTTGATTCGGAACGCTTATTCCAATACAGAGTGGTTTTTAGATATTAAAGTTGATCCAGATCTCTCCATACTGATAACGGAGGTATAAAATAAATCAAAATTTTGATAGTCGGTGATTTAACTATCAAAGAAACATCCATACAACCAACGGTCCTATTTCCCAATTGGAAATTCCTTATTATATTATTATTTGAAATTCCCATTTCCCATCTTTTAGATTCTTTCAAAATTCAATTGTCTTTCTTGATTCTTGGAAAACATTTCCTATATCAAAATTCCTTTATTTCAGAAAATATTTCTTATTCAAGTTAGGAACATTTCTATAAATTCACGAATCCTTATTTTCTATATTCAGAAAATATACCTTATTAATATCGGAAAATATTTCCATATTCAATTTCTTAATTCCTCGTTGACCAAATTATTTCATTTTCTACAAAGAAAAAATATCACTCATTTTATTTGGAAAAAAACATTTCAAAATCCTTTAAATTAACGCGATGTTATAAAACATCGTTATTGTAGCCAACACAAGTTAATCATTCATTATTAACCGTATTACTCACCTTCACTATCGAACCTTAACTATTCGTCCATCAATCATGAAGTCAATCAAGTTGGGGTATAATTACCTCTCAGACCTTAATTGAACAACATTCTCAACTTTGAAATAGTCAAAGCTCGCAACGTTAAATAAAACGTCGCTTACGCGACTCTCAGATTCGATCTAAGAACATACTTTCTTTACAGAAAAATATTGATTATAACGGTAGCATTATAATCGCTATTTCCAAATATTTGATTTATAAAACATTGCTTTTAACAACAGTGTTACAATCGCTGTGTAGTATTATAGAACATTCATTATAACGATAGCATTAAGATCGCTGTTTAGATTTACACAACATTTAGTATAACGGCAGCGTTAAAATCACTGTTTAGATTTACAAAACATTTATGATAGCAGTAACATTATAATCGCTATTTAGATTTATAACGGTAGCGTTATAATCATTGTTCCCAAATAATTGGTATATAAAAATATAAATTGTACTTGTTAAATCAATTAATAAATAAATAAATAGATTTGATTCAAAATGGAAAGTAAAATTAACTACTTCCCTAAATTCGATATAATCGAATTTCAATAAATAACTCTCTTCGAATAATCTATATTCGATTATGTTCCGAACTTTGGAATTTATCTACCATTTCAAATTCCAAATTTCACTTTTGAATTTATCCTTTCCAAATCATTACCAAATTCCTTTATAACCATTCCAGTCTACAAAACGTTATCACACTTTATTTTATATTCCAAACTTTAGAATAAACTCATCATTTTCATTTTAAAACGATTATCCATTTTCCTTTTTACATTCAAGTTCCAATTAGGATTCATACTTCAAAACTAAATTTCCTTTGTAGACATTTCATTTGCGAAATACTTTCTTTACGCCATTATTCACTTTAATCACGAATATATTTCTTTTGTATACAATTAAATCAGTCTGATTACGTACTTAAAAATAATATCTTAAATCCAAATCCTATATATATAATTTCTATTCAGAATTGTTCATACAAGCCTCATTTCTTTTTATTTCAATCATTTAAAATCTCATTTAAATTTCTTTAATAATAGCTAATTCAAATCTCATTTCAAATATTTGTTTAAAAACCGATTTCCACTTTCCATACAAATTCAAATTTGAATTTATCTTTCAATTTATCCAATGATAAATAATTCACTAAAGTTACAAATTTATTTATAAACAACTTCATGTTTTATTCATTTAAACGTATTTCTACTTTCAATTTTATATGAAAGTAAAAAAAAAAATTGAAATATATTTTCTTTTTAAATCCCAAACTCCTTTTCCCATATTCGAAAATATTTTATAGTATTTAAATACTAAAATTTATAGGGTCAGTGACAACAAAATCAATCATAGAATACATATCACATCATATAACGCAAATATATGGAAACAATAATATAAATGTTGGGGAACCCAGTTGGGCCCCTTCAACATGTTTCCCTACATCCACGGATGTTAATCACATCAATATGAGATATCACAGTAAACAGAACCGATAATCGATCCATGATATATCTATATCAACTATTTCATCCAATTTTATCAACCATTTCAACCAATCAACCATCTCATAGTATAAAATTATTATAAATAAATTTAAAAACTTGTTTATATAAAAATATAAATGAGTCAGAGTTAGTGAGTTTACTCACCTTGGTTCACAGTCGAGGTTCTGATTTCGTTTTGATATAAAACCATACAGGCCTCTGATCTTATCACGAAATTTCAGTAGTTCTGTTCTCGGTCACATTAGCTCCATAGCGTAGATTTCGTCGTTACGACCCAACGCTTCTTATTTTTTCCACATTCTGTTATCGTATAACATAGTTATAATGATTGCAGTTATACATATATATATATTATAATTACTTAGGTAATTAATTAACTTTAATTACCAATACTAACTCCTTAGCTTTGTTAATTTAGTTGCTTGGGTTCCCTTGTATAATTTCCTTGCCTTGTTCAAAGAAAAAGAAAGGCCGAGCACATTACCAGTTCTAATCTCTCCATCTTAAATGTCACAGCCTTCACGAGTACTCCTACTCGTTCGTAACACCATCTCTGTCCCCATTTTCCTCTTTCCAATATTCTTGTCAATTAAAAACACAGAGTTCACCAACTATAGGGAATTCAACCTTGAAAGAGGAACTATTTCCTACTTCAAGCAAACCCAGACTTCACTATTTCGTGAGTAATCCCCTTGCAACTTCCCACTTCGTTTAACACAAATTTCACCATTACCACCGTTAGTTTTTTTTTCATTTGTTTCTGTCTTCACTGGTTGATACACCGCCACCTTCTATCAACCCAAAATACCTCAATGTCTTCATCGATCCCTTTCTCTTCAACTTTTATAACTTATTATTATATATATATATATATTTCCTTTCCAAAATTCAATACTACATTAGATCGATATAATTTACCATTTCGTTATCCTTCCTCCTCTCGCTACTGCCAATTCTGGCAACAGGACGCCACCCGAAATCCACTGACACGATCCCACTCTCCTTCAACCTCTCTACACCCTCATCCCCTAAATCCAGTACTCGACCTCCCCTTTGAATGTTAGCCGCTCCAAAAGCCTACAGACAGCTCACGAAATTGAACATCCAAACCATTTGCAACCCGTTCAACCCTTACCAACGTCACATCAATCACCGGAGTCCGCCTTGACTTCGCCGTCGTGAAGCCGCCACCCAAGCCTTCGCTGATGACAACTGGTACGAACCCATTCACGTTCGAACTGGGTAAAAGTGCACTAGGATTTTCAAGCCAGGAATTCGAAATCACCATTTTTTATTGAAGATTTGGATTTATAAATTTTCTGTTGATTTCGGTGGCCATTTGAAAAGAATGATTTGGGTTTTTCTTTCTTTCGTTTTCTGTTGTCTCAAGAAGGAAACACGGACACCAGTTTATATAGGAGAAGAAAGTTTGGCAGTCACGGCATCTCTTACCTTTGTACACACGGAATTGATGAAAACTTGGGGGGCACGGACTTGAAAACGTAAAGAACACGGTGTATTAGATAATATATTATGTGTGACCAGTCATGTTACTTATGTACAGTATATGTATAATTTTAAACTTGCGCATGTATTCTTTTCCTTCACTCACTGTCCATGCATATGCACCTTCCGCCACATACATTACCACTTATACACACGGATCTACACACACATATATATATACACCACTTTTAGAACACACTACTATCAACTATTAAGCAAGAAAGAAAATATGACAAGAAAATAATTTAGGAAGGAGAGAAGTTGAAAGGAAGAGGGGAGGAAAAAGTAACAGGGAAAGAAATGGAAAGAAGAGGGAGCCTTGAATTGCTCCATGCGTAGAGAAAAAATGACCAAAGTCCTTTTATTTTTCCTTTTAAGTCATGTTACCCCGCTAGATACAATTTTATTTACTTACGGGTTGCTTATAGACGAAAATAAAAATACGGTCGTGTCCAGCGAGGTGCCATGGTCCCAAAAATATAATAACATCGATAGTTTAAATTATATTATAAATTATATGTTTAAATATTGTTTTATTAAATAAATTCCTATATATAATTCAAATAAAATATTTGAAACAAATTTAAATATTCAGAATTCAACGGCTAAAAATCCGGGTCGTTACACTTATGCAATCAATATAAGGAACCATTAGCGATCATAACCTAAAAAGAAACTCTTTTGGAAGTTTTCTCCCATAATTAAGTGGTTGAAATAGTGTTAAGGTCTTATTATTTTTATTCTAATTCCTTAAGATGCCAATCCATTCCTTTAAATTTTACATCTTCGTCTTCTTCATAAATAATGTCCATTCATCATCAAAATCAGAACATTCCATAAATACTTAATTCCTTCAAGCTTGGAAATATATCCATTTCTTTTCAAATCTATTTCTCTTCTAATTTAGTCCCCTAAAACTAATTGTCTTTTAGTCTCGTTAATTATAAATTTATTGCCCACTAGATTTGCAATTAATATCCATGAATCCTAATTTCGAAAATTGTGAATTACGTAAGTTATGCTATACTATTTACACACACACACACGCATATATATATATATATATGTATATATATATATATATGAAAATTGGTACCCTTTATTACTAATACCAATCATATACTTCGTATATACGCCTCATCAAAACATTATGCCCCTCCTAACCTAAATGGGTGTGACACAAGGAAAAGATACCAATCATATACTTCGTATATATGCCTCATCAAAACATTACGTATGAATGTAAGGGTTGAACCGGTTATTAACAGCTAAATACCAAATCCTATTTAGCTGTTAATAACCTAAATGTCCTTTATAACCTGTTATTAACAGCTAAATAGGTTATAAAGGACATTCTCCTTGCATTCTTTCCATGCCATATCACTTTATAACAGCTCAGTCCCACTTTCTTCTCTCTAATTTTATTCCAGGCTTTATTAAAAGAGAAATTCTCATCTTCACTCCAAACATATTGATCTATATGTAACATATTATCAAGTTTTACATCATTTACCTGTTGTAGAACTTCACGAGTGGCAGAATGCAAACTACCATTGATTTTCCCATCTTCTACAATTGATGATACCAATACTTTTTTCCCACTAATATCTTGGAGTCTAGTAAACCCAATTAAATCCACAAGACACTTACGATTCACCCATGGCTCAAACCAGAGAAAAGTAGAAGACCCAGAAGCTAAAGCCTTATTAAAATACTGAGAGCTAGATGACCTCAACCTTAATATTGCTTTCCATGTACTTGATGCATTGTTATATATCCTCATGCTCCAAAACATTTTGCCATTGCAATATTTCTTATACATCCACTGACTCCACATTGAAGAACCAGATAAAAACTTCCACATTAGTTTAATACAAGTAGCTTTTTTCAATTCAGATAAGAGTTTTAACCCAATATCCCCTTCTTCTTAAGGCAAACAAAGTTTTTTCCAACTAATTTTATGAGTTGAACCTCCCTTAAAAAATCAGCAAATATTGTTTGTAGCTTATCTAACACATGCTCTGGGAGTTGGTAAACAAACAACCAGTATAATATAGTAGGGGTCAAGACTGACTGAATTAAATCTGCCCTCCCAGCAAAACTAAGAAACTTAGTATCCCAGGCCTGAATTTTTGTCTGAGTTTTGTGTAGTAGTGCTTGACAATCATGGTAGTGGATGTAATTGGAAGATAGAGGCACCCCAAATATTTAACAGGCAATTGACCAAATTCAAACCCAAATACAGAAGAAATTTCTTAAATATTACGAGCATAAGAACTAAAGTAGATTTTGGTTTTCAAAGCACTAACTGTCAACCCACTGAAAAGTTTCAATTTACCAAAAATATCCTTCAAAGCATTTGCACTTGTATATTACATTTACCAAAAATCATAAAGTCGTCAGCATATAATAAATGTAACACTATAGGATCAAAGTTATGCACATGAACAAACTTTTTCTGTAAATACGCTTCATTCATGCAAAATGTGAAGAATTCCATAACAATAGAGAATAAGTAAGGGGATAATGGATCCCCTTGTCGAATACCCCTATTAGACGTAATAAAGCCCGATGGAACCCCTTGAATTAAAATGGAGAATAATAAAGCCCTTTGGAACCCCTTGAATTAAAATGGAGAATAATAAAGCCCTTTGGAACCCCTTGAATTAAAATGGAAAATGTGGGAGTTGAAATGCATTCATACACTATATTTATAAAATGAATTGGAAAGCCCATATTCATTATAATGTGGCAAATAAACTCTCAACTAATCATATCATAGGCTTTGTGCAAGTCAACCTTAACACAAAATTTGTTTGTTGCAGGCTTCTTAAAATCCCTGAGTAACTCATGAGCAATAAGAATATTTTCACCAATTGATCTAAAGGGGATAAAGGCACACTAATTTGAGGAAAACAAATGAGGCAAATACCATCTTATCCTATTGCAAAGTACTTTATTGAAGATCTTATAATATAAGTTGTAACAAGATATGGGTCGAAAATGAGAGATTTCAGTAGGCCTTTCAGTTTTAGGAATTAATGTAACAAATGTATGATTTATACCCCTTGGAAGTTTTACAGCATTAAACGTGTCTTGTAGCACATTTATTAGATCCGTTGAATAACTTCCCAATGAATTTTATAGAACTTTGAGTTAAACCCATCAGGCCCCAGGCTTGAATCATCATGCACAGAAAACACAACTAATTTAACTTCTTCAAGAGAAATGGGTTTAAGCAATACCTGTTTACCATGAGCATTAATCATCGAGACTGGCTGGAATGAAGGGAGCTCTGATATTTTATCACCATTGAATAATGCACTATAATAATCAATTGCCTCTTCGAATTAATCAAAGCTTTTAAATGATTAGTGAATCTTCTGGTTGACATTTTGGAATGAAAGAATTTCGAATTTGTATCCCCATCTTGTAGCCAAAATACCTTTGCCTTCTACTTATAGCTCCAGAAACTAATTTGTTTTTGCACCATTGAAGCTTGTTTAGCATCCAACATACTTTCATACAGCTCCAAATTTTCAAGTTCTAAATCTGATACTGACTCTTTCTCTCTAAACAATTCTTCAGCTTCCAATAACATTGCATTATCCTTTGGTCTCACTTTATTCCACTGTTTTAACTCTTCTTTGCAAGACTTTAGCTTCTACATTAAAATATAACAAGGAAATCCCCATCCACTAGATTGAAGCCCTCTTACTATACATTCCCCATATCCTTCCTTGAACTGCCACTCATTAGAATATCTAAACGGATAACCCTTTGATGTAAAAGTAGGAATTAAATCTAAAAGCAGTGGATTGTGATCACTTGATAGCTGAGAAAGTGATAATGCTTTCATATTAGGAAATTTATAAAGGCACACATGATTTACAAAAATCTTATCAATGTTATTTGCTATACCCCTTCTTCTCCATGTGTAATTAAAACCAATAGCCTTAGCTTCTATCAAACCTACTTGAGTAATGCTATTATTTATAGCTCGAATCTGCCGAAAAGGTACAGGTAATCGCTTTTTCTTATCAAGATGAGAAGTGAAATTATTAAAATCACCTATCACCCATTTAGAATTTATAACTTTTGCTTCCTGAATAATACGCTACCACAATAATTGTCACTCCTGAAACTATTACTGGCGTAAACTATAGTAAGAAATATAACTAATCCCACTTTATTCTGTGCTTGTACTATTAAATGCTGATTTGAGTAAGAAAATACATCAATGGACCAAACATCTGTATTCCATAACAATAATATTCTGCCTGAATAAGGTGAAGCATCATGAGGAACAAACTTCCACATACTTAGAATCATTTTACTAAACACTCTAACATTATCTCTATTTAACTTGTTTTCCACCATACCAACCAAAGTTGGCTTGGATTTAGTCAGCAGGGGTAAAATATCACGCTAACTATGTGATAAGTTCATCCCTCTATCGTTCCAAGAGATTAATGTCATTTAATAGAAGAATTGCTCCTTAAACTTCTTTTAGGAGAAGCATTAACAGTGATTACATTTTTATGTTTTAAATGAGCCAAATAATCCAAAGTTGCAAATACTCCATCAGATACATCCTGAATATCATCTACTTGAGGTTCTTCTGCCAAATTACCTGCTATATAATGTAGTCCTTCAGGAAGAATATCATGTGGCAATTCAACATTTAGAAAATCCAGATTTATGCCATCTCTATCATATCCAACATTAGGTACATTATCATTTCTTATTTCTTGACTATACATGAAATAAGAGCTAGCTTTATCACTTGGATTTATCCAACTAGGCTCTTTGGTTAATTCATGAATAAGAGTTTTATGACCAAATCTCTTGCACTTTTCACATCAATCAGGCACAAATTCATACTCTACCCTTGTATCTTTTATCACACCATTATAAAGAGTTGCTGGAATTTTATCAACTAGCTTACTCTCAACATCAATACTATTTAGAATCCTTGCATATTTGGTAATTTTCTTATTAGTAGTATTACTATCAACACAGATAGGATCTCCGATATAGCTAGTTATCAAAGAGAAAGCCACGTTCGGCCACGTTTCCATCTCTAGATTAAACAATTTATCCAGATCTGAACTCTATTAGCATTCATCTTATCAAACTCATACCTCGGAAACCATTTAAAAACTGACATCGGCCTTCCAAAATAAGAATAAGTCGAAGTCCTTAAAATGATATACAATCTATCATATCCTCAAATTGTACAGTGTAATGAAAACCAAGTGCAATATGAACTAAATATCTACCTCTTAGTTTCCAAACTTTTGAAATGTATTCCTTCAGCTTAATCATTGACAACTTAAACTCCACTGGATGAAGATCGATTGTATTTTTCCATGAATCAGCTGACGATTTAAAAATATCTTCAGAAATTTGAACACTAGTTTCTAATGGTTTTATAAATTGGAGAGAAGATAAATATAGAATGATAGATGAATTGAGATTATCAGCGTTGACCTGAGCAGATTCAGTCATCGCCAATGATGGAGATGGATTATTAGGAGATTTTGCTATTAGCTTTGGCGGGGCAGAGTCCGCCATTATTAGAGAGAGAAAAATTTATATATATATATATACATATATATTGCTAATCGCTAGATACAGTTATAAATATACTATTTCCTAAACTAAACTATCACGGACAATCTAGTTTACAACCAACCTTAATTCTAGAAATACTTATACTTCACTATCTTTTCAAATATAAACTTCTGGAACTGACACTAAAATTTCTGGATTAGCTTGTGCAAATTATCATTACTTGGTCCTAGAACCTAATTAGCTACCCCTCTTAACTCCAGAGTTACTAGTATTTACATAAAGTCTATTTTACAGGGTATTCTCATATCCTTATCATTTCTCAAACATGCAAAATTTTAAAAATAGGTGTTTAATACCTTAATAAAATTTGAAGTGACAAATTTTTTCAAAGATTTTAGTGATTACTAAATTAAACGTCAGTACATATTTTATTTTAATAAAGCATCCTTTATTAAGAATTTATTTCAAAATGTTACAATAAGGATTTAAATGCCTCTTCTCAAACATTTAATAAATGGCTAAAATAAGAGCAGGATAACTTTCCTTTTTCAAACACTTATCTTTATTAACAATTTGAATGTCAACCTTTAACACTTTTCAAAAAAGTTAATAATTTTTTTAATGGCTAGTAAAACAAATGATCATCTATTTTAGAAAATAAAATCTTAATTGAATGTCCACGATTGAATTAGGCGAAAATTAATGTCTAATGACATTTATTTATTACGAAATGTTCCATGCAAACAATATATACTCCATTTTAAAATCTATTATGTTTTGTAAACATTTATTAAATGCTCATAAATCCTTGAATTAAGAGTAAAGTAAACTTTCATATTCTAACTCTTGTCTTTTATTTGCATTTTGAACGTCAGTCTTCAATACCCCTCAAAATCGACAAATATTTGAGATAAATGCTTATTTTAATATGAAACAAGACCCTTATATTTAGCGTCAAATTAAGTAGCAATTAAGTCTTTCAACAACATTTATTTCTATATTTTCAAATTAAGTCGTTACTTTCAAAAATATGTTTTAATGTACTAATTTAAGACTGCATTCATTTTAGCAATACGGTTTTAAAGCTATCACTTTCATGCGCATATACTCCTATAAAATTTCATATTTATGTATGTTTGAATTTTGAAAATTCTTAATTATTCATGAATGATTTTATGAAAAACATAACTATTCATTACCCTTTTATTTGCTCAGTGAGGGTGCTTACACAATTTACTTTAATGATCGTAAATAAATTATAAATTACTAAATTAATTTATTGGAGTAGTCATTTACCATTTGTTCTACTCCCAGTAACATTTTCAAATAATAACGGGTATATGAATAATAGTATGTTGTTGCACCATAGTTGCAAGGGGTACCACATATAGCAACCATCCTGGAATGAGCCTAAATTCCGACCCAAAAAAGGCTCATTGGAAGTTAGAGCCTTTCTAAGTGGATTGTTGGTTCCTATAAGGAAATATTTTAACAGATATAATAAAGCATACTAAATCGAAACCAGAATCTCACACAATGGAATGGATAAAATATAATATTATAAAATAGATGTATCATAAATTAAAACCATATAAATGTCGGTTACAATAAATGTCAACTGTCATTAAGAGGTACATCAATAATAATTATTTCTCCAATAACACAATAATAATCATGGTATAAAAAACAATAATCTGAAAAGGATGTTAGAAACATAAAGTAATCAATCTCATTAATCAAATAATTGATATAAAAAGAAATGTACAGGGAAATAAATTCCTTGGCTCGTCCCCAGAAGAGGGGTCGACTGCCCTTGTAGAAGGGAGGTCAACCGGAGGGGTCGATCACCCTTCTATATAGAGGGCTGACCGCTCTTCGTGGTGATGGGTGGAGAGACTTTGCTTTCTTGGGGATATATTTATAATTTTGCAACAATGGTCTGTCCAAATTAAATCTAACTAATCATACAGTCTGAATACACTCTTGTAACTATAAATAGGACCACCTAGCCGCTCCCTAAACCCTACACCCAACTTTATTCTACGCCTCCACTTTGTCTCTTCATTTCTTAATTCCAGAATTCAGGTTAGGTTTCTTTTCTCTCTTCTAACCAATATTCTATCTTTTTATATCTAAATTCTTGTATGTATAAACTATGGAACTAAGATATATGTATATAAGATTATAAACTTTGATTTTCTTATATATATTTGGGAGAGTTGGATTACATTAGTCTAAAGGCAGAAATCCAGATTTTTAGTAGAATCTACACTATATTCCACTAATCTCCTCTTCTGATCTTTATGAGGGGAAATTTCACAAGCTTGCTATTTACTATATTCTGAAAGTGTAAAATTTAGATTATTTTGCCTAAAAGGGATTTTGATTTATACAACGGTAAATCCTATAAATCCCTTATTATTCGTATTTGTTTGCGAAAATGGTCAATCAATTGTATTTGCATTTGGATTAGTGATGTAATGTGTTAACAATATTTTCCATCAACACTGCAGATAGGTCTAAGGAGGTGGACCTAAGGGAAGTAAGAGATTATTTAGTTCCCACAAGCTTGAGTTAGTTCATCATTTCTTAGGTATTAAGGTTTTGAGCCTAAAGATTAGTTACTCTTCCCTCGAGGGATGTGTATCACGCTTATGAAACTCAACAACCAACAGTTACCTTGGGATAAGGGTTCCTTAAGCATAACACAAGTTGGGAAGCTTAACGGCTTATGGAAGAGTATTTTGGTAATCTTGGAGAAAGACCATGGCTTGTGTAGAAGAACCTTGTTGTGTAGAAAGAATAAGGTAACATATGAAAGAAATAGTTAGATAAACTGTAGAAATTATATTAAGTGTCGATCCACTCTTTATTGCTCATTGATTTTGAGTACATAAGTGTTTACAAAGGAAATCCCCAAATTGATTTAGAAATTATGGTTTACTCTATAAGAAATGAGTACAAGATTGGGGAATGAGAAAAGTACCCTAAAATGTGACCTTAGGGTCTTATTTATAGACAAATCGGTACCCTTTCTGTCAATGGTCCAACAGAGGCCTCTTTCGGGTGAGGCAGCTATGTGTTGGACGTTCTTCATCTTTCGGTTCTGGTTGCCTTGGTTTCGGCTGCTCTTTTGATATTGTTAATAGATATAACATAGCCTTTGGTGTGTCGGTCTTAGCTCTCGGATAGTTGGCCTTAGTCTTTGTAGCTTCTCTTTGATGTTGTCACTACCTTTCGTATCGATACAAAGCCCGTTGGTATAAATAACTTTGGGAATGGCTTTCCGCTTTCAGTAATAAGCTTACGATTTTGTTTTTAAGCTTTCATAATATTTGCTTTCGTGCTACAACTTCCCATGTTTTATGATCTGTCACCCCTTTCGGTATCGACACTAAGGGAGTTAGTGTGGATAGTTCTTCTTAGAAGCTTTGGTTTTCTTCCCGTGAATCCCTAGGTTGGTTTCGGTCTTCCGAAAGTGAGTTTTCAATACGTCTCTTGATGACTTCTGAAGTTGTCTCTCGGTGGCTGACAAGCTTTGAATCTGATAGCTCACTTCCAGGATATTTACTGGTGTTTCGGCTTTTCATGCCTTTAATGTCTTCACCTCCTTCTGTATTGACACTAAGTAGATAAGTGCAGATAGCCCTTTTTTCTCTCTTTGTTAGGCTTGGTGCTTCCCGCCATGACTTTGGTTTCGGGTTGTAAGATTTCGTCCTTTCTTTCCTATCTACTTCCAACTTCAAGTGTTTCTCCTTCCTCTATGCTTTCGGCTTTAGCCTGATGTCGGATCTGTGCTTTTGGATCATTATTTTGAGCTAGTTGTGGTTCGATACCCCTTCACCGATAGCCTATTTCAGTGTTGAATTTGGTAGTAACATTTGTCCCCTTGTAAATGGGTATTTTCGACTTTTTAAGTCTGGTCTTTGTAACTGCTCTGGACAAGAAGGATTTTCTCCTTTAGTCTTTTTTAAAAGATCTAATTTGTTTATTCAACCTTGTTTGTGTGGTTGTGATTGAATGATATCACATGGCAGCATCATATCTGGGGAACAAAAGGCTATCAAGTTTAAGCCGAGAAAATCTGCTACATCTCACCCAAAGAAGGAACCCATCCCACAACGTTCTTTTATTAATACCTTAGAGGAGGTGGAAACTATCCTCCAAAGTTTTGGCATGACCGGTGTTGATGTCATTCCTGCCTCTCCTCAAGATACCATTCAAAATCCACCGGAGGGGTACTTTGCTTATACTTCCATTCATATTTGGCATAGAGGCTTCTTTCCTTTCCGGGAATTTGTGTCCAAATTCCTGCATCATTTGGGGGTTGCCCCTATTTAGCTATCACCGAACACATATACCTTTCTTTATGCTTGGAAATCTTAGCACTTGAGTCGGGTCAATCCTCCTTTGATGTCAACCTTTTGCGATTCCAGATTCATTTGGCCAAAGTATCAGATTCATTTATTCTTCAACCCAATCCGGCAAAGAAGTGGATTATTGATCCCATTAATAAGTCTAAAGATTGGGAAAACCATTTTTTTCTACATCAGGTGTCCTTTGGGTGTATCGGGGACTCTTGTCAATCCTAGCAAGGTGCTTATTTCTTCCTCAAGTTTCCTATGTCTTTATCACATCTCATCTTTCATTTCTTCTTTCTTGATTTCATTTCTAAAAAGAAAGGTTTAAGGGTAGAAGAGACCCAGTTTGTTGATGCTCATTGCTAGGTATCTGAAAAATTGGGATGACGTTCCATCCTATTGACTCCGGAGAAACTCTGCAAACACATTATCTTGCCTCCTGGACAAAAGAATTTGGGACAACCTCCTATCATCTTTCGGAGTGCTATAAGCTTATCTTCTGTCTCTGATGATTTTAGTCTTTTGTCACCTTTATTCCCGAGTTCTTTAGGTAAGATTGTTTTGTTAGAAAAGTTACGAGCTTTCATTTTGTAACTACCCGTATTCTACGTATCGGAGGATTGTATAATATTTGTTTTATTTTCATAAGAAGTCATATAGGCGTGTAACTTTAGGAAACGACTATTGGGGTCATTTCCCACATTCACGATTTTTATCGGATATAAAATGACTATTTTGCCCTTGGCGAATCTTGTTTCTCCTATAACTTTTTATTGGCAAGGAGTTTTGACCTTAAACCACTTCCATTGAATACGGATGATGGTTTCTCATTTCGTAGAGTGGTCACATTAATCAAATTGACTTACCGTTTGGGAGATATGGCTGAAATAAGATTTGAAGATGGAAAAATAACCTAACTGGGCTTAATTAAGTGATTAGCAGCTAGGCCGATAACCCAATTCGGGATTAGGATTATGGGAGGCCTGAAAGGAGTTGGAGAGTTATCTCCTTTCATTTTTCTACCCGCCACAAACCTTTCTCGAACCCTAATCATGGCTTCCATCTTCTAAATCTCTCTCTAATCACTCCCTAATCACAAATTAATCAAATCTACATCAAATCAAGCCGGATTAACACCAAATTCGAGGTAGAGCTGCTCCACCACATAGGAATCTGAGCCAAATCAGTAAAAGTTTTAGATCTATCATTTATTATTAGCTAAGGTGAGTGATTGGCATGTTTATTCACTAATTATGACTAATTAGGGATGATTTGTGATAATTAGCGAAATTATACACCTAAAAATTCTGGAAAAATATGTAAAAATTAAAAAAAAAAACATATTTTTGTCGCTGGTATGAATTTGGGTTAATTTGGAACAAGTTTGCTAATCGTATGGTTAGACAATGTTATTGGGGAAATCGTGGATTTGGGTATGTTTGATCTAAATTAACATGTGAAATTATTGTTTTGATGTTTTTGTTGATTCTATATGTTATTACTGCTGTTTGGTATGTTTTACGATTGCATAGGGAAGTTAGAATGGTTGAAAACGCCATCATTTGGCGAAAATAGCTTCTAGAAAACTTGCAAAGTTTCAGTCTGGATAGGAGGAGGAGACCCAATCCGAACCGGATAGGAGAAGGAGACCCGATCCAAACTGGATAGGAGAAGGAGACTCAATCCGAACTGGATAGGAGGAGGAGACCCAAACCCACCGGATAGGAGGGGGAGACCCAAACCGAACATGATAGGAGGAGGAAACCGGATAGGAGGAGACCCGAACCAAACCGGATAGGAGGAGGAGACCCGACCCGAACCGAACAAAACTCGAGATGCAAAGGAAGTCCAAGTGGGAAGTTATCGCTCAGGATCCATATGGAAACCAACGAGTTAACTTTAAGAGTTGGGCTTTACTGCGGGACGTGTGCAAAGGAGTTATCGATATTTATAACTTTGGTTCACCATTGAGAGAGGGGGCATGCAGACAAACTAGAGCCAGGGCGGTGTGGAATGGTTGGCCCGTACCCTAGAGCCAGGGCAATGTGGACTGGGTTGGGTTATTGACTATAGACCAGGGCGGTGTGGTCATAGTAATAGTTGTACGGAGTCCAGGGCGGTGTGGTCATAGTAATAGTTGTACGGAGTCCAGGGCGGTGTGGATCCGTCATGGCCCCAATGGATTTGGTGATCAAAGCAGTGGATATCGTATGCTTTACGCACCGAGTTAGAGATGTGAGGATGATTGCTATGTTTGATGTTTGCTATCACTATAACATGCACACTCCCATTTTACACACTATGTTAGTGTTGCCTTAGAGTATTGTACATCTCGTTGTGCTAACTCTTTGGTTACAGGTCCAGGTCAGGTATGATTATTTATACATGTTACTGCTTTATTCAGTTACATAGATTTGCAATCGCTCATACCATACTTTCGTCTGATCCAGAGTTTTATGTCTCTTCTTATTACTATGGGTGCTCCTAAATGAGCAGACTAGAGGCAGGTTAGGTGGTTACGCACGAGTAGCTGTCCGAAGACGAGTAGGAAGCTTCCACGTACTATATATATTCTCCCTGTGTTGTTGCCGGTCACTACTTTGGGCATTAGTAATGTACCTCTTTTGTTTCCGTTTTGAGACAGTATTTTAAAGTTGTAATAGTTGGATATGAAGCTATATTTTGGATTCCGCTACTCTGATGGATAAGGTTTAGTTTTCAGCTTATGTACTGTTTCTCCAGTTTTATATCAAGTTATGTTATTATTATATTTTATCCCATGCGTTGTGAGATATAATACAGGTTCTTTGACAATTCATCGTTTCAAACTTTTTAACAATCGTCCCGTGCTAGTCGGGCATTGGCACAACGCATTTTTGGGAAATGACCGATGGTACGGGGCGGCCGTCACACTTGGTATCAAGCCTAGGTTGCGTAGTTTAACCTAGGGGAAGACATCAGGGAGAGATAGTATACTTAGATGAGACAGCGTATTTTTGATATCTTGGTTTTCAAAAAACTATATATATACTATTAGTACATCTAAGGATGAAGTTGCACTGCACTGGCACCACTAAGGAGATGGTTAATCGTTTTCTCTTTACAGATTGAATGATGAGCTGAAATACGAGGAGTACGGTAAGGAACTCCGCACAGGAGATGAAGAGGGAACCAGTTCAGGGCCAACAATGGGAATGTCCCTGATATAAGGACGATGTTTACTGCCTTCATGCAAGAGATGCTCAGGGACGCTCAGAGTATAGTTCCTAATGCCGCTATCGTTGATGGTGCAGTAGTGCAGGCGCCTAGAGCCTATTTCGCCAAGCTTAACAAGGATTATATTAGTCTTGGTGGGAAGCCATTTCATTGAACGGAATCGGCTACAGAGTTTCAAGATTGGCTTGATAGTTGTGAGCGTATCTTCTAGGATTTGGGGATCGATGATGCAATGAAGAGAAAGCTAGCATCGCTTCAGCTTCAAGGACGGGCAATGAATTGGTGGAATGCTATTAAAGCGACTATTCCCAAAGATCAAGTTACTTGGAATCAATTTAAGACTCGCTTCAGTGAAAAGTTTATTCCAACTGCTCAGAAATCAGAACTATTCCAGATATTTCTGGAATTTAAGCAGAATAGTAGGGTGGTCTTGGAATATATTGCTGAATTTGATACTTTATCGAAGTATGGATTATCTCTCATCGATACTGTCGAGAAGAAGAACGAGAAGTTCATAACTGGCCTAGATGGGTACTTGGGGGAAGGCTTATAAAACATATCGATGAGACTTTCGAATCTGTTGTGGGGAAGGCATTGAAATCGGAGAGCCTTTACCCTAAGACGAAAACCGAGGTTGCTATTACATCTGCAGAGGAGCCAAAACCGCAGGCAAATGGTGAAGGCAATAAGAAGTTCGAGAATAAGAGAAAACAGAACCAAACCAAGGATGGTTAGAAAAAGAAGAATAAGAAAGATAACGAGTGCTTTGGCTGCGGCAAGAAGGCCACTATATCAGAGATTGTTGAGCGAAACCAAGGAGAAGAAGTGCTTCAACTGTGACCAACTGGGACATTTCAAGAATGAATGTCCACAACCCTCTATGGGGAACACAAAAGCAGAAAAAGCCTTTCATAGCATTGAAAAAACGCTACTAGTTCTAGTAGTAGTATTTCAGTAAACGCTACAACACGACATGCAACTAAATGTCTGAAAATTTTAGTTGCGTTGTAGTAAACGCTAGCAAAAATGAACATATTGTAGCGTTTTTGAAACCCTACAAAAGGTTTTTTGGCAACGTCGTAAAAATGCTACCAAAGTAATACTTATATCCGTATTTTATTTTCTGTAGCATTTGTTCTACGCTACTATAATATTTTTTGAAAATTGCCTATTCTCCTGTAGCACTTTTGAAACGCTACTGAAGCGTTACTGAAACTTATTGATTGATGTACATCACATTTTAAGTGCAATTGTTTACTGTTAATGGCTTGAATCATTTATGACAATCACTTAATATAATTACCATATTCAAATAAAGAACCAATCACATAATTATCATTTCCAAACAAACATCGATAATTGAAACGCTACTGAAGCGTTACTGAAACTTATTGATTGATGTACATCACATTTTAAGTGCAATTGTTTACTGTTAATGGCTTGAATCATTTATGACAATCACTTAATATAATTACCATATTCAAATAAAGAACCAATCACATAATTATCATTTCCAAACAAACATCGATAATCATCATATTCAAATAATGAAAAAAACACAAATAATAAAAAAAACACATTCATCACATAATCAACTATAATATCCATAATCATTTCAATAATAGTATTTCAACAAAATTAATTCATGTACCACAACTATTTACAAACAAGTCTACACAAATGTACAAACAAAATATTATAGTCTTGTTCATGGCTTAGCCACCGATAGTTCTTTAATGTGGTTTTTCACTTCGAAAAGGTAAATTACCTATACACAAATATAATGGTCAACGATTAAAAACAACATTTATGGAAGCCATGACGATGATATCAGCACAAGAGACAACAACATGACACTCTTCTAGCTGCATCTCTGATATCATCAATCACTTGAAATGAACTGAGCAAACTGATGTTGGACAGAGCTATCTTCTCTTCTTTCTCTAAAAAATACATATAACCATTAACAAAATATATATAACTATAAATAAAATATACCATGTTATCAATCACCTTTCCTTTATTGGTCGAATGCAATCCTTTCATTGCAACATTGTCTCAGTCAAAATAGGCATACATGACATGATAAACGTATGAAATATTGTACTCAAAAATGTAAATAAGTGAAAGTACAGCAGCTTATCAGAACAAATACTTAGACAAAAGAATCAGTCTTAATCACGCCATAACAAATCAAATTTATGTAAAATTGGTATGAGTTTCAACAATCACATCAGTTACATATGTAGCAGTACCCAACAGTCTACTTATCAATACAGAAAGACAATATCTGACGTATACTTAAGTGATACCTATTTTTTAAGTTGTGCTGAACCTGACAGTTGAATTATATTAGACAAATTTGTCTCACCTAAAGGTACAACATAACCACTGGAAGGTGAAGAGGTGTGAACTACAGCCTAACATTCAAACTACAATCATGCACACTTCTAATGTTCATAAACATTATGCATTATGCATGACATTCCAATTACATTCTCCAGTATCTCAATAAATCATTTTCCAACCAAAAAAAAGAAAATTCCGGCATATACTTCCATAATGCAGTTCATCAAAAAAGTTCAAACCTTTCTATTCAAGGCAGTATGTAAAGAAAAACTCAATTTGGACACACCTTTCTTATAAATCCAACAACTGAAATTAGTTGCTTAAGTCTTTTGGTCGTCGGAGGTTAGTAATAGGAACTATTAAAAGCCTCTCCTTCCTATACTGATCGAAATCTGAAAGCAAACTAACATCAGCTTTGCAATTTATTTTTCCACCAAGCATGCAAGGAGCTGCAATACTTTAGTATATGAGATTTTATTGATGTGCATTAGTTTTATTTACTATGCATACTTAATCAGCTATAGCTTTAAGCACATCCATTGGTACCAAAGAAAGCACTAGTGGAAGTACAGGAGTAATGCTCATTTCAAGATGGCCATTTAGTCTGCTTCTATTGCCTGTTCTGATCAAGTAAAGTGCTCTCTAAAGTTGAAGTCAAAATGAGATAGCATATGTAGTCCTTCCCTTCCTTTTAGATACAATCTTTTCTATAAACATATATTTGCTCATTTAGGTTATAATTCAAGGGTTAATCAAAGGAAAATAGAAAACACATTAAAACAAAATAGACTAAATAGCTAGAAGTCTTTAAACATTACAACTTGAAGCTCCAATAACCTGTTGACATGCAAGGGGATAGTGGGTGGGTAATATACACCATTGCGCCTCAAATGCATGCCAACCATCAGATTCACTTATGCTAGAAAAACCATTTGGGTAGCACTTGTATCCTCCACTCTTGCTGCATCTTTATTTTTATTTTTTTAGTAACAAATAAAAAGTCCCTCATTATATATACAACATTATATATAATACTTGCAGTGCGTGAACTTACATCATTTAATATTCTACGGTTTCTGCTTTTGTCTGGAACATGGCTTCAAATATCCTAGATTTATCAGCATTCGCTGAATGATACCTTGAAATGTACTTGCTATATATCAAATGCTTCTCCATAGAGATATTTATGATAGTAAAATAAAAGGATAGAATGTATGCCCCATGTTAGAGGAACATCATTTGAAATCATATATGAGAAAGTGACTATACTTGTTGGCAGCTTTTTTACACCATAGTCACCTTCTCTATTAACAGAGCAATTTACTAGCATTGTATTTTTCTTACATTCTCTAGAAGACAAGTGGTAGTGTTGGGAAACAATGGCTGAGTCGCGGACTAGGTCGCTTTTTTGAAGACGATTTGGCGATCTGGTCGGAGGTGCAAACCAGTTCGTTCCTTCGCCGCCGCCTCTAGGATAAAACAGCCTCTAAAACAATAACTGATTTGCTTGCACAACAAATCAGTGCAGATTTGCACTTTCTGAATGAGAAAACTGCTCGAGAATTTCTGAGAGAAAGAAAAATTTTAATGGCGGCTGAGACAAAAAGAGAAATTGTGATCCGGTAGGTATTCTCGTCTGAAGCTAATGACAATATATAGGACGAGAATTAGGGTTAGGGTTACTGATTAGTGGGCCGCTAAAATTGAGGGATAAGAGTTTTTACCGTTGCAGAAATCTTTTCCATAAAAAAAGGTTCGAAAAAAGGCTAAGTTTTATGGTCCAAAAAATATAAGTGTCTACACCACAAAGCCCGAGCCCGCACCGGACCGGGCCGGGGCGAGTCGAGTCGGTCGGTCGCGCGCGCGTGTGTGGTGGTCATGATGCATGGTCTCCCTCCTTACAACAAAGCATGTATTGGGAGCCCAAGGCCCCAACATGATTTCTTAGAAACAAGTATAAATGTCTGCCTCTTCTATATAATCCCATGATGTGGGACTATTCTCCCATAGGAGCCATTCATACACTTATTCCATTATTTTTAATAATTCACTAATGTTATAAAACATTTCCAACAATCCCCCACTTGAATTTTTAAAAATATTTTCGAGTAGTTTCTTAAAAACATAAGATTGTGCATAAACAAAAGGTGTCTTTCGACTTGAACCTTTGCGTAGTGAATAAGATTCAGTTTTTATTAGAGTGACACGTAGTCTTGAACTCTATTCCTGACATCAAACCACACACAACCTTTTCTATAGTGCAATCAAATAAGCCCGTGCATTTATGGCCATGTACGTCTATCCTAGTTTAGTGAATGCTCTAGAAGTTTTGCCCGCAACTCCATATGAAACGACCACATTTCCACATTCACAAAGGTGAGTCTATCAAGAGCACTCCTGAAGGTAGGTACTCCACTCCACATAGAGTATAGATCTCATTAAGAGTTTCTATTAACTCATCCTCCAATCACTTCAGAAATACATGCTTCTTGGTTTATTAAATAGCATGTTCAACTCATATCACTACACAACTTGTTATTACCCATTGAACCTAGTTCTTGGGATCTCCAGTCATTTAGGTCGGGTTACCGTTGTGCGTGACTCAACAATCTAAGGGCAATAGTCCCATTCTTTTAGAAGAGTTATGGACTTTCTCTCTGGACAGTCCTTTCGTCAAAGGAACTGCCAAATTTTCCTCACTACGTACGTAATCCACTCTAACGGTACCTGTGGAAAGTAGTTCTCTAACCGTACTGTGCTTACGACGTATTTGTCGTCTCTTACCGTTATAATAACGGTTCTGAACTTTTGCAATAGCCGCGGTACTATCGCAGTGTATCAACACAGCCGGCATCGGTTTTTCCCATAAGGGAATCTCAGCTAGCAGATTTCTCAAATACTCTGCCTCTTCACTAGCTGTAGTTAGTGCTATCATCTCAGACTCCATAGTAGACCGAGCAAAAATAGTATGTTTCTTGGATTTCCAAGAAACAGCTCCTCCAGCGATGCTAAATATATAGCCACTGGTCGCTTTAGAGTCATCAGATAAGGTATTCTAGTCTGCATCGGAATATCCTTCACGTACAGCTGGAAACCTTTCATAATGTGATCCAAGGTTTATGGTTCGTTTAAGGTATCTCATTACCCTTTCAATAGCTTGCCAGTGCTCTATACTAGGTCTACTGGTAACCTGCACAATAATCCCACGACATAGGCAATGTCGGGTCTAGTACAATCAGTGGCATACCGAAAGCTGCCAATGATGCTCGCATAATCAGACTGTCTTACACCTTCACCAGCGTTCTTAAATAACTTTACACTTTGATCATATGGTGTACTTGCCGGTTTACAGTCAAAGTAATTATATTTCTTTAGTATCTTCTCAATGTAATGAGATTGATCCAAAGAAAATCCCTTTTCTGACCTAGTAATCTTAATACCAAGGATTACACTCGCTTCACCTAGATCTTTCATATCAAAATTGACACTTAATAAGGATTTGACTGAGTTTATGGCATGAATATTTGACCCAAAAATGAGTAGGTCATCTACATAAAGGCATATAATAGTGCAAATGTCATTCTCAGATTTGTAATAAATGCATTTGTCACTTTCATTAACTTTAAAACCATTTGAAATGATTAAGTTATCAAATTTTTCATGCCATTGTTTAGGTGCTTGTTTTAAACCATATAATGATTTATCTAATTTACATACTTTATGTTCTTGACCATGTACTACAAATCCTTCAGGCTGGTCTGTATAAATTTCTTCGTCTAATTCACCGTTCAAAAAAGCAGTTTTAACATCCATTTGGTGTATAAGTAAATTATGAATGGAAGCAAATGAGATTAAAACCCGAATGGATGTTATTCTAGTTACAGGTGAAAAAGTGTCAAAGAAATCTATATTTTCTTTTTGTTTAAAACCTTTAGCTACTAGTCGTGCTTTATATTTATCTATAGTGCCATCAGGTTTTAATTTCTTTTTAAGTACCCATTTACAGCCTATAGATTTACAACCAGAGGGTAAATCTACCAAGTGCCAAGTCTTGTTGGATTCTAAAGAATCCATCTCATCATTTATAGCCTCTTGCCAAAAATCGGCATCTAAAGAAGATAAGGCCTCTTGGAGGTTTATGGGATCCTCCTCAATAGTAAAAGCACAAAAATCTGAACCGAAGTCTTTTATGGTTCTTGCTCTTTTACTTCTTCTAGGTTCAGCTTCAGAATTTTCATTAAGTTCTGTTCTAATTGGCATATTTGAAGTGCCCCCACTATTCCTTAATTTAAAAGGAAATTTAGTTTCATAAAAATCAGCATCATTTGATTCAATTATATTATGTGCATTAAGGTCATAAAAATCTATATGCTTTGCTATTAATAGCATAGCATATAAATGCACATTCATATGCTCTACTTGCCAATTTTATTCTCTTAGGGTCTGGAATGCGAACATAAGCTAAACAACCCCAAGTTCTAAAGTATGAGACATTGGGTTTATGATTCTTTAAAATTTCATAAGGAGAAATTTTATTCTTAGATTTGGGGATTCTATTCAGAACATAGCATACAGTCAATAAAATATCCCCCCACCAATGTTTTGCTGCACCAGAATTTAATAATATGGCAACTACTAGTTCGGTAAAGGTCCTATTTTTCCTTTCTGCTTTACCGTTCATTTCAGGAGAATAGGGTGCAGTTCTCTCATGTACTATACCATGTTGTTTATAGAAGTCCAGAATTGAATTAGATTCGTATTATGTTCCTCTATCACTACGAAGTCTCTTAATTTTTCTATTTGCTTGCTTCTCAATCTCAGTTTTGAATGTTTTAAACATATCAAAAACATCACTTTTATTTTTCATAAGGTATACATATGTGAAATCAGAGCAGTCATCAATAAAAGTGATAAAATAACGATGTCCCTGTCTAGTCAAAGTGTCATCTAGTTCACATATGTCAGAATGAATCAAGTCTAAGGGTTCAGAAACTCTATCAATAGATTTGTGAGGTTTCTTTGTGATTTTAGCTTGTGTACAAAATTCACATTTATCAAGTTCAGATTCTGTCATTTTAGATATCATATCTAGGGTGCTCATGTTACGGGTTATTCGATTATTAACATGACATAATCTAGAATGTCATATATTAAAATCACACATGTAAGCAAAAGTAGTCACTTTATTAGATTCAACATTCAGTTTAAACATACCCTCACAAGCATAACCCTTTCCCACAAAAGTTCCCTTATAAGTTAGGGTGTACAAATCAGCCCCAATTACTTGAGTGAAACCAGCCTTATTAAGGAGGAAGCCAGAGACCAAATTCTTCCTTATTTCTGGAGTGTGCATAACATCTTTCAGAATTACAGTTTTTCCAGAGGTGAACTTGAGTTCCACATTGCCAATCCCCGCAACTCTAGTGGTGTGAGAATCTCCCAACAGCACTTTCTGATTTTCAGCAGCCGTGTATGTCGAGAACATGTCACGATCATAGCAGACATGGCGAGAAACACCAGTGTCTACCCACCAACCCTCTGATCCACTAACAAGGTGAATCTCAGTAATCATAGCCGTAAGAGACTCCTCAGTCAGGTTAGCCTGCGGTGCAGAGCTTGGCCTGTTCCGACACTTATGTGCCATATGACCTGGTTTTCCACAGTTGTAACATAGAAACAACTGTCCAGAGTCATTCTTTTGGGCTGGTTTCTGCTGTCCTTTTGGGTTTCCTTGCGGATTCCCATTCTGTTTGTTGCGCCTGTTCTGATTCTTAAAAGATTTCTGATTTGGTTTCAGAACAGCGGGTGTGGTCTTCTTAGTACTGTTGTTATTCACAATCAGCACCTCTTCTTTCTGGTCCTGCTTGCGTGCCTCCTCCTTAATACGGAGGCGTGTAATCAAGCTCTCTAAGGAAAATTCCTTAGTCTTATGTCGCAAGACATTCTTAAAATCTTTCCAGCTTGGGGGTAATTTGTCAATGATAATAGCAATTTGAAATTGTTCGTCCAAGACCATACCTTCGGAGATGATCTCATGAGCTATTTTCTGCAGCTCATGAGACTGCATCTCTACCGATCTATCATCAGTCATCTGGTACTTTAGGTAGCGGCTCACAGCATATTTCTTTGCCTCTGCCTCCTCTGTATCATATTTCTTTTTCAGTGCTTCCCAGATCTCCTTTGCTGTCTTTTCATCTGAGTTATAGTAATCATACAGATCATCGCTCAGTCCGTTCAGAATAAAGTTTTTGCATAAGTAATCTTGTTCAGTCTAGGTCTGCAGTTGCTTTGACTGTTCAGTCCATGATGCCATTTTCGCTGCATCAGCCTCGTCAGGCTTATCTAGAAGTTGCGGTTTGTCAGTAGTCAGCGCAGCCACAACCTTTCTGATGGTGAGGAAGAACTCCATCTTCTGACGCCATTGTTTGAAATGCAAGCCTTCAAATCTGAATGGAGCAGCAGTCGGGTTCTGGAAAGCAGAGGGTGGAGCAGAATCGTCTAGGGTTGAGTTGGAAGCCATTGTTTCAGATCGTCTTCAAATTATTGGGAAACAATGGCTGAGTCGCGGACTAGGTCGCTTTCTTGAAGATGATTCGGCGATCTGGTCGGAGGTGCAAACCAGTTCGTTCCTTCGCCGCCGCCTCTAGGATAAAACAGCCTCTAAAACAATAACTGATTTGCTTGCACAACAAATCAGTGCAGATTTGCACTTTCTGAATGGAAAAACTGCTCGAGAATTTCTAAGAGAAAGAAAATTTTTAATGGCGGCTGAGACAAAGAGAAATTGTGATCCGGTAGGTATTCTCGTCTGAAGCTAATGACAATATATAGGACGAGAATTAGGGTTAGGGTTACTGATCAGTGGGCCGCTAAAATTGAGGGATAAGAGTTTTTACCGTTGCAGAAATCTTTTCCATAAAAAAAACGATTCGAAAAAAGACTAAGTTTTATGGTCCAAAAAATATAAGTGTCTACACCACAAAGCCCAAGCCCCATCCCGAACCGGACCGGGTCGGGTCGAGTTGGTCGCGCGCGCGTGTGTGGTGGTCATGATGCATGGTCTCCCTCCTCACAACAAAGCATGTATTGGGAGCCCAAGGCTCCAACATGATTTCTTAGAAACAAGTATAAATGCTTGCCTCTTCTATATAATCCCATGATGTGGGACTATTCTACCATAGGAGTCATTCATACACTTATTCCATTATTTTTAATAATTCACTAATGTTATAAAACATTTCCAACAGGTAGGTACCTTGATAATTTGTGTTCTTGAATTTCCAAGCTGGAACGTCACAGTTTTGAGCTGTTAAGCAATAGGTACCTTTTATACAGTCATAAAAGCATTTAATTCTTAAGTAGTTGAGGCATTTGCAGAATAGCCACAAAAGCATCAGGAGTAAACAAAGAATTAATTCTGAAATAAGGCCATAGTGAGCAAAAATGGCAAGTGAGGTCTGCTTGGTTATATTTGGATTTCAGATATTTCAAACATAAAACCATACTTTTTTGTTCAAACTCAGATTTTAGTATCTACTTTGTTTTCGATGTGTTTTTTTTTGGTCAAAAAATAAAAATAATATAATAAGTAAACAGTAAGTTCTACCAATGAACATGACAAGCTTATAACTTGTAAGTATATAAAACTGGAACATGTTATTTGACTAGTTTACGTTTTACATCTTACCATCTATTTGATTAGCCCGGGGAAAAAAATAACTGATTCATCGTTGGTTTCCTGAAAAAATAACTGGAACACGTTTGATATAAAATGATCATTAAATTGTGGTGATAGCATATATATGTATATATATATATATATATACATATACATATATATATATTTATTTATAGCTGTAAAAGTTCGCATGCCCTTTACAATGCAGTAGACTGGACATACATAACATAAAGAACTTTTATAAACTTCTTTCTAACATGTTTCCCTTCATATAGGTGTTTCTGCTAAAAGAAGCGGTCATGTGACTGCTTCCAGTAGCGGACTCGCAGCAGCAGCAGCCCAACTATAGTGGTAGCTTATCTATTTTTCCCTTTCTCCCTTATATGATTATATTTTTAACACTTGTTACTATAATTTGAATGAATCACCAAAAATTATTTACTGTAGGATGATATATTTCAGAATATATAAACTACCAATATTCCCAAAAGAAAAGGCAATATGTATAAAATATGTTTATAAAAACTATTACAACTATGTATATAAAGTGTTAAAACTTAATTAATAACATACGACCAAAAAAAACTGACCTAATATTTATAAATAACAACACCACCAAAAACAAAAGCATGTTACTGAATTTTCCCATGATAAATACTTTATTTCGGCCTAAACGTTGCATATTGTAGCAACAGGCTGCTAACATGCTAATTAACATAAGTGAAGAGAAAACCACAATGCACGAAGACACTTAAGAGATGACGACATAATTACCGATGCAAGCTTTTTTTCCAAGTTTTAAATCCAACTTACACATATATTTCAATAGTGATAATTCATGAATTTATTTTACAGTCTGAAAAGCTTGATTTGGTGGAAATTGAAGCTAAAGTCAAAGTGAGTATAACAATGGTTTAGATATAAAACAACAAGGTATTTATGGCCTGATTTGTATATATTATTAGGGGAATGAGGCGGGATTAATTTAATTATGTTTATCATATTATTAGCAAAAGAGAAAATGAGTACATACTTTAAGTTTCAAAATAACTTCTAATTTTTCAAACTTCGAGTTTTCTTATAATTTGAATCCATTTATCCAAAAAAAAAAAAAAAAAAAAAAACTATTTGAACCCACTTTGAATTATGATTTAAGACTACTCTTTGATTATCCAAAAAATAAATAGTTCCAAATAAACTCTAGACATTGTATCATCGGTGAAAAAACAAGCTTCAAATTATCTCATGGCTCGTTTTGTAGGGCTGATTAAGTATTCCTTATTGTTGCTCCAAAATTTGACTTACGTTCAACAACTAGCCTTTTTAGTAATGATAATATACTGCAAAGTGCAAACCACACTAAATTGCAGTCAAAAAGACTGGTAAGAAGTTAAAACAAAAATTCTTCTACTTCCATTTTATACAACACAGTTTAAAATCAATAAACAAAACCAAACAATATGTCAAAATGCTTATTTTCTTCTTAATTAATCCACCTTCCCTGATTATTCAAGTTTTGTTTTCATTCTACAGATGAAGATATAAGCAGCCTATCAGTTTTGAATATATGAGAAGATACAGATAACTAATCAATTTTCAAGACTTCAGATACTAAATGTGTAAATTATGCTAACCCCATTATCATTTTTATAAGAATCATTAAAATAAAAATATAACCTTTCAGCCTTATCGATGTTGAACCCTCAAAGTTTCGAAAATGTAAAACGATCCCTTAGAATTTTACAGTAATATAAAACTACCTTGTTCTCTTACATTTTATACAGTGCAACATAGCATTGTTTACAGCAAAATTAAATTGGTATTTGTTCCATTCACTGCATTAAAATTCAATTTTCACAAATGCTTTTAAAACTCGAAAAATATTGTGAATAGTCTACACTATGATGATAAAGAAAACTTAATAAAATTCAACATTTGTTTAAAAATAATTACTGATTGGAAAGAACCTGTGAATTAAGTTGGTCATAAACACTTATGAATTATGTAGCTTATAAGTAGAATAAAAAGCATGTTTATAGCAATTTTGTTGATAAACAAACCATTAAGAAATAATTTGTATCTGGTAAAACATAAACTGGAGATGTGTTAGAGAAAAATAATGTGTTGTAAAATTAGTGGAGCCAATATCTAAACACGGATTTCTTAATTGCTTAAAAGAGCCAGTTATTTTACGTAAAGAATGTAAGTACAAGTTCAAAGGGAAACAAATGGAACAATATAAAAATGCTGAAGGTATAACACCCTGTTAGCCTTCACTTAAACTGGAAGTTGAGTCTGCATCTGATTTTGCATTAAAGACCCTTGTCGGCTTGTTCAATCTTTCGTTATACTTTGGGACATCCTACGAGCAAACCATAACACTCTTTGTCACTAGCTCAAACGAGTATTGCACATCATGCACACTGGAACTCACGCCACACTAGACAACAACTCACACACATAAAACAAAAGTACTTAACACACCCTACACTCATATGCATTATCATCTGAAAGGCAACTAACTAAAATATATCCATGTCTTATAGAATGTCACTGAGAATCCAAAAGTAAAACTTTGGTTGGGCCTGATTGAAAAAGTGTAAAAAGACTAAGGAAAAAATGAATGGGCATTTGGTTTACGCTTTTTAGTTTTTAGTTTTCGCCCATAGTAAAATGTGAACGATACATGTATAACACCAAAAATGATCATTTTAAAAAATAAAGCAAACACACAAAATAGAAAATAACTTTTATTTGTTTTTCTCTATTTTGAGAATTAACACAAGAAATAGAGATAATATATCAAATCATCGTCACTCCCTCCTTTACGTGGTCTCCTCCACCACTTTTTCACTACATTCATAATCCCTTAATTTAACTTATGTTTTGTTGTCAAAATTGAAAACTCAAAACTCAAAATATATTTTCAACCAAACACTACCAAATATTTTTGAGTCTCTAAACAGGGACAAGGCAACAAACAAATGAGTTTATACAATAAGAGGCAGGAATCATTAATATAACCAAAGATACTAAGGATGAAAGTATAACAACCAAGGATATGCATCAAAATATAAAGATGAGTACTAAAAATACATGCAGCTACTTCTGTTCATGTGGATAGCTAAGGGTGAAATTCAAAGATAATTGAACAGACAGGCGATGGAAGTCAAAGGAGCAATTAAAGGTATGCATATAAAGAACAAAGCAAATAACTAATCTTCACTTGTAATATATAACTACTTGAACACATATCAGCTACCATGTTAAAACAAACTAAAGTGCGGTAACAAAAGTGTACCTACTAATGCAAAACATACATTTATATAACCAGTACATCCTTGCGCTCACATGGCTGACATAAAATGTTGCATTTTTATATTAGATGAAAACGAAAAGAAAAATATTCCTCTAACATTCATTACTTATTCAAGCCACTTGCATATGCTAATATAGGGACAGATGTTTTTACCTTAACTCATCATGCATCATGAGTGTTACATATACATATATATATATATATATATATATATATATATATATATATAGGCATGCTCCATGGCACCCCTATTTTGAAGCACTTTAAATGCACGTCATTTGTAGCCATCTGCTTATGTTAAAATAAGTTAGTGAAAAGAGAGAGAGTTAGTGGGGGGAGAGAGAAATGTGATTGTGTGGTGGAAATTAGGATGGCTAAAGGGGTGTTGCACTATTCAGGATGCTCTTGATTATATATATATATATATATATATATATATATATATATATATATATATATATATATATATATATGTGTGTGTGTGTGTGTGTAGTTAGATAGCTAGTTAGTTTTACAAGGCAACAAAACAAAACCAGGGTGGTCAAAGCTCACAAAGGGGCGAGACCTCAGGTCAAGTACTCATGATCAAAATACAGCGAGGAGAAAACATGAACAAGTAAACAACAAATCAAGACCCGCGACAATGAAATAGGGTGGCAAAGTAAGAAAGAAAACAAGTACACATGGTTAGGCATCAGTGAGAGTAACTTTGAAAGACAAACGAATGCAGTAAAAAACAAGACCAGTGCACCTATCATAAAACATGTACAGGTGAAAACATCTCACAACACTTTATATACAAGAAGCAGTGCACATATGCATAAACAAAAGATACACATGCATGAATCGTAGATAAAATAATCTAAACCTTAGCATGCATTTCTAAATTCTTCCATGTAAAGACTTCCACGTGGCAATGGTGGAATTGAACCTTTATCTGTCAAGGACCCAATACTAAATTTACCATCAGAATGGCTATAATATATAGATACGTGACACGCTATTGGCGTTGTTTCATCAGGAAATTCTAAAGGAAACTTTGTTGACATTGATGAAAATAAAATTCAAAACATGCTATTAATGTTTATTCTAGAATGACTTAAGGTTATAAAATACAAGAGTGCACCTTCTCCTTCGTGATTGTTCCAACCCAATAACCAAGAAGAATGCCACTATTCCACCATCAGAAGGCTCATATCTAATCTCCTGCTGTAATTTGCAAAATAGATCCAAATCTTAATTTATATAGTCAGATATATACTAAATCGTTGATACAAAAAAATTCATACAAGCTATTAGATATTGATTTAGCAATTTATAAACTCAATAACTGAGAATTTATACCCAAAGAACCAAATCAATGCAGCTCATAGTCATCGATGTCACATTCCAGGTTTGAAATCAATTAGACTCATCGTGACCACCGCTGACGAACTAACTATAAGTCTAAAAGTAGACTTCACTAGCAGCAAGCAAATAGCGGATCAGATGGCATGTTCTATGGTCAGTTTTTCGTTGGTTAGTATCAAAGAAATCTCCACTAACTTCTGACGATATCGGAATTCAACTATTGAAGACAACATCAAACCCTAATTACGTATGTTAGAACTGATTTCGACTCTATACAATGATGCGAACACAGTAATCGCTCGATTCCAAGCAGGGCAAGTCTATCTCTGTTCACATCAGATCTAGAAGCAATTAACTTTGAAACAGTCCAATCTATATGTCCATCTCTCCGAGTAGCGCCAGATCTAAAAAACGACGTAAAGACTAGTTGTAGATTCGAGCATCGATTGTAGTTGGTCCAATCTCAGATTATGAGTGCTTTTGTATTATGATTTTATGGTTTTGTGAGAGATGTAAATGAATAAACGTGGTATGGAGGGAAATGGAAATTGACCAAGGGTTACGCGGGAGAAGTAAAAAGAGAAGCATAAAATGGAGGGAAACGAAAATGAATGGAGAACAATTTGCGTATTATCCCGCTAAGTTTAAGCGGAAGGGTTATGACTGCCATTTTAATGAAAATAAACAGTAAACAAAAGGTATTAAATATTATTTGATGCACTTAGTTTACAAATGCTGAAACTAGTTTTTCTTGTAGTGGAAGCATATCGTGAAAGCATATGCTATCAACGTTGTTCCCTCTTCATCGAATGCCCCAACTGCTGCGGAGAAGGGTAAAGTTGGTATGTTTTCTATTTATGATATTCCTGTTCGAGTATTGTTTGATACCGGGGCTTCCCATTCCTTCGTATCTAGTGACCTGGTAGACAAGTTATAATTAGAACCCGAGATTGTCGATAAACCTTTAGTTGTGACTAACCTGATCGGTGGTTTGACTAACCTTTGTATAATTTGTCGTAATTTTCTCTTACCAACTCATGGATATATGTTTGCTTGTGATTGCTTTGTTCTGGGATTTACTGGGTTTGGCATTATTTTAGGAGTCGATTGGCTCTAAAGGTATGGGGTGGTGGTAGACTGTGAGGGGTCTTCGGTGACCATTAGAGCGAATGATGGGCGGAGGGTGGTATTGGGTTGCCTACCTAGTGATGGGGTGATGGCTAGTTTTCTAAATTCCCTCGACATCCCACATGATGAGTTATCAGATGTGCCTATTGCTGGCGAATATTCGGACATCTACGAAGGGGTGACCGGACTTCCACCACACCAAGAGATCGAGTTTCGGATTGATTTAGTGAAAGATCTCAGACCTATAGTGATGCCCCTTCGTCGTATGGCGCCAAGGGAGTAGCGAGAGCTCGAAGTGCAAGTAGACAATCTTTTGAAGAAGGGATTTATCCAAAGAAGTGTTTCCGAGTGTGGAGCACCGGTTGTATTTGCTACCAAGGCCGATGGTTCCCTTCGCTTATGTGTGGACTACCACAAGTTGAATAAGGTGACTAGGAAGAATAAGCATCCTCTTCCACGGAAAAATGATTTGTTTGATCAACTAAATGGAGCAAGAGTGTTTTCCCAGTTGGATCTCACGACAGAATTTCATCAGCTCCGAGTAGCAGCTGAGAGTATATCTAAAACGGCATTTCGGACGCCGTCTTGATTCTATGAGTGGTTGGTCATTCCATTCGGGTTAACCAATGCACCCGCATATTTTTTGTATCTTATAAATAGGGGTTTTAGGGATCAATTAAATAAGTTTGTTCTTATGTTCGTGGATGATATCTTGGTTTACTCGAGGACAGAGGAAGAACACATGACACATTTGAGGGCAGTGATGGAGGTGTTGAGGAAACACCAGTTGAAAACTAAATTTTCTAAGTGTCACTTCTGGAGGAGAGAAGTGAGATTCTTGGGCCATGTTGTTTCAGAGAATGGTATTGTTGTGAACCCTGCGAAGGTGGCTATGATGCAAGATTGGTCTACGCCCAAGAATGCAACAGACATGAGAAGTTTCTTGGGATTAGCTGGATATTATCGTAAGTTTGTTCAAGGCTTCTCCAAGATAGCGGCATCATTAACTCAGTTGATCAAGAAGAATCAAGCTTTTGTTTAGGATGAAATGTGTAAAAATGCATTTAAAAGTCTAAAGCATAAGTTAACGTGTGCACCAGTGTTAGTTATTCCTAAAAGGAACGAAGAGATGACGGTATACACGGATTCCTGTGGTACCGGACTAGGTGTTGTACTGATGCAAGGAGGTAGGTTGTACATTATGCTAGTCGTCAACTGAAACCACATGAGAAAAGATATCCTACCCATGATTTGGAATTGGCAGCGATCGTGTTCGCGTTAAATATGTGGAGACACTATTTCTTGGGAGAAAGATTTGAGTTGTTTACCGATCATATGTCATTAAAGTATCTTTTCTCTCAAAAGGATTTAAATCTTCGTCAGCAGCGATGGTTAGAGTTCTTGGCTTCATACGATTTCAATATCGCATACACACCCGGGAAGGGCAATGTGGTAGCTGATCCATTGAGTAGGAGATATGCCAGTTTGGGGGCTATGTTTCTTGAATGGAAGAAACTGGAGTATATCACGGGATATGATTTCAGACCTAAGTGTGAATTATGCCCACAGATGTTAGCAAGTTTGACGATCAGACCGACTTTGATTGAGCGGATCGGTTTCAGTCAAAGGGACGATCCTGACCTATTGGAAATCATCTCCAAGGTAGAGATGGGTATCGACGGCGAGGGAATGAACAAGTATGGACTTGATCGAGAAGGATGGCTTTGAAAGAATGGGAGACTAGTTGTACCCAATGTTAGTGGATTGAGAGATGAAGTTCTTAGAGAGTGTCATCACTCGAAACTGACTATACATCCCGATGGTAGCAAAATGTATCGAGACATGAAGCAGACCCACTACTAGAAAGGGATGAAGAGAGACGTTGGGAAGTTTATATCCAAGTGCATGAACTGCCAGTTAGTTAAAGCTGAGCAAAAGAAGCCTAGTGGTTTGTTAAAACCGTTGGAAATTCCCGAATGGAAATGGGAACATGTTTCAATGGATTTCGTTGATGGTTTACCAAGGACTAGATCGGGTCACGATAGTATTTGGGTGATTGTGGATCGATTGACCAAAAGTGCAAGGTTTATACCGGTCAAGTCGAATAGAATGGCAGCTAAGTTAGCGGAACTGTATATGAAATGGGTAGTGAGATTTCATGGAGTACCTAAAGGTATTGTGAGTGACTGAGATCCATTATTTACTAGTGGGTTTTGGAAGAACTTACAAGAGGCCTTAGGGTCAGAATTACATCTCAGTACCGCGTACCATCCTCAAACCGACAGTCAAACAGAGAGGGTCAGTCGTGTATTAGTGGATCTCTTGAGAGCTTGTATATTGGATTTTGGTGGGTCATGGGATGACCATTTGCATCTGATTGAGTTTGCATATAACAATATTTATCAATCCAGTATTGGTATGGCTCCATTTGAAGCTTTGTACGGAAGACCGTTCAACTCACCATCATGTTAGTTGGAAACCGGTGAGAAATTTGTGTTTGGGTTGGATGTAATAAGAGAAACTTCAAATAAGATCAAGGTTATTCAACAGCGAATGAAGGCTGCTCAAGATAGACAGAAGAGTTATGCTGATAAAATATGAAGAGATTTATAATTCTCCACTGACGACTTGGTATTCGTCAAGATTTCTCCATTGAAGAGTGTGACTCAGTTTTGTAGAAGAGGTAAGTTAGCACCAAGGTTTGCTGGTCCATTTCCAGTTCTCGAGCGAGTTGGGAATTTAGCGTATAAAGTTAGATTACCTGACAAGATGGCGGGTGTGCACAATGTATTTCATGTTTCTCAGTTAAGGAAGTTCGTACATGATTCTAATATAACTATTTCATCAGATCAGTTGGATGATATCGAGGTAGAATCTGAGTTAGTTGGAAGTTGCAAAATGATTCGTATTGTCGAACACGATATGAAACAATTTCGAAGGAAGACTGTGAAACTGGTTAAGGTCTAGTGGGGAGACAATGAGAACGAATGTACTTGGGAAATCGAGGAGAGCATAAGGAAGTTGTATCCAAAGCTCTTTACGTGGTAAGATTTTAATAGTGATATAGTTATTCCCTTGTTAGTAAACCGCATGTTAGGACAGGCTTGTTGTATTTATTATATATGTTTGATTATTTGTAAATAGTTGATAGGCATGCAGGACACTATTGTATGTTTTCTTGGTTAAGAAATTTCAGGGGCGAAATTTCTTAAGGGTGGAGGGAGGGGGGAGAGTGTAACGACCCGTATTCTACATATCGGAGGATTTTAAAATATTTATTTTATTTTCATGTGACGTCATATGGTCATGTAACTTTGGGAAATGGCTAATGGGGTCATTTCCCACATTCACGATTTTTTCTAGATTTAGAGTGACCATTTTGCCCCTAACGAATCTTGTTTCACCTATAACTTTTTATTAGTAGTGAGCTTTGACCTTAAACCAAATCCATTGGATTCAGATGATGGTTTCTCATTCCGTAGAGTGGTCACATTAATCAAACGGACTTTCCATTTGGGAGATATGGCTGAAATAAGATTTGAAGATGGAAAAACAACCTAATTGGGCTTAATTAAGTGATTAGCCGTTAGGCCCGTAACCCAACTCGGGATTAGGGTTATGGGAGGGTTGAAAGGAGTTGGAAAATCATCTCCTTTCATTTTTCTAGCCGCCACAAACCTTTCTTAAACCCTAATCATGGATTCTATCTTCTAAATCTCTCCCTAATCACAAATTAATCAAATTTACATAAAATCAAGTCGGATTAGCACCAAATTTGAGGTAGAGCTGCTCTACCACATAAGAATATGAGCCAAATCAATAAAAAATTTAGATCTATCATTTATTATTGGCTAAGGTGAGTGATTAGCATGTTTATTCATAAATTATGGCTAATTAGGGATGATTAGTGATAATTAGCGAAATTAGACACTTAAAAATTCTGGAAAAATATGTAAAAAAAAAAAAATCATATTTTATGTCGCTGGTATGAATTTATGTTAATTCGGATTAAGTTTGCTATTCATATAGTTAGACAGGGTTAACGGGGAAATGATGTGTTAACGATATTTTTCGTCAACACCCAAATTATGGAGTGTAATATGCGTATCCATGAAGTTTGCAACAACCATGACTCAAAATCCTCAGGCAATGATCTTAGACCCGGGATGGATAGGACCATGAACCATGGCAACTACCCTGTATATTTCAATGGGAAGAAAACAGGCTAACGCCTCCTTTGAGTTCATGGATGAGAGCCTCGTAATATTCACTAACTTCAATGACTCCTTTGTATTAGACCTTCCTGAGGGGGGGATCTGAATTACAACAGAGATAAAACTAGGAACTTATACGCGATTTTGTCACACCGATGCTTGGGGAAACGTCAGGCTCTGTATGACGACATGGATCAATCATGGCGATTCTGCGTGGTGAGGAAAAAGGAGGGTTTCATGTTTCAACCAAGTCCCCTTCCTCCACTACTGGAGAACCTTCATTGATCCCCTCATCATAAAGATTAGTGTTAACTCCCTGTTTCATCATTATGAGACTACAAGATTATCAAATTATAGAATGTATGGGACTCCGAATTCTCCATTTATAAATTGCAGATAAATTACAAGAAATGATGATTTGCTCTCCCCAAGAAAGGAGAAGCTAAATTGAGAAATGAAAGGTTCGTCCCCCTTTATGGAGTGTCTGGAGTCCTATTTATAAAGAATATGGTGTCCTTCCGTCGATAGGTCGTTGGGCCTGGGCGCTCCCTGTCGCCCGCCTTTTTCCTTGGTTTCGGGTATCAGCCTGCTGATCCTCCTCGCAGTGTCATTTATAGCTTTCGATAGGATGGTCCCAGGTGAATTGGGCTTCCTTCTAGGCGAAAGGGGCTTATTGCTGTAGCAGACCGCGAGGGCATTTCAGATGTCTTTGTGAATGCTCTCAGTGTTAGTCTTTTGCTGCGGGCTTTCGGATGTAGGCTTTCGTCTTTATTATGGGTACTCGAAGGAGCTCGCACCCGTGTCATACGTACATGTCTACCGATTTAGAACCGTTGATGGTCCAAGTACTAAGTGGACTAGTACGAGTGGTCCGTATCCTTGCTTGAGTCTTGGTTTGGCTCTCGGGAGGGTAGCCTTCGACGGTACTTATGTCACTTATGGAAATAACCCTTTTTCTATATCTATGAATTCGTTTCTTCGAGGAGTGGTTCCAAATCATCTTGATGCAGCATCCCAATGCTTTCTTCTTCTAATGTGTTGGTTTCCATTGGTTGATTCTTCGCGGGTAGACTCCGTCGAATGGACCTTTGCCGATACCTGGTAGGTTTCGGGTCCCTCTTTCTCTAGAGGGGGTAACAGCTTGAATTGCTTTCAAATTCCTTATTCCCTTCTTCTACTTACTTAACATCCCTTCACCTGTTAGTTTGTGCCAAGACAATTTAGGTAGTGACATCCCCCCCTTTTTGTGAAGGGGTGTCTTCGAATTTCATGTTAAGCTTCTTTCACCTGGTCCTCGACTGTTTGCTTGCCAATTATCTTCCAATGCTGATCCATGCCATGGATCTTGCCAAAGAGATCTGTTTTCGACGTTATGTGGAGGAATGAAGTGTCCTAGATTCAGATTTTGATGGAGGATTAAAAACCTTTTCTAATGCTGATGTTGAGTCGAACACCATCAAGGTTCAGACGAACTAAGATGGAAGAGCTGAATTTACCCAGATTTAGGAACCTAAGGGCTGCGGGAACCTTCTCGGTATTAATGGATGGCCGAGTCCACCCAGATTCGGGTGTTTTTAAATTGAGGACCGGAAGCTCTTTCGGCGTTAATGACGTCGAATCGACCCAGATTCAGATATTACTGTAGGGAACTGGGACATCTTTCGGTATTAATAGGGCCCCGAATCGACCCAGATTTGGGTATTAGCATAGAGAACCGAAACCTTTTTTGGTATTAAAAGAGCGCCGAATTGACCCAGATTCGGGTATTTGCATAAAGAACCGAAACCTCTTTCGGTATTAAGAGAGCGCCGAATCGACCCAGATTCGGGTATTCGCATAGAGAACCGAAACCTCTTTCGATATTAAGAGAACGCCAAATCGACCAAGATTCGGGTATTTGCATAGAGAACCGAAACCTCTTTCGGTACTAAGAGAATGAGTATCCCCTTCGGATTTGATTTTGGAAGCAGAGGTTGTACGTGCTTCTTAAGCCTCCCGTTGGGCTCTCGTAGTCAAAGCAGAGGATGTACGTGCTTTGTTGGCCACTCTCTGGGCCTGTGCGTGCGGTGCGCTTGGCTAGCTTATCCACTAGCAGGGCCCAAGGACTTACCCGACCTCCCTCCAGGAGGCGCCTTATCCTGAGCATCGTTGGCGGTGATAAGGGCTTAGAAACTTAGATGGGGACATCGTAGGCACAAAACTAAGGTTTACTCTTTTGACGCTCTACACGGACCATTGTAGGCACTGGTAGAGGCTTATACGCCATCCTCTCCAAGGGGTGCCATATCCTGACCATCGTAGGCGATGATAGGGGTTTGCATTCCCTTCTACGGGTAACACGGAACATAAGCAGAGGTAGGACGTGCTCTTCTGCGAGCATAGGTAGGACGTGCTTAGTTCGAGCAGAGGCAGGGCGTACTCTTCTGCGAGTAGAGGCAGGGCGTGCTAATTTTTAGATGCACCGCCACGACCATTTCTGGTGTGAAACGGCGGCTTATGGTTTCGATGCTTTAACCCTGCCCCCTCTGGTTTGGGCAAGGAGAAAGACTAACACAATCATCCCCCCTTCGGGGGGATGCCTCGCCTCGGCCAAATTGGCGATGGCAAAGGATTCAATCCTTTTTCCAGCTCGGCCCCTTTTTGGGTTTCTCACGAGCTATCGGGAGGGTTTCCATACCTCTAGTTGTACGACGATTCTTGGGAAAAAGATCTTATCCTTTATTCCTTTATGGTTGGAAAATATGGCCTCAAATGTTCTGAGTTCCATGTCCTTGGAACAAGGTCGCCGTTAGGCCTGCACAGCCGATATGTGCCAGGTATGACTTCTTGGTGGACAATCAGAGTTCCTTCCCAATTCGGGCCGAGAGGACCATCAGCTAGATCTTTGGTGTTAACCATTACTCTTCGTAGTACTAATACTCCCTTAGCGAAGATTCTAGCTTTGACCTTCGAATTGTGATATTTTGCGATTCTCCTTTGGTATTCGGCGGTTCTGACTGCAGCCTCATCTCTCAGCTCCTGTATTAAATCTAATGACTCCTTTCTTAATTCCTGATTGGGGTCAAAAGCGTATGCTATCCTTCGATGTGATGGAACTTCGACCTCAATCGGAAGCATGGCCCCGCAACCGTATGTCAGGGAAAAAGGGGTATGTCTCATGGCTGTTTTAGCAAAAGTTCTGTGTGCCCATAGCACTAGAGGCAATTCCTCTGCCCAATTCCCTTTAGCCTGATTTAGGCGCTTCTTAAGGATTGTCTTATTGGTCTTATTTGCGGCCTCCACAGCTCCATTAGATTTCGGATGGGCCATTGAGGAGAAACTCTTGATGATTCCATTTTTCTCATAGAATTGGGTGAAATCTTTACTCTCGAATTGTGTTTCGTTATCCGATATGATCTTATGGGGAATCCCGAAGCGGGTAACGATATTCTTTATTACAAACCTTAACACTTTCTTGGATGTGATAACTAGAAGGGGTTCCGTCTCCACTAGTCGATAGCTACTACGACATATTTAGCTCCTCCCTTGGTGAGTGGTAAGGGCTTGATCAAATCTATCCCCCATACGTCGAAAGGCCAAGGGCTCAATATGGTGGTTAGGTTACTGGGAGGAAGTTCTGGTACCTTAGAGTACTTCTGACACTTGTCACATCTCTTGACGTATTCGACTGCTTGAACTAACCATACGTGACCAGTAATAACCCTATCACATGTCCCTTTTAGCCAGTTTAATCCCATTGGAATGGTCCCCATACCATCCTTCATGAGCTTCTTTTAAAAGGTTGAGTCCATCTTCAAAACTTATACACCTTAGATAAGGAAGTGAATGTCCCCTTTTGTAGAGTACACCGTTTATGATCGTGAATGTAGGAGCTTGGTGTTTTATTTTCCTTGCATCTTGCTTATCAAGGGGTAACATCCTTTAAATAAGTAGTCTTCTATGGGAATCATCCACGTATTTTCCTGTCGAGGGCGTGTTTCTGCCATGGGAAATCCCCTCTCGGGATTTCCTTCTTGGCCTTCTCCTCTTGTCAAGGCTTGTAATCAGGTCAAGATTAATGACTCTTTTCCTGCTTCTGATTCTTCCAGTTCGATGCTGGGCGTCTCTTGATATCCCACCGGCACTATCCATGTTTTGGAAGCTCCTCGGAAGCTGGCTAATTTGGCTAGCGAATCCGCTTGGGTATTCTCTCCATGGGGTATTTGATGAACTGAGAAATCCTCAAATAGGGAAAGCATCTTTATTACCTTCTCCATGTATAAGATGAGCCGCTTATCTTTGGTTTGATACGTCTGTTTTATTTGGTTTACCATTAGTTGCAAGTCGCTGAAGATTTCTATCCTTGTTATCTTCAATTGTAATGCCAGATTCAGACCAGCTATCATGGATTCATATTCAGCCACATTGTTGGTTGCTGGAAACCCTAATTTCATGGCGCAATGCAGGCGGTGTCCGTCAGGGGTGATTATAACATAACCTTCCCCCGCCCTCTGTTCGTTGGAAGCTCCATCTACAAAGAGTTGTCATTTGGCCTTCGAGTCGTTTTCTTTGGTCGACTGTTCTGAAATGAAGTTCGTACACTCGTTTATGAAATCTGCGAGAGCCTGCCCTTTAATTGCTGCTCGAGGATGGAACTCGATTTCGTATTGGTTGAGATCAATACCCCATTTAATTAGTCTCCTTGAGGTTTTCGATTTGCTGAACACATGCTTGAGTGGAAAACTAGTTAAAACTTTTATATCATGTGACTGGAAATAGCCTCTGAGCTTTCGTGCAGTAAGGATTAAGCAATACGCCAATTTCTCTATGATAGGGTATCGAGTTTTTGTATCTTTTAGCCTCCGGCTAACATAATAGATGGGGTATTGAATCCCCTTATTTTCCCTTATCAGTACTGAGCTCACTGCATGTTTGGAGACTGCCATGTACAGGTATAGGGTTTCTCCCCTCTCGGGACTGGACAAAACCGGAGATGTTCCCATGTAAACCTTCAATTCTTGGAATGCCTTCCTACGTTCTTCGTTCCATTCAAAAGTCCTTTTTTCTTTATGACATTGAAGAAATGGACGCATTTATCGGTGGCTTTAGAAATAAACTTGCTGAGTGCAGCTACCTTCCCGTTTAGGCTCATGACTTCCTTGCTGGTTTCGGGTTCTTCCATGTCCTTAATGGCCTGTATCTGGTCGGGACTAGCTTCGATTCCTTGCTCGCTTACCACATATCCCAGAAACTTCCCAGGTTGAACCCCGAAGGAACACTTTTGAGGGTTTAGCTTCATCTAATAGCTTCTCGGGATTTCAAACATTTCCTCCAGGTCCTTTCGATGATTCTCTATTTCGGTTGACTTCACTAGCATGTCGTCGACATATACTTCCATATTGCACCCTATCTGCTCCTGGAACATCCTTTTTACCAGCCTTTGATACGTTGCCCCTGCATTCCTCAAGTCGAAAGGTAATATCTTATAACAAACTGTTCCCCAGTCGGTAATAAAGCTTATAAGTTCCTTGTCGGTTTTGTGCATTGGGATTTGGTTGTACCCCGAATAAGCGTCCATAAGGGATAATATCTTATGTCTACTTGTGGCATCAACCAGCTAATCAATCCACGAAAGAGGGTAGCAGTCCTTCAGACAAGCTTTGTTTAAATTCGTGTAATCGACACACGTCCACCACTTCCCGTTGGACTTCTTTACTAACACGGGATTGGCTAACCATTTCGGGTAATGGACCTCTCGGATGAACCCATTAGTTTCCAACATGTTGACTTCTTCCTTCAAGGCCTCAATCCGGTCCCTATTATATTGCCTCTTCTTCTACAAGATCGGGATTACCGAAGGGTCGATGTTTAATGCGTGGCTCATGATCGAAGGATCGATACCAACCATGTCTGAATAGGTCTAGGAGAAAACATTTTTGTTGAGCTATAGGAAGTGGATTAAGTTGCTTCGAAGAGGTTCTGTCAACCTCTTACCTACATTGATGACCTTCGATTGGTCCTTCAGGTCAACGCTTACTTCTTCTACATCTTCTATTGGCTTGATCCTTTCGATGTCTCCTCGAGAGTCAACATCTGTGATAATTTCTCCATCTTCAGTTGAGTTTACTTCATTTGACCTTTTCCTCTTCTGTAACACCCCACCTCCACTA